>JAWWNI010000184.1:0-600000 GCA_034642065.1 Darevskia nairensis
AGCAGGTATCTTAGTGGGATATGCTGCTGGAGGCAAAGGATACAGAGTAATGGATTTACAGACAGGCAAAGTGAGTGCGTACCATGCAATTTATTTTGATGAACATGCAAAAGCAGACACAAAGAACACTGTTATTGGCTGCTCCAAGGAGTCAGAATGGACTCAAGAACTCATAAACTTTCCTTCTGAAGCCCCACATGGTACTAATCTGCCTTCTAGTGTCATAGCACCCCCTACAGGCGACGCACCAGAAGACGCAGATGACCAGATCCCTGGCGGCTCCAGAGACGAAGAGGAGGACTCAGATGGGGACATGGAAGTGTTGGAGGAGGGTGAGGAAGCTGATGCGGTTCAGGAACCAGAACCAGAGGTCAGACGCTCATCCAGAACCAACAGAGGTGTCCCACCGGTACGACTGTCCTACCTTGCAGGGTTGGTGTCTCCACAGGAACCTTCCACATGGGAAGAGATTCAGAAGATGCCATCTGCGGAAGCCAGTCTCTGGAAGAAGGCCGCTCAGGAGGAGATGGATGCACTGCATCAGAACCAGACGTGGACCCTGACAGAGCTCCCTCCTGGTAAGAAGGCCATTGGATGCAAGTGGGTGTTCAAGGTTAAGAAGGGGTCAAAAGGGGAAGTGGAACGCTACAAAGCAAGGCTAGTAGCACAAGGTTTTTCACAACGTTTTGGTGAAGATTACGACGAAGTTTTCGCACCAACCGTAAGATACAGTACCGTCCGAATGCTTTTGAGCATTGCAGCCTCTAAACAATTGGACGTGAAGCACATTGACATTTGTACTGCGTTTTTACATGGGAGAATTTCAGAAGAAATATACATGAAACAACCTAAAGGTTTCACAAAACCAAATGAGACGCACCTCGTGTGTCGACTCCAGAAAGGAATCTATGGGCTAAAACAAGCGGCTAGAGCCTGGAATCAGAAATTGCACAGTATGCTTGTGCAACTTGGGTACAAGCAAGGAAACGCAGATAAGTGCTTGTACAGCAAGTCAAGTAATGGACAATATTCATACATATTGGCTTTTGTCGATGACTTGATTATTGCTACTGCAAATGATAGAGACTATACACAAATAGTAAAACACCTCAGCAAGGAGGTACAAGTAAAAGAACTTGGAGATGTCAAATACTACTTAGGAATCCAAGTGGAAAGAGAAGAAGACGGCTCATTTCTTCTCAGCCAGAAGCAAAAGGTTCATGAACTGATTGAGTATTTGCAGATGCAAGACGCAAACCCGGTCGCAACGCCCATGGCTACAGACTTCTTGAAGAATCAGCAGGATTCGAAGCTGTTGCCAGATAACAGTCAATATAGGTCGGTAATTGGTAAACTTTTGTATATAGTTACCACATGTAGACCTGACTTAGCTAATGCTGTGGGGATTCTGAGCAGAAAAGTGAATTCTCCCACTGAGCATGATTTAGCGGGGCTGAAAAGGGTGGTTAGATACCTGAAGGGTACAATAAATTGTAAATTAAAGTTGCCAGCTGTCAGAGACCCTAAGTTGGTTGGGTACACTGATGCAGATTGGGCCGGGGATAATGCTGACTATAAATCCACAAGTGGTCATGTTTTTATGTTTGGGGATGGACCTGTTGTGTGGGGCAGCTATAAACAGAGTTGTGTAGCTTTGTCTTCAACAGAGTCCGAATATGTTGCTGCTGCAGAAGCATGCAGAGAAATTGCCTGGCTGGATGAACTCATCAAAGACTTTGGACTGGTGAGAAGGGAACCTGTCAGCCTGCTAGAGGACAATCAAAGTTGCCTGAAGCTGACGCAGAGTGAAAAGTTCCTAGCCAGAACCAAACACATTGGGGTCAGGTACCACTACGTACGCCAGATGGTGCAAGATGGACTTGTGGAACTGTCTTATTGCTGCACCAAAGAGATGACTGCCGACATCTTGACAAAACCCTTGCCAAAAGAGAGTTTCCAGAATCTACGTGTCAAGCTGGGACTCTGGGTGGTTGAATAAAGTTGTTTATGTTTTGTATGTTGTATTTGCCTGAGAAGGGGTTTGTGGGATGTAAACACTAGAGCAGTCAAGTACAACAATGCTAGAAGGTATCTCAGTCCTCCAGCCACAACTTCCTGGTCACATGGATTGAGATATCTTCCTTTGCAAGTTAGAAGTGGGAGTGGCTTCACCTGGGAAGGTATTAGCAAAACCAACTGCCCAGCAGCCATTCTCTCTCTTTTCTACCTCTCCTGCCTCTTGTCTGGAAGGATGCGCAGTTGGCTTCCAGCCAACTGGGGCCTAGTGGATTTCTCTCCCACAATGGGGAGATTCCTATTGTAAATATCTTTACTAAGAACAAGCCTGCCTTCTTTGGGATTTGTCTTGAGCTGGATATATGTGAGTAAACCTTTTATACCTTTTTATAGAAGACGTGTGTTGTGTCTTATTTAAGAGGGACAAAGGGGAAATATAGTGACAAACCAGGAAACTAGATTAAGTTGATTCTAGTGAATCAAAGCAACTTCCGCTGTGTGTATTTTAAAAGGGAATGTTACTCTGCTAGTTGAACTTGTAAGCACAAGTTAGGATGAGATATATTAAATTATAAATCTCCATCCACGTTCCAAACATTCCAACAGTTTCTATATGTGTTGGAAGCCACCCAGAGTGGCTGGGACTACCTAGGGTGGGGTAAAATTGTTGTTGTTGTTGTTGAATAGGACGTCCCTGTTTTCACTGGAGAAATGTTGGAGGGTATGGATGTACCGGTAGTTTGTTAAGGATGCTGAGAGTTGGTAGGAGGCCCCTATTCTCCTCACACAGCAGCAACTCCCAGAATTCCCTGGGAAGACAGATGAACTGTTAAACCACTCAGATTGCATTAGTTTCAGCAACAAACAAATCCAGTAATGGAGAGCCTGTGGCTCTCTGGATGTCGTTGGACTCCAGCTCCCATCAGCCCCAGCCAGCATGGCAATGACCCATAGTCCCAGGGTTGATGGGGGTTGTAGTCCAACATTAACGGGGGGGGGGCACAGGTTCCTCATCCCTGTCCCAGGCCAACTGGTGCAGGTCAAAGGTGGAAACCTTCATTCCAGGTTCTCGTTGCAGCCCCTGGGGAAATGAGACCCTGAAACAATTTTGCAAGGCATTGCAGGATCTCACCGCCTAGGCTGTGGGAAAAAACCAAAACATAACAGAAAACTCGCGTCCGTCTCAAGCCAGCTACGCTGAGCTGATGGCAGATCGAAACATGCCAGATCTTGCCTGGTTTTGCTCTTGTTTCGCTGCCTTTTGGTTTCCCTTGGGAAATGGCTGGGAAACTCGGGCCTGTCTAGGGAAAGTTGTGCAGGTGGGGAAGAAGGCAGGGAGAGAAACAGCTTCCCACCAGCTTCTAATTTATACATATTTATATAAAACCAGGCAAGGAGGCCAGGAGAACAGCCCACTCCCTTTCAGTATTCGGGGAAACAAATTTCCACCAGTCACAAATGCAAACCTTGTTGATTTTACCTTCAGTTCCTTCATCACTACCCCCTGCACTTAATCTGGGTTTTGAGCATGAGAACATAAAAGCCTGCTGGATGAGGCCAATGACCCACCTAAACTAGCATAAATTTCCAGAGTGTCCAGCCTGTGGGAATCCCGCTAGCAGGATTCAAGCACAAGAGCCCTCTCCTTTAACTGGTATTCAGAAGCATTGCTGCCTCTGAATACCAGTGGAGGCAGAGCCATCATAGACAAGACAGTAAACTATTGCATTCTAATGGATTATTGAATATTGCTTTTTTGATATAAGTTGTTTATTTCAAAGTTATGCTTTTATTATGACTTTTTTTGTGCTGGATCAGATTGTGATTAGAAGAAGAAGAAGAAGAAGAGTTTGGATTTGATATCCCGCTTTATCACTACCCGAAGGAGTCTCAAAGCGGCTCACATTCTCCTTTCCCTTCCTCCCCCACAACAAACACTCTGTGAGGTGAGTGGGGCTGAGAGACTTCAGAGAAGTGTGACTAGCCCAAGGTCACCCAGCAGCTGCATGTGGAGGAGCGGAGACGCGAACCCGGATTATGAGACTACCGCTCTTAACCACTACACCACACTTGTGTGTGGTCTTTGCTGTCTATTTTGCCGCCCAGAGTGGCTGGGGAGACCCAGCCAGATGGGCGGGGTATAAATAATAAATTATTATTATTATTATTTATTATTACTATTTTTTACTATTACTATTATTACTATTACTATTATTACTATTTTGTTGTTTCTCCGACTTGAAAACCGCCTTGCGTATAGTAATATAGAAAGGCGGTGGTATACAAGTTAAAAGTGAAATGAAACGTAATCTTCCGTGCATTTGTCCAAACCTCCTTTAACAGCCATCCGAGTCGGTGCTCACCTCTGCCTGTCCTCCCGTGGGAATGAATGGGAGCTGTGCTGGCAGGACACTCTTCTCTGCATGTTCAAAACAATCCATTTGTGAGATACAATCGCGACACCCGTCTGCGGGTGCAGAAGCACAACTCTCCGCAATTACCCCATGGGTGACAACATTGGGTGTTCCTGCTGGAATTATGGAGTGAGAAGCTGGCAGACAATTTTGTCTCCACGGCCAAAGTGGTAAAGTGGAGAGGGAAATAAAGTTAGAGAACAGAAAAAGTACTCTGAAGGATGCCGCACTGTTCAAAGGGAGCAATTAATGTAGGGTGCACAGTGCAAAAGCTTGCTCAGAAGTAAGTCCCACTCTGTTTAATGGAGCTTTGTTTGGGGTATGGATGAGTGGCATGGAATAGGGTTTGCATTTTCATGTGAGATGGCCTAATTCTTCACTGTAACACACCCGTCCTTCGAAAAGTGCAGTTCTCATAATTTTGTGATGCTGTTCTGCAACCAAGAACAGTGTATAAAGATGCATACATTAGGGGGAAGAGTGCAGAAAAATGCACGTGCTATTAAATAGAAAATATGAATTGGGGGAGATTGCTTGATTGAACAATTGGGCAAAATTGCTTGCAAAAATGTGAATATTGGGATAAATGCAGTTTACCTCTCACAGAGCTACAATGCACAGCAGACTTAACCAACTTCATTCTCAGGATTCTTTCAAGGAAGTCATGTGCCTGAAATGTTTGGTGCATATGTGACCAGGGCTGGTTTCTTAAAGTGAACTAAAGCATGCTGCTTTCCTAGTACTACCAATCCCTTTTAAAAAAAGACAGTCCATTTATTTACTATGGTCTATCTATTCTATGACTGATATTCAGAAGGGAACTTTGTATAAATATATAAAACAATACCAAACAAAACAAAGCAGATACCCATCACAATATACGGATTGTTAATTGTATTCCCGGGCATAGAGAGCAAAACTGTGAATTTGCTAAAATTATTCCCTGGCAATATTTACATGCTGCATCACAATATTTAGCAGCCCTGGAAGATGTTGACGTGTTCTGATTTGAAACGAGTAAACACAGAAAGCATCCGATCAGCCTGGGAATCTCTGTAGAAAGGATTAGATAACAATCTTACGTACGTCACAACAAAAATAGCAATTCAAAGTACATGAGTTAGCAATTCTGCCTCTCCAGATTGACAGAGATTTATGTTGACAATAGGGTATTTTTTTGAAACTCCCCTCCAGAACGAATAATGGAAGACTATTTAAATACACTAGAGTAAACACAATAAACAACAAAAACCCCAGACTTTTTGTGATTTGGAAAGTAATGAGGAAATGCACTGATGAGTGTGGAATGACTAAATGTTTCATGGGAAGATATGTAAACACGCCACAAGCAAACCTGGATGAATGCACATTGTCACAAAACTGCCCTGTAATCTATGGAGCATTTGTTCTGACATGGTCCGCTCACTGTGTAAGCTTTGTGCAAACAAATCAGGATGCGTGCAGAGTAAACAGGTCAGTGGGGGAACTGACTTGTCCCACCTCTAGAAATGGGAGTTGCCTGGAAACTGGAGAAGTTTCTTTAGCTCTAAGCTGGCCTGGCCTCCAAGTGCAATTCTGGCTATTATATCAATGATGTGGCACCTAGGAATATGGATTGTTATTTTCCCCAGCCCTGCCCACATCTGTCATACAGGAAACTAAGCCTGTTGTGCTTTATATTCTTGCATTCTGGCATGTTCTTGGACTTGGCCCCAGAACCTCTTTTCCATGGCAGGAGCCACCGTTAAACATATGTAGCAAAGAACATTGTGCTTCTGAGCATGCACAGAGTGTGACCCCCCTCACTACTAGTAACCAAGAGCCCCTGAATGGTTAAATATCAGGGGATTAAGGAATTGACGGAAGAGATTGGAACTCACAGGCAGGGTTGGGCTGGGCCTCATTACGTCACCATTTAAATTCTTAACCGCAGCTGTTGACTTAATGCTCCCCTCTTAACCAAGATATCTGTAGGGAGAGAATGGTTTAGCAGTGGTGGGGTGTCAGTGGCCCTCCAGATGTGACTGGACTCCAACTCCCATCATTCCTGGCTATGCTGGCTGGAGCCGATGCGAGTTGGAGTCCATGCAGTACTGTTGCTTGAAGCTACAACAGCAGCACAGATGGGACTTTTACTCTCTCCGGCGAGCCCCTGAGCAGTCCAGCAACCACGTCACTCTGTACAGCTGGAAGATCAAGGGGCAAAGTATCCAGCTGCTGATAACAGGAACTAAGGGCAGTGAGGCATAGGAGGGTGCGGGAGAACAGAGAAGAATCATATCCAGTCAAAACACCACAACTTTAGGGTTCATTAGGTCAGGCCTGGTTGTACAGGACAGTCTGCAACAGGGCTGGGAGGGCTTGAGGGATAGGAATAATAGAATTGAGGAGTTGGAAGGGACCCTGTGGATCATCTAGTCCAACCCCCTGAAATGCAGGAATATGCAGCTGGCCTGTATGAAGATTGAACCCACAACCTTGCCATTATCAGCACCACATTCTAACCAGCAGAGCTAACTGGATACTATTTTGTTGTTCTGGTTTTTTCTTCTTTACCAGTGCCCAGAATGGGTTTATTTTATCCAGTTTTTGTTGCATTGTTATCTCGTGCTTCCCTCCAACTCCTTGGTCTTTGGAATCACCTTAGATCAATGCCGTGGAAAGCTAGTTGTGCTGCTTTTGGGGAGCCCTCTTGCTCATCCTAGGGACGCAGATGGAGCTGTGGTCTAAACCACTGAGCCTAGGGCTTGCCGATCAGAAGGTCGGTGGTTCGAATCCCCGCGACGGGGTGAGCTCCCGTTGCTCAGTCCCAGCTCCTGCCCACCTAGCAGTTCGAAAGCACATAAAAGTGCAAGTAGATAAATAGGTACCTCTCCGGTGGGAATGTAAACGGCGTTTCCGTGCGCTGCTCTGGTTCGCCAGAAGCGGCTTAGTCATGCTGGCCACATGACCCAGAAGCTGTTTGCAGACAAACGCCGGCTCCCTCGGCCTATAGAGCGAGATGAGCGCCGCAACCCCAGAGTCGTCCGTGACTGGACCTAATGGTCAGGGGTACCTTTACCTTGCTCATCCTGCTGAGAGGGGCCCAGGATCTCTGCCCCAATGACCTGCCCAAACCTTTTAGGTGCCCTGAGAGAGAGAACTCTGAACACAACGCAGTGAAAAAATCAGAAGGGCTCCCTCTGTGCCCCACCCCTTTAATAATAATAATAATAATAATAATTATTATTATTATTATTATTATTATTATTATTATTATTTATTATTTGTACCCCGCCCATCTGGCTGGGTCCCACCAGCCACTTCAAACACAACAGCTACCGGTAGCAGCAAGCAATATGTTCCACATCATATCCACAACTTCTGGGAAACCCCAAGGCTGCAAGGACACCCAAGCTGGAAAACCCCAAACAGCACAGTAGCATTTTAAAATGAAACAGTCAAGCCAGGGTCAAGTTGTGATCTGGCAGCTTTCCACCCCAACAGTTCCTTTCAAGAGCCCCCAACACAGAGATGCTACAGCTGCTACCTCCCCTCCTCCGCTTGTTAACTCCTCTGGTTCCCTTAACTCACCCACCCACCCACTTCCCCTGCATGCTGGGACCACAGCAAGGCGTTTGATCCAGACATTGATGTTTTTTTGTTTTTTTTGTAGATTTTCTGTTTCTGGATGCTCCCAAGTCAATATTTGAGAAAGGAGGAATAATATTCATGCAAAACTCAGTCCCGGATGAGGAAGCAGAGTTCACCTTCCCAGAACCATGGCTCCGCTCATATTTGCAGACAACCACCTGCCCCCATGGCAATTTCATCTTTAAAATGCTTTTTTTTAAAAGTAGTTGTCAGAAAATCCAAGCAATGCCCTGCGAAGTGTGGTTTGGACCTTTCAGAAAAGCTACCTGTTATTGTTAACAGTCGCTTGTAAGTCACCCCAGTGAGCAAACAGTACTATCTAGCGGCTGGAACTTGCAACTACAAGCCAGCACAAATCTCTGAGCTGAGACTTTTACAGTAATGGACAAAGATTATTATTTCAGCCCCTTCAGGATAAATAAGAGTGCATCAAAAAAGAAAGGCCTCTTCTTCCAAGGAGCTTACAGTTACAACAGAGATGTAAGGTGGAAAGCCTTGTTCATATGGTTTTTCATTGTAAACTTTACGACGACCTCCGCCAGCAATTCCTGGACCGGCTCTGCATCCCTAGAAGGAGACCAGAGCGGGAGGTCTTACATTTCCTACTATTGGGGAAAGACCAGGAGCTCACCAAATTGGTGGCTCAATAGCTGCATTTGCTTTTTTCTCGTCGTAATATTCTGCAGTCTGAGTTATCAGGAGTCCCAGAGACACGACGGTGGACAGCGGAGTCTTTTCTCTTTTCTCATAGTTTGTGCCTCTGTGAAAGTATTAATCCGGTTCTGTTCTGTATGTGTTTGTTTGATGCCAATAAAAGGTTGATGGATGGATGGATGGATGGATACAACAGAGATGGCCACCAACTTGGGACGGCTTTAAAAGAGGGTTGAATAAATTCATGGAGGACTATGAATGCCCACTAGCGATGATAGCTATTGCTCTGCCAGTTGGAGGGAATAATGCTTTTGGCCACCACTTGCTGGAAACCACAGGAGGGGAGAGGGCTCTTGTTGGCCAGTATGAGAAGATGCTGGACTAGGTGAGCTGCTGGCCTAGTGAGGCAGGACTCTTAAATTATTGGACAATGACTCCCATCCCTCACCGCCAACATGGCCAATGGTCAGGGATGATGGGAGTTGTAGGCCACATCCACTGAAAGAAGCAAAGATCACCAGTGTTGAAACAATGATTCTTCAACATCAACTTCGTTGGACTGGTTAAAGGTAGATAGCCGTGTTGGTCTGTCATAGTCAAAACAAAACAAAATAAAATTAAAAAATTCCTTCCAGTAGCACCTTAGAGACCAACTAAGTTTGTTCTTGGTATGAGCTTTCGTGTGCATGCACACTTCTTCAGATACTTCTTCAGCTCTTCATGAGCTTTCGTGTGCATGCACACTTCTTCTTATCTGAAGAAGTGTGCATGCACACGAAAGCTCATACCAAGAACAAACTTAGTTGGTCTCTAAGGTGCTACTGGAAGGAATTTTTTAATTTTATTTTGTTTCGTTGGACTGGTCATGTTGTGCGGATGCTTGATTATCGTCTTCCAAAGCAACGACTCTATTCCCAACTTAAAAATGGAAAGTGTAATGCTGGTGGTCAACAAAAGAGGTTCAAGGACTGTCTCAAGGCAAATCTAAAAAAATGTAGTATAATCACAGACAACTGGGAAACGCTGGCCTGCGAGCGCTCCAGTTGGAGAACAGCCTTTACCAAAGGTGTAATGGGCTTTGAAGACGCTTGAACTCAGGATGAAAGGGAGAAACGCGCTAAGAGTAAGGCACACTTGGCAAACTCTCACCATGATCAACTCCCACCCGGAAACCAATGTCCCCACTGTGGAAGGATGTGTGGATCCAGAATTGGCCTCCACAGCCACTTACAGACTCACTGTTAAAACAGTGTTCATGGAAGACTCGGCTACGAGTGATCGCCAAAGAAGAAGTTAGATTGTGTAGTGTAGTGCTTAGTGTGCTGGATTAAGGACTCTTGAGACCAAGGCTCAAATCCCTACTTCGGTACATGATTGTCAATGGGGTGATCTTGGGCCAGTCACTGACATTCAGGTGAACAGAGTTGTTCAGAGTATAAAACGAAAAGCGGGGCAGGAAGTGCTTATGCCACCATGAGGTTTTGGGAGGAAAAGTGAGACAGAAATGTGATGATAATAATAAATTAAAGCACATCGACTCCACCAAATGCTTCTGGGAAGTGAAACTTAACTGACCCAGAATACAATTCCCAGCACCATTCACAAACTACAACTCCCAGGTTTCTCGTGTGTTTTAAATGCATGGTGTGGATGTGACCAAATACATAGTGTGGACAAGATCTCCCATTGCTGCTCCAGAAAAATCAAACCCATCCTATTCAGAAGCGAAGCCGGCTAACAACAAATGTATTTTATTTTTTCTCAGCGACAAGAGTTTCTCAGGCACAAAACCCGAGTTTTCAGAACATTCACAGTGCAAGGGACTCTGTCTTCTGGCAAGGAATCTCGAGGCCCAGCAGAAATCTCGATGCAGTGCATACTTGGAAAACAAAAACATCATGTGGGTCCTGGTTGAGCTGGGAATGTCCAGCCAGTGCAAATCGACAAAGAAAAGAGGGCCACTGAGGTCATGGAGCTGGAATTAAGAGGTTGATGATCACAATAGGCAGGAGGATCAGGAACCAAACCAAGTTAGGGTGTATCTGAGGACACACACGTCTTTCCAAAGAAATCACTGCTATCTTCTTTCAGAGTGTGGTACAGAGATTGTTTGTTCGCCATGAAACCATCCCATTGCTGCAGGGGATGGCTTAGGTCACCTGTACGCACCATCTTGGGGAGGTCAGAGGGTACATCTAGGCAGCTACATCTTGGACCCCACACTTGAGGTTAGCAGGAACGGCAAAATCTGCAGGAGATGAGGGGGAGCAGAAATATTACACTGCAGGGTTCCTATAGGAATCACCCTCCCTCTGTGGCTGGGCACAGAACCTAAGAAGTCATGGCTGCCCACCCCTCAGATCAGCCACCCAGCACCCCGACCTAACTCTGGTTTACTCTGAAGCAAGTCCTATAGACAGCAACATAACTTGCTCCCAAGTAAAAGTGCCAAAGGAATTGAGCCAGAGAGAACTTATGGGCCTTCAGATTCTGAGGAACTCCCAACACCCATCACACCCAACAGTCGGGGATGATGTGAGTTGCAACCCAGCCAGTGTGGTACAGTGGTTAGAATGCCAGACGAAGACCTGGGAGACCAGGGTTCGAATCCCCACTTGTCCAGGAAGATCGCCAGGTGACCTTGGGGGCCAGTCGCAGCCTCAGCATAGCCTACGTCACAGGGTTGTTGTGTGGATTAATTGAGGAGGGGGAGAACCATGTACACCCCCTTGAGAAAAAGGTGGGATATACAGGTGAAACTCGAAAAATTAGAATATTGTGGAAAAGTCCATTTATGTAAGCAATTGTTTTCATTAGCTACTGGAGTTTAATATATGGGATAGACTCATGACATGCCAAGCGAGATATGTCAAGCCTTTATTTGTTATAATTGTGATGATTATGGCGTACAGCTGATGAGCACCCCAAAGTTGAAATTGTTACTTTGGGGTTCTCATCAGCTGTACACCATAATCACCACAATTATAACAAATAAAGGCTTGACATATCTTGCTTGGCATGTCATGAGTCTATCTCATATATTCATTTCACTTTTTAAGTTGAATTACTGAAAGAAATGAACCTTTCCACGATATTCTAATTTTTCGAGTTTCACCTGTAAATGCAAACAAACCCACATCTGGAGGGACACCATACTCAATCCTATACACTGTTTACTCATACATAAGTCCCACTGTGTTCTATGGGACTTACTCCCACAGGGGGGACTGTGCTTTAAGATGTCCAGCACAGGAAAAGCCAATCCCTTGGATATTCCTTAAGGGAAGTGCTGTGGCTCAGGTTCAATCCTTGGCATCTCCAGGTAAGGCTGAGAGTGTTACTCCTGCCTTAAATCCCGAAAAGCTGCTGCTGGCCAGTGTAGACAATGCTCAGCTAGGTGGACCAACAATCTGGCTCAAGATAGGGCAAGCTACCTACATTTCTCGGCCCATAAAGTGAAGGAGGCTAAGAAAACGAGATAATTCCAAACCACAGTCCCCAGGATCCTTCTGAGGAAGCCACACTAGTGGAGCAGATATTGGCTTGCAGCTGAGAGAAGGCAGCCCCCAGATCAATGCTGCTCCGCTGGACCGGAAACCAGCCTCACCTATTTGTTTCGGCTTGGGCAGATTCAGGTTGTTCATCAGTTCAACGAAGGCCTCTGGGGACAAGGTGAGGCGAGGATTCAGGGTTTTTTCTTCCTCTACTGTGGACACTGTCTGGCCTACAAGGGAGGAGATGCATCAAGGGGGGCTAGGACAGGGGGGGAAAGAGTCTCGCAGCACCCGAAAGGCTCACATAGATTTATCGAGGCAAAGCTCTTTGGGCCTACCAAGGTGGGAATTATCTTCCTCAGTTGGCAGGCGGACATTTTGAGATTTGCATAGCACAGACTTTGGCCTTATTCAGGAATTCTACTGTCATGCCTATAAACAAGCAGGCAGCCCTGCCACCAATATCCTGGCACGCTCTGGCCCTTCCTGCTCCACCTTGGGGCTCCTCAGATCGCTTAGCTCAACACACTTGCAACCCCCACTTTCCTGGCCATTGTGGGAAAATCTCTGGTGGAGCAATGGGGTGGGGTGGGGGTGGGGCCTCGCCTTCGCAAGCCTCTTTATGCGTCCATTTCAAATGCCTGAACAGAGTTGCTGCCTCTCACATTTCATGACCTCTTGACTTTGCTTTTACAAATGTTTCCTTCTACACCTATGTTTATATATCCCTGTACGTATATTATAACTTTTTTATTCTCCCCCCCCCCCCCCATGATTTCCTGCATCATAAAGGGATGAACTTCCTGGTGCTTGCAGAAAAAAGAAAGACAAAGCACAATCTCGATTTATTACAGGCAATAAGAAGCGATGTGCGTTGTACAATGTACAAAACATTGTACAAGTAATTTGCAAGCTGTATTATAATAAATGCTATCCATTCTGAAGGAAATCAGCCCTGAGTGCTCACTGGAAGGACAGATCCTGAAGCTGAGGCTCCAATGCTTTGGTCACCTCATGAGAAGAGAAGACTCCCTGGAAAAGACCCTGATGTTGGGAAAGATGGAGGGCACAAGGAGAAGGGGATGAGAGAGGACAAGATGGTTGGACAGTGTTCTCGAAGCTACCAACATGAGTCTGACCAAACTGCGGGAGGCAGTGGAAGACAGGAGTGCCTGTCATGCTCTGGTCCATGGGGTCATGAAGAGTTGGACACGACTAAACGACTAAACAAATGCATATTACACATGTTAGTTACATATGCAAAAAAAATATGACTTATTTATTTCGGGGTGACCTGTTTTCAAAAGATTTGGAAATGAAAGTTCATTCCTTTTGTTTTTAGCCAAAAGATCAACTAAGCAACAGGAACATGAGGTTGTAAAAAGGTTGTAGCCCTAATGTGTATATTCCGTGTGTGTGTGTGTGTGTGTGTGTGTGTGTGTGTGTGTGTGTGTGTGTCAGAGGTGTGTATACCCCCGCCCCGATCTGAGGAAAACCCAGATCAACCTGAGCCCAAATCAAGTCAGGGTGTGGGGTTAATGTTTAAATAGAGTTATTTTAAAACCCTAATTAAGCATACAGTTAACCGTAATTAAGCATACGAGCCACCCTCACTTCAGACTGCACTGAGGAGAGCAGGAGGGTTCAGTTCTGCTGAGTGCTGCTTCACCAGCACACTCTCGTGTACAAAACACACTAGTGAAGAAGTCCTTAGTCTGGAGACTTTTATTTAAAGAAGCCTTCCTATGAGTCGATTCCAGCCATGCGCACTGTGAACTGTAGAACAATCTGCCTTCCTTTCTATCTATATTCTGCTCAGCTGCATACTGATGTTTTAGATCCTCGCACATCACTTCTTTGGGAATATGAAGTGGTTGATAAAATTTCATTCAATAAAAAAACACAAGTCAACACTTTGTGCATCTGCTGAAGTGGTCTCCAGTTTCTAGCACAGTAAATCTATCGGTCTCTAAGAGAACTAGAAGGCACTGTGTTGATCGCAACAGAGATATTTAAGGGAAATGAGGAACTGAGGGAGAACATGCATTGTCATCCAGTGCCCGTTGTACCACAGCGCTGCCCCACGCCCCCAGTATCAAATCTGAGACCCCGACTTACCGGTATAGTCATGGGCAGGGTAGATTAGGCAGTGGCCAGGGAGTGTGAAGATTTTTTCGTGGACCGAACGATACAGGGTCTCTGGGTTGCCTTGGATGAGACAGAGAGCCTTGCTGAGCTAAGTTTCCTTCAACATCAACTCTTTTTGCCAACCTGATTCTCTAAGGACTTCAACACATTTGTTCAGTGAATGCATAGGCAGGCAGGGAGACGGAGAAGCACTATGCATATGGGCCCTGCCTCCAACAGTATGCTCTCTGGCCTATGTGTTAAGCATTAGTGCAAAGAAAGCATCTATGGAGCAGCATATACTGGGGGACTTGCTACCCACCCTGTCTACCAATTTGCCCACTGACCTTTCCCCCTATCTGACCCCCCCCTTGTCACCCATTTTTAACAGTGGGAGGGGGGCCTTTAGAGCAGCTGACTAAAACACTGTGAAGCACCCCCCTCCTCTGTTAAATGTCTGCAATCAGTGCTGCTTCCTCGCTCTCCTGCCTGCTGTTTGTCATTCAGTTGGTGTGGCTACCTGAATTGCACAGCGTGATGACAGCATTAGGTTTTTATGTATATAGGAAGAAATGTGTAAGGCTCTTTCATGCATTCAGAACCCTAGGCAATCTGCATTTCTGGATGCATGGAAGGTGCATAAAAGCCCATTTCACATTAATGGGATGTTTGTGGACATTAGGGGGTGACCGGTGAGGTCCACTCCGGGCATTAAGTGTTCATTCGAAGTGGGAAGGAAGAAAACACATACACCCTTTACAGGGTTGTTGTTTTGCAGAGGTGGATGCACATTTCTACACAACGGCTTATTGTAAATCTTATCCACAACACCCACATGATGTTTTCTTCATTGAAACACCATCCCATATTATTTCCCTTCAAAGAGACTTGCTCCAGAGAACTACAATAAACAGAGTGGTGTAACAATCAGTCCCTCTTCTTCAGGGACTCTGGGAAATTGTAGCTCTGTGTGAGGGAAATAAAGGGCTCCCAAAAACTCTCAGCACCTTTAACGAACTATTGCTCCCAGAATTCTATGGGGGAAACCATGACTGTTTAAAGTGGTACCATGGTACTTCAAATGTATGGTCTGAATGTGGCCAGAGAGAAACACAGTGCTATTGTAGGCAGACACATTCAGATTAAGGCAAAAAATATGGGTATCATTTGTCAAATGGAACACGACAGACCAAGTCTCCCCATAAATCTTGAAGCTGCCCTCTGTTCCAGAAGGCAGCCATTAAGACTGACTCAGATCCCATTGCACCCTCCCCCTTGCAACAGATCAGAGTCCACCCTGGTATGACCACCCTCCCTGGATATTACGGAGGCTCACAACTGGATCCACAAGCCCTCTGTACCTTGCTGGAAGTCCGTCCGTCCACAGCCCCGGATCAGCAAGGCATCGCCAGTGAAAGCCATACCCTTGTCATTCAGCACATACGTCAGGCATCCGTCCGTGTGCCCAGGGGTGGCACGAGCTTCCAGGGCCTGCAATGACAGCAAGGCGACATGCCATGAGACTCAAGCCTTGGAATTGCCAGTGTGGTATAGCGCTTAGAGTGGGAGACCAGGGTTCAAATCCCCACTCAGCTGTGAAACTGGGTGGCCTTGGGCCAGCCGCAGTCTCTCAGCCTAACCAACTTCGCAGGGTTGTTGTGGGGGTTAAATGAGGAGGGGGAGAGCCGTGTGTACACCACCTTGAGCTCCCTGGAGGAAAAGGTGGGGTGTAAATCAAACAAACAAACAAATAAACAAACTCACAAAATCCCCAAATTTGAGGGTGTGCCCTTCCTGGATTAGGAGATCAGCAGAGGCGCCACTATGTTTGGAGATGACACTCCGGCAGCCTGGGAGAAGTTTCTTCAGCAATCCGGTGCCTGTGATGTGGTCTGCATGGCAGTGAGTGTTGACTGAGAAAGAGCAAAAGAAGCTTGAGGTTATTATTGCAAGACACAAAGGTCAAAGCATTTAACAAAGAAGTAGGGAACATGTGACCCCCCAGATGTTACTGGGACTCCAACTCCCCGTTGGTCTCAGCCAGCATTGCCAACATTGAGGGATGATGGAATTGGTCCTCTAAATGTTTCTGGAGAACCACAGATCTAACCCCACAGTCAGGCCAGGCCATTTTGCCGCCTCAGGTGCCAAAGTGCCTTGGGCCAGTGTGGTTACCATCTCCTTCCTGATTCAAAGGTACGATTCTATTACAGTGGACCCTCCGGATATGAACTTAATTCGTTCCAGAGGTCCATTCGCACCCCAAAAATTACGTAAATAGAGGCACGCTTCTGCACACGGCGTGATTGAGCGCTTCTGCGCATGCGGCGAAACCTGGAAGTATACACTTCCACGTTTGCTGTGGCCATAACCCAAAGATTCCGTATCCAGAGGGATACGTAAGTAGAGGTACGACTGTATTCTACTCTTCCGCTACCTAGTGGTAAAGGTAAAGGGACCCCTGACTGCTAAGTCCAGTCGCAGACAACTCTGGGGTTGCGGCGCTCATCTCACTTTACTGGCCAAGGCAGCAGGCATTTGTCCGAAGACAGCTTCCAGGTCATGTGGCCAGCATGACTAAGCAGCTTCTGGCGAAACCAGAGCAGCACATGGAAACACCATTTACCTTCCCACTGGAAGGTATTTATCTACTTGCACTCTGAAGTGATTTTGAACTGCTAGGTTGGCAGGAGCTGGAACCGAGCAACGGGAGTGGTAGAAAGTGGAATATGCCATTTCTTTTCTGTTCCATTTTAGCCTAGCAATACCCAGGAAGGCCAAGTTTGACCAAGCTGCTCTTGGGAGCTGGAAAAAAAAATCCACTTTTATTTTTGCAATTTCATTATATGTACCTGTACACATAAACAGTCGTACCTCAGAAGTCGAAAGGAATCCGTTGCGGATGTCCGTTCGACTTCCGAAACGTTCGGAAACCAAAGCACAACTTCTGATTGGCTGTAGGAAACTCCTGCAGCCAATCGGAAGCCGCGGAAGCCTCATCGGACGTTCCGCTTCCAAAAGAACGTCCAAAAACCGGAACACTTACTTCCGGTTTTCGATTGTTCAGGAGCCGGAACGTTCGATTCCCAAGGTGTTCGGGAGCTGAGGTACGACTGTATTAAAAATTAGTTTTTATTAAAGATGTTATTGTGTTAAAAAAAACCAAATAAACAAGTACAAGTACATATAGCACCTTTACTTTCAATTCATAGAGTCTTTTTCACACTTCATTTACATTCGGTAGGAGACCCTATTGTCAAAGATGCTGTGCGGTTGAGGGGGGAAAGAAGGAAGGGAGAGAGGGAGGGAGGGAGCTAGAGGGGGAATAATGAGGTTTTGTTCTACTTCAAAAAAAGAAGAAAATATCCAAGTGATTTACAGCAATGCACACATACACACACTAAAACCCAAGTAAAAAATTAAAACCACAGATCATTCGCTAACCATTACAGGGGATGCTTTCTTAATTGTCTGCATAAGCCTGGGGGCATAGCTGAGTTTTCAGCTATGGAAAAAGAGAATGCCGTGCTGAATGTCTCTCGGAAGAACATCCCATGGCACTGGGCCAAGGCATGTTTTCACACTGATGTCAAATGAGTCTCCGCATCATGGAGGGTGACCAGCAATGCTCCTACAGGTGATCTGAGCGATGAGGCTGAGCCGTAAGGGTCCAGGTGGTACCTAGATTAGCCAGGAACTAAGTTGCTCAGGGCTTTGTAAACAAATGCAAGGACTCCGAACCTGTCTGAGTGGGCTTCCTTGGGAGCATGTTACGCTATTCCAACTGCATCAATCCATCCAGGACCGAAGAAAAACCTCCTCCTCTCACCTGCATATACCAAGTTCAGACCGAGCTGCTTCACCAGTGTCGAATCCCTCTTGGCTGTCTCCAGAACTGGGTCAATCAGAACCGCCTCCTTGGTCTTCAAATCTGCCAGCAAGTAGGTATATGTGGAACTTTCTGATTCAAAGAGCTTGGGGGGGAGGGGGAATGCAGAGATATATCTGGTTAGTCCATGAAAGGCAATAGGTGGGAGCGTCTGAGGACCCCTGAGGACCCCTCTCCCTAAAGCAGCCCTCTCCTCCGGTGGCCCTTGTGCTTAGGAAGAAAAGGACCCCTGCCCCTAATAACAGCAACGACTGGGGTGCGCAGTCACATGGAGAGGAAGCTAGAGGCCATAAGCCAAAGGCAACATCATGTGCATCTGCACATAGGCCAGAGTGCCTTCACTCCAGGTCTAGTGGTTAAAGCAGGAAGCGGGCTTCTAATCCCTGGGGAATCTCTTGATTTATATTCTTTCCAAATTAGCGTCCACAAATATACTCCCGCTACAGAAAAATATTTTACGTGCCTTCATATGTAAGGAGTTCGATCTTTTAGCGTTGGTTCTTTTATGCTCCGGGTCTATTTTATGTTGTTTTCTTTATTTCACAGCATTTATATATACAGCTTGATTGTAAAACTAAACTAAATCGCAAAGCGGCTTACAAAAAAAAACAAAAAAAAAAACAATGAAATAAACCAGTTTAAAACAACTATTTAAAAGATTTGAAATAAATATTTAAAATCAGTAGATAGACTAAAAACCAGATTAAAACACCCACCAAACGTTCTGGATAGGTTTGCCTAAGCAAGCATGTTTTTAGCAGGAGCTGTTAAGAATACAGTGATTGCCTGGTGTCAATAAGCAGGGAGTTCCACAGGGTAGTATTAGGGAGGTGCCTTCCTTGTACTGCTTTAGGCACTTGCTAAAAACAAACAAACAAATCTTTTGTTTTGGCCAGCCTACCCAGACATGCGATTTTTATTGCATATACTTACTTTAAAACAAAAAAAATATCTTCTGGTCTTTCTGCAGTTTTAAGAAGTTACATACATACACCCGTTTTAAATTTTTGACTGCGTCTGACTTTCTTATTAAATATTTGCACCATTTTATGTAAGCTGCCTAAAGATTCTTCTTTCTTTCTTAGATTAGGCAGTCTATAAATTGTGTTAACCGACTAAATAAAAATACCCACATTACATTTGGTATTGTATTATTTAGGAAAGTTGCTTGCCTGCCCATTCTCTAAGCATTGGACATCTCGTAATGTATTGTAGCCAAATTTTGCACAACGGCACCTGACATGAGGGAGCTGGTTTTTGTCTATGCTTGAATATGCCATTTTGAATCAAGATGGTGGACCAAAATTTTCAAAGCTGCACTGCTTTCTTTGAGTTCTTACAATCCCAGAGACACACTGGGTTTGAGGGTCTTCGTATAAAATGAAGAAATGGCCATGATCTTTTAAATGTGCCTAATTGCTTCCTAAGGGACCCAGGTGGCGCTGTGGGTTAAACCACAGAGCCTAGGGCTTGCTGATCAGAAGGTCGGCAGTTCGAATCCCTGCGACGGGGTGAGCTCCCGTTGCTCGGTCCCAGCTCCTGCCCACCTAGCAGTTCGAAAGCACGTCAAAGTGCAAGTAGATAAATAGGTACCGCTCTGGCGGGAAGGTAAACGCGGTTTCCGTGCACTGCTCTGGTTCGCCAGAAGCGGCTTTGTCATGCTGGCCACATGACCCGGAAGCTGTACGTGGCTCTCGGCCAATAAAGCGAGATGAGCGCCGCAACCCCAGAGTCGGACACGACTGGACCTAATGGTCAGGGGTCCCTTTAATTGCTTCCTGCTCCCGCATCACTCAGGTATAACACAATCTTCCACTCCTGCCCAATTTGGCTACTCTCCAGATCTTAGCAAGGCTTTCCTCCAATGGCACAGCACTTTACATTCCTACCATTTACTCCTCTATCAGTATTCTTGATGCAGGTTTTAAGCTCCAGGCAGAACTTATTTCCTAACATTGCTTATATCCAAGCAGGCTGAACCCAGGGGTCAAGAAGATGCAGTTAATCATCAAACAGATTACAGCCCCAAGAATCTAGCAGACACGCCAGTTCTGTGTTCCATTTCGATCACGGTTTGCTTGTTTTATCATCCTGAAGGTTTTAAAACTCTGCATAACTGTAGATAAAATGGCTTCAAATTGTTCTGGAGATTCAGAAGTTCAATCTGAAATTAAGATAAGCTTGTTGGTATCTCTGGTATCTTCTCTCTCTTACAGTGTGGATGTATGTTCTGTATTATTTGATTAGTATTACTAGTTGAAGTTAGCCCGTTAAATAACGGGCGCTAGAGGAGGAGGAGGCAGAACAGCGGCCGCTGGGGGGTGGAGAGGGACTCCCTCCCCCTTCTTCTTTTTCCCCGGGGGCGGCGGTAGCGGCAGCGGCGGCGAGGATGGGGCGGCCCTCTGCGTCCGTGCGAGGCAGCAGCGCTGGCGCAACTGACAACGCGCGTGCACCGCCGCTGCCTCTCGGACATGCCCCCCTCTCCGCCCGCTCCAATCCCTGCGTCCGTGTGGGACATGGACATGCGCAGTAGCGCAATTCCGTGACACACGGACTGGACGCAGGGACACAGCAACTTTATTATATAGGATTGTTACAAGGCCTTCAGCTAGAACACTAAAGTAACTGTGTATTGTAAACCAATCTGGGACCTTACAAGGAAGGGCAGGTAAAAAAAAAAGGGGGGGGGGATCAGGGATTTGGAGTCCAACTTTACTGTTTTAAAAATGCCAAGGTGGTCAACAATACATGTGAGACAAAACAAAATAAAAAAAAATTCCTTCCAGTAGCACCTTAGAGACCAACTAAGTTTGTTCTTGGTATGAGCTTTCGTGTGCATGCACACTTCTTCAGATGCACACGAAAGCTTATACCAGTAACAAATTTGTTGGCCTCTAAGGTGCTGCTGGAAAGAATTTTTTAATTTTGTTTCGACTACGGCAGACCAACACGGCTACCTACCTGTAACTACAAGTGAGACAATAATATGATAACCTAAGAAAAGGAACCATACACATAAAAACATTTATGGTAATTATTTCAAGAGAAATATATAACAATTACGTTTAAGAAAGCACAGTAAATTGAAAGACAATGTATTACAACTTAGCAAAATAAACGATAAGTAAATACTGTAAACATTTGTATTATACCTGATATGCAGGATTCTATCCAATGCTAGTCCAGTCTGCATTTAAAGCAGAATACCACTATAAACAGTCCTGGCTTCCCAGTCCTAGGAGCTGTAGTTTGTAAGGGTGCTGAGAGTAGTTCCTCTCCCAGAGCTCCAGTTTCGAACTAGTTTTAACAATCAGTCCCTCTTTCCTGGGGAGCTCTGAGAGTTGCAACTCTGTTAGGGGAATAGGGAGGTTTCCCAGCAATTCTCATGACCCTTAACAAACTACAGCTCCCATTCTGTTGAAGGAAACTGTGACTGTGGTATCATGGTGCGTTAACTGAGTCTGTGTACACACAGGGAACCAGGCAGAGGGCCTTCTCGGTAGTGGCACCTGCCCTGTGGAACGCCCTCCCTTCAGATGTCAAAGAGAACAACAACTACCAGACCTTTAGAAGACATCTGAAGGCAGCCCTGTTTAGGGAGGCTTTTAATGTTTAATAGATTGTTGTACCGGTATTTTATTGTTCTGTTGAAAGCCACCCAGAGTGGCTGGGGAAACCCAGCCAGATGGGTGGGGTATAAATAATAATTATTATTTATTATTACACAGCCCTGTCTCTCAATATCCTTCAGCATCTGACACCTTAATTTTAGGGCCAGCTTTGGCTGCAGTCAAGCACATATATGCTTACATTTCGGGTGCAGAGGAAAAGAAAACCAGGATGCACTCCTATATGCTGTTACTTATTTACTGCCTCTCAGCCATGAGTGCCAACTTGCATCTTTAGCAATCATTCGTAGCTGAGTAAGATTGTCTTCCATAAACACGGTTTTAACAATGAGTCTGTAAGTGACTGTGGAGGCCAATTCTGGATCCACATGTCCTTCCACAGCGGGGACATAGGTTTCCGGGCGGGAGTTGATAATGGTGAGGGTTTGCCAAGCGTGCCTTCCTCTTAGCATGTTTCTCCCTTTCGTCCTGAGTTCGAGCGTCTTCAAAGCCCATGACACCTTTGGTAAAGGCTGTTCTCCAACTGGAGCGCTCGCAGGGCAGTGTTTCCCAGTTGTCGGTGTTTATACTACATTTTTTAAGATTTGCCTTGAGGGAGTCTTTAAATCTCTTTTGTTGATCACCAGCATTACACTTTCCATTTTTAAGTTCAGAATAGAGTAGCCAAATTGAATAAAATATGGAGGGGCAGGTAAGGCCCACACCGCATAATCGATCGTAAGACACACATACCATTTGAATGGCAATGCTTATCAACTTTCGGGGGGTTGGAGCCCTCAAATATTTTATTGGGAGGGTTGAGGGGACCTCACTCCCTAGGAGATGGCTTGTATGCTCTCGTCTCGGCCTAACAGGGTTGTTGTGAGGGTTACACGGGGAAGAGGAGAACGATGATGCACACCACTTGGGAGAAAAGATTATGTACTTTTTGTTGTTAGGTTTGGCACCGTGTAGCAGCCAAGAGAAACATGCATGCATGCTGATCCCACAACAAACAGCACCCGCTTGGAAGCACTCTAGGCTTCCAGTTATTTTGAACAGCAAACAACAGTCCAGCAAGTGGAGCTTTTCAGCAGAGCTTTCCAGCTGCATACACGCTGTGCATTCAAAGTGCTAACAGAGCTGCACTTCCCAGCACCCTTAACACAACTACACTTCCCAGAATCCGTGCGCGCGCGTTTATGTGCTTTAAACGTATGGAGAGGGCAGCTTCGCAACTGTAAAAGTTCTGCTTGCCTTGCAGCCGTGCACAGAGGCAGAGGAGCCCTATGGGATGGGAAACGCTGGCAACCCACAGAAGCACAAACACCCCCCCCCCAAACCAACAGTACTGCCAAATAAATTCAATGTAAGGTTGCTGCAGTGCTGCTGCTGCTGTTATTGTTTCAAGAGCCGGGTAGAAGGGTCCCGATCCTGCCTGCCACCCTTCGGGGTGGAAGAGGGGGTGCCTCGGATCAGCTCACCTGTCGGAAGAGCAGCCCCTGGCGCTGCGCGGTGCGGACACAGTAGCATCGCCGGGGAAGGCTGGCCCGGGCCGGAGCGGCGCCCAGGACCCGCAGAGCAGCCGCGGCTGCAGCAGGGCATCTCCGGGACAGAGACATCGGGCGCGCCACACTTGGTGGAAATGAAAGGAGAGGAGCGACGCCCTTTAAAAGTTCGGGGGCTGGGTCAGGAGCGGCGGAGTGGGCGGGCTGCGAGCCTCCTTAAAGCGCCACGCACCGGCAGCGAGGAGAGCGCGCACAGGCGCAGCCGCTCCCCACCGAGGCTGTGTATGTGTGTGCGCGCGCGCCCTGCACTTAAAAGAACGCGGTCTTCCACCAAGACAGTCCTGGGAGTCCTGATCTCAGTTCCTCCTCCTCCTGCGTACAATTCTGGTCGGCTCACCTCCAAGAGGACAGACCTTGTTCAGCATTGGTTCCCTATGAGAAAAGGTTGCAACTCCTGGGACTTTTTAGTTTAGTCGAAAAGCGAGAGGCGACTTTTTGAAATTACGCGCGCTTGTGAAAGTATGCCCCTAGAACTTGTGGACGGTGAAGTTGAATTCTGGAAGATTGAGGGCGGATAAAAGAAAGCGCAGTACTTCTTCATGCGATGCGTAGGCGGACTTCGCAACTCACACACAAGCAGGAGGCAGCGGTGCATGGCTTTGTAAAAGGATTAGGCAAACGCAGGGAGGAGAAGACTACCAACTTGCTACTAGCTAGCCAAGATGTCTGGCGTTCTGCCTCCACTGTCCACCACCAGCACGATAAATACAATCCAAAATACATTGTAAAAATATAAACTATAAATATGAATTTTAAAATTTTAAAAATTTAAATAAAAGACGATATCTCTACTTTAAAAATAGTAGTCCACTGTCATTATACCTCTGAATACTGTACCAGTTTCTGGGAATAACGGGTGGAGCAGCCCCCTCTGTTGGGCGCTGTCCAGTCCAGTCTTTTATGGGGGGGGGGCATTCAGCAAAATGAGCAAGAGGGCACCCAAAAGACTTTACCTGCCCTATTTTGAAGTAGGTGAAGTAAACTGTAAACTTTACATCTGGGAAGTGTAGTTTCTTCAGAGAGAGACCGACCCCCCCCCCTCCCATTCTCCTCACAGTGCTGCAGTTCCCCCAGGGTCCCCTAGGAAGAGGAATGGATTGTTAAACATTTGTAGCTCTGGGAAAGGAGTAAAGGTAAAGGTACCCCTGACCATTAGGTCCAGTCATGGACGACTCTGGGGTTGCGCGCTCATCTCGCTTCCAGGTCATGTGGCCAGCATGACTAAGCCGCTTCTGGCAAACCAGAGCAGCGCACGGAAACGCCATTTACCTTCCCGCCGGAGCAGTACCTATTTATCTACTTGCACTTTGACGTGCTTTCGAACTGCTAGGTGGGCAGGAGCAGGGACCGAGCAACGGGAGCTCACCCCGTCGTAGGGATTCAAACCGCCGACCTTCTGATCGGCAAGCCCAAGGCTCAGTGGTTTAGACCACAGCGCCACCCACGTCCCCTTTGGGAAAGGAGTAGGGGTCTCCTAACAACTCTCTGCACCCTTAACAAACTACACTTCCCGTGATTCTTTGGGGAGGAGCCATGACTGTTAAAGTGACATGATACAAGTTTAAATGTATTTACATGAAGCATTTGCGGACAGGAGCCCACTTCTTCAGATATACAAGAGGACAGTGAACAAGAATAGTTCACTGCTGGATCCCTGCAAACTGGGAACATTTCAGAGGGCCATAAATTGGCCTGGTTGGGGGCTATTGCATCTTTAATGAAAAGCTGCAGCTGTGGCAATGCTCGTGTCCATGCTACTATTAAAGGTGCAGGAGCCCTCTCCTTGTTTTGGCTTTCCCCGCCAACTGATGAACCTTTTTATGAATGCAGGAGCAAGAGCTGACATTGTGCCAAAAAGTCCTGTTTAATGCTACTGTAATCATAAGATTTACCAACAACAAACTCAACCTGGGCTTTGGTCCCAAGGGCAAAGCATCTTCCACAGAACCCTTGCCGCAAGTCACGATAAGAGCCAGAGAGCTGACTTGTCCAGATAAACACATTCTAGGAATGAGAGTTCTTACGGACTCAGATTGACACCACCAGATGATTGATTGCACAGAGAATACATTCCCGAGAAACCCATTTGGCTGAGTTCACCCCCTTCAACACACATTCATGCACACAGTCCACCTTCAGCGTTTTGCCTTGCAGTATATTATATCTTCCTTTGTCTAGCATAACTATAGCTAAGACGATATATTCTTCCACTCACAAAGTAGGGTAGTCTAATCTGCATTCACCAAGTGGGTATATCATTCATATCAATGAACTACCACCACTATAATACTTTTAAAATAAAAGGTAGGCAAGGGCACCTGGCTAGCTCAAAGTAGAGCTGAACCAGCAGGTGTAAAGTCTACGTGCAGGGAGGTTCTCGTAAACAAGAAGCCTGCAACGATTACATGCTATCGTTCTTTGTGCAAAGGGCAGCCTCGTTTTTACAATGCTAAAATGTGTGTACTTAAGCTAAATGGATATTACTGCAGTTTGCTATGTGAGTTGGGGGATGCTTTGCGAGCACTAGAGGGTAGGGCATGTTTGTGTGTAAAAGGTGAGGCAGTGGGATTTTTTGGTGCAATACAATACGGAGGGATATGGATATACATAGCCAGAGCACACAGTCGAGGGCTATATATACATTATCGTTAGGGTGGGGAGCTGGAAATCTTTAACTAGTGCAATTGCGCTTCAATTTCAGTGTTTAACATTATTGTTCTCTATAGCCCAAAGGGCAAGAGATGTACATTATTCTTGCGTTAGACGTTGGGGGGGGGGCAATGCATTTGATTTTATTTTTTTTGCATTGTGTGGGTGAATGAGATAATAATGAACATGATTGGTTAAATTGAAATCCTTTGTTTGAAATGTTATAAATATCCCTGCCCCACGTTGGGAGGGGTTGCAGTTTTGCAAAAAAGATTCCACTGTAACATATTGCCTTGCAATAAACAATAATGGACTCCTAGCTCCTCTTGTCTCTGAGTTTTATTGGCCTAACTCAGAAGACAGGCCATTTTGGGCCTGCAACAGGTGGGTACTTTCAGGGGCGTAGCCAGGATCAAAACTAGGGGGGGGCAAGCCATGGTTGTGACATTTCAGCATGGAAAAGGCGAATGAAACCAAAATTTTAAGAAAATTATATATAATTATAGCAGTGCTTTATTACGGTAGTTATTACAATTATTTGCTTGAATTTTTTAAATTTAAATTTTTATTTTTATTCTAGTTACATGTCTTATGCTAATATCATTTTTATTGGGTTTGAAGAAAACTTGTTCAAAACTTTCGTTTCAATCCCCGAGGAGTCGGTGCAGGTGTTTCCAAAGGCGAAGGAAACAGACCCCCTAAAAAAAAAATAGGGGCGCAGCCTCACCCCCCAAAATAGGGGTGCATCTCTCCCGATCCCTGGGAAGCCTTTTCCCCAGGCAAGCCTGGGCGGGCGCAAGGGCAACTTTATGCGTGGCGGCGCCTTTCACTCCAAGCGGTGCGCAAAGCTCCCCCGGGCGCCGCGCTCCGCTCAGCACAGAGGCGTAGGAAGGTCAGGTGGTACCCGGTGCGGAAATTTCTTGTCATCCCCCCCCCAACATTGTGTGTTGTTGTTTTTTGCCTGCAAAAAAGGTTTTACATTATTTCATATTTTCTTACAAACGAATGTGGATTCTGGGACTCTGATAACAAGTAGGTGACTATGGACAGATACTTAAATCTACAGGATGGACTGTTTTGGCTTGTGTTATTTTATTTATATTTACAGTGGTACCTTGGGTTACATACGCATCAGGTTACATACTCTGCTAACCCAGAAATAACGCTTCAGGTTAAGAACTTTGCTTCAGGATAAGAACAGAAATTCTGCTCTGGCGGCACAGCGGCAGGGGGAGGCCTCATTAGCTAAAGTGGTACCTCAGGTTAAGAACGGACCTCCGGAACGGATTAAGTACGTAACCAGAGGTACCACTGTATTGTTTATTTATTTAATAAAATTATTTTTAAAAACCTGCAAAGTGGTTTACCAAAATAAAAAACAAAACAAAAAAACACCACAGCAGCTATTTATTTATTCAGCTCCATTGAATTGATATTTCAGCCAGGCATGTCCAAAATCCATTTCGGGGGCCTAATTCGGCCCACCAGTTGGTTTAATCCAGCCCCTGTGGCAGTTATTTCCTGGGGTAAAATCCTTTAAAAAAAACCTCAACAACTTCAACCCTAAAAAAAAGGTTAACAACTTTGGTCAGCCCTCACGGCCCTTCGCTTCATCAAATCTGGCCCTCTTTGAAAAGTATGGACACCACTGGCTTACACCATACTAAATTTGTTAGCCTTTTAAGGTAAATAAATAAATAAATAAATAAAAATCCTTCCAGTAGCACCCTAGAGACCAAATAAGTTTGTTCTTGGTATGAGCTTTCATGTGCATGCACACTTCTTCAGCACACGAAAGATTTGAAAAATCACCCAAGCAAACACGTTTTTTTAGGGGTTAAAAAAATGCTGGGGGGGCGGGTTAAAGGCAAAGGAGAAAGGGGTAAAGTCACTCACAAAAAGATCGCTGTGGATCAAAACAGCAGTAGAGAAAGCTTCCCTTCCAGAGATCATACAACAATGAAAAGTGGGACGAGGGGGAGGGGCAGGAGGCAGTTCAACTGGGATTAGGCGTTAATAGTTCACAGGGTAGCCTGCTTCTTTCAACGTCTCCTCTCCAGGCGTTTTTACCCAGCAAACTCCCTCTTCGCTCAGTCTTAGCAACGGTAGCAGCGCTGCTTTTGCAGCCAGACCCAGGAGAGGGGCAAGCTGTGCGGGAGGGGACGCTTTTCCCCATCAGCCTCCAGCCTCACAGTAAAAAGCTTCACTTCGGCTTGCTTGCTCGGGCGCCGCGTGAACTCCTCCTTCTTTCTTCTGGCTGCTGGGCGGAGCCTCGCCTCCGCCCAGAAGGAAGGAATAGGCTTTTGGGAACAGCGCACGGGGTGGTGGTGGCAGCTAGGGGTGGGGGCAGCTGCCTTCTAGGGGGGGGCAATTGCCCCCGTCTGCCCCCCCTGGCTACGCCCATGGGTACTTTTGATAGAGAGAACGGGGAAAGAGGTTTTACCCGCAACACAGCAGATCATGGTAGAAAAAGTGGTCTTTTATTAGGCTTCCTTCCTTATTTATTCCATTTATATCCCACTTTTTTATCCAAGGAGTTCAAGGAGCATACGCGGCTCTCTGCCTCCCTCCTCATTTAATCCTCACAACTACCCTGTGAGGTAGGCTAGGGTGAGAGGCAGTGACTGGCCCAAGGTCACCCAGTGAGCTTTGTGGCCGAGTGAGACTTTGAACCCTCTTCTCCTAGGTCCTTTTTTGACCCTCTAAGCACTACACCACCACTGACTTGCACACAGCCTTCTTTTTTTTTTTTGCAAGTAGAAATGCCCCTATTCTTTACTTACTTATTAAAAAGGCTGCAAACTGACATTCCCTGTTTTATCTAGGGGGCGGGGTGGGGATGTCTGTATACGAGGCAGAACAGGATCTGGCAAATTTCAGCACAAAGTCTAAATGCCTAGGTTTCATCCCCGGTAAAAACGGCCTTGAGACTATATTCTGCAACACAAAGAGATTTTCCAAAGGCGATTGTATATAATAATGCTCACACATCCATCCATCTTAATACAGCATCAGTAAATAGCTCCCACCCTTTTAAAACGTTGACCCGCTCCTGGAGTGTGACTAACCCTAGCTTGAAACACAGACATTAACGAGGGGAAGAGCTGTTGCTCGGTGGCTGAGCATCTGCTTTGCATGCAAAAGGTCCTGGGGTTCAATCTCTAGGCTGGGTTGGGGGAAAAACCCAGCCTAGAGATTGAACCCCAGGACCTTTTGCATGCGTCTCAAATCCTAGATAGCTTGCTGCCAGGCAGTGTGGACAATACTGAGCTAGATGGACCAGTGGAAAGCAGCTTAGATGTTTGCATGCCAGGAAAATGCTGCATTTGCTACACGTCCAGAAGGCTTTTCTATTGGAGGAAAACCTGGACAGCATAAAACTCAGAATAGTAGCTCATTGGCAAAAAAAAAAAAAAAAAAGGCGATTAAGTTTGTCCTTCTCCAGCCACCGTTAAACGTCGTTCATTCGCGCTCCTCTGTGGGCGAAACCATTCGGCGGAGGGGTGCGTGTGAAATCATCCCTGGATGTGGTTCTGCCCGGGCGTGCCAATTCTGCCAACAAGACTTGCTCAGTTGATTCTGCTGCAGGTAGTTCCTCTCTGTTCCGTATAGATTGCTTCTGGTTTTTGAATAATCGCGCTTTCTTCGGCTGCTTGTGATTTAGTCTTTTTTTAAAAAAATATTTTTTTATTTTCGCATTTTCCCGTCTGTTTGCGCGCGCGTACTTCTAGGCAGCGCGGAGTGTTGCATTTCCAGAACTAAACCAAATTGAAGAGCTCCTCGCTGCTCCCGTTGCCTGCTTCCTCAGCTTCATTCGCCTAGTGTGCATTCTAATGTGTGCTGCTTAATAATAATAATAATAACAACAATTTATTATTTGCATGCCCAAAGCATAAAAATCTATGCGTAAAAGAAAAGCGGAAGAATAATACAGTTCTTTAGAAGTTTATTTTTTAAGCCGATGCAAGAAACGCTCTTAAAATTGCACCCACCCCCTTGATGCAATATGATCTTCCAAAGTGGGTCTCTCTGAAACTGGCTTCTTGATATGTACTTGAAATCCTGTCTGTTTTAAGGGTCCTGGGACATCATGGCCTAAAGGCATCTTGTTGCAACAGTCTTGGCTCTCAAGTTACGCAGGTTCTGGTCTGGTCAGTGTCCAGATCATGAGGCATGTTTGGGAAACGCCTCCCCTTGACATGGAAGAAAGGTGGGGTAGAGGTGCAATAACATTTCCTTCCTCCCAACACCGACTTGCCTTAAAGTCTGTATCCGTCTGCAGGGCTGTAGCCTTAATAGTAAGCAATAATAATGCAGAGAAAAGGTGGGCACCTCTCTTCCCTGAAAAGCAGCACCACCCTCCCTGTCTTTCTCGAGTTAGGGAGCAGGCATTAAAGGAGAAAAATTCTGCCGCCACAGGGCAGACTTAAGCACCAGCTTCCTCCCTTTAGGAACGGAGGCTGCGAAACAAAACACCCACGCAGCCTTCTCATATCCAGTTAAAGGTAGATAGCCGTGTTGGTCTGTCATAGTCAAAACAAAATAAAATAAAAAAATTCCTTCCAGTAGCACCTTAGAGACCAACTAAGTTTGTTCTTGGTATGAGCTTTTCTCATATCCAGGTTAGTCCTCGAGGCAAGTACCTATATACTCGAGTATAAGCCGACCCGAATATAAGCCGAGGCACCCAATTTTACCACAAAAAACCTGGGAAAGCTTCATAGGAGCCACTGCCTGCCTCACTCGAGTATAAGCCGAGGGCGGCTTTTTCAGCACAAAAAATGTGCTGAAAAACTATGCATTCAATGAGATTCCTGCTTTCTTGGAAGGAAGGAAGCTGCGTTGAAATCAATGGGATGGGATTTAAGTTTGGCACCACCAGGACAGGACTTAGGGCAGATGTCCTCCTCTCAGCAGAAGGTGCAGCAGGGCCCTTAAGCGCAACCTGGCTGGCAGTGCCACATCGTGGAGGAACTGAAGCCACACACATTTCCATCCTGAAGGAGGTGCGTGTAAGACAGGGATAGGCAACCTAAGGCCCGTGGGCCGGATGCAGCCCAATCGCCTTACCAATCTGGCCCACGGATGGTCCGGGAATCAGCGTGTTTTTACATGAGTAGACTGTGTCCTTTTATTTAAAATGCATCTCTGGGTTATTTGTGGGGGCTGCCTGGTGTTTTTACATGACTAGAATGTGTCCTTTTATTTAAAACGCATCTCTGGGTTATTTGTGGGGCATAGGAATTCGTTCATATTTTTTCCCAAAATATAGTCCGGCCCACCACATGGTCTGAGGGACGGTGGACCGGCCCATGACTGAAAAAGGTTGCTGGCCCCTGGTGTAAGAGGTTAAGCCCAGAGTCTCCCTACTGCTAGGTAAACCTGGTTAGGATATGGGGTGGTGCATCGTTATATAGTGCTGGCATCCTATGGACATTTATTGGGCAGTAAGATCTAGCGGGTCTTCTTTCTGAAATAAGTCTGCATGGAAGCACCCGGCCACATGTATATAATTGCTTAAGCTGTAAGTGGCCCTGAACTCAGCGGGCTTACTTCCAAGTAAGGCTGGCAGTAGCATCCTCGGACGTTCAGAGGGGTTTTGTTTTGTATATTTATTTAGTGGGTCTTAACTAACCAGTAACCATGCATGCGTAAGAGTTTGCAAGAGTTTGCTTTCAAGTAAACATTGCTAACAAGAGTATTTATATAATAATAATAATAATAATAATAATAATAATAATAATAATACTTATCCAGCTTCCCCCCCCCTTCGCCCACCATTGGAATGAATGATTTCGGTTCTAAATAGAATTTAGTTGCATGCACGATGGGGGTGGGGGTCTAGGTCTGCAAATTGAAGAGCTCCCAGGGACGGCCGTTTCCGTCATCTCGACCTCGTGACGTTTATTACATTCCCCCCCCCTTCCTCCCCACAACACACACGCTCACCCCTACTTTGCAAAATAAATAAATAAATAAATACCGGGGAAGGCGCGGATTGGCCGAGGAAGCTGCGAGTAAGGAAAGACCCCTCCTCGCCAGCCAGCCAGCCGGATTGCTGCTGCTGCTGCTGCGCCCGCCTGCCCGTCGCTGGGGACCGGCCTGGGAAGGGATGCGGTGGGGCGCACGACCTGGCCCCCCGCGGGGACAGCATGACCCGGCGCGATCGGCTCATGAAGGGGAGACCCCAGAGGCAGCCTGAGGCCGGGGGAGGCTCCCGGGCCGGTGAGTGGCGTCTGGGGGGCGGGGGGGGGGGCGGGCAGCAGGAGGAAGGCCCAGCTGCTCAGCTGAATACATAAGATGCGGTGAAAAGGCGAGGGATGCCCAGCGGTGGGGTGCCCAAAAATGGGGCGTCCCCGCTGCATTCGGATTTGAAGGTTGTTTTGCATTTGCTCCAGGCCTTGGCGCGGCCGGGCGAAGAAGGGGGCAGCTTTATTTTCCTCTCCGCCCCGCCCCCCCAAAAGACTAAACCGGTTTGAAAACACACCCCCCAATATGGTGTGAACCCGGGTGCATTGCACCAAATCCAGATTTCCCTCGGTGGTAATACGAATCACATTGCACGTAGGGTTTCAAGCTCCTGGTCTCCTGTCCACTGTCTGACTGGTTTGGGGGAAGGAGGGCCAGCTGTAAGGGAAGGGGGCTGCCCCATAGTAGCAAGAGCTGCTGCCTGTGTTTACTGGGAAGTAAGTGCCACTCTGCTTCATGGGGCTTACTCCCAGGTAAGTGTGCAGAGGATGGCTGCCTTGGTTGCATTTTTTTTTTTAATGCTTTGATGAAAACATTGTGGTTCGTGGCTGGTACAAACTCTACATCCTGCACACCCGCTTCTAGGTCATGGGGGCTCACGCTCAAATGGTTTGGGCCCAGCACCAAACAACTCCGTTCCACCACAATCCTATGTGTGCTTACTCAAAAGTAACACCCACGGTGCCCAGTGGTGTTTGCATGCGAATAAGTGTGTCTGGGATTTTGGACTGCGAAACTGAACTTTCCTGCAAAGACAACAGCTTGGTCTTTAAACATACTGTATATATAAGCTATTTATATATAGTAGCTTGTATATCATAGTTTATACAAGCTATTTTGCTTGTTATAGTTGCATATACAAACATTTGCCTTGCTAGGTCCTGAGGCATCGCTCCCCCCTCTAAAAATAAAAAAGGCCTGTTCTTGAAAGAGGTAGCTGCCCAAGTCTGAAGCGACTTACTCAACTGAATAAACGGGTGCAGTGATGTGATTACTGCAAATTACTGTTGTTATTAATATTAGTAATTGAATTTCTATTCCGCCCTTCATCCGAGGATCACGTGGCGGCTTACAATATAAAAACACAAAGAATACGCAACAGAACAAACGAAACATCAGTCCCTTTTTGCAAGGAGCTCTGGGAACTGTAGCGCTGTGAGGGGAATGCATTGACAACAACTCTCAGCAGCCTGAACAAACTACAGTTCCCAGAATCCCTTGGGGGAAAGCCATGGCTGTGTGAAGGGGCCAATGGTCTGTTTCCGCAGCAGATATTGTTTCTGCCATCAGGAAGCTACTGGAAGGGAGGATATTGGGGTCTGGCCCTCTTTTGCATAGGGCACCATCTGATCTGAAAGCTTTTCCCTTTAATACTTGGTTTGCAAAGGCTGTTAGTTTTCTTTCTGCTCTCTGCCTTAGCCACCAACTCCTCCTCTCTGGCCTGTATTCCAAGCGAGTTTCCATAGCAACTCCACACTTAGGCCAAGAGCAGAATCGAGCAGTAATTGGATCCTGGGGCCTTTTGGGAGACACGAAGCCATGAGGGAACCATGCGATTGAAGTCCCATTAGTTAACACAGTTCTGATCCATACGCTGTCCGCCTGACCCGTGGCAAAACCGAGGCCAAGCCTGTAAATGAGGGCGCAGAAATAACCAGCCCGTTTGCCCACGCATCCTCATAAAGGTTATGTGAGGCTTGGAAACGGGGGGAAAGGCCTGTTTGCACAGATCTGGCCTCCCTAGTCACCTCGAGCCGCTTCTCGCTCGCCATAGGCGACCAGGCAAGGAGCTGTTTACAAGCCTGTACAAGATGTGAGGGGACTGGATTTCTGCATTTTATTTTTTAAATTAAACGTTGTGAGTGATGGGAGCGGGGTGGCGATACATTTTCCCGTTGCTATATATTTCCCCATTAAATCTCTACAATGCATTGCTTCATTAAGATTAATTAGCAATGTAATGAATGGGATGCCAGTACTATATCGAGTCCAGTTGGCAGCTTCCAAGGGACGCTGAAATGAGCGTATTAACAGATTTTCATTTGAAAAGAGAAGTGCGTGCGATTGAGCTATGTGTAAGTATTTCGACAAGAAATCATCTGGAAGAAACTCTAAATTGGTTTGATTGTAACATTCTCCTATGCTGAGCATGCGTTGTTGTGTTCCCCACACGCCCGACAATCAAATATGTCAGTTCAGATTTTATTTACCATTGTTATTTATTAAATTTGTATACCTCCCTATACCCGTAGATCTCAGGACAGTTACCGTTCCCTCCCCCACCCCACCCCACCCAACTAAATACCTTCTTTAAAAAGCTATTGGGGGGGGGAAAACTTTTGAGATACTTATACAACATGCAAAATGAACATAGGGTGCATATTTTTAGAAATGTTGTTGACTAAATGTAAGTCAAGCATGCTTAGTTGAATCCCAATCACTTTGGGGCACCAGGACATAAAATGTCCCAGAAAGCCCACATCACTGGCAGGAGAGAGAGAGAGAGAGAGCAGTTTACCGGTATATTCAAATTGCAGTGCTAGGGGGTTGCAGGCAGTGTTTAATTTTTTCTCCCTGCCCTCTTTTCCCCAGTCAAAATCCCCATCACCACTGCTACTGATATTAAAAAATGCAGTTTATTTTATTTTACCCATCCATCGCTTTCAAACAGGGCTAAGAACTTCTGGAGGGAAAATCTCCAGTGGTGGTGGGAGGCTTCAGCCCACCTTGGAGCAGCTCTGCTCCTCCAAATCAAAATCGGAGCCACTTAAGTTGGTTTTTGAATTTATTTATTTATTTATTTAGGGAATCTAACGACTCCTGTTTGTTACACACATGCCTTGTGCCTAGGGCCAAGTGTCCGGCGGCAACACCAGGAATCTGTTACTGGGTGCCAAACCGAGGTTCTTAGCGAGGACATAAATATATAAATACTTTTTTTGTGCTTTGTTTTTAAAAGCCCCACCAAGTTCCTAGTCCTTAGGCCTACATAAGTAGGCTTGAAAGTGCACGAGGCCAGAGAGTGAGTGGCTCTGTAGGGCTTCTAGCAGCCCAGGACAAGGTTTCAGTCTCCCTCTGCCCCCCACAATCAGCAGAAACGGAACGAACAATGTAAAATGTACAACTGACTGGATGTAAGGCAATTTCCCTGTGTTTCTTTCTTGCGCTTCCAGAACATCGATTCCTGAGTTTCTCTTTTTATATTCTATTATCTTCACGATGGATGACCGTGCCATGGTGATAAAACCATTTCCCTCTGTTTGTGCAGGTTACATTCTCGCCCGACCAAGCCTTGTCCTGATGCTGGAAAGGGGGGAACAGCCTTGCATGAGCAACAGCAAGATCGGCGTGGGCACCAACCCTCTGAGCAGCAGTGTTGCGGGTAAGGGGGCGTCTGGAAAGCCAGCCTGGAACATCCTGACCTGATCTGCTAGGACTTAGGTCACGTGCACACCATAATCTAAAGCTCTCTGATATCGCTTTAAACAGCTGCAGGCATCCCCAAACTGCGGCCCTCCAGATGTTTTGGCCTACAACTCCCATGATCCCTAGCTAACAGGACCAGGGATGATGGGAATTGTAGTCCAAAACATCTGGAGGGCCGAAGTTTGGGGATGCCTGCTATGGCTTTCCCCCCAAAAGGAAATGAAGTTGAGACACTTGGATTTAAAATAAATATTGTTTAACAGAAGGTGGAGAAGATGGGTGTTAACCATGGAGTGATGCCTTAAATAATTTTTGTAATGTAACTGGAAGATGGGGAATTTTTTATTTTTCTTTATTATTTCTTTTTTTCTTTCATTTTTATTTCTTTTTCCTGCTTCTTTTTCTTTGGTGTCCTCTGCTTGTAAATTTTATTAGGGTCCAGGGATTGTACACTCTTGAGCATCGTAGATGGTTGATGGAGGGGCCCTGGGTGGGAGGCAGGAAAATATTGGGTGACAGGGTGACAGGCTGGGAGGATAAAGATCCCAGGTGAGAGCTGGGAGGGCCTACGACCGTCTGCAGTAAGGGTTAAGAACTACTTTTAAGAGAAGACTTTGTATGCTATTACAGTGGTACCTTGGTTCTCAAACTTAATACGTTCCGGGAGTCCGTTCGACTCCCAAAACGGTCCGAAAACCAAGGCGCAGCTTCTGATTGGCTGCAGGAGTTTCCTGTACTCAATTGGACACCGCCTAAGCAGCATCAGACATTCAGCTTCTGAAAAAGGTTTGTAAACTGGAACACTTCCAAGTTTGTGGCGTTTGGGAGCCAAAACGTGTGAGTACCAAGGAGTTTGAGAACCAAGGTACTGCTGTATTACTTTTTGTAGCTGTTTTTGTTTTTTATTTACCTTAGCGTTTTTTCTTTACCCTGGTAGCTTAGTGTATCTCTTATTGTGCCATGAGAAAAACTTTAATAAAAGTATTAACAACAACAACAACAACTAGAGCTTTCCCCCACCCACAAAGAATCCTGGGAGTTATAGCTTGTTCAGGGTGCTGAGAGTTCTTAGGAGGCCCCGTTCCCTTCCAAGAGCTACAATTCCTAGAGGGAGTTAGCGATCAGTTCTATTCCACAGGGAACTACAGGGATTGTGCTGACTTCGGGAGGTGAGTGGCAGCAGGGTGGATCAGTCTCCCCAGTCCATGCATTTAGTGAGTGGACTGATGAGTAGCTAGAGAGGTGGGGCAGAGAAATGGCTGGGAGATGCGGGAACGGCCCCTTGGTTGATGAGGATGCCCAGCTTCTGAAACCCTCCTTTCCTGCCCCCCTTCCAGACTCGCAGGCCCTGAAAGAGAACGCCAAGTCGCCTTCGCCCGCGGCTCTGTCTTCGCCGCCCACCACGGAGTCGCCCAAGCCTGCCCGGCCCCGCCGCCCCCGCCCCCCGGCCGTGCTGCCCTCCGAGCGCCCCTACCAGTGCAAAGACTGCGGCAAGCGCTTCGTGTACCGCTCCAAGCTGGCCACGCACCAGTGGACCCATTGCGCCGAACGCCCGTACAAATGCCCCGACTGCCCCAAGAGTTTCAGCTACCCGTCCAAGCTGGCGGCCCACCGCCGCACGCACACCGGCGAGCGGCCCTACCCCTGCACACTCTGCCCCAAGCGCTTCGGACACCGCTCCAAGCTGGCCGCCCACCAGTGGATCCACACGCCCGAGCGCCCGTACAAATGCGCCGACTGCCCCAAGAGCTTCTGCTACCCTTCCAAGCTGGCCGCCCACCGCCGCACGCACACGGGGCAGCGGCCCTACCCCTGCAACCGCTGCGGGAAGAGCTTCTGCTACCCGTCCAAGCTGGCGGCCCACCAGCAGATCCACGCGGCCGCTGCGGCGGGGCGGCCCTACCCGTGCATGCGCTGCAGCAAGAGCTTCCGGCAGCTGCGCAACCTCACGCTCCACCAGCGGGTGCACGAGGACGGGGAAGTGGGGGATGACTTGTCCCAAAGCAAAGGCCACAGCAACGGAGAGAGGCCGTAGAGCGGAGATCTGAAGCGACTGGACAACACAGGGGCGTGGGGAGGAAATTGGCTAACTTGGGTGCTTGGTGGGATCATTGTAAATAACGGCAAGGGAGAGGGGGGTTTGGAGTTTACACAGAGATGCACTTTGAGGACCCATAGTTGCTCAGCTCTTGTGTTGAGGGTCTTGCCGCTGTTTCCCCCCCTACAGTGCCAAGTCGATGTGCGTCTACTCTCCTCCTCCCCATAGCCCAAGCTGTGTATACCATGCTGAAAAAAAAGCCAAAGTGTGTGTGGTCAGAGAACCCCGGTTCTGCGCTCAGAAACGGCATATTCTGCAACCTGACTAACTTGTGCATTGTTGAGATGTGCGCCTAGGAGGGGCAGAGAGCGCCACGGCCTGCAACCTTAGTACCCTACTGATTCTGCAAAACAAGCCTAGCCACCTTTGAATCCCAATTTCACAAGAAGCTTGCATAAATTCATAGAAAATGGATGGATATGCACAAATCTTCCGGAGAGCAGAATTCTGCCATTGCTTTGTACGACCTCCGACCATTGCCCAGGCTGTCTCTTGTCTGTGTTCAGTTAGCGCATGCTTACATTGGAATGCAGAGATCAGCATCTTCACAGTCCAAGGCTCTGCTAAGTTAGGCCTGTCAAACTTGGCATTTTCTGGGTTGTGCATCATCTGCCTCCTGTGGCTTATCAAACCCTGTTTGTGCCTCCGGCCTGTGGCTAAAGAAAAGGGGGACAGCTTGTAACAACCTGGCACGCCGCGCACACACCCGTGTCATGCATTCAGTGTGTGCGATAGAAGTTGCTAGTCCTTATGAAGGCACAGATAAGTCTGAAAATGTGGTTGTGGCATCTGCGAAATTGCCAGGGGTAGCGTAAGTCGAAATGCCAAGAATCCATGAATTTTTTGGGGGTGTGCTCGCACGCTACATTCTGTACAGTGGTGAGCCCTCCCAACAAGTAGCAGTAGAATAATTTTGCAAATGTTATGTGTTGTGTTCATCTGCCATTTTTTAATTTTTGCTTTAGTTGGCATGGAATCTTACCTCTGAGCCAGCTGCTGTAAAAACTGGTGGCTCCAGGCTTCTGTCCCCGATCTCATCAAAATATGTCCCCAGCATATTGGTTAAGCACACAGATTTCTGGATTTGGATGGCTGGATTTTGCCCCCCCCCCCAATCACTTGGTTTACACAACTTTTACTGCCCGGTTCCTTTTGCTTCTTCCATGTGACCATTTCACCACATGCCTAGAGAGGCAGCCCCACAAACCTGCCTTCCTTTGTTACGCCTCCCCCCCCCCCCACAGATTCCCCACTTTTGGGGGTTACTGTCTTGCCTCTTGGTTCAAATGTTGGATTTCTCTGACGCAGTGTGTTCCAATCTCCCACTTTTTAGACACATGTCCACCTTTCCACCCCACTTTCTTGGATGGATGAATTCTACACACACACTCCTTGTCCTTGTACCGTTTGCCAAAGCATCTTTTGCCTTCTCACCCCCACCCCAAAGGCATTTGTTCAGATTGTTGCAAGGGAGGCGGGGAGGGGGTGTTGATTGATCCATGGTATGTTTGTAGTTGATACTAAAAAAAAAAAAAAGGGACTCCCCTGGGAGCCTGGAGTTTTTTTGTCTTATTTTTCTTGGGAAAAAAATAAATAAAACCTATAAAAGTTTAGTTAACTGGGTTAAGGTGAGATTGGAGCATATGACAAATGCAGAATTTTGGGGGGCAAACTTGGCAGAAGACGGGAGTAGCATCATTGGCCAAAGGCATCTTACTTCTTGCATATTCGACGGTAGGAAAAGAGGTGCCCACTTTCAAAGCATTTTGAGACGAGAAACAGGCAGCTAGATTAAATTGGATGTCCACTAGAGCCAAAAAGGCAGTTACTTAACTGTTGTTGCTGGTGCAGATCAAAGCACTTGTGCCTAAATATCCCAGATTTTTTAAGCCTTAAAAAAAAGCACAGACCCAAGTCAGATCTCTCTTCCACACATTACGTTAGACAGAGGAGGAAGGTGGAGGGAGACAAATAGTGATGTCAGCCCTAGGGGTAATTGCCTTAGCTTGAACTTTTAAATGGTTTATACAGATAGTTTGTGGGTTTCTAAATAATGCAGTTATGTCAGAAAGAAGAGAAGCATTTGGGGCTGTATGAGCAGAACGGAAGGCAGGGAATGGAGACCTCAGGGGGAGGGAGCCAACTGTTTTACTGTGTGTTCAAGCAATTCCACACCACCCTTAATAGCCACATTATGAGCCGAAACTGCCACTAATGGGCACCAGGAACCTTTTTAAAAGCTTAAATGCATGACTTCCTGTTGAGACCCTGTTAGAAATCATCATGTGAATATTCTGGCACCAGTTTCTTCTCAGTAAGATCTTAGGAGGTTGTTAAAATCTATGTTCTGTGTCGCAGAAGAGCAGCCCAAGACAGATTTTGTTTTCATTTCCTTTATTTTTTTTATAAAAAAACCCCAAAACACAACAAACCAGATTGGAGGGGGAAAGAAGACATGAATACATCCCTGGAGGAGATTCGTCACAACTTTTGGAACCTCATGCAAACTAATGAACCATAGGTATAATTAATTTTTAAAAACCAAGAAGCCCTTAATCTTGGGACATGTGAGCTGTGATGCAAACTTGATCCAGTTTAAATACTACGCCTCCCCCCACCCCCATAGCAACCCTGAACGTGGCAGATTCTAGAAGGGGTGTGTGTGAATTCTCATTGCACTCCCAAAGCTAGTTCCTCTCTGGTGAGAAGTCAAGATAGCTTATTAAAAAAAAAATACTTGCCCTTCACCGTCACCTGAAAGCCATCACCAGCTTTTTGGGAATCCTAGCTGAGCAAACTCTCCTTAAAATAGAGCTTCCCATGCCTTTCAACAATTTCTGGCTAACACTGTAATGCCCCCTACCTGGGGATAGGCTAACCCTCCCTTTCCAAAGAGGCACTGGAGTAAACGGGAGGCCAACATGGTACCTCCATCTTTTGTTGTCATAGCTCCCATCAACGCTGTCTGTTGGTCGTGCTGGTTGAAGCACCCCATTGGTAGCTTCTGCCTACTTCTTACCCACTCCTATGCTTCCACATAGCAGGACCTAGTGGAAAATGGAAGGTGGTGGCTGACCTCCCACTTAAGTATCAAAGCTAAGGGTTCAAGTGGAGAAGCTCTGTATTGGAGGAGATGTTATATACACTGGGGCCAAAGAGTAGAATCCATAGAGATGGGCCATTTGCAGCCCTTTCCTGAAGCTGGGACGCTCCTGTGAGAAATCAGCTTATTTATTGTAGTTTATCCATGAACGTAAGGACAGAGAAGAGTTGCTGGCTTGATCCCCAGCGCTGAAGGCAGCACCAATGATGTGGGGGAAGAGCTGGGCTGTAAAAACGAGGTAGATTATTCAAGGTCTCTCAGTCCAGTTCACAGCCAGGGAAAAGCAGGAAGGAAAATGCAATTTTTTTTGGGGGGGGGTCTGGAGCAGAACCACTCTTCCCCCCCAAAAAAGCTCACCGGGAAGCTGAACTGAAAGCGTGAGTTTTTCTGCTGTTTCCCTTCCAGTGAAATCTGAAAAGAGTTCTTTGCCCGGGGTAAAAAGTAAAGAGTGGAACTGACAACACCCTGCTGAAATGAATCAAATCTTAAAACAATTAACTCCAGCTGCTTTTTTTGCTTCCTATTGGAGAAATCTGAGGCTTGGGCCATAAGAGCTGCAATATAAAACTTAGTATGATTTTAACAGTCATAGTTTCTCCCAATAGCAACCCTGAACACTGTTTAAAGCGGCTGTGTGTGAGAACGCTCAGCATTAAAACATCTCTGTACCTGGGCCAAGCATGCCACTTAGGATTCTATGCTCGGTCACTGTATGGCGTCTACTCCAAATACCACATGCTTATAAACGGAGCTGTGTAAGACACAGAGAAAGTACACCGAGCTTAAAAAGGTATGTGAACTCAGGGACTGGATATTACATTGTGGGCCTCATTTGAACATGATTTTCCAGAGGTGCTCGTAGAGATGCAGGTGAGCAGAATGTCAACCAAAATGGTAATGCACAATTGTGAGCGATTAATTCCTGAATTCTAAAAATGGGCTTGGATTTGCCCCATGGTCAGGCCAGCATACCACTGATTGTTCATATGCTCAGGTTTGCTGAATCTGCAGATGGAGGAACAAATTTTGTCTGCAAAAATGGAAGCTTGTGATGGGGTGACCTTAGTCACAAAATGAAAAGGGGTCAAGGAGCAGGAGGCAAACATCAATTCCTGTAAAACGGAGCAAGGCAGAGCTTGTATGGAGGGACAGGTGCCTCCGTTCTAAGGACAACGTTTGTGTCAGAATATAAACTTCCACCTTGAAATGGTCAGTGTCCTCAGCTATATACATATATATAGATCGAGAGAAAGAGAAAGTTAACTGGCAAGAAGCCTCCTAGGAAATGATTGTGGGGGGATGGGGGAGGGAAAAAGAAAGAAAAAGGGTCACATGAGAACCAGGGTCAGGAGAGGGTCCCAGAAATAAAAGTCAGGATTGTTTGGAGGATGCATCTTGCTTTCCCAGTTGCACCCTCGCCCCTTATTAGTCCAAGCCAAGCTCCACCTCCACTTATTAAGCCCTTGAGAGAGTTGACGCTGGCCCCAATCCAGAGCAGCTCACCACTCTGCCACAGAGCACCATGGAGGCTTTCTACACTGATTTCTCCAGAGCAGCTCGAGCTATTTCTGAAAATGAAATCGTGCCCCATGTGAGCTGGGGTAGCTACTGCTGGAGCAAGCAATAGTAGAAAAAAGGCCCTCAAAACCCCAGCTGCGTCTGTGTGTGAGTGTAGAAACAGGGCTGCTGGACAAGGCCCTTGAGAGGAAGGAAATTCCCAGTGGAAAACGAGAGAGCATGGTGTCAAGTGGCCCCAAAGGGAAGGAGCTGTTTTCTCCAGAGGGAGTATACAGGACCCACAGGGACATGCCTGCAGGGAGGCTGGCCTACACTCGTGGTACCACAACGTAGGGCTGGTGGGGGATCAGCTTCTGCCGCTGGTTGCAGTTGTAGATCCAGCGGGGGCGCACAAAATAGAGGTTGGCATTCTCGTTCAGAGCCTGCAACAGAAAGGAGAAAATGCTGGCACTTGGAAGGTGCTTGGCCCCACCCCAAAAGGCGGAGCCAGTCCACCCTGATGTAGTGCCTACCTGTTGTGGACTAGCCCAAGCATTTAAATGAGGTTGCCCGGGTTCAGATTTTATCTTGGTCACAAAGTGAGAGACAGCGGCGTGCCGTGGTTAGAACCAGGTTTCCCCACTCCTGTCTAACACTCAATTCCCTACTGAAGCACAGAGCTTGCTGGTGACTTTGGACTAGTCTCAGATAGGCAGGGTATAAGTAAAATTAAAACAACAACAAACATCAACAAGAAGTATTATTCTTCAACCTCAGCCTCCACCTCTACAGCAATGTAAACGTGTGGGATTACCTTACTGGGTGCTGAAAAGCTCTTGAAGCATTTTGAAAGCATAAAAATGCTACAAAAATGCTATGATGATCTGTTTCTGCCACAGTTGCCTTTGGAACCGGCACCCTGTGTTTATCTCCATCTGTTATCTATGGGGCCACCTGAAAAGTGTGTCATGGCTTATGGATGACTGGGCTAGACCAGTGCAGTTCTACACAGCTGGCAGGATGAGCTCACCTCCTCAAACGTGTCGTCCCACTCTTGAGCCGTGATCACATAATTGACTCGCTCATTCATATAGTCCTCCACTTCCCTGCAAGTGGAAGAGAAGCATTCCCCTTACAATAATTTACAGGCATCTTTTCCTCCTCCCCTAAGAGCAGAAAGAAGTGATATTGAAATACACTTGAGATTGCAAAATTGGCACAAATGGCTGGTTCGCATGACATACTAAGCCAACCTGGGTCACCCTCCAGATGTTTCGGTGCGCTGGCTGGGGCTGATGGGAGTTGTGGTCCAAAACCTCTGGGAGGGGGGCTGCCAGGTTGGCAAAGGTTGTACTAAGCCAAATTTGAACATATGGGTTCCTAGAAAGGGCCTTGCACCCACTTTGCTCCTTCTCCCAGGTCACCTTTGCTGCCACCAAACTAGGCAAGGTTTGGCTTAGCATGGCCTCTGAACCAGGAATTGTGGATAAACTCTCCCTCAATTAGCCACAAGCTGTAGCCAAGGTTTGTTCTAAATCCGACATCTCACAGGCATCTTCTCACCAAAAAAGGAAAAAGAAAGAAGTAGGTTGTATGCAGACCCACAGAAATTAATGGATATGACTAACTTAATTTCAATGGGTCTACTCTGAGTAGTATTTTTAAATGGATTAAAACAATTCCTTCCAGTAGCACCTTAGAGACCAACTAAGTTTGTTCTTGGTATGAGCTTTCGTGTGCATGCACACGAAAGCTCATACCAAGAGCAAACTTAGTTGGTCTCTAAGGTGCTACTGGAAGGATTTTTATTATTATTATTTTGTTTTGACTATGACAGACCAACACGGCTATCTACCTGTAACTTTAAATGGATTGATAAGTTTGTATGCAAGTATACCATGCTAAATGTTACAGTATATTGTTTGAATTGTGCTTTTTAAAATTTAGCCGACCCTGACAAAATGAGTATGATATATTCAAAGCATGTTAAGCAAGACTGAAGGAGTGGACAGTCAAGACTCTACGTAGTTTCTGGTTCCTCTCTTCCTAGAGAAGCATCCTTACAGAAAAATATGGAATTGTGTTTCAAAATTTGGCTGCTAAACTCGCCTGCCTGTGGTGGGGAATTTGGATTTCCATAGTCTTTGTTATTCACCATACACAGCTTACACTCTTTTGGGGGCTGCGACACAGCACGCATTCAGCACCCCACTTGGGCCACAGCGGGCACCTACTGCAATGCCACCGCAGCAAAACTCACCCGTTAAAAGCCACAATGTACCGGTTCAAGAGGCGTCGCTCTTGAGAAGGGAATTCGCCATAAAGGAAGAAGTGTTTGCCCACAAATAAATCTGGCAATGACAGAGAAGAAGCTGAATGAAGACTTGAAACCCCAAACTCACCCCATAAATGAACCACATAATTTCCAAGCATTATGTCTATTAATGCAGTTCAAGACTAGAGGGTTGCATCTAATTAATTAATTTCAATGGGTTTACTCTGAGTATAGTAACATTGGATGCAAACCAGGAGCTCTCAGGTCCTAGTCTCATCTATACCAGCAAGGGAAGAAACAGCATGGTTGCATCTCATCTCCTGACTTCATTTTCCCAGTCTATCCTTGCCTTTAGAAGTCATGAGGCCTCCTTAGCAGAGAAGGGAGAAAGCTGGGGCTGCCCACCAGTAACTTGCTACTAAAAAACTTATCATTAAATAATTTGCAAGTAACAATATATCTCAGAGATACCGGGGGGGGGGGGGAGAGATAACCCACAGCTTTAAAAAGCTACCACTCTGGTGAAAAGAAAAGGTCATCTTTAGTATTTTCTTAACCTTCTTTTACAGGAATACTCAAAAGTGTAAGAAGAGCCCTGCTGAAACAGGGTAAGTCAAGCATCCTGTTCTCAAAGTGGACACCCAGATGCCTGTGGGAAACCCACAAAACACAGGACCAAGTGTGGGAGCACTCTCCCCTCTTGTAGTGGCTGGGGAAACTCAGCCAGATGGGCAGGGTACAAATAATAAATTATTATTATTATTATTATTATTATTATTATTATTATTGCAACTGGTATTCAGAAGCATTTCTGCCTCTGACTGGGGTTACTGGCCATTGATAGTCTTCTTCTCCTCCACAAATTGGTCCAATTCTTTTTTAAAGCCATCCAAGCTGGTGGCCTCCTGTGGCAGCGGGTTCCATAGTTTTAACTACGCACAGCATAAAGAGGAAACAAAATAGCTGCACAAAATGAATGGGGCTTTCACCCCAATGAGTAATTCATCCCCGTGGGTTAAACAACAAAAGCTTTAGCTGACTGATCAGATCTAAGCTCACAGTCCTCGCATCCCATCAGTCCTGACATACCTGGTAGCTCTGGGATGGGCTGATCTGGCTCCTCTTTTTCTTCGACATCCGTATTCTCATCTGTGGAGCCGCCGTAGGGATCGTCATCTGGCTCCGGGACCACCCTCCTCCCCCCTTGTTGCTTTTTGCGGTGTTCCTCTTCCACTCTAAAGCCGAGGGGAAATGGGAATATGTTGGCACAAAGGACCTGATATCCTCGCCCTACAACCAGCGTCATGCTTCTAGTCCTCAAGGACAAAAATGCACACTGGCCATTACAACTGAAGGCTTAGAAACCAGGGAACATCTGCGCAAAGGACTCTCACTAAGGGGGTGGAGCCTCTCCCCTTTACACCACAGCTTCAAGTCCTGTTCCACCAATCTCTAACCATCTTCTCCTATATTTGCTTACCCGCTGGCATCATAGGTACCCAGCCACTATTCCAACCCCTTTAAAACACAAAATCCTTCTTCCATCTGAGGGCACGGCTTACAAAAGAACCATTCACTTGACCAACCTCCTCAGCTCATCGTCGGTGTCACCAGAGCCCTCATCTCCATTGTCTCGAGCACCTGAGGGGGGTAGAGAAGGAGAGAGAAAATTAGCACAAAGCGCCACTACTGTGCCATTACATTTGAATGGGCAGATTAATGCCCCTGGCTCATAACCCAGGAGCACTGCCTGCTCCTTCCAGCTCCTTCGTAGCTGCCAGGGATACGGGCTTCTTTACAGCATTGCACAAAAACCTGAAAGACAGGTGAGCAAGTGGCAATGGGAAGCAAAGAATCAGAGGCTCGGTGGCTCAGGAAGGGAACACTCAAAAGGCCTGCTGGGGTCCAGAAATAAGACCCACAGCTTGGACAGCTCGGTTGGTTAGAGTGTGGTGCTGATAATGCCTAGGTTGCTGTTTGATCCCTGGATGTCCCTGCATTGCCTTGCAGTGTGTTGGGCTCAGTTTGGCAGCTACGGGAAGAAGAAGAAGAGTTTGGATTTGATATCCCGCTTTATCACTACCCGAAGGAGTCTCAAAGCAGCTAACATTCTCCTTTCCCTTCCTCCCCCACAACAAACACTCTGTGAGGTGAGTGGGGCTGAGAGACTTCAGAGAAGTGTGACTAGCCCAAGGTCACCCAGCAGCTGCAGGTGGAGGAGCGGAGGCGCGAACCGGGTTCACCAGATTACGAGTCTACCGCTCTTAACCACTACACCACACTGGCTCTCTACACCACAGCGACCCTTCAACTGTCTGGGTCCAAAGTAACTAGGACTTTATATGCTCAAGTCAGCACCTTGAATCGGGCCTGGTATACACAGATAAAAAGGTTTATAAAACTGCCTAGTAACTTGAGCTTCATGTAGTGGAATTGATCAGCAGAAGGTTCAAGATTGCTCCTTTAATCATGGATTTCATTACCCATGGGTGCAAAAAATGGAGGGGGGGAGAGGGTGGCCATCACATTTGTGCCCCATTTGTGAGCTTTCCAAGAGGCACCTCTCTGGCTGCTGGTGGAAATAGGATGCTCAAGAAGAAGGACCTTTAGTCTGACCCTGCAAGGTGGTTCTTACAGGAAGATGAAGCAGGAGGGGGAGTCTGAAAGTGAGCTCACTTGCTCCAACATGCAGGTAGAACCAGGGCTTCTCAGACCTACCTCTGGGATCCTCGTCGCTGCTGGATGCTCCAGAGTCAGCTGCCGGGGCCCGCGAGTTGTTATGGATGCCGCTGCTCCGAGAGGTAGTGGGCGCCTCCTCTTCTTCAGAGGATGCCCTCTTCGGTGGCATGGGTACAGCTTTGGGACTGGCAAGGGTCTTGGGCTTGTGGTTGGAGCTGGGCACGTCAGCTCTCTGTCAAATAAAAGCAGTGTTCACATCACAGTAGTTCTCCCCTTCAATCTCATGCATGAGAGGACGCTTCTAAGATGGCACCTGCAATCTTATCCTTTATTAAAAAGGTATACAGCACATAGAATTTTAAATGCATTGCCCAGTTAACCAGGGAACATTGTCTTCTCAGTTTATTTAAAAACCTTTTTGAACAACAGAAACAACTGACCTGCTTCAACTCAAAGTAACCAACACCACACTTTGCCGGGGGCGGGGCAGTTTTATTCTCTAAAGCAGTGCCACAGCTCAGTTTTGTTTCAAAAACCACACAAGGTGCGTCCCCCCTCCCCCAGTATGTTAACCCTGGCAGGGACCAAAAAAAAACAACAACCCAACCCCTTCTAAAGGCAAAAAATTGAGAGACTTCTGGGGATATATTTTTTTGTCTGATGCAGATAGAAAATTGTAAATGTAAAGTGGCTCAAATATCAGGATACTGTTTACTACCATGCAGGTAGTATCCTAGACAGATGGCAATGTAGTAGGCTTACTTCTGTGTAAATTACGCAATGAGAAGTAAACAGAGGGTTTGATTTTACCCCCTTTCATTGGAAGAACCTTATAGGAAGAACCCTACTTTTCAATCAGAATGTGTGTGCAGACACACATCCCTGATCTATTAGTGCCAGTGGGGCGATAGCAACTCTTCTCAGGACAAAAGCAGTCTGCCAGAGCTTTGCCTACTCCATATGAATCGAGGTGCTCTATTACCTGTGGATGTGCAAGGGGTTTGTGGTGACGGGCAGGGGTCTCTTCGTCGCTCTCCTCCTCCTGCTCACTGCTGGAAGATTCTGGGCTTACCATCAGGTAGCTGGCAAAAGGAACACACCCGTTGCAAACCCAGACGTAGCTGAAACCAAACCTCCCATCCCAATGCAGTGAGGAGAGGGAGACTCTCTCGATTTTGTTGGACTCCAAATCCCATCAGCCGCAGCTACCAGTGGATGACAGGAGAGTGGAGTTTTGCCACCACAGGTTCCCCATCTCTGCAAGGATCCTTGACAGAGCGGCCCTTTAGGCTCAGCCCCCGCCCGCCAACTCACCGCTTGCAGGGAAGGCACCGCTTTGTGCGGTAACAGTCCAGGATCCACTCCTTGCGCACAATCGTGCCCCCGAGCCCTTTCACTTGGCTGTACTTGGGCGTGTTGGCAAAGGCACAGCTGGAAAGGGAGAGAGCACAGCAGGGGACTCAGGGCACAGCAACGTGTCACTCTCTACTAACCAGCGCTAAGAGCAGAGGAGCTGGCAAAAAGCACAACCATTATAAACCAGTCGCTTCAAAAGGCAGATCGTTGTGGTGGAAGCTGGAATTAGTTCTAATGCACTCAGCTGCAACTTTAACCCTTGAGCAGACCTGCACAGGATCAGGCTGTACATCTACGTAGTAGGGCCAGTGTGGTGTAGTGGTTAAGAGCTGTAGACTCGTAATCTGGTGAACCGGGTTCGCATCTCCCCTCCCCCACATGCAGCTGCTGGGTGACCTTGGGCTAGTCACACTTCTTTGAAGTCTCTCAGCCCCCCTCACCTCACAGGGTGTCTGTTGTGGGGGAGGAAGGGAAAGGAGATTGTGAGCCGCTTTGAGACTCCTTAGGGGAGTGATAAAGCGGGATATCAAATCCAAACTTCAGTTCCCTGTTGGTTAGCAGCCCTAGTTTACTGGAGCTACCCTGCAACCGCCTATAGCAGCCAGCATTAACCTGATGCCTGGAGATGTGCTGGACAGCAACTCCCATCACTCCCAGCCATGGTTGTGAGGCCTGGAGGCTGATGGGAGTTGTAGTAAAAAATATATGTTACCAGGTTGATGCAGGCTGGTGTCTAGCATCTTTCCCATGTGTACAGAAGGTAGAGTAATACTTTTATTTAAAAAATTTGGGATTAATATTATTGTGCTACTTATTTTAATGGGCCTGTGTTTAAAATCACATGTGCAATGCTGATTTGCAAATTGTTTAGCTTGTTGCTATTGCATTTTTATGGTGTGTAAGATGCCTAAGCTTCCTTTTGTAGGTTATATTAAAAAAGGCAGCAGCCTGTGAGAATTATAAGCAGCAGCAACAGTAGGGGAACTCTCTCCTGCTACCCCATTTCCAAGACCTGGCAAAATCTGATCTTTTGGGGGGAGATGAGGTGCAGGGAAAGAAGTAGTTGCATGTTTTTATGTACTTCTCGTACCAAAGACTTGTTATGTTTCTGGTAAAACAGCAAGTCGACAAGATATAAACTAAAATCTGGTTGAAGCCTTCGGGACTGTACAGTCTTAAAAATCTAGGGGTTGGGTAGAGGAAACAAAGCTTTAGAAGGCACAGGGAGATCCAGTGGTTTGCAAGACACCTACATGAGGTGAGTGCTGTCAGGGGTCCAGTCTGGTCGGTACTTTGCACCCATCTCTAGGGCTTTGTCCCGCAGCTCAGAGCGGAATGGGTTCTGGAAGCCGCTCAACACGAACACAGTTCCCTGCAGGAGACGCTGGAAAGACACGTCTGCTGTCCCCTCTGAAGACTGAGTTTGCAGAGGCTTTTTGGAAGGTGGCGTCTTTGGGGAAGGTAGTGCTGAAGGAGAAGCTGGTAAAGAGGGGAAAAGAGCAAATCAAAGTTATTTAGAAGGAGGAGGGGATGCACAGATCTGTAGCCATTCTTCCGTACAAGTTGATCAAAATGTGATGCTGAACAAGCTGTGTTCCTAATCCCTGTGCAGAGAGTTGCTGGAAGTGGGTGATTCTGCATGGAATAGTGAACTATGAGCAGCATATGACATCCTGCTATCTCAACATTATTTTTTTTAAAGAACTAAGCTTCTAGTCCTTATGGCTGTGAAAGCATCCGGGCAACAGCTGGTACTGCTGGAAGTCAGAAAAGCGTTTGGGAGTAGGTGGGGAACGAAAAGGGACTTCCAGCAGTTAAGAACTTCAGTCTCTTCCATAGTATCAAGATCACCTGCAGAGGTCAATGTACCCTCAATCTCAAAGATAAGGAAGGTGTGCAGTTGTGAGGGACCAGCCATGTAAAACCTTGATAGAACTATCTTCCAAAAGCCTGGACAAATAGAAAAATTCTTAACATTTCTCAAGAATGCAGTTAAAAAGGCAGACTATCTGATTTCTCTAGGGAGGGAATTCCATAGCTGGAATGCTACCACTAAGAATGAGCATGGGCATATTAAGGACTCAGGATACAACCCCATGCACACTTAATAAGAAGCAATGTAGAAGGATTTATCTGCTGAGTACATGTGTTAAGATCTGCACTGCAAAGTTACTTATCAATGCAAGTAACTTACAGTAACCCCAAGTTTAGCCTCCAACTTCTCCCAGCGTAAGAGAGGATTGCCAAGGCCCATTTTCAAAATGCAGCCCCCACATACACACCTTTGAGTTTCTTGGAGGCTGGCTGTGCAGGGCGGGGAGTATCGGGGTGGGGTTTACTGGCTGCAGATGAGAGACCAGAATTTTCCTTGCTGAATTCAAACTTCCTCTTGACCGGCGTGGGCTCCTGTGAGCAGAAGGAAACATGCAGTGCAAAACTATGCAGGCCTACTAAAAGGCAAGACGCCCGGAGGCCACGGGGACTTACTCATGGTGTAAGAAAGCAACCTGTGGCTTTCCACATGTTGTTGGAGGGCAACCAAAATGGTCAAAGGCCTGGAAACGATGCCTTATGAGGAACGGCTTAGGGAGCTGGGTATGTTTAGCCTGGAGAAGAGAAGGTTAAGGGGTGATATGATAGCCATGTTCAAATATATAAAAGGATGTCATATAGAGGAGGGAGAAAGGTTGTTTTCTGCTGCTCCAGAGAAGCGGACACGGAGCAATGGATTCAAACTACAAGAAAGAAGATTCCACCTAAACATTAGGAAGAATTTCTGTTCGACAGTGGAATTTGCTGCCAAGGAGTGTGGTGGAGTCTCCTTCTTTGGAGGTCTTTAAGCAGAGGCTTGACAGCCACCTGTCAGGAATGCTTTGATGGTGTTTCCTGCTTGGCAGGGGGTTGGACTGGATGGCCCTTGTGGTCTCTTCCAACTCTATGATTCTAACTCCCATTAACATCAGCCAGCATGACCAGTGGCCAAGGATGATGAGAGCTTTAGTCTAACAACCACCTAGAGAGGAAATGCAGTGGATCATGGGATGGGACTTGTATACTTCAGGGGTTGACTTGCTCCTGATTTGTTTGTTTTTAAATTACAGCAGTCCCTCCCCCCCCCCAATCCATCTTCACTGGCAGGAAAAAAACTGCAGTTGCTGAATTTCTGTTAAATTAACAGTAGGGCTGGTGCTGCATAGTGGCTAAGAGACAGCTATGAATCACAAAGGCATAGAATCATAGAGTTGGAAGGGATCCCCAGGGTCATCTAGTCCAACACCCTGCAACGCAGGAATTTCAACTAAAGCATCCATGACAGATGCTCATCCAACCTCTGCTTAAAAACCTCCAAGGAAGGAGAGTCCACAAACTCCAGAGGGAGTCCGTTCCACTGTCAAACAGCTCTTGCAGTCTGAAAGTTCTTCCTGGTGTTTAGTCGGAATCTCCTTTCTTGTAACTTGAAGTCACTGGTTTGTGTCCTACCCTCCACAGCAGGAGAAAACAAGCTTGCTCCTAGTCCTTGGTTCAGATCGTGCTTCTTCACTGAACCCACTAGGTAGCCTTAGGCAAGCTGTCTCTCTTTGCCAGGAGTAAACTTTTTCAAACAGGTGGCTGCACCGACCCACCCATGGCAAACTGCCTGGCGACAGGGCGAAGTGTGAAAGTCAGCTTGGCTAATCCTCCATCCAAGCACACATATTGGCAGCCTTCAAATGGGGTCATAAAAAAAACTTCTGGCATCACAGAATCACAGCTGTGGGGACATGCAGGAGATGCCAGTAAAAGGAATATTGTTTTTGGATGGATAAATTTGAGGGTACACAAAAAATAAAACAAAAAACCTTTTTAGCATCACAAAAAGCAATCTATGGGAGCAGTCAGTAAAAATAAGTGTTTAAAACATATTTTCATTTTTAAAAATGGGGGAAATTGGAATATTGGAGAATTTAAAAAAAAACCACCAACCTCTTGGAGGGTCTGTACACAGCTCTTAGCCTTAAGTCTTAGTGTCTCAACTGCTGTGCAGGGGATAATAGTAATATCAGCTTTCCTTAAAGCAGGGGTGGGGAGCCAGTTGCCCTCCAACCATGTTGGCTGAAGCTGTAGTCTGACAAACATCTGGAGGGTCACATATTCCCCACATCTGCTTTAAAGAGTTGCTGTAAAGATTACAACTAGATAACGAACGTGAAGCAGTTTGAACACACAAAAGTACTATAGAACTATTAATCAGAGCATAGGTAGTGAAAACAATAAAGGAACAACTGGCAGCCCTACTTTAGGCTAATACGCAAGGATAAAGTTTGGCACCCAACCCATTCACCCAGAAATCCACTTTAACCTTGGGAGAGGCTTTGGTGGTGGGTTTTTTCGGCGGCTGATGGCGAAGGATCGGGGGAACTGGACACGCTGGTTTGCAACGAGGCAGCGGCGTAACTGGGTGAGGGCTGGTTGTTCTGAGAAGCTGCAACAACAGTAATGAATAATCATGCTCAATGTGTTAAGAAATGCAGTGCTGATGCTAAGAAGTGTGCACGGCAGAAGAGCCAATTTGGGTTTTTTGTTTGTTTGTTTGTTAAGGAATGCTTTTTCGGGGATGGCACAAAAAATCTTTTGTCATCACAGCATTACAGTGGGAGCACACAGAGCTTTGCATGTGAACGTCTCTGGCTCAACCCAGAGCCAACGGAAAAGCTACCTCTCGGCCCCACCAACACAAACTCGCCTAAGACTCTCCTTGCTAATGGCTATTAGTAACAATGGGTAAATGGAACCTCCATGCTCGGTGGCAGTATAATAATAATAATAATAATAATAATAATAATAATATTGATACCCCATCCATCTCACTGGAAATATGTGTTTGTAATAATGTCGACGACGGATGGTATACCTTAAATTAATGTATGTTTCTGATAAGATTTTTCATTGAATGTTCTTATTTTTTTTCTTTTTTATTATTACTATTTTTCTTTTTTTCTTATCCTTTTTCTCTCTCTTTTCTTTTTTATAACAGATTAATGTGTTTCAATATGTGTAGCTTTTGTGCAAATAAAGCTTATTAAAAATATTCATTACTATTTGAAATAAATGAATACATTTCTGAATAAAATAAAAATAAAAATAAAAGCCACCTCTCGGCCCCACCGACACAAACTTGCTTAAGACTCTCCTGTTAGTAGCCATGGGTAAATGGAACCTCCATGTTCGGTGGGAGTATAATAATAATAATAATAATAATAATAATACCCCACCCATTTGCCTGGGTTTCCCCAGCCACTCTGAACAGCTTACAGCACATAAAAAATTATAAAGCATTAGACATTAAAAACTTCCCGATACAGGGCTGCCTTCAGATGTCTTCTAAAAGTCAGATAGTTGTTTATTTCCTTGACATCTAATAGGAGGGCATTCCACAGGGCGGGCGCCACTACTGGGAAGACTCTCTGCCTGGTTCCCTGTAACTACACTTCACACACTGAGGGAACCACCAGAAGGCCCTTGGAGATGAACCTCAGTGTCCAGGCTGAACAATGGGAGTGGAGATGCTCCTTTAGGTATACTGGGCCGAGGCCGTTTAGGGCTTTCGGATACCATTCAATACGAGATCCCAAGGAGCAATGTTGAGAGAGTGCTGTAGCTTTCATGCCCTTCTTGCGAGCATCTCAAAGGCATCTTGTCGGCCACCGAGGGAAACAGAAAACTGGATGCAATGGACCCATGGCTTGACCTAGTAACCCTCATTAAGTTATTAGCCAGCTGGAAGAAATATACCAAGCGTAGGGCCTCTCGGGTCTGTGGCCTTCTTTGGCCTCAGAACCCTCCCCTGGCCACCAAGTCATTTCCCCAGACTGCACCCCTCACTGACCCTGAGTGGTTTTGAGCAATTGACCTCTGATAATGTTTATTCCTTATCTGGATGGAGGTTAGAGAGGAGTGTGTGCAGAAACTAGCCTACTGTACAAAGACAACACTTATATTCAGGGCCCTGTCCTCTTTTGCCCCTCTGCCCCCATACTGGTATATGGGCCTCAAACATCTGCCCAGAAGGGAAACGCAGGCCTTGAGTTCCCCACCTATGCTATAGGTACTGTGTCTACCTTTAGGTGGAGAGACGAGGGGTTTGCTGGCACGGCTGAAGAAAAGCGCACCGGGCTTCAGGGAGTCATTGTCGTCTTCCTTGACCTTGAACTGCCCCAGCTTGGTGAGCTTCTGAATATATAGAGCAGGAAGGAGAGTGAGGGTTTCAAATCAGCCAAGGAACGGCAGCAAAACAGGGAACAATATTCAGGTCACTGGAGCACTTACCGGCGAAGCGGTTTTGGAATGAACCTCGTCATTTTCTGGAGGAGAGTGGAATCTCACAAAGGAGAGGCCATAAGTCAAAGACTGAGAAGGAAAGCAAGAAACTCAAGTAAAGGTTTATCAACCAGGCAGTCCCAAGCACTTGTTGTCCCCTTCTCCCAGGCGGCACCTCTCTCTTATCAACATCACACACTCCTCAGGGACCAAAGACATCTCAGTTAACAGAACCTGCTTACTGGTATGTTAGGCATACATCAGACTGACACCACCTACCAGGAATTGCTCCCCTTGTAAACGATCATCCTGATAAACAGTTGATACCATATTTTTCATGCCAAGAATATGCACAACTCTGGAGTTTACATGTTCTTTTTTTGGAGGTTAGCCCAATTAATGCTGTTACGCACTTACTTGGGAGTAAGTTCCACAACTCATTGGAATTTCAGAGTAAACATAAATAGGAATATGCTCAAAATAATATCCCTATACAAGAATTTAGTTATTTCCATCCCACATTAATGTTCTCTGATTTCACCTCATGGGGAACCCATAGTTTAACTACCTAAAGCAGTTAAAATTTGCATCCTCTATTCACCAGATTAGTAGAGATGCTAGCCACCAGAATTTTTATGCTGCTGTTGCTGTTATTATTTTTGGCATTTGTACAGCACTCCATAACATAAATGTTCTTTGGGCAATTACAATAACAATTTCTATTGCAGAATGCAGCTTCAAACCACTCCTGTAATACCAGCTAGAACAAAACCCATTTCACAGATGGGCAATGGAGAGAGATGGTAACTAACCCCTGACTGGCTAGCACAGCCTTCACCAACCTGGTATTCTCCAGGCATTTCATACTACAACTCCGGTCAACATGGCTGTGCTGGCTAGAACTGATGAGGGCATGTTGTAATCCTAAGTAGCTGGAGAGTATCAGGCTAATGAAGGCAAGCCTAGTAAGTCTCTTACCGAACTGAGAAACGAATGCAGGAACTCAAGCCTGACACTGGCCAGCATCTCTTATATCCTGTATCATTTGTACTTCCACACAAACCTTGGTATAGGGCTGGGTACAGATGATTTTCACCCGGTCCCACTTTCTCTCAGCTGTGGCCTTCACAAGCTTATCTGGTCCAAACATACGAACCCTGTTGAGGTTGGTGCCGCTCTTGCTCTCCGAGGGGGACATGAAGGAGGATGTGACCAGCAGCACCTGAGGTGAGAGGGAAAGGACTGGGGTGGAGGTCAGGGTGCACTGCAGGCTTACAGGGAGTACATTTTAGCCTCTAACTTGACAGATGCCAGTCTAACAGGATTAAAATATGGGTTCACAGAGGTAGGAGGTGGTGGTGGGGAACTAGAGAGGAACATCGAGTCATATTTATGGCTTCTGATGAAAACTGCCAAATGCACAATATACAGGGTGCTCCTCTCTACCCACCTGCCCCTCCGTGTCTCCATGGCACTTTCTTTGACTTGTCTAACATGTTTGTTTTGCATGTGGCTGCTTTCAAGTGGCAGCTAGCCTATGCTGCTGGACTGCCACTCATGTGTGACTCTGGTCCCCACTCCCACTATCTCTAGGTTTGGACTTTCTTTAACTAGGTTTAAGTAGCACTTTCTGCCTCTGTGAAATGGACCCCATTAGTAGACTGTTTCAACCCCACAGACTAGGATAGTAGTGGGGGGGGGGGATGTTCTCCACCAAATGAGACAGCCCGAACAAATTGCAAGAAGGACACAACTCTGATCCTGCAAAGCCCCAAACCACCAGCCTTTTGTTAAAAAACAGCTTGCTTTCAGGTCGTGTGAGGAACGAGGCCCTTCCACAGTCTCTCACACACAGCCACTCGCTCACCTCATAGTTCTGCTCACTGGAGGAGGCAGAGCTGCCAGCCAATACTTCAACAAACGCGGAGCCTTCATTGCCAATGTCAATGCTGTGAATCTGCTCCTCTTTCTCAAACTGTGGGGAGACATGACAGCCTCAGCCAAGGGTTAGGGAACACACAGAAATGTTGTCTTTCAGCTTCTAAAGTTTCTGACAAATTGAACACAGTGTCCCATTCATGCATGATTGCCAATATGTATGCATGCACACACACTCACCTCGTACCAAATCAAATCTTACACCAGCCTTCCCCAACCCAGTGCCCTTTGGATGTTTTGGGATTGCAACTCCCATTAATTTCAGCCAGCAGAGCTGTGCTAGCTAGGGCTGATGGGAGTTGTAGTCCAAAGCATCTGGAAGACACAGGGTTGGGGGGAGGCTGTCTTATACCAGATAACTGTCTACTTTAACTGGCAGTGACTCTCCAAGCTCTCACACAGAATCCTTCCCTTCCCAGCCCTGGTGCCCAAGATCCTTCTAACCACAGAGAATAGGGATTGAACTTGGAACCTTCAGAAACAATGTGCTATGGCTTTCTCACTGAAGGCCTGTCACACTTCCTATTTTTGTTGTAGGAAATATGGCGGTGGTGATGTCAACCACTGGTGGTCACAATGCACAGCTGCTGGGCTGCATTCAGACTTCTGACTGCAAGTGATCCACCAAGCTATGACATAAATATGATATGCTAATCTGCTGCTTGGTTTTGGAGTTGACCTCTCAAGATCCCAGCTCACAGACTGCTTGCATGAATTCCCAAAACAGGGCTCCCCCCCAAAAGGGACAGATGGGTGGCAAAAGCAGCTCAATGGGAAGTGTGGACATGAGGACCTGGCAACCCATTGAGCACACCCAAGCCAACATAGCACCATTTTTGAAGCAATGCAACCACAGTAAGCCAAATGCCAATAGCAAACCTAGCAAACCAAAGTCAAGTTGCAACTAAACACATGCATGAGGTTTGTTATTTGCCAATGCTACAAATATTGCCAGTTCCCACAGTACGTTTTCCCCTCCACAGCCACATATTTGCCTGCAATCACTTGGAGACACAATAGCACAAATCAGGGTGTATGAACATATTTCCATCAGCAAGCTCCATCATCATGCCAACATCCTGTCCAGCTGTCACTCTCTATGAAATCAAGACAGCTGTTATCTATGCCTACAACCTGATTCAGTTTAGCTTCCTTCTAAGCAAGGAATTTGCGTAGCCAAGAAAGAACTGCAGCTGTTTAAGCACATGAGAAACTAATTGTGCAAGCCAATCCCAGGTATTTCAGCCCCAAAGGAATTGCATCACACACTTCTTGACCTGTTTACACTCCTAACTGTCCTGCAAGGTGCTGGTGGGGGAGATGAGGCAGATTTCAAACGCTCAGGAGGTTAACTAAAACTCACCTGTAGTATGGCAGAGATGTGCTTCTCCCCAGCCTGTGCGGCCTTCCACTTGCGATAGGTGTCGGCCTTAAGCAGGTTCTCAGCACAGTGCGTCTGGGGTGGGGGGTGGGGTGAGAAGAGAGATGAGATGGGAAGGGGGGGAAAAGAAGGGGCAGGAAAGAATCCCTCAACCAGAGCAGGTATTACTTGCCCACATCATCCGCATTGTGATTTCTTCAGGTGCATACACACTGTACATTTAAAACACAATCCGCTCCTCTCACTCCCAAGAATCCTACAAACTGTAGTCTGCCCCACACAGAGCTACAATTCCCAGGACAAACTACAGTTCCCAGGACCTTTGGATGTCTGTATGTGTGCTTTAAATGTATGGTGTGTACACAGCTGTTCTCCCCATCACTCCCCACCCCTTCCACTGGAAGTGTAGTTTGCCTCACAGAGCTACAATTCCCAGCACCCTAAACAAGCTACAGTTCCCAGGACTCTTGGGTGTGTGCTTTAAATGTATGGTGTGTTGTCCTCTCCATCACTCCCCACCCTATCACTTCACCCAAAAATCTCCTCTGGTCTCCTATCCCTTAATTTACCACCCACCTCCCCCCCCCCGAATAGGCTCTTCCAGGCTCCTCCAATCAAAAACCAACTCCCCCCCGACCACCCCCATCCTAGATATGTGTGGTTGCGCCCAACCGCCGAGGGGAAATAACGGAACCTCCCTCCCCTCCCTCGGCCACGGTGCGTCCTCTTTAGAAAGGCGGCCGCGGCCTCGCCCTACACCTTCGCCCGCACCGTGTCGGAGCTGCTGGCAGACACCACATGTCGGATTGCGATCTCCGGCATCTCCCCGCCACTTTCTGTCACCACCGTGACCCGGTAGCAAAACTCCCCGGACCGGCCGGAAGTGTTGGATCCCGAGAACGCTCAACTCTATGGTATGTTCTCGCCCGCCCGCCGCTCAGAGACTCCGCCCACCAGGACGAGTCCGCCAGGAGCTTGTGCGCAGGCGCCTAAGGGCAAGGCCGCGTTGGCTCGGAGGCACGAGCGCCCCCTGCCGTGGTCCACACACCCCGGTTCAAGTCGGGTTTTGCTTCCCGACGGGCGAGTCCCGCCTTTTCCTGTAAGCGCATGCGCTCTCTCTCTCTCTCACAGCGGGCGCTAAACTGGCGGGAAATTTCTAATTAATTGCAAGCAAGCAAGCAATAAATAAATAAATACCAATAGCAACCCTGCGAAATAAATAAATAAATAAATAAATAAATAAATAAATAAATAAATAAATAAATAAATAAATAAATAAATAAAATGACATGTAGTTCCTAATGTATTCAGCACTTATTTAGATGTATTAATTCAGTTGTTATTGCCACATGCTTAGAAAGTTAAGGAGATGTCAATCTGCTTTAACTTTAAAGTGTTGTAGATTATTTCTCATTCATCCCTCTGCTTTTTAGTTTTTGGGTTTATTTTTTTTTTGCAAACCGTCCTATCGCTATAGTCAAGCAGCATGCAAATTTTATGAAATGAGAAAAAAATAAAAAAGCTTCCTACTTGAAATGTGTTCATTTGATTCATTATTAACATCATTAACAAAACCATCATCTTAAAAAAGAAAATGCAGGTGACAGGAACTGGCTTCATGAGGTGTGAAAGCAAAGCCATTGCTTCCTCTTCAATGTTTTACGATTAATCCAAGCCTTCAGAAGTGAGTAGAGCTGGGAGAGGAAGTAGGAAAGGGAGCCACTTTTCCCAGCTTCCTTCTTCAACCGTATGTGCTTTTCCATGGATAGAAGGGCAACCACCCTTGCCAACTCATGACCCAGGAGGCATTGAGGCAGGTGGACTCAGGGGGGAAGATATGTGGGGCACCATGTTAGGGACCCCTGCCCCAACTGAATACACGAGATCTGCTTCCTAGTACTGTACAGTAAGGCGAGCGGGCAGTGCTGGATTTACGTATAAGCTAAACAAGCTTGACAAAAGCAAAAACAAAACAAAACTGGATGTACATTTCCAAAATTGTATTTCGGTTCAACAATTACTTTGATAAAATAAATATTTTGTTATGTGCAAATGGCTTTAGATAGGTTCGAATCCCCGCGACGGGGTGAGCTCCCGTTGCTTGGTCGCTGCTCCTGCCAACCTAGCAGTTCGAAAGCACGTCAAAGTGCAAGTAGATAAATAGGTACCGCTCCGGCGGGAAGGTAAACGGCTTTTCTGTGCGCTGCTCTGGTTCGCCAGAAGCGGCTTAGTCATGCTGGCCACATGACCTGGAAGCTATACGCTGGCTCCCTCGGCCAATAATGCGAAATGAGCGCCGCAACCCCAGAGTCATCTGTGACTGTGTTGCATTGGCCGGAAAGGCCAATCTTCTGAGCTTACGCCAATAAAACTCAGAGACTTTAGGAGCTAGGAGTCCATTATTTTTTATTGCAAAGCAATGGGTTACAGCGGAATCATTCCCAAATCTGCAACTCCGCCTAAAGGTCCAGGCAGGGGTATTTATTACATTTCAGACAAAGGATTTCAAATTAACCAATAAAGTTCATCATTACTTCATATTAGTTTAGTACGCATGTCCATTACCTACCGTCTTTCTCCCTTTTTAAGACACCGTCTTATAATTTTTTTTCCTCAAAAAAACACAGGGTGGCTTATTTTGGGGGGATGTCTTATTTTTATTACGTCAGTATGGTACGGTACAGCCTCCCCCTGTGCGCTGAGCAGGCGGGGCAGAACTCCGCAAGAGGCGTGTCCCCCCCCTGCGCCTCTCGCTGGTTCGCTGGCTGCCTGCGCACGGGGAACAGGAGGGGCAGGAAGAGGCGTCTTCCCCCCCCCCATCGTGCCTCTCCCTGCGCGCTAAGCAGGCGGGGCAGAACTCCGCAAGAGGCGCATTTCCCCCCCCCCCGTGCCTCTCACTGGTTCGCTGGCTCCCTGCGCACGCAGGAGGGGCTGAGGAGGCGACGGGAACAATGGCGGCACCATGGCTTACTTTGGGGGTACGTCTTACTTCTCACAAAGGTACAAAAACCCTGCCATGGCTTACTTTATGACTACGTATTAAAAAAGGGGAAACAGGGTAATTTAATACACAGGCACAATAAGCATTGCTAAGTGTCAGAGATCTGTTACATTTTGTTAGTACGCGTGTTGGGAACCTGTGTTAGCTCTTTGTGCATGTATCAACTTATGTTCTAGCTAATGAAGGGCATCTTTGTGTGATTGACGTATTTGCTGTACTTTCCAGTAGGGAAGGCCTCTTTTGCCAAATCATCAGTTTCTTTAAAGCAACAGGTTATCATAACATCTCTATAGAAGCATATTCAAGGATTTATAGGGGTTCACATTATCACATTAATTGGGGCCCTTTGGGCCACTGCTACATTCCCAGCTTTCAAGCTAAAGGTGCGAGACTACTCGCACCGATCAGCTTGACACTTATGTAACTCAGTTAGACCCTCCTGAGGCAGTTGGTGGTATTGCGAAATTTTTGCCTTTTGGGCCATGTTTTTGGGCTATGGGCTATGTTGGGAAGGCTTTATGCACAGATTGTCACCTAAATTTGGTACAGGGTTGGCACCATTCCGTTTAGCTAATAAGACCAGTGCCAGTCCCCCCATTTAGATGGGGGCACTAATAATAGGGGAGTCTTTTTAGATTTGGAGGTTAGGGTCGAAGAATCCTCAAGCTTCCTCTTCTGCATTGAGCAAACTAGACCAGGGTGTTTTCTCGTTGCCCGTGGCCAGACTCTTTCCTCCAGGTAGAGCCTGACACAGGGGTCCTGTTGGTACAAAGTCAATTCTAAGTCAGACTCTTGGGCCTAAGCACACGTCCTGGTGCCTACAAACCAAAGGTGAATCCAAGGAGCAACCCCCCAGCAATCGCAGTCTGTGGTCAGCAAAAACGGCAAACGGTCCTCGCCAGCGCAGTGTTAATGGCTTGTCCATTCACTGTGTCAGCCAGATGTTTACTGGTGCGCTGGTGCAGAGGCCATCAAAGGGGTATGCTCAAGGACCCACCTGTGGAGAAAAAGAAACAAAACACGGGAGAGAGACTGCACGTGGTGACATAATGCATGTCCCCTGACAACCTCCAGCCCACTGTTGACCCGCAGGAGAAATTGGGGTGGGGTCTGCAAACAGGGCAATAGGGAACAGCTCTGACAGTGTTGGGTTGCCAGACAGAGCTTGGCCATTGATTCTGGTTCAGAGCCATCAGAAGGTAACTCATCGTCCCATTCTGCCGTGGCGGCCAGCTTGGCAGGGCTGCCAACTCCGCACTACGGTGTTTTGTTTGGACAATGGAGTTAACCCTTCAATGTGCTCATTCAAAGGATGACAATTTTAGGGTACTTTTTGTGTAACAACGAATTCTGGACAGGGCAATAGGGAGAGCCACAGTCTCCGAAGTGTTTGCTTTCTCCATTCCCTCCAATACTCCCAAAATCAGAGCCATCTTTAGGCTCCTCTCATCGTCTCACGCTCCTGCGGTGGCCAGCTTGGCGGGCCGCCAACTCCTTGCCGGGCCGCCAACTCCACTTTACGGTGTTCCGTTTTGACGATGGAGTCACCCCTCAGACGTGCTCTGCAAAATGGGCATGGAGAGGTGTGAAAGCCCACTTCAAATCTGTGTGGAAGAGAAACTTTGCCTTCAATGTACACATGCTCTTTACCATCAATTTTTCTTCAAATCATTCCAAATTTCTGCCCTTGGTTTGCACACCTGTTGCATCCCACTTTTCTCCTGAGGTTCAAAGTTCCCCCATGTCCTCACAGTGCTGGGGCTCCTACTGAAGTTGCTGCTGCCAAGAGCCCCGCCTTTTCCTTTTCCAACATTCTGCACTTGCCACCCTCATTCCACATCACGTTCATCTTCATCTACATTCCCACACCCAGCAACTGTACTCTGTTCACATGTTCACTGATTGGAGGGGTTGTGAGGACCCCCTTTGTCCCTCTTGCTTAAATTGTTGTGCAAGAGGGGCTACATGACAAAATAGAAACTAGAAATGAAAAGAAAACACTACAGGTGGACGGGCAGGTGCAACTTGCTTCAAAAGACAAAGCTGCACCACCTCAGCTCCCTCCTCTTTTGCTACTAAAATCAAAAATAAAAGGGGTAAAATAATTGATAAGCCCGGCCAAAGGTGGAGGAAACCGGTGTAAAATGAAAAATGTATGAACCAGAAAATCAAAGAAAATGAAAAATAAAAAGGTGTGAGATAATGACAGGCAAAAAGGTAAACCAGGAAGACCAATATGCAGTGAAATCTGTAAGAAGGCCTAAGCCTGTAGGGTAATAAAGCCTGAAAACTGAAAAGTGTGTATCAGGTGTGAAAAATAATGACAGGCAAAAAGGAAAACCAGGAAGACAAAATCAAGGGAAAGTAAGCATCAGCACAGGCCAGCAAGCAAGGCAAGCATGGCCAGGCCTTAACCTTGACAGAGGGTACAAGCAGGGCCATATGCCAGGCCAAAAGTGGAAGAAACCGGTTAAAAATGACAAAATGAATGAACCAGGGGTGCAAGCAGGCCATAGGTGGTGCCTGGGCAAGGCCCAAGCCTATATAAGGTATGCATGTAAACCAGGAGAAAGAGGCCTAAGTCTGTAAAAAAAAAAAAAAAGGTTTTTGAAACCACACACACACCATTCCTTTCTCCCCCCCCCCCCCAAGGCCATTGCATGGAAGCAAGGCCATTGCATGGAACAAGCAGGGGAAAGAGAACAAAATTTGATACAAAATCATATTGCCAGCAACAACAGTTTTTTCCCCACACACACTCTTATGTGCGCCCCCCTCTTTTCCTCCCTCACCGTTGAAACAGAAGCCGCAAACTGAAAAAAAAGAGAAAAACTTCCAGAAAGGCATTAAACCCTTTAGGGGTGCAGAAGTAAAAAAAGGTACAGGGCAAAGACATAACCTCACACGGCCCCCCCTTCTTGCCCAGAAGGCAGAAGGAGGCAAAGCAAACCACACAGAAAGGCATTAAAACTTTTAGGGGTGCAGAATGAAAACAAAAAGGGTTCACGTTATAGGGTGCCATTCAGCAATGACCAGAAGTGAGAAAAAGGGTTCGCAGCTTCCAATAGGCCAAAGGGTGCAACTTCCAGACTGTACTCCCCCCATTTTAACACACACAGAGAGAGAGAAGGAAAAAGGGGGGGGTGCTTTTTAGACAGAGAGTGTTTTGGTGCCAAACCTTTATTGTGCCAAAAGTAACCGCTATCAGAGAACAGGCAGTCCACTGAATAGTAGGAGAGAAAAAATAAACAAATTCCCTTTGCCTTTCAAGGATAACACTTGAACAGAATAGCCAGGAAATAAAAATCTCTCCCCTGTCCCAGTTCTTCACTGGAACCCGGACCCAACACACACAATCACACGGAGCCTATAGAGTGCAGACACAGACTTACCCAGAATCACACAAAGCCTATAGAGTGCAACAGCAGAGCAGCCCCTCTGTTAATTAACCAATAATCCGGCTCTGGGAGCGGGTGGCGCTGTGGTCTAAACCACTGAGCCTCCTGGGCTTGCAGCGGCTCGAATCCCCGCAATGGAGTGAGCTCCCCTTGCTCTGTCCCAGCTCCTGCCAACCTAGCAGTTCGAAAGCATACCAGTGCAAGATGAGCACCGCACCCCTTAGTCAATTTTAACTGTACTTAACCATCCAGGGGTTTTTTACCTTTACATATTCAGTACAGTGGTACCTCGGGTTAAGAACTTAATTCGTTCTGGAGGTCTGTTCTTAACCTGAAACTGTTCTTAACCTGAGGTAAGTAAAGGTAAAGGGACCCCTGACCATTAGGTCCAGTCGTGACCGACTCTGGGGTTGCGGCGCTCATCTCGCATTATTGGCCTAGGGAGCCGGCGTACAGCTTCCAGGTCATGTGGCCAGCATGACAAAGCTGCTTTTGGCGAACCAGAGCAGCGCACGAAAATGCCGTTTACCTTCCCGCTGCAGCGGTACCTATTTATCTACTTGCACTTTGACGTGCTTTCGAACTGCTAGGTTGGCAGGAGCAGGGACCAAGCAATGGGAGCTCACCCCGTCGCGGGGATTCGAACCGCCGACCTTCTGATCGGCAAGCCCTAGGCTCTGTGTACCACTTTAGCTAATGGGGCCTCCCACTGCTGCCGCGCTGCCACCACACGATTTCTGTTCTCATCCTGAAGTAAAGTTCTTAACCTGAGGTACTATTTCTGGGTAAGCGGAGTCTGTAGCCTGAAGCATCTGTAACCTGAAGTGTCTGTAACCCGAGGTACCACTGTATTGCCTAAATGGGCAGCTGGATGTTGGAGTAGATGATCCAATAGCATGAAAGCTTTTTTGGGGGGGGGGGGTATACTAGGTACTTTGTCCAGGTACCAGATGGATCAGACCTAAGAAACCCCACTGTTTGTCTCCTACCCCAAACGTACGTGCCAACAGAAACAATTCTATCCGCCCTCAATCTGAGCTTGTTTCTCTTGACTCATCCACTTCTACTGTTACCCGATTCCATTTGGAACAAGCGTCAGCTCAATTCCTCCCTCAGAGTCTCTGCCCAAGCACTCGGCCCCTTTCAGAATCTGGCAACAGGCTTGCCTCCTGGAAATAGCATCCCATTGTGTGCCTCTTGGGGGCCATTACGTCCCTCCAAGCTTCATTTACCAACATAAATGCTGAGCCATCCTTCTGCAACCCGATGCCCTCCAGAAATTTTGGGCTACAGATCCCTTCAGCCCCAGCAATGCAGGCTAGAAGATTTGGGGAAGGCTGTAATAAGCACTCTCATTCAAAGAATTTCATAAAAGAAACAGTCGCTTCCAGAGCAGGTGCTCAGATGCAAAGGAGGTTGGGAATCCTGTTCCTTTAGCATTCTTGCAGACAAATTCCCCCACCATGGTTGCTCATGCTTCATTTGTGAGCAGGTCCGAAAAATTGAGTCTAGTGGAACTACGACCCTCAATGGTTTTTTTTTTAAAAAAAATGCACATGCTCAACCTAGCTGCTATGGGAGGAGGTGAAAACAACCAGAAAAGCAGACTAGAAAAATGAACGCAAATAAAACCTGAATAAAATCTGGGGCAAAAAGGTTGAAAATTAGAATGCCAGACAAAATTAAAAATGGAACAACTAAGCCTGGACTCAAGGGAAAGTGTGGATGAGCCCCAAGAGATGGGAAGGTAAATGGGCATTTATTGTGCAGCATGCAAATAGATATAAGCACGAATAAATGGATAAAATTGCCAAATTAGTAAATAAAAACACAATAGAGGGCAACAATCTTTCTGCATCCTCAGCTGCCAATGTGTATGCAGTCTTATTTGCTGATTGTAGCCTTATTTGCCAATAGAAATCTCTTAAGGGGGGTGGATTTGAAGTAGGCGCCTTTCGTTTCTGATCCTACTGCCAGTCTGGACTGGGTTCGAGGGTCCCTTACCCAGCAAAATGCTCTCTGGTGGGCCCCCATCTACATATATGTCTGCCGCAGCAGGTTTACGGCTCCACAGTTTGAGATAGGCAGCTGCATGCAAACCACCATGGCAGTTATCCACAAAATGCCTCTGCTGTATTGTTGCCCCAGGGCATTGTGGGCGATTTAAATGTTGGACCTGCTCACAGACATAGCTGACTGGAGTCGGCGGTGGGCCCAGTTGAAGAGTGTTGTGTGCTGATTCCATCATGGCCCCATTTTCAGTAAGGCACTTTCCAACCTCAAGTATTTGGGGTCTCCTTCAAGGATTTTTACATCAAGGTCATGTTAATACCGTACTTGACTGACATCTGTCTTTGAAAAAGAAAAACACCCAGTCTTGTATGAAAGAACCCCTCCTTCTCTTGGGGACAGCCAACACTAATGGATCACCTTCATTATTCTTCTTTTTACAAAAGTGACCCTGGACCATTGAACCACTGAAATTGCAAGCAAGTAACTGGAATCCCTCCAACCTCAGTGCCTAACAATTGGTTCTGTGTTCTTTTACTTGAGTGCGCATATTTTTTGTTCAAGCTCAATCAACATTTCAAGGTTTTATCATCAGGGATGAGGAATCTGTGATGTCGCTGGACTGAAACTTCCATCATTCTTGACCATTGGCTAAACCACTGGCTGGGGCTGATGGGAGCGGGAGCCCAGCAACATGCCAAAGGTCCATCCTTGTTTTACATCGACGGTAAGGAACCTATATTTGTAAGCTTCACTAGGCACTTGGCTGGCCTCTGTGAGAACAGGATGCTATAACAGATAGGCTGTTTTGGTCTGATCCAGCAGGGATCTTGCATAACCTGACCTGTATCCATGGGATAAGGATTCTGTGAGACAGAAATTAAAATAAGCCAATTACAGAGTTGACTTTTCCTTGTGATGAAGCTTTCTTGTGAATGGAACTCACCACTGAAACCATAACTCAACATCCTGGGGGTGGGGTGGGGGTAGAAGAAATAACCCAACAACAAGTTATTTATTTACATTTTTTTATTGTGTGTATAGATACACACACATCATCTCTATATCTATCTATCTATCTATCTATCTATCTATCTATCTATCTATCTATCTATCTATCACCATCATTATCAAGGCACCCAAGATGGTTCACTAAAGCAAGTACTTTATATAAAACAAAGATTGACAGAGTCCTCTTATGCCAACTGGGAGCTGATGGTATGTGTGCTGCCTTGCTGGGGTGAATAGCACAGCTGAGCCAAAATTTCTCAGAAATGATGTTACTGAGGGAAATCAGTGAGAATTTTCTCTTTTCTTCACCCTTTTGTCAAATCTCGGGTGGTAGAGCATGAAACTCCTACTCTCAGGGTTGTGGAATCAAGCCCCACGTTTGGAAAAAGATTCCTGCATTGCAGGGGGTTGCACTAGATGACCCTTGTGGTCCCAATTCTACAAATCCATGATTCTATGAACAATTTCTCTCTTTCATCGCCCAGGAAAAGGGTGGAGAATCTTGGAAGAGGTCATTTTCCCTTTCTGTAGGCAGAGACTATTCCTTGTGAGGAAGGGCTGTAGCTCAGCAGGAAAGCCTCTTCTTCACATGCAGAGGTTCCCAATTTTAATCCCCAGTGTTTCCACATGGAGCTGAAGGAGACACCATTCCTGAAACCCTGGAGAACAGCTGCCAGTTTGCGTAGACAGTACTGAGCCAGATGGACCTGGGCATCTTGCTATGTTCCTAATCAAAGGGCTGTGTCACCGTTCCAAAAACTGGAGTGAAAGCTCAGCTCACTGGGACTCAATCCCAGCGGTGTTAGAAGACCCTTTCTATTTAAAAGAAAAAGGAGTGCAATGCGCTTTTAGATAGGGAAGCATTCCTCTTTCCATCAACTCTCTTTGTATCCCACAAGTTGAAACTCAAAGCTCCCGACTTCGTTGCCAGGAGTGGGAAAGGTCAGGGTGAAATGAAGGTGGCTGTGTGCTCCCTTGGCGATGGGAGAGCGAGCGAGACCCAGCTGGCTCACAAAAGGACTCCTTGAGGCAGTCAATAGACAAAGAGGATCAGCTGTCAAGGGAGCTTGGGGGCTGCCCAAGGGTTCTAAGTGCCTCTCATCAAAAGCAACAAGCCCGACGCCAAGCTTATATTTACCCGCTCACCCCCTTATGTAACTGCTGCGGCTTATATACTCCCACTTGGACTCTTCGTTGCCAGAGAGGCAACAGCTCGCAGAGATCTTGCGTCCCATCACGATGAAGATCCTGGTCAACCTCAGCCTCCTCCTGGCTGCTCTCCTGGGTAAAGGTGAGTCCATGTCACGGGGGCAATGCTGTCCCCTGACCTGCCTACTTGGTATAATAATAATAATAATAATAATAATAATAATAATAATAATATAAATAATTTGTACCCTGCCCATCTGACTGGGTTGCCCCAGCCACTCTGGGAGGCTAGAATTAAGTACAGTGGAACCTCGGAAGCCGAACGCCTGTAAACTCAAACGTTTCAGCTCCCGAACGATTGAAAACCGGACGTGATCGTTCTGGTTTTCGAATGATTTTCGGAAGCCGAACGTCTGGCGTGGCTTCCACGGCTTCTGATTGGCTGCAGGATGCTCCTGCAGCCAATTGGAAGCTGTGCCTTGGAAGTCGAATGTTTTGGAAGTTGAACGGACTTCTGGAATGGATTCCGTTTGACTTCCAAATGCCACACTTTTGATTTCAATGGCCCCTGAGCCCAGCCATCTCAGTTTGGAGGACCTAACCCAGTGCATCCACTGCAAGTGCAAACATTCTGTTGAGTGTCCTCATTTCTAATTAGCTCATTCATACAAGCTTGTCTCCTTTCGCTTCCTCTGCTCCTTTCCGCAGGCTCCTGCCTAATCTGCGAGACCTGCATCAGCCCCGGTGAAGGCTGCACTGGCCTGGCTCATCCCTGCAGAATGAATGAAGACACCTGCCTAACCATCGTGGGAATGAACTCTTTGGGTGAGTGATGCAAAGAGGGACACGCAAGTCCCGTCTTGGCCAAATAGAGGGAGCAAGGGGGTCTGATTCCCGCAGATTTTAGGCTTCAAGGAGCATCAGTTTCCTTTACCTGTGTGCTATCCATAAATCTTCCTTTAAGCTTACAAGCTTGCAGGCATATCTCTTTGCAGGCAAGGAGGACGTGAGGACGACAGTGATCTCCTGCTGTTGTTCCCCACAGACTTAAGGCAACACCGTCACCTTCACTGCATTCTTTTCAGCACTTGCTGAAGACATTATTATTTAGGCAAGCCTACCCAGATGTTTAAAAAGTGTGCACGAGTTTTAATTGGTTTTAGACTATTCTGTTGTGGTTTAAATTTCTTGTATGCTGTATTTTCTTTAGTCGTTTTATTCTTTTATCTTTTTTGTAAACTGCTTTCAAGTCCATCCGTCCCCCAATCAAGCAGTATATAAATTTTATGAAAGAAATAAAATATTCATTTAAAGCAGTATCATACCGCTTTTAACAGCCATGGCTTTCCCCAAAGAATCTTGGGAGCTGTAGTTTGTTTGAGATCGGAGAACCCCTATTCCCTTCACAGAGCTGCAGTTACCAGTGTTCCTGTGGGATGTATAACACTGGTGCAGTCAATCACAACATTCCTAGAGTGTACACAAGGGGTCTTGGTCCTCCAGGTAGAGTTTCCTGTGCCAAGACTGAAATCATTTCCTTTGTGTGACCAGAGGTGGGAGTGGCCTCACCTGAAAGTACACAGGTGAGCTGCTACTCTCCCTCTCTTCCCATCAGGACTTCGAAGATGCAACACCTCAAGAGATGCACTCTTGGCTTCCAGCCAAGGGGGCCCAAGTGGACCCTTCTCCCTTAAGGAGAGTGTCCACATGTACATACATTTAATTTAAGCTAGCCTGCCTTCTGAGACTTGTAAAAGCCTGGAAAGTCTGTGAGTAAAATCTTTTACTTTTAAAAGCATTGTGTCGTGTATTTTCTTTTAAGAGGGAAGCAGGGGAAATATATGCCAGGATCTGCCTTGTTCTAGAAGTTCATAGGAACTTAAACACCACGTTTTGCTGCGCTTTATTGGGGATGAGAAACTCTGCTAGTTTGGAGCTTGTTAGCACAAGCTGGGATAGGAAATATTAAACAATATTCCCTCATCCACATTCCCACTCATCTCCCACAGTTCCTTGGGATGGGAGAACCATAGAACCACAGAATTGTAGAGTTGGACGGGACCACGAGGATCATCTAGTCCAACCCCCTGCAATGCAGGAATCTTTTGCTCAAGGTGGGGCTCAAACCCACGACCCTGAGATTAAGAGTCTTAGGCTGTACCAACTGAGCTATTCACAGTTAAAACTGAATTGTAGCTTTGTGAAGGGAATCGGGGTCTCTTCTAACAATTCTCAGCATTCTTAGTGCAGATGTGGTCTAATATTCAGTGGCATGATCCTCCTGATTGCTCCCACCAAGGTCCTCTGAGGCAAGAGGGCAAAGCTGAGCAACTGGAACATACACACGTTGCGATGGGAGCAAGCTTTTCTTGCTGAGATTTTTTTGCAAATGTTCTCAAATCCTCAGCCATTGTGCAAAAAAGAGAGAAAAATCTACCATGAACCAGCTCTCTTAATGGCTGTTTTTCATTTTCCAGGTGGTGATGATACCACAGAGACCCTCAAGACCTGCATTGCTGCTGAAGATTGCTATTCTGGTTCCATCAGTGTCACCACCAATGCCGGGCTCCACCTTCAGAGCATCTCTAGCTGCTGCCAGGATGACCTCTGCAACCGTTGGGAACTGACCTGTATGGAACTCTCTGCTCCTCTCCTCTGAGCGGTTTTTCCTTGACCCGTGCTTTCTAGGCATGAGTCCCAGCAGCTTTCCCCTTGTCCTGCTCCTTTCTCAGGGAAAGCCTGCTCTTTCACTTTAAATTGGAGCAAACAACAATCCGGAGAATACCCAAATTGCTGTTTGCTCCAGTTCAGCACTAAAGAGTCAATTTGTGTGTTCCTTGTGGAATGCCCTCCCATCAGATGTCGAGGAAATAAAGAACTACAACTTTTAGAAGGCATCTGAAGGCAGCCCTGTACCAGGATGTTTTTGATGTTTGGCTTTTTATGTTTTATGTGCGCTGGAAGCTGCCCAGAGTGACTGAGGAAACACAAATAGTAAATACACAAATTCTATAAATACTGTAGTAAAATTTATTATTATTATTTATTATTTATTATTATTTATTATTATTATTATTATTATTATTTATTTACTTACTCTGGTGGAAAGCAGCCTTCACAGTACAGTTGTACCTCTGCTTACGTATCCCTCTGGTTACATAAACTTCAAGGTACGTAAGCGGCAAACCCAGAAGTATATTTCCGGGTTTTGCCGCACGTGCGTGCGCAGAAGAGGTCTCTCCGGGATCCGGCCGGACCTCCGGAACAGATCCTGTCCACAACCGGAGGTACCACTGTACCTAATTTCCAAACCCTGGATAGGCCAAGGACCTCTGGAATCTTGCACTGCTCAGAGATTGGGGTGGCATGAAACAATATGTTGTGCCCCACAGTTTAGGAGCGACTGGGCTTTACATGGGTTTTTCTCCGCAGTGCCACCTACGAACCTCACCTCCAACGGATTGCAGTGTCCAGCTTGTTCCGTCTTTGGTTCCAGCCACTGCAAGGGGACTGAGATGCTGAACTGCACCGGAACAGACAATCGCTGCATCATGGTATCTGGGACGCTGAATGCAGGTATGAGTAAAAAAAGCATATACTGTTGTACTCTGTCCTCTGTCAATTGATTTCAGTCACATAATGCCCAAAAGACACTAAAACTATGATTTCCAGCAGAGTGGCCAGCCATATTTGCCTTTCCCAGCAAAAGCAACCATGAATCAGCACAGAGAATCAGGCAACATATCTCAAAAGCCTTAGATGTGCAGAAAAGTCTCAACCAAAAGGGAGACATTTGCTGAACGAAAACTTCTGTCATCCCTGGCTATTGGCCATGCTTGCTAGGGATCATGGGAGTTGTAGTTCAGCAACATCTGGAGGGCCAAAGGTTCCCCACTCCTGATCTAAACTTTCAATTGCTCTCTGTTGCTCCAAAGGGGAGGATGAGAGCCAATGGGTGGAAATTGCAATGGGCTGCTGAATAGGTTGGAGCCAATTCCTAACAATGATCATTGTTTAACTGCGGAACAGGCAGCCTTGGGAGGAGATGGGCTCTCCTTCACTGTTGGTACTTAAGCAAAGTAGCCTTTGCCAACCTGGTGCCTTCCAGATGTTCTGGACTACAATTCCCATTAGCCCCAGTCAGAATGGCCATGCTTAGATGAGCATCATTATTTTTGAACACTATACCATGTATCGTACTAATTTATAATACTTTTGACACCTCTCGTAGAATCATAGAACTGTGGGGTTGGAAGTCGCCTCGAGTCCCTGTAAATAAATTAAACAAACAAACAAGCAGATTGCTAGCAGATCCCCTATTCCCCTCACAGAACTACTCCTAGGGATCCCTGGGAATTGTAGCTCTGTGAGTGGAATAGGGGTCTGCTAACAACTCTACATATCCCTTTGAGGGAGCCATGTCAGTTCAACACGGTATGATATTGTTTTACATGTGTAGTGCAGATGGGACTCTGGTCAGAGTCTCATCAGTGCTTGGGTGGGAGGCCATCTGAGAAACTCCTGTATGCCGCTTTCAGTGCCATGGTGGAAGAAATGTGGTATATACCGGTAAATGTAAGAAGAAAAATATCTACATATTGGTTTTGTAATACTTATAAAATCACCCAGGTAGTCCTATTGAGGATAATAGAATGGTGAGGATTAGGGCTGGGCGATATATCACCCCAAACCGGGTATCGTGATATCGCTTTCGTAATTTTTGACCTGGCAATATATTGCGAGTCATGATGTGTGTGTGTGTGTGTGTGTGCGTGCGTGCGCATGCTATGCAAAAATCACAATGCGGGAAAAACCATGAAGTCAGCCAATGCCTCTACATAGCTCCACCCTTATTCCAGACATCACAATATATTGATATACTATGGTACCTCAGGTTACGTATCCCTCTGGATACGTAATCTTCGGGTTGTGAACGAAGTGTATACTTCCGGGTTTCGCCGTGTGTGTGTGTGTGTGTGCAGAAGGGCACCTCTGGTTACAGACTTTTTGGGATACGGCTGGGCCTTCAGAACGGACCCGTCCATAATCAGAGGTACCACTGTATTCTGATGTTTAGCTGGTGATGTTGAAAACCAGATATCACCCAGCCCTAATGAGGGTGTTGATCATTGTCTCCTAGACACCCACCCCCCACCCCAGAATCATGTTCCCTAGGAAAAGAGAATTAGTATTTAAACCAGGGATAGCCAAAATGGTGTCCTGCTGATTCGGCTGAACCACAGCTCCCATCACCCCTGCTCATTTGTCGTGCTGGTTGGGGCTGATTGGAGGTGGAGTCCAGCAACTTCTGGAGTAGGGTTACCAGATGTCCCTGTTTCCTGGGGACAGTCCCCGGATTTGCGAATAAGTCCCCGGACAAATTCCATCCCTGGAATGTCCCCGGATTTCATGTAATGTCCCCAGGAAACGCAGCAGCAGCAGCAGTCTCAGCTGCCTCCACCTTCCCTGACCCCAGCAACTAAGCTGTGAAGGGAGGCTTCATGCTGCCTATCAGAGCAGCCTCCCAAGTCCTACTTGCGTGCAAGCAGGAGGGGGCAGGGATCTCTCAGTTAGGCAACGGGAAGCCTCCCTTCCCAGCTGAGGGATCTCTGCCCCCTCCTGCTTGCACGCAAGTAGGAATGGGATTGGGGCTGCTCCGATGGGAAGGGAGGCATCACGCTGCCCAAGCCTCGCTGCTGCCGCTGCTCTTGGTCCTCCTTCTCCAACTTCTATGCCTGACCCACCGTGCACCGCTTCCACACCGCCACCACCAAAGAACCAACAACTCAGGGGCTGCCCAGGCTCATGGAGAAAGGAGATAGAAGCCTCGGAGGAAGGGGAAACGTGGCGGTTGAGGTCAAGGTGGCGGCTGCCCCTCTGCCACTTCCATCAATGTCCCGAAAGTGTAGTGTAGTATGTACCGTATATTCCGGCGTACAAGACGACTTTTTAATCCCGGAAAATCGGGGGTCGTCTTTTACGGCGGGTATAGTTTTTCAGGCGACGTCACGCGACGTGATGCGGGGTTCCACCCTGCCACTGGCTGGGTGCGTGCGCCGCCTCAGCTGCCAATGGAGCGCGATGGGCTCCTGTGCGGCGAGAGGGGAGGCTCTCCCTGCCACTGCAGCTGCCGCCACCGCCACCTCAGCCGCCACGGAGCCCGGGCTGGGCGTGGGCGGCGAGCGCAACGGGCTCCTGTGCAGCGAGAGGGGAGGCTCTCCCTGCCGCTCCAGCCGCCGCCACCTCAGCTGCCACGGAGCCCGGGCTGGGCGAGTATACCCCAAACTCTGTTTTTTAACATGAAAAGTTGGGGGTCGTCTTATATGCCCAGTCGCCTTGTACGCCGGAAAATATGGTATGTATGTATGTATGTATGTATGTATGTATGTATGTATTTATTTAAAGTGTCCCTGGATTCATTGAAAAAAATCTGGTGACCTTAGTCTGGAGGACTCCAGGTTCCTCATCACTGGATAGATGTGAATCCCAGTGTTCAGGGGAGAATGCTGTTGCATAGGTTGCCAAAACTGCACCTCCTACACACACGTAAGACAGAGCTACCAGCAGATTCAGTCTAAGGTTAGGTGGTAAAAATAAATAAAAATAGAAGACCCCACACCCCCAGCCCTGGAGGTAGTCCTAGCGCTACCTAGAGATTGAGTCTGGGGCCTTCTGCATGTGAAGAAGTTGCGCATCTGCCACTGAGCAAAACCCTTCCCCATCAAGCTTTGTGCTGTTAACCAACGTCATCCTCTGCCCGCAGGTGGTCTTCCCTCTACATTCACGGCAAGAGGATGCAGCACAGAGACGGCCTGCTCATTGCCCCTGGGGACGGCTCTTTACTCAGCAGGAGTGATCTTCAACCTCGACAAGGTGTCATGCAGCCCGGCGCTGAAAGCCACCGAAAGCCACTAAGGGAGAAGAAGGTGGTTCAGGAACAATGAGCCCTGTGAAATGCCCAAGGTGGCATCCAAGCCATTCATCTCAAGCCCTCTTAGGCCACTTTAAGAGTCACGGCATCCCCCAGGGAATCCTGGGAACTGTCATTTGCTGAGGATCTCCTAACAACTCTCAGCACCCTTAACAGCTCCCAGGATTCTTTGAGGCAATCCATGCCTCTTAAAGTGGTATGAAAGTGCTTGAAAGGTATGGGAGGATTCCATTGCCCTATTGGCTTTCTACCACAGTTGGAGGCAGCAATGCTTCTGAATACCAGTAACTGGATGCCACAGGAGAGGTTTTCCACAGGCATCTGGTTGGTCCCTGTGAGAAATGGATGCCGGACTAGATGGGCTACTGGCCTGATCCAGCAGGCTCTTCTTATGTTCTTATGCTTCTCTTCCTCTCACTGTGTTTGGGGTGTGATTTTTTCCCTGGTATCCTTCTGCGTTGTCCTTCAATAAACTGGCATGGAAAGTAGCAAAAATAACACACATCATTTTTACCTCCGCCTCTCAAGGCCTGGCTGGGGCCAGGGGAGACTAGGTTTCAACCTGGTTCAGGAAGCTGAAATCTAAAAATATTGCTGTATATTTTATTGTGTTGGCTGGAGAAAAGCAGTCACATACCAGTAATAAGAAGTGAGAGCTAGAGCGTGGGGAGGCAGGAAAGGAGGAAGAAAACTTCTTAGGTTTTAGGTCAGTTCTGCTACCAAAGCAAGGGTGAAAGAAAACAGAGCCACTCTGCTTTCCTTGTTATTTAAAAAATGTCATTATTATTATTATTATTATTATTATTATTATTATTATTATATTTTACTATTTATTCCCTCCCCCCAAATCTGGCTGGGTTCCTCCACCCACTCTGGGTGGCTTCCAGCACATATAAAAACACAATAAAACATCGGACATTAAAAACTTCCCGATACAGGGCTGCCTTCAGATGTCTTCTAAAAGTTATGTAGCTCTTTATCTCCTTGACATCTGATGGGAGGGCGTTCCAAAGGGAGGGTCCCACCCGGTTTATAGAGGTTTATAGTGTCCTGTATAACACTCAACAAAACCGCTTTCTATTAGCAAATATTATTTCCAACCCTCAAATCCAGATATCATTATTTCCTTTTCATGCAAAAGGTCTATAGGAGGTTTCCAATCCATAACAAATGTCCAAATGTTTAAATCTCATACCAATAACAAACTTAGTTGGTCTCTAAGGTGCTGCTGGAAGGAATTTTTAAAATTTTGTTTCAACTGTGGATAGATAAACTTTTTTCTTTTCTTTTTTAAACGTACTGGATTTGTTGCAAAACAGGAAATCTGAATTAGATGGGGAAATACGATGGGGACGCCAAGGGGATGCTAGGAAAAGCTTGCATGCATGAGCACCACCACAATAAACTGCCATGTGGAAGCAGGCCACACGATCACAGAGCCAAAGGTCCAGCCTAGAGGTCAGGGACTCCAGATGGAGAGCAGGCAACAGCCAGGTAGGGCTAGGAACTACAGCTGCCGTTTCCAGCACCTGACTGCTGCTGAGAGCTTTGTTTAAGAAACCCAGAGATAGCTGGTTCTCTTTGGTGCCTTCTGCTCTGTGACCTTGAAGGCTGGTCAGGTGCAGGTGGAGTTGCCTTTGCCTTCTCCCCCTTCAGGCTGCTGCTCAGCAGGTGAAACTGACTCCTGGTCCATGACACCCAGTTGGATATTTTCATTGGCTGCAAATCGTTTCAGCCCTTCTTTTATATAGATATATAATTATTATTAAATTTTCTGTTTTGCAATTTAGAATACACATTTAAACATCCTTAAAATATCAATGACTTCCCTTCTCCTTCTATGGTTCATTTTGCATATCATAAATCCCTGCATATTTTACATAAACTAAACCCATTCAGTATTCCATTATTACATCCATCAAAACTTATTTACACTGTTGAATTTATCTTAATGCTGCCAACGTTTTCAAGTGTACACAATTCCTCCCCATATAGTCATTAAACATTTTCCAGTCTTCTCTAAACATATGTTCTTCTTGTTCTCTTATTCTATATGTTAAGTCTGCAAGCTGCGCATATCCCATCAGCTTAAGTTGTCATTCTTCTTTAGTTGGGACCTCACTCGTTTTCCATTTTTGGGCTAACAAAACAGGGGCCGCAGTAGTGGTATACATAAATAACCTTTTTTGACACCTGTGAATTTCTGTCTGAATTATCCCCAACAAAAACACTCTAGGTTTTTTTTTTTTGGAAAAGTACTTTTTAAACATTTTTTTTCAATTCATTATGAATTATTTCCCAAAACATTTTTACCCTTTTACAGGTCCACCACATATGAAAGAACGTTCCTCCAACCTCATTGCATCTCCAGCATTTATCTGATTCAATCTTATACATCTTAGCAAGCCTACTCGGAGTTAAATACCACCTGTAAATCATTTTCAAGTAGTTCTCCTATTTGACCCTTCTTTTAGTGCAGGCATCCCCAAACTTCAGCCCTCCAGATGTTTTGGACTGCAATTCCCATCATCCCTGACCACTGGTACTGTTAGCTAGAGATCATGGGAGTTGTAGGCCAAAACAAATGGAGGGGCGCAGTTTGGGGATGCCTGTTTTAGTGGGAGGCAATTTATAAATTGAGTAACACTAAACTGCAGTAGGGACTGGGCCGTCTTATCCATAGGGGCTAGGGGTGCGGGTCACCCGGGCACCAGGCTCTCAGGGGCACCAGGCCGAGAGTTCGGGGCCCGAGAGTTGAGTCCAGGGAAGAGCCCACCTGTGGCAGGCTCTTCTGCTGTGGGAGGCTCTGCGCCGCAAGTTCAGGGGCGACCGAGCCAGCGAGACACTGAGGCAGCCGGACGGCTCCGCCCTCCTGCGCGCCCGGGACTGGGCAACCTGGGGAGGGGGTGTGCTGGGTGGATCTTTGCACCCTGGTGCTGCATATGCTTAAGACAGCCCTGGGCGTGTGCCTCCAGGGGTGAAGACAGACCACTGCTTTGGCAGCACCAAAGTGACCTCCCTGGAGCGCAAGCCTGGGCAACGTGTAGGGAGGTACTGGGTTGCCTTGCTGATATGCTCCAAAGGAAAACAGAGCAATACTTTGGGCCTTTCTTCAATGCTTATTTCTTTTAGATGTACCAAAAACAAACTCCCACGCCTATTCAAGATAACATCTATTAAAAAACAAAATCGAGGTCTCCAGTGTTTATATTTGGAGGGAACATGAGTGGGAGTCAGGGGTGGGAACAGGTTGACCAAATGGCCATTGTTGCCTAAGAATTCTCTCCCAAAACTGGCATGAGATCAATTGATAACAACATTTCTCGCAAATCACAGCCTCTAGTTTCTTATTTCCTTGTTCCACTGAATCGGAATGTCCCGTCCCCCTTTCTCATCGTTACTGCCACCCCACCCCCTGCCACCTAGGCTCCCCTCTGCTTCCTGTATCTCCTCCCTCCCCACAGAGAGCTGGTACTTACCCTTTCCTGCACAGTGCATGCATCTATAAATACGGGAAGCGTCAGCCTCACACTTTGCAACTGAGCTCTTCACCAACAGACATCAGTTCAACAAGGAACTTGAAGATCTCGGAAGGGGAGAAAAACAGGTAAAAGATGAATCCTTAGCAGATAAAATACTTGTGAGCTTCCCAGTTAAAGCTGGTTGGTGTTTGAACAGGGTTTGGGCTAAGCAAATGTGACCTTAAGGAAAGAAAGAAAGAAAGAAAGAAAGAAAGAAAGAAAGAAAGAAAGAAAGAAAGAAAGAAAGAAAGAAGAAAGAAAGAAAGAAAGAAAGAAAGAAAGAAAGAAAGAAAGAAAGAAAGAAAGATATTTTGATTGATAGTTGAAGGATTCAGTCATTCCACCCTACCGTACAAACAGCCATCCTTAATCTAATCAGTGTTGTATGATTTTACAACACATAAAATTGTTGAAGTGCATGAGCAATCCCCTCAGCCAGCATACAGTTGGATCTGGCTGTGTTAGCTTTTGTTTATCCCTTCATCCCTTCCACCTGTGAATAAACAGAACAGCTATTGATTAATAAATATTTTGTAGATTAAAAAAAATATTGCTGGAACACTTGCTGTTTGATTTACTGAAGTTACCTGGTGCACACTGAACAATAATACGTGATGCTGATCCTATTCTCATTGTAGTAATTTGTTTTGGGATAAATCTTTTGATTTTCTACAGAAAAGTTATTTTGTTTTTCCTTTGAACAATAATTGCATTTTTTTGGTATTTACTGCTTGCAATTTATGTTGTTCTTTTTTATCTTGCATATCTGGAATACACACACAGAGAGAGACACACACTTAAATATTCATGCTTACACATAAACATTTCCCAGCTCAGTTTGTGTTTCCCAGATTTCTCTTACAGCTAACTTTTCCCATACTAACCTGTGTCCTGAGGGATACAAGGTTTCTGGAACATAGTCTAGAAGAATGGGGAACCTTTGATATTCCGGACGTTGCTAGACTCCACCACCAACATGGCCAATGGTTAAAAATAATGGGAGTTGCAGCCCAACAATGTCTAGACGGTTGCATGCCCGCTCTAGGTTGTAGGGCATATACTCAGTGTATGCAAACTAGCTGGTGCATTTGATTATTTATTAAATTTGTATACTGCTTTTCATCCGAAGATCACAGGGCGGTTCACAACATGAGAACACAAAATGAGAACACAAAATACAGAATAAAAACAAAAAGAAACCAACAACACCCATAGCAAAGTGGTTCTGAACCTGGGTGGGTATGCCAGTTCCATTTTTATTGCACAGCCATTGCATAAATATTGGTGTAATAAATTAAAACCCCAAATTTGACAACCAGTTGGGTTATAACCAACCATGGCTCAGAGTAGGCCCATAGAACTAAGTTCAGTCATGACCATTCACCCCAACACTCCTACTCTGAGTAGGAGTTGGTTGGATGCAGCCGGCTCTCTTCAGAGAGACCTGTGGCACAAACAGTTTCATCTTAGCTTAATACATTCTGTTTTGTGCCTTTGCCAAGTAATACAAGAGCTGGCATTCTGAAGTGTAGGCAGCTGCCCAAGCTGACCAGTCGATTCCTGGCAGAGCACTCTGATCTGAATTGCAAAAATGAGGAACTCAGTCAACGCTCTTGGTCTCAATTTACAGCTTGGAACCACCAAAGTGGAGAGAGAGAGAGAGATGATTGCTTAAGCCAGCCAGTGCTACTACCAGCATAGCAGAAAACATGGACAAACCCACAGTAAGAGTGAAAGAAGCACACGAGAGACAGACAGGAAGCAGGCAGAGGGTTCAAGGGGAAGGCTGCATGGGCACCAACCATTTAAAGCACATAACTTCCTCAGAAGAATTCTTGCAGAGCTACAGATCCCAGCACCCGTAACAAACCGCAAGGTGTGTACTGTACACAGCTAAAGATACACAAAGATACTTCTCAGAGCACATGCCACAGGCAAAGGGAACAGGAGGCATGTGGGACACAGAATAAACTTCCATTTGCACACATATTAGGAAAATGGCAATAATAATAATAATAATAATAATAATAATACCAGTAATACTAAAACTTTCATTATTTCATTACACTAAAAACAGAATAAAACTTCAAATATTAAAAACCTCCCTAAACAGAGAATGCCAAAGAGCCAAATCAATTGTTTTTCTTTTTTTAATTGGGTTTTATAAAGAAGAATAATGTTATGCAAACAAGTATCCCAAGTTTTCTCAGATCAATTGCTGATGTTTCCTATGCACACTGAACAGGCAAGACACATTCCAGATTAAACGTTAATCAACTGTGTTAATGACTATCCTGAGTGAACTCATATCAGTCCACAGGATTTGAGCTTCAGGGTGGTAGAAACCTCCAAGGTATTAGAATGAGGTTTTCCCCAATTTCGCTTGGCATTCCTTTGGACACCGTTGTGCTTCTATGCTGGGCTGATTCTCTCTTGCTGGATTAACCTGTCCCTTACCTTTTCAGTCCTGTGGCTGCAGAAACCACCCGACCTTGGTGTTTGGCCATTGTTGAAGCCAGACCTTTCTGGTTCCCAGAGACATGAAGCTGTTTCTCCTCCACCTTTCTGCTGCCCTTGTAGCTACAGGTGAGGCCAACAGGATGCTTCTTCACGAAGCTCGTAATTAAACTATGGAACTCACTCCCACAGGAGGCAGTGACGGCCACCAACTTAGATGGCTTTAAAAGAGGATTAGACAACATCACAGAGAACAAGGCTATCAATGGCCACTGCCCACGATGGCTTTGCTCTTGTGGTCAGAGGCAGTAATGCTTCTGAATGCCGGCTGCTGGAAGCCTCAGGGAGGGGAGGAGCATAGCTGTCAACCTTTCCCTTTTCTTGCGAGGAATCCTATTCGGAATAAGGGAATTTCCTGCCAAAAAAGGGAAACGTTGACAGCTATGGGGAGGAGGGGAGCGCTGGCCAGTTTCCCACAGCAACTGAGAAGTTCTGTGAGGAGCATGTGAGCAGGAACGAATCCATGCATCCCACCTGGAAGTATTTGAATTATTTGAATGCAGCAGCTAGACTGGCGACTGGGAGTGGCCACCGAGACCATATAACACAGGTCCTGAAAGACCTACATTGTCTCCCAGTATGTTTCCAAGCACAATTCAAAGTGTTGGTGCTGATCTTTAAAGCCCTAAACGGCCTCGGTCCTGTATACCTGAAGGAGTGTCTCCACCCCATCGTTCAGCCCGGACACTGAGGTCCAGCTCCAAGGGCCTTCTGGTGGTCCCCTCCCTGTGAGAAGTGAGGTTACAGGGAACCAGGCAGAGGGCCTTATCGGTAGTGGCACCCGCCCTGTGGAACACCCTCCCTTCAGATGTCAAGGAAATAAACTATCTGACTTTTAGAAGACATCTGAAGGCAGCCCTGTTTTTAATGTCTGATGTTTTATCATTAATTCTGTTGGGAGCCACACAGAGTGACTGGGGAAACCCAGTCAGATGGGTGGGGTATAAAAAATAAATTATTATTATTATTATTATTATTATTATTATTATTATTATTGCTAGGAATTTTTGGACGAGAGGGCGATGAAGAGGTTAAGGAACCACTGAGGGAAGAGTCGGTGCAGAAATCCTGCACAACCCACAAGCAGAAGAAGCGTTTAAAAATGCATTAAATAGTTCTAATGGGCTGCAGGCCACTAAGTCGTCCTCAGGGTAGACGCATTGAATCAAATGCTAGTCATCGCCATTACTTTGAAATGGTCTGCTCTAGGTATGACTACAGTTGCAAACAACCCATCATATTTCTTTTTAATAACTTGGTGCTGCTACTCCTGCTCGAGAACTGCACTTACCCCTTGGCTGTGAGAAGTGAGGTTACTGGGAACCAGGCAGAGGGCCTTCTCAGTAGTGGTGCCCTCCCTGTGGAACACCCTCCCTTCAGATGTCAAGGAAATAAACAACTATCTGACTTTTGGAAGCCCTGTTTAGGGAAGTTTTTAATGTTTGATGTTTTAGAGTATTTTTAATCTGTTCCTCAGCCCAGAGTGGCTGAGGAAACCCAGTCAGATGGGAGGGGTATAAGTATATTATTATTATTATTATTATTATTATTAAATTTTTAAAAGCATACTTTAAAATTTATGAAATGAAATAATGAAACAATGTTGCTTTCTCTCCCCCTCTCCATCCCGATTTTCTTTTTCTGCTAGCAAACTCCCTAAATTGTGTCTGTACTGAAAGTCCAGCATGCGGAACTGGTAGCTGTTCAATTCCAGACTCAGGAGCCATCTGCATAACGGTGGCCCAGGAGAATAACATGGGTTGGTATATGCGTATTTCCCTTCTGCTTGCACATGTAGGCTGCTCAGTTCTGGGCTACATTCGCAGGAGAAGCTTCCAGGACCAGTCCGATCCAGGGAAAACTGAACTACCAGGCCCGGCAGGGGCGTAGCCAGGATCAAAACTAGGGGGGGGCAAGCCATGGTCGTTCAGGTTGTGACATTTCAGCATGGAAAAGGCGAATGAAACCAAAATTTTAAGAAAATTATATATAATTATAGCAGTGCTTTATTACAGTAGTTATTACAATTATTTGCTTGAATTTTTTTTTAATTTTTTTTTCTAGTTACTTGTCTTATGCTAATATCATTTTTATTGGGTTTGAATAAAACTTGTTCAAAACTTTCGTTTCAATCCCCAAGGAGTCGGTGCAGGTGTTTCCAAAGGCGAAGGAAATGGACCCCCTCAAAAAGAAAATAGGGGCGCAGCCTCACCCCCCAAAATAGGGGTGCAGCCAGTCTGGAAGCGCAAAGGAGAAGCGCCTACTTTGGCGAAATAGAGCATCCAGAGCTCATAGAGGCGCTCCTTGGAAGCCATGGCTTCTGCACTTTGCCTGTGCTCTCCCTGTGGAGCCAAACCCCACCGCCTACGGTGAGTTCAAAGGCAAGTGAGAGGAGTAGACACTAGCTCCCCTGGTCCCCTCATCTTCTGTCTCTGGGCAGTGTAGCAGGGAGTTGAAAGCAAGCAGCAATTGTACGTTGAGCTTAGCATCAGTGATCCGTACTCTGATAACTTCCAAGTTCATAGGGACCAACTCCTAGGGACTGAGGTCCCTTTGTTGTTGTTCAGTCGTTCAGTCGTGTCCGACTCTTCGTGACCCCATGGACCAAGGCACGCCAGGCACACCTATCCTCCACTGCCTCTCGCAGTTTGGCCAAACTCATGTTGGTAGCTTCGAGAACACTGTCCAACCATCTCGTCCTCTGTCGTCCCCTTCTCCTTGTGCCCTCCATTTAGAGGTCCCTTAGGCTCCCCTAAAATATTTGAGAGGACTGGGCCCCCCCAAAGTTCATAGGCATTGCCATTGAAAGTGTGTGTGTGTGTGTGTGTGTGTGTGTGTGTGTGTGTGTGTGTGTGCCGTGTCTTGTGATTGATTATGCTGTACCAGGTTAGACTACTGTGATACACTCTCTGTGGGGTTGCCTCTGAAATATGGCTTGGAAATTGCTGCTAGTTCAGAATGCTGGATCACCAACTGGGATAGGCTTATTAGGATAATGTAACAGTGATGCTATGCTAGTTGCATTGGCTCCCAATTTCTGAGCCCAAGTGCTGGCTTTGACTTTTAAAGCCTTTTCTAGCTTAGGACCCAGAATAGTTTATGTGTCAGCCCAAACATTCAGAACTTCAACAGAACGTCTTTTGGGGGTGGCCCCACAAACTGAGACAAGGCAGCTGCTCCACAAAGAAAGGGCCTTCTCATTGGTGGTGCCTCAGTTGTGAAGTGTGTGTTATCTGTAGAGGGGTCCACTTGGTACCTATTTTGTCATCCTTCCAGTACCAGGCAGACTTTTCCATTTCCCCAGCCCTTTTAGAGCTGATTTTATCCCTGTGGATTCTTTGCTTCCTTGCATAAATTCGCTGGGTTTTATTACTGTTCTGCTATATATTGTCTGCATTTTAATCCATGCACACGGACACACAAACGATCCTGGGGGTTTCCAATGAAGGTTAGTATAGAAATTCCTGTAACAAAATCAAAATAAAATAACCTGCCATCTTCCTGCTCACCCCTTTCCCTTTGGGCAGCAGGTTGGGGAGCAGAGGGAGAGGGGAAGCTTACACCGCCTTGGCTGGCTTACGGGTTCTCCTTGAGCAGTGCTGTGCAGAGGGAGCACTGGGCTGCCCCACAGAGCCACCACACAGGGAGAGCGTAAGTGAGGAAGCCAGAGGCGGAGGCACCAGACTGGAGGCAGGCAGGCATCTCTCTCCCGATCCCTGGGAAGCCTTTTCCCCGGGCAAGCCTGGGCGGGCGCAAGGGCAACTTTATGCGCAGCGGCGCCTTTCATTCCAAGCGGTGCGCAAAGCTCCCCCGGGCGCCACGCTCCGCTCGGCACAGAGGCATAGGAAGGTCAGGTGGTACCCGATGCGGAAAATTTCTTGTCATCCCCCCCCCCCAACATTGTGTGTTGTTGTTTTTTGCCTGCAAAAAAGGTTTTACATTATTTCATATGCCTCCGCCTCTGGCTTCCTTATTTTAAAAAACCTGCAAAGTGGTTTAGCAAAATAAAAAACAAAACAAAAAAACACCACAGCAGCTATTCATTTATATTTATTAACTCACACCTCTTCCATGCAGCAGCATATCAGAACACTAACACTTTATGGCTAAATAGCTTATAATTTACTTTAATTACTTGCAAGCAAGTTATAGGTAGGTAGCTGTGTTGGTCTGCCATAGTCAAAACAAAATAAATAAATAAATAAAATTCCTTCCAGTAGCACCTTAGAGACCAAATAAGTTTGTTCTTGGTATGAGCCTTCATGTGCATGCACACTTCTTCAGCACACGAAAGATTTGAAAAATCACCCAAGCAAACACGTTTTTTAGGGGTTAAAAAAAGGCTGGGGGGGGGGGCTAAAGGCAAAGGACAAAGGGGTAAAGTCACTCACAAAAAGATCGCTGAGTGTGGATCAAAACAGCAGCAGAGAAAGCTCCTTGGGACGAGGGGGAGGGGCAGGAGGCAGTTTTAGCGAGGCGTTAATAGTTCACAGAGTAGCCTGATAAGGAAACTTCCGGGGGGGGGGGGGGAATCAAGGAGATCTCATCGTCTCCTCTCCAGGCGTTTTAACCCAACAAACTCCCTCTTCGCTCAGTCTCAGCAAACAAGCAGCACTCAGCAACGGTAGCAGCCAGACCCAGGAGACAGACGGGGTGGTGGTGGCAGCTATGGGGGGCAGCTGCCTTCTAGGGGGGGGCAATTGCCCCCGTCTGCCCCCCCCTGCCTACGCCCATGAGGCCCGGCCCTGCTGTTGGGCACATGAGGCTTTAAAAGGAGGCTGTGTTTCACGCTCTCCTACATCCTGAAGTCAGGCAGGTACTCACAAAGCACAGGGATGGGTGAATCAGCCTGTTTTCACTAATGCATTTACAGAAGTCTGTTCCGTCTCATTTCTGTATCACTCTGCAAATTATTATTAAATGGACTTAAATCTGACATCAGGAATCACAAGACAGAGAAACCAGTAGGAGAGCACTTCAATCTCCCAGAACATTCTATACAAGATCTCAAAGTAGCTGTCTCATTACAAAAGAATTTCAGAAAAAGACTGGAAAGCGAAGTTGCTGAATTGCAATTTATTACCAAACTTAAAACCATGGAGAGACCTGGTCTGAATAGAGACATTGGATTCTTATCTCATTATACATGATAAAGCTATTTTTAGCCATCTCACCCCTTGCTTTTTCCTGTAAGACCAATTGCAGTCGTTAACAGTCGTCAACAGGTTGACCACAGCTACCAGCCAATCACCCATTCCCACAACCCTTCTGAATAATACCCCTCCCACCCTCTCACTATATATAAGGGTCTGGTGACTTCTGTTACAATATATCTGAAGAAGTGTGCATGCCAATAACAAACTTAGTTGGTCTCTAAGGTGCTACTGGAAGGAATTTTTTTTTATTTTTTATTTTGTTTTGACTATGACAGACCAACACGGCTACCTACCTGTAACTCAAATTATTATATATATATTTATTTATTTTAAAGAAACCCACACCCAAAATAGTTGGAAAATGGTACTTTTCTATCAAAATATATGCAGGAAAATGTCTTGGGCTGGCCTTGCAGACGGGTCCCCTCACCCCTTTGTGATTTCCCTCCATTTTTATGTGTGCAGTTCTGCTCCATCCAAATTGTCTTCAGCAATGGGTGGCGGCGGTGACATCCTGTCCTTTTCCTCAGGCAGGAAAATGTCTTGGTAGGCACGTTCCCCCACTTCTTTATGATTCCCCTCTGTTTCCTTTTGTTTTTTTAAACAGGAGGAATCGCTGCCACAGGAATATCCAGGGGCTGCCAGGAGGATTCTCAGCTTTGCGGTGAAGCCGTCTCTGTTACTGTGGCTGGAGGGTTTTTTACCAGGACCATTTCCAAATGCTGCACGACAGACAACTGCAATAATACCCCCCTTGAATGTATGCGAAGGGGGGTCCGGACCTTGATAAGTTTGCTTTGGGAGTGGGGACAGTTACCGTCTTTCCCCCTTTTTAAGACACCGTCTTATAATTTTTTTTCCTCAAAAAAACACAGGGTGGCTTATTTTCGGGGGATGTCTTATTTTTATTACGTCAGTATGGTACGGTACAGCCTCCCCCTGCGCGCTGAGCAGGCGGGGCAGAACTCCGCAAGAGGCACATCCCCCTCCCGCGCCTCTCGCTGCTTCACTGTCTTCCTGCGCACAGGAAACAGGCGGGGCAGGAAGAGGCGTCTCCCCCCCCCCCCGCGCGCCTCTCCCTGCGCGCTAAGCAGGCGGGGCAGAACTCCGCAAGAGGCGCGTTTCCCCCCGTGCCTCTCACTGGTTCGCTGGCTCACTGCGCACGCAGGAGGGGCTGAGGAGGCGACAGGAACCATGGCGGCACCACAGCTTACTTTTGGGGTACGTCTTACTTCTCACAAAGGTAAAAAAAACCCTGCCATGGCTTACTTTATGACTATGTATTAAAAAAGGGGAAACAGGGTAGCCAAGGACATCAGGACTGTGGCACCTGCCATTGTACGAACAAGGTCTAAGGTTCCATCCCCAGCATGCCCAGGCAAGACTGGGAAAGGCCTCTGTCTGAGACCTTGGAGAGCTGCTGCCAGTCAGTGTACCCTGTTTCCCCTTTTTTAATACGTAGTCATAAAGTAAGCCATGGCAGGGTTTTTGTACCTTTGTGAGAAGTAAGACGTACCCCAAAAGTAAGCCGTGGTGCCGCCATGGTTCCCGTCGCCTCAGCCCCTCCTGCGTGTGCAGGCACGGGGGGGGGGGGAACGCACCTCTTGCGGAGTTCTGCCCCGCCTGCTTAGCGCGCAGGGAGAGGCGCGTGCGGGGGGGGAGACGCCTCTTCCTGCCCCACCTGTTCCCCCTGCGCAGGGAGCCAGTGAACCAGCAAGTGGCATGGGGGGGGGGGGGGAAACGCGCCTCTTGCGGAGTTCTGCCCTGCCTGCTCAGCGCGCAGGGGGAGGCTGTACCGTACCATACTGACGTAATAAAAATAAGACATCCCCCCAAAATAAGCCACCCTGTGTTTTTTTGAGGGGAAAAAATTATAAGACGGTGTCTTAAAAAGGGGGAAAGACAGTAGACAATACTGGCCTAGATGGCCCCATGGTCTGACATGCTTCTCTGTTTGCTCTCACAGTACCAGCTCTTTGCCACAGCCCACAAAAAAAGGACCTGTTGCTAGTTTCCCATTAAATGGCTCTCAATGGCAAAGGGGATTAATGATCCCTGGTGGCTAATTATTTATTTCAAGACCAAGCCAAAACAATCAAAGGCTTGATGTCGCTCTCTGACGATGGCTTACAATGTCACAACCTTAAGCTAATTGTTGTGTATTGATTCAAAAGTTATCATGTCTGTATTACTATTGTCTGTAAAGTAACTGCATTCCTGTTCCAGAAGGAACAGCTACTATTGGTTCATTCAAGCTGCTGCATTTGGATCTTCAGTCTTATTGGTTCCCACCAAAAAGCAGCAGTGTGATTGCTTGAAATTGTTCCCTCCAAAATGTATCTTTCCCTTGCCAGCCTCTCTCCCCTATAAATGTAACCTCCTACCTTCAGTTCCCTCAGTCTTGTCTTGTTGCCTGAATAAAGAGTTGTTGCATGAAATCACTTGCTGAAATCATTAGCCCCACGCTACTACACTGGCGACGAGGATGGGATCCGGAATGCTGAGGAGCACTTAAACGCAGCCTGCCTCAGGGTCCGGATTGCAGCACAGGACAAGATTCACTGGCCAGCTGAGAAGACGACCCCACCGCTTGGAGAATGGAGAGTCCAAGGGTATGGGAGCCCTTCCAGCCATCAGAGCCCCACCTATGGGAAGACTACGTTGAACGCTTCGAGTTCTTCGCGGCAGCTCAAGGAATCACGGATGCCCGCAAAAGAAGGGCCACGTTCCTGAGTTGCTGTGGGCCTGAGACCTTCACGCTGGCCAAGGCATTGCTCGCCCCAGCGAAACTGAGTGAGACATCTCTCAAAGATATTTTTGCCTGTCTAACGAGCCACCTGGCGCCTACTGAGACCAAGATGGCCCGGCGGATGGAGTTCCATAAGAGGCAACAGCGCGATGGAGAGTCTGTGGCCGCATTTCTAGCCGAACTCCGGAAGCTTGCTCAGCACTGTGGCTTCCAAAATCTGGAAGAGACTCTCCTGGATCGATTTGTAGGGGGCTTGAGCAGCAAAAAGGCCCGAAGACGCATTGTGGCCAAAGAAGAGGTTACCCTTGCTTCTGCCTTGAAGGAGGCCACCGCTACGGAGAATTATGAAAGAGAGGAGATCGAGGCCAGTCGCAAGGTCACAAAGCTGCAGATAGAAGCTGCGCATGCCATGGATGAGCTAGTGGTCAGTCCGAGCCAGAGCCCAGTCCGCGGAGTCGAGTCAGTGGATCAGACTGGATCACCTAGATCGGCGTTTCGCAGACCATCCACCGCGACTCATCTCCTAGAGGACTGCAACTACATCACGGAAATCAACGGGAGGACCGTGCAGTTCCCAGCGCACGGCAAGACACATGTGAAGGTGAAGATTGAGGGTCAGCTGTGCAACATGGAGGTGGACTCCGGATCTGGATTCACCATCGTTTCGGACCAGACCGCGAGGACGTTTTTCCCTGGGGGTAAGTTTCCCCCTCTGGAGCCCTTCCCGGCAACCTTGCAATCATACTCAGCGGGCCGCATCCACATTTTGGGAATGTGTGCCGTGAAAGTACAGTTCCAGGGCAAACAGGCCGTGCTCAAACTGGTGATTGCAGAGGGGAGTCGCCCCAGTCTCCTGGGCACTGACTGGTTCCCCGCCCTGGGACTGAGTATATCAGGGCTTAATTCAATCCAAACCTCCCCTGAGATGGGCAAGGCATTATGCAAGGAATTTGCTGAACTCTTTAATGGGAAACTGGGTTGTTATAAAGGGCCCCCAATTGACTCTGAGCTGTCTGAGACTCCCTCCGTTCCTGACACAACGACTACAGCACCACCTGAAATGGGTGGCAGCCCCCAAGCACTGGATGCTGGACAAGCTGACGGGAGTCTTTGCGCCGCGCCCGTCGACAGGACCCCACAAGTTGCGCGAGTGCCTCCCGCTCGTGATTTTCCTCCGCAACCGGCTCAAGTACGCCCTGACGGGTGACGAGGTCAAGAAGAAGTTGCAGCACCCCACAGTATCTAAGGGACTACGTGTGTTGTGCTCACTAGGGGGGAAGGGGTGTTGTGTATTGATTCAAAAGTTATCATGTCTGTATGACTATTGTCTGTAAAGTAACTGCATTCCTGTTCCAGAAGGAACAGCTACTATTGGTTCATTCAAGCTGCTGCATTTGGATCTTCAGTATTATTGGTTCCCACCAAAAAGCAGCAGTGTGATTGCTTGAAATTGTTCCCTCGAAAATGTATCCTTGTATAGCAAGTCCCCTGTCCCTATAAATGTAGCTTCCCTCCCCTCAGTTCCCTCAGTCTTGTTTGCCTGAATAAAGAGTTGTTGCATGAAATCACTTGCTGAAATCATTAGCCCCACGCTACTACACTAATGGCCTGGGAGTCAGGCAGCAGAGGAATTAACCCCCACAGCAGGTTGCCAGGAATGGACAAGACAAGGGAAACTTCTTACCAATTGCGTTTTATTCAATAGTCACAGTGAGATGCTTAGAAATGCTTCCTCTTGGAATAATGGCGTTTCTGCGAGTAAATCTCCCCTCCCCTTCTCTCCCACTTCATCATTCGTCATCCCTTCCACGGGTGGCACTGAGGGCCCTTTGCTTCTGAGGCCTTTGCTCTCCTAATTTGAAGGCTCGCCAGGTTCTGGGAGAAGGCAGGTCTGGAATGCTTTCCAGTGATAATGTGTCAGCCAGCTGCTCCAGCTCTGCCTCCTCCTCCTCTCCCATTATTTCCCAACTTCTCCCTTCATCTTCCTCTGAGCTGTGATCTCCCTCAAACCCCTCTTGTAATTCTGAACTATCTTCTTCTTCTCTAGAAGGGTCAGTCTCCACCATTCCTCCATTGCTAACAACAACAACAACAATTTATTTATACCCCACCCATCTGGCTGGGTTTCCCCAGCCACGCTGCATGGCTTCCAACAAAATAATAAAAATACATTAAAACACCAGTCATTAAAAACTTCCCTAAACAGGGCTGCCATCATATGTCTTATAAAAGTCAGATAGTTGTTTATTTCCTTGACGTCTGATTGTATCCTCATGGGGGTGGTAGATGGTTGATGGATGATCCTGGGTGAGAGACAGGGAAAGGTCGGTCTCCCAGAGTAAAAGGCTGGGAGGAGAAAGGAAATATCCCAGGTGAGAGCTGGGAGAAGCTACTGTCCTCTGTGTCTGGTAAGAGCTAAGAATTACTTTTAAGAGAGGACTCCATATTCTACTTATTTGATTTGGGGTTGTTTTTTTGAGGGGGGGGTTGGTAGCCGCTATTTACCGGTACTGTAGTATGGAATTTTTAAAAATACAAATTTCGTATTAAAACCCCCTGCACATTTATCATGGCAGAAGCATTTGTGAAGTGCTCACTTCATCAGATTCATGAAGTGTTACTCTGATTTAGCAGGTGTACACACACACACACACACACACACACACACACACACACACACACACACACACACACACACAAATGTATATTCCCTGCTTGGAACAGGGTGCAGAGCCAAGGCAGGATTAAACCATGTCCTCCCACCCATTACTGAAGTCACTGGTGATATCTGTTGGTGCCTGAGTGGTCGTGGTTTTGGATAATGGCCTCACGGGCCAAATTGGACCCCCACCCCCAAGTGGGCCACAATTGGCTGGCAGGCCAGAGGTTTTCCCCTCACCCCTTGCCATGCACAGCTGCTTCTGTTCAAGCGCTTTGGGCTCCCAGGAGCTTGGGATTCTTTTATTGAATTATTCCCAATTGATCCTGCTTTGGCAATTACTGTTTTTTAAAACACGGTCTGCTTTCTCTCTTTCCTGTGTCCCTCCAGTACCACCCAAGAACCTCACCAAGAATGGAGTGAATTGCCCCACCAGTTTTACACTTGGCTCTAACCGCTTAGAAGAACCTGGGACTCTGAGTTGCACAGGAGATGAAAATAACTGCATCTCTGCGACTGGGGAGCTAACTGCAGGTAGGACTCACTTTCTTTAGTATTGCAAAAGACGGACGTCTTGCATGTACTTCCCTGGAGAATTCAAGCACTAAGTCTCATAACTGAGTGGCTCCTTTCCCTCGGAGAAGCAAAATTCTTTCACTTATTCTGTCAGCCAAGAGAATCAAAGGATCAATTCCTGCCACCTGTCAGGAATGCTCTGATGGTGTTTCCTGCTTGGCAGGGGGTTGGACTGGATGGCCCTTGTGGTCTCTTCCAACTCTATGATTCTATGACCATCCCTTCCTAACAGCTGCTGCAGGAAAGTCCACTCCTTCTCAGTTTGGTCTGTTTGGAATAATACTAATAATACTAATACTAATAATACTAATATTCCTTTTTTCTAGTCCAGGACTCAAGACGGCTTTCACAGATAAAATAGAACAAGCTAAAAACATAAAAAAGACAATTTTTAAAATGTTATTAAACACTAATAGAATTGATATTGTTACAAAAGATGGGTGCCATCCCCACTCTCTGCCGAGGTGCAGCAAGATTCCAAGGGATAAGATAAGATAAGATAGATAAGATAAGATAAGATAAGATAAGATAAGATAAGATAAGATACAGTGGTATCTCTCCTAACGAATAACTCGCCCAACGTCGTTTTCGCCTAACGAAGGACTTCCGGTAAAACAAAATGGCCGCCGGAAACGAATTTCTTCGCCCAGCGAAAAGACGTCGCGGCCGCTTTAAATAGGATTTTTTCGACTTACGAATTTTTCCCCAATGCGTTCCTATGGGGCTTCGCGGAACACATTTTTTCGCCTAGCGACGATCGCGTCGGAACGAATTATTGTCATTAGGCGAGGTACCACTGTAATCTTTATTGTCATTGTCCCCTTGCGGGAACAACGAAATTACTCGATTGCTCTATCCACTTAAATAAGGCACTCTACATAAATTTAAAATAACTACAAAACACTAATTAAAACAGTACAATACGATACAATATAACAAGTAAAATAAGATGACTTCAAAGTTCAGACTTTCCATTTAAGGATACCAGGCACTCACCCAGGGTGCTCCTTTAGAGAATTGAGACACTGCAGAGACTGTCGTGGCTTCAAAAAACATGCCTTATTCACATATTTACACCTTCAGTCTGCATGGAGTAATAGTAGTAGTAGTAGTAGTAATAATAATAATAATAATAATAATAATAATAATAATAATAATATATTTATACCCCGCCCATCTGGCTGGGTTTCCCCAGCCACTCTGGGTGGCTTCCAACAAAGTATTAAAAATACAATAAAACAAAAAACATTAAAAACTTCCCTAAACAGGAAGTCCATATCTTACAGCATGGTCATTTCAAGAGCGGCTTGTCCCCCACACCCAAAGCAGCCGGCCCAAGATGGACTCCAGCCGTTCTTCTTCCTTCTCCTTCCCAGAACACATTCTTCTACAGGGACCCAGGGACCCAGTGGCGCCTACCCTGTGGAATGCCCTCCTGTCAGATTTCAAACAGATAAACAACTATTTGCCTAAAATTGTGTTGGAAGCCGCCCAGAGTGGCTGGGGTGACCCAGTCAGATGGGTGGCATATAAATTAATAATAATAATAATAAGTAAAACACCTTTTTGTTTCGGAAGGTATGTGTCAGGGCTGACCTTTTAATGGGAACTGAATCAACTTTTGTCTCCACCTCTATTCTCTGCCTTCAGGAGATGCTGCCAATCTTCCCTTTACAGCATCAGGCTGTGCCTCAGCAACTGCCTGCAGTTTGCCTGTGAATACGTACCTCGTTACTGGAGCCATGGACTTCCTCCTGAAGCAAATCAAATGCAGCCCAGCCTCAGCCACCAACAGCGGCTGAAAGGAGCAAGCGGGAGCAACTTCCTCCACTTTTTGCAGGGTCACTGCGATCCTTTGTCATGCCCTGCTGTGAATTCTTTGAATAAACTAGCATGAAAAAGAATGCCCCCCCTCCAATCGCTACCCCAGTTTACATTGCTTTAAAGCAGGCATGACGAACCGTTGGCTCCGAACTACAATTCCCATCAGCCCCAGTAAGAATGGCCAGTGTCCAGGGATGATCAGAGTTGTGGTTCAGCAGCAATCTGGGTGGCCAGAGCTTCCTCACACCTGCTTTCCAGTTAGGAAACTACATCTGATCTGCTACTCAAGGCTTTCCCATAATTATATACCGTAGTCCTTCTCCCTCCCTTTTCTTTCTTTCTTTCTTTCTTTCTTTCTTTCTTTCTTTCTTTCTTTCTTTCTTTCTTTCTTTCTTTCTTTCTTTCTTTCTTTCTTTCTGAAAATAAGTTTCACTTTCCATGATTAAGCTTAGGTAAGCCCAAATGCTTGATCCTGTGACATCTTTACTTAAATTGTTGTAGAACGTACAATTCACTTGTGGGTTATTTTAAGCCTCGCTTGTCATCTGATTTAGCTCAGCTTCCTGTACCCTTGTTTTCTTTCACTTGTAATTATGAGCATTGATTTCAAAGATTAAGACGAAACCCACAAAAAGTGGCCGTTCGCTGCTCCATGTTTCTTGTGGCTGAAGCTTTGCTCTTCTGCTTGGTCTGTTTTAAGGGTCATTGTTTTTGGCCCTGAATTTTCTTGGAAGTCGCTTAGAAACATTTTTGCAGTGAGCAGCTTAATACGCCAAAAGACAATAAGCATCAGAGATGGGCAACATTTCACCTGTGCCTTTTGAGAGCAACCTGCAGCCCTGAGTGGCCACTGTGCCCAAATCTGGTTTGCGAAGCTCTGATGGATGTCCGACTCCAGGGGTGGGGAACCTCAGGCCTGGGGGCCAAATGTGGCCTTCTGAAGCCTCTTAGGTTACTTTTGCCTGGCTGGCATGCGTCCTTGAACTCTGACTCATGTCTGTGTGGATGGAGGACAGAGAAGACAGAAATACTGCTGGACAGAGGTAAAATGTATAGGGTTGTCCTTGGTTGCACATTCACTCAGCTTGTGCCTGACAGCTGAGGCGCATGGGGCAATAGCTTTGCCAAACCAGAATAACTCTTGATTGCAACTCATGGTTTCTCTGGAGTTAGACAAACCACAAGGCCAGGTCCAGATGTACTGTTAAGCCAAATCATGGCTTTCCCTGGGGAAGGACAGCAGTAGGAACAGGGGAGAAGTACAGCAGTCTTGATCCCCGGTCCAGGAACCCGCTTATTTTTCTCTTCTGATTCAAACCATGGTTTGAAGAAGAAGAAGAGTTTGGATTTGATATCCCGCTTTATCACTACCCGAAGGAGTCTCGAAGCGGCTCACATTCTCCTTTCCCTTCCTCCCCCACAACAAACACTCTGTGAGGTGAGTGGGGCTGAGAGACTTCAGAGAAGTGTGACTAGCCCAAGGTCACCCAGCAGCTGCATGTGGAGGAGCGGAGACACAAACCCGGTTCCCCAGATTACGAGTCTACCGCTCTTAACCACTACACCACACTGGCTCTGCATGATGTGCAAAAGTGGGTCATTGTCATTCAGAGACAGGAAGTTTCTACCTATGGCGTGTGCTACAGAAATACTGAGTACTAGGGGTTGTCACCACTGCTTGCGTGGTTCGTCAGCTCTGCCTGTTCCTACCCGCTTTGCCAATCCCTTGTGCAAATGTGGAGAATTTGATTGGGGAAAAATGAGAAACCAAAACAGACTGATTCACCTGTCCTTATTTCATGCCCACCCTTAGAAAAGCTTCTTGTCAGGGCAGCCATTTGCTTCCTTCTGGAGACTGGAGGAAAACAGTCCTGAATAAACAAACAAACAAAAAATTCCATGGCACAACTGGATCCACAGATTCCCCCACAAGACACACCCGCACATGTCAGCCCTCTTTCCTTCTTTGTCACACCTCCCTGTTTCCTTCTTTATCATACATTTCTCTTCACCTTAAAACGCCCTCCTCGAAACTGCCTTTTCTTCTCATATCTTCTCCCTGCCCACTGATAGCGGCTACTTACTCACCTTTTGCTGGAGAGTATATATATATTTCACACCACCAGCCTAACGCCTTTCAGCTGGTGCGTCTGCATAAAGATATCCTGTCAACAAAGCAAGGGAAAGAAAACCAGGTAAGGGAGGAACGCTTTGCTATGGATATTAGTCCACCTTACACCCAGGACATTGCTGGTTCTTGGGAAGGGGTGATTGCATAAGGCCTCAATGGCAAAGAGGAGATATTGGGGGGGGGCAGCATGAAGCTCTTCTGTGGCATCCCTGAATAGTTTGGCACTTCTGCTTACAGGGAACAGCAGATTCCAGGGAACGTTCTAGGGTGGTCCGTTGTCAGGCGCAGGGTGATCTTGCCACAAGTGCATCCTAGAACGTACACAGCACATACCCAGAGCCCTGCATGGCCGGGGATGATCAGGAGTGGTAGGCAAGCTGGCGTTATGGGCACAGTGGAAAAACAACAGCGCTGACCCACTCACTCTCAATGCTGCTGGACCACTGACTCCAAATGTGCTTTCTTCATTTGCAATCAGTTGTTTTGTCAACTTTTTGAAAGGGGGGAGGGGTAAGACATCATAGGGAACAGCCCCATCCTCTTCTTTCAGATGCTGAAAAATGTGCAAGGTGGTGAAACCACAGGAAGTGACTCGTATTTGTGCATGCCTCAAGGACACCTCTCCCTTTTACATTTAGCATGCCATGCCATATACCAGCAGTTTGCTGCATTCTAAAGGGACATAGGAAGTTGCCTTAGACGTCTCCATCCAGCTCCATCCAATATTCCATCTAGCTCACTCGCCTACTCATGATCCCCAGGGACTGATCTTGAGAAGACCAGCACAGAGTTGGAAGGGACCACAAGGGCCATCTAGTACAACCTCCTACAATGCAGGAATATTTTGCCCAGTTTGGGGCTCAAATCAATGACCCTGAAATTAAATCTCATGCTCTGCCAACTGAGCTATCCCAGGACCCTGTGGCTTCGGATACTCGAGGCAATGTAACCTTTTCAGTGCTTCAGGTCTCTGAAGATCTTAATCTGGCCCTGATTCTATCCTCACAGCAGTGAAAAACCTGTAAAATAGTACTCTCACACTCAGGATCCCCAGTGGCTTGTACTGAGAGCCGTGTTGCCTCAGATCATGGGGATAATGTAGCCATCATGATGAGCAGCCATTGACTTTCATCCTCCATTCATTTATCTAATCGTCCTTTAAAACAATTAAAGTTGGATGCCTTCTCTGGTTCTACAGGGCCCCCTCCCCACTGAAATTATTATTATTTTATTATTTTGTAAGTATTTACGTTGGTTTTAATAGCTGCACATCAAAATACAACTAGCAAATTAAACATAATCCCGGCACCCCCTTCCCTCTGCCCCCAACATCATCAGTGTTTATAATATCTTTTATCAGGGTTGTATGGAAGCGTCCATCCACCAATCACAGCATCCAGATATTTAGTGATGCAGCCAAAAACATATTTCGCAGATCCTTTCCCCTAGCATAGGAAATAAACGGCCAGCAGGTGGCATAAAAGGCATCTGCTTTCTTTTGCTTTCCTTTCAGCACCATTACATTGCATGCTACATTACAGGTATAGCAAAACTGCACACATTTTTACATCATAGGTCTACTCTCCGACACATCTGGGCAATGAATAGCATTGTTGCAGCAAGCACAAATATCAATAGATCTCTTGTCTTTACAGACTTATCAGATCCTTCAAAAAGTGAAAGTAAATGCAACTGTGATGTAAAATTAATTTTCCCCATAGAATATTAGAGTTATTTTTTCTTTGCACGCAGAAGGTCCCAGATCCATTCCTCAGCATCTCTGGGTTCAGCTGGGAAGGCCTTCTTTCTAAAACCTTCAGAAGCAGCTGCCAGTCCATGTAGTCGATCCTGAGCTAGACAGGTGATCTGACATGCTGTAAAAACACTGCCCATGTAACCCAGGACTTAACCACTCCAGAATGAAAGCTGCAGATGTGGGGAACCTTTGACCCTCCAGATGTTGCTGAAGTACAACTCCTACCAGCTCCAGCAAGCATGACCAATGCCCCCCAGATGATGGGGAGTTAGCAATATCTGGAAGCCCAGAGATTCCCCACACCCACAACATGGAAGCATCTTGGCGAAGGCTCCACTGATCTTTTAAAATGCAGAACATCTGACAAACATAAGTGCTGTGATGCCCAATGGTGGCAGAAGGTGTTTGACAAAACTTGGGAGATTTCAGAGGTGGAATACAAAGCCGCAGCATGGGTTTAAGTTAAACATCTGGGGTGCACCGCTGTCCCTGCAGCCGCCCTGTGGGTCTGAAAATTCCTTTGTTTCGACAACCTCCTCTTTCTTGTCAAAGTCTCCTTATCCAGGGCCCAACCTGAAATACAGCAAACTGGCTTCCATGAAAGTGAGTTCTGTTTCAATTTATCAGCATTGCAGAGATGAAAATCCCAATAAAGGCTCAAATGCTGACATTGCAGTACCATTTGCCACCTTACTCCACTCACTTTCTCCCCTCCAACCTCACTTCTTCCCCTCAGTTCAGACGACCAGCTATGGCAGCCTTGAATGTCTTCCTTCCTCCTTGGCCCGCTGCCCCATCCATTCCTGCCATCTCCGTTACATGGTTTTCAGCCAAAATATTCTCCCCCCACCCTCTCCCAGAGAGATGTGTTTGCTATGAGGGTGTGACCCTCCTCTTGCTCTGAGGTGCTGTGTGTCCACACAAGGCACATTCTCCTTGTATTCACACTTCTTGCAGCACACACCCTGGGGACCTGCCTCAAATTGTTTAGCTAAGAGGGCAGGACAGGTCTTTGTCTACTGGCCTTGCCCAGATATTCTCTTTGGTGGGAGCAAATGGGATTGCTACCTGAGCTATTGTCATGTAAACTGCAGAGAGCAGGTAATTTGGGATGGGCAAATCTGTCAATTTCAGTTTCAGTTTCTCATTTCCAACTTTTCTCTACTGAAGAGTTATCAGCATTTGGGTGTGACTTTTGCCTGATACACATGTTTCTATGCAATTTTGCGTGACGTACGCAATTCTGCAAGGCAATTTCCCATAATATACAGGCAACTCCCAATGTACATATGGGTTGCATTCCAAGTCACTGTTTGTTTAAGTGAAATCATGTATATTTGAAACACCACTGAAAAAAGCATGCAAAGACCTTGTTCCCCCCTCCCACCCCTCGTTCCACCCCTTTTTGTGACGTTTCTGGGTTCAGTGCAATGTGCACACTTATTGAACTCATGTAACTGGGGACTTGCCTAAAATGCATTTTTGTATGTTATTTTCACAAATAGATGCATTTTCACACACTAGTATATGCATTTATGTACAAAATATTTGGCTGGAGAATTGCACCGCAAAATTCAGACAAGTGTGAATTTCAAAGGATGGTTGTGTTTTGGGTGGCTGATTGCTTTTCAAAGTGCAAATCAGGCAGGTTTGCCTGGAAATGCAGACTAAATCAAAATTCTCCCCAATCCCTAGAGGTAACCCAAGGTAGGCTTGACTACTCTTACTCTGGGACTTAGGAAGCTACTTTTCTCCATGTCAGAACATTGACCCATCTAGCTCATTGCTGAACAGGTCCTGTCTCCTTACACACTTAGTGTTCACCAGCTGGTTGCCCCAGAACCATGTTTAGGCAAGATTTTCACCATTATTGCTGAGCCCACAAACCTCTCCCTCTCTCCACACACACACACAGATCCACACAGATCCACTTCTGGTTTTCTTTTTGTCCCACTTCATTTGAGAATGTTTGTTTAAGGAGCACAATGACGTTGTTCCTTTGCTTAACACTTTCCTCTTGAAGTTTATCGGATAAGGTGTGGCTGTGGAAGGCTGAAGGAGCCTCAAAATTCCCTTAAAAATTGCCTGAATCCTTGGAGCCTCATTGCTTGTCTGTAGACAATATAAAGACAGGTGGGCTTGGCATAATGCAAGTATTAATGTTACTAAGGCTCTTGCAATCCATGAGTAGCTGCTTTCGCCCAGTGGGTGGGGGAACAGAAGACAGATGAGAGAGGGTGCTCCTCTAAGAGATGTCCAGCTCAACCAGCAAACATGAAAAGAAGGCTTATTTGCTCAGGTGTTAAGGTTTCACAGGCATCCTCTATTATGGGGATAACAACAACAACAACAACAACAACAACAACAACAACAATTTATTATTATTTATATCCCGCCCATCTGGCTGGGTTTCCCCAGCCACTCTGGGCGGCTTCCAACAGAACATTAAAATACAATAATCTATTAAACATTAAAAGCCTCCCTAAACAGGGCTGCCTTCAGATGTCTTCTAAAGGTCTGGTAGTTGTTGTTCTCTTTGACATCTGAAGGGAGGGCGTTCCACAGGGCGGGTGCCACTACCGAGAAGGCCCTCTGCCTGGTTCCCTGTAACTTGGCTTCTCGTAGCGAGGGAACTGCCAGAAGGCCCTCGGCACTGGACTTCAGTGTCCGGGCAGAATGATGGGGGTGGAGATGCTCCTTCAGATATACTGGACCGAAGCCATTTAGGGCTTTAAAGGTCAGCACCAACACTTTGAATTGTGCTCGGAAACGTACTGAGCATAATGTTAGTCTGTTTCTTCGTCACATTGATGGGACTTTGCAACGGAAGCCTAGAGCAGCAGAGTTGGGAAATGCTCTAATCTGCACATCCCCAGCAGGTGCGGGGAAGGTTTGGCCCTGCAGATGTTGCTGAACTACAAATCTCATCAACGCTGAACACTGGCCATGCTTGCTGGGGCTGGTGAGAGTTACAGTTCAGCAACATTTGCAGGACCAGAGGTCCCCCACTTGTGTAGTAAAGCTTTAAAGTGGAGAGATCAAGGGGGTGAAAAACAAGTTCTGCCCCAAATAGAGATGGGTGATCTGCAGCCCTCCAGATATTGCAGGGCTCCAACTCCCATCAGCTCCAGCCATTGGCACTCCCTGCTACATGATACACGACAGCTCCATTTTCCTGGCTGTACCTCCAAACTCTGTTTTGTTAGGTTGTCCTCATGTTGTTTCCAGCTTGCTGTTTCAATCACTCATCATTTGGTCCTGCAGCCACAGAAATCGCCTCACTGGAACGTTTCCCCTCCATTCAAACCAGACCTCCTCAGTTCCCAGAACCATGAAGCTCTTTCTTCTCTACCTTTTTGCTGCCCTGATAGCTTCAGGTGAGTTGAGTTGTATAACTAGGGGTATAACTAGCCTCTGTCAGAGCAGGTGGCTCAGAGTCCTCTCACCCCAGCTCTCCCCCAGATGAAATGAGGAATGAAAGCAGGATTCTACTCTAATCAATACGGTGGGGTAGGAGAGCTGGGGGGGGGATCACACCTGGCAACCAGTGCGCCTCTTTGGTTTCAGATAGTACATGGGGAGATCAGTCCAAAAGGCCTGGGATACAAATTTTCATGGCTTTCTAGTGGCTATGGTGACTCATTTCCCAGAAGTAATGTATTTAGTATTAACTCTGGATGTATATGCTCGATTCTGATGAAACTAAGCCTCCTAGAGCAAAACATGCATTAGGAGGCTTCGTTTGGTCAGAATCGAGTAAACACTTCCAGAGTTAACACTAAATACATCACATCTAGTAAATGAGCCACCATAGCTGCTAGAGGGCTGTGAAAATTTGTGCCCCGGTCTTTTTGACTCATCTACCCATGTGCTATCTGATACCAAAGGAGTGCATTGGTTGCCAAATGTGAAGAATATTGGCATTATTTTCAGCTCTCCTACCCCACTAATAGACTAACATACCTCACAGAGCTGTTGTGAGAATAAAAGTAACTGGAGAAGGGGAACCCACATACACCAAAGGTGATAACCCTGTAGTGCTGGGGAGCTGCAGGTCATGGCTTCCCCCAAAGGATTGTGGGAGCTGTAGTTCATGAAGGCTACTGAGAGGTGTTAGGAGGCCCCAATTTCCCTCATAGAGCTGCAATTCCCAGAGCTAGATGGCTGCTATTCATATAGTGGTTTAACAATCAATCCCAGGGAACTCTCGGAACTGCAGCTGAGGGAGGGGAACAACGGCCTGCTAACAACTCTCAGCACCCTTAACGAACCGAAACTCCCAGAATTATTTGGGGGAAGCCATGACTACTTAAAGTGGCATCACAGTGTTTTAAATGTGTGGAGCAATTGTGGCCTAGGTTGGGTTGGTGTGAAGCAGCATTTTCTCCAGCACATCACCCTGAATTCCTTTGAGGAAATGTCGAGTTCAGAAAGTAAAACATAAGCAAAAGAAATAACCAATCAGGTTGTTGCTACCGCCATAATTGCAGTGGTTGCTGTCATTTACTGTTATTGATATTATTATTTCCCCCTCAGCAAAATCCCTGAGTTGCGAATGTACAGACTGCACAAGTGGAACAACTTGCACAGCCGACAAAGAAGGAGCCTGCATCGCTGTGACAGGGACCATTAAAACTGGTAGGTGAATGCACCTCTGAGGGCATTTCCAGATAACACTAGCAGAACACTTGCTGGAAACGTAGATTTTTTAAAAAATGTGATGGGGGGGGGGGAGAGAGAATACAGCCAAGATTTTCATGATATTGAATCACACGTCCAATACCAAGCTCTTCGTTTGAATAGTGCAAACTTGACAGCGTATTACAGATTGTAACAGGCTATCAGGCACTAGTTGGATAATAATAATAATAATAATAATAATAATAATAATAATAATAATAATTTATTATTTGTACCCCGCCCATCTGGCTGGGTCTCCCCAGCCACTCTGGGCGGCTTCCAGCAAACATTAAAATATATTAACACATCACAGATTAAAAACTTCCCTAAACAGCGCTGCCTTCAGGTGTTTTCTAAATGTCATGTACGGTAATTGTTGATCGCTTTGACCTCTGATGTATAACTGATGAGGAAGAGTGGTGGGAGCCGCCCGTTCAATAGCCTCCCAGCAAGTGCAGAGAAGATGCCGACTTAAGATTCTGTATCCTGGTGGTGGGACATGGAGAAGCAGTTTGCAGAAGGGTCGAGCTGGGAGGTGCTGGAAGCAGGGGGTTTGAGCGACCAAGAGGGGTCAGGAGAAGGAGGGATAGAGGCTGAGTGTCACAGACTCAGATAGAGAGGAGTCAAGGATTGGCTAAGTGCCTTCCATGCCTGCTGTGTGTTTGCCTGCCCTGTGGTTGACCTGGCTCCTTGACAGCTCCTTGACACAGGAGCACTACTGCCCTTATACAAAGAATCACTGCTGACCAGAAGTGTAAATACACCCGTGCTTGACCATGGTGCTTCTTGACTGTATGCTTTAATGCATGGGTGGGGGAACCTCAGGTCCAGGGCCACAATGCAGCCTTTTTTACCCACCCCTTGGGGATCTCACTAGGCCCAGCCCCCCTTTCTCAGGTCCCCCTCTTTCCATAGGCCCCACTCTTCACTGGCTGTGCTCCATCTTTGAGTGCTTTTGCCCAGTTGGAAGTGTCCTTGGCCAGCGATAATACCTCTTTGCTTGCCTGGAGGCAGTGAGGTCTGTGTAGAAACCCCTGACTTTTGCAAGACTGGAATGCAGTTGAGTGTACAAAGGGAAGAATGCTGTAGCTTCACCCACTTTTGCCCCTGCCCCCACTGGCCCCTGGAAACCAGCCCATGATGCAGTGCTGCTCTCAGGCCAAAAATGTGTTCCTTCTCTGCTTTAATGGAAAGGTGATATTGCTTAGCCATTGGTTTTGACACATGTTGTTGTTATTCTGATGTCTCTAACTCCTTTCTGATTTCTACTTTTTTTGAAGCTGAAGGCTCCAATGCAACAGCAGGCATATTCAGTGGCTGTTGGAGCAGCCAGACCCCTTTGGCATGCAAAGAGGAGGAGATATTCATCACAGCGGGGAAACAATTTTCCTGGAACACTAAAACAAAATGCTGCCACAAGGACAACTGCAATGCTGTTAACCCTGAAGGTATGTGGGGTCCAGGAATGATTAAGGCCAAGGAGGACTCTCGGAAATGGATAGGTGTATTTTCATGCAAAATACCCTGGGAATTTTTCTTGAAGGGCGTTATGAAAATTATTAACAATGTATATAGTAAGTCAGGAAAATGAAGGATAAAGTACAAGAGCGTTCTTGTCTTGTTGATTGTGAATAGAGCTATTGCCCTGGCTTTGCACAAGCTGACAAAAGGGCTTAGGGTTCTTTACTGGCTGGAAGTCTCTCTCCAAACTTTGCAATGTCACACCATTCAGGTAGCATGGGAGGCAGAATATGTTTTAAGCTGGTCCAAAATTGGGGAGTTTATCTGGAGAAGCCCACTTTAGCCCTTAAGCAGGAGGTGGAATTGCAGGCGTCACGACCCGATCATGCGGACAGGGGCTGAGAGCTCAGCCCTGTCTGATTGGAGGATTTCCCGCCCGCATCGCTCATAGGCCGACCAATCGGGCCGACCTGGGGGCGTGTCTTGCTTCCTTTAAGCAAGAAGCGGGCGGGAAACACTCCATGATGCGCCCAGCTGGAGAAGGCTACAACTTGCACTTTGGAGATCTGAAGCAAGTCGGCTTGCCGACTGCTGAGTTGGCCACTGCAGATGTTCTTTCTGTTTACTTACTCATTTCATCACTCCTGCAGTGCTACAGGAAGACACCACTCTCAGCGAACTGATGTGCCCGACATGCTTTGTTTTTGGCTCTGAGTCCTGCAGTGCCACCAATATGAAATGCGCCAAATCTCAGGACCATTGCCTTACCATTACTGGGACTATCACAACAGGTAAATCAGAATGTAGAATCATAGAGTTGGGAGGGACCCCAAGGGACATCTCGTCCAACCCCCTGCAATGCAGGAATCTAAGCTAAAGCATCCATGAGAGATGGCCAGTATGATGACTGCGGATTATTACGATTCATTACATTTTAATCCAGCTCTTCTTCCCAGGAGTTCAGCCTTTCCCTTGCTCTTTCATAAACCTTATGAGGTAGGTTAGGCTAAGAGATAATAACTGGCCCAAATCCAGTTATTTCAACCCAGAATCTAAGTGGATACTCTGACCACTGCACTGAACTGGCTCTACAATGGGTGAGTCTGGGTTTATTTCCCCTAAAATAATGCAATTTGATTGTTATTTTCATTGATATTTGCATTTGTTATGCACACTTCCCCCTAATATATGGCGTTTTTTAAAAAATTGAGAACTGCATTGCAAAATTCAGAGAAGTGAAAATTTCAAAGAACAGCTGTGGTTCACAAAAGAGACCCAAAGAACTCACTGGCAAGAACTCACTGTTAGCCTGGCTCAAAATGGTCACATTTTTTTGAGGTGCTGTTTTATATCTTTTTGCAGCATGCCCCAGATCCCCATTGAAAAGACCTCAAGGTAGCATAGAACTTGGCATGCAGGTATATAGGGTGGCACATTAAGGTAGACGAGAAAGGTTTTGTGAAGCTAGATTAAAAGTTGACCAAAAGGGGAAAGGTTTAAAAATACGAATGGTTACAAGCACGCAAAGCAAACCCCTAAAATGGAGTAAAGGTAGAGAAAGGTAGAGAAAGGTAGAGAAAGGTAGAGAAAGAAATGGAGGATGCTTGCAGCTTTCCCTCTAGACACAGTTCCTATAGTGAAAGAATGGTGTTAATTTGTGGTTTCTTGTACCCACCAGCCGTTGGCATTATGACACCTGCCTTCACCTCTTTCTTTCACTTGGTTCCCCAACATACCCTCTGGCTACGTGGTGCCCTTGGTTCCCAGTTCACAAAACACAAGGAAGTACAAGCTCCTTATAATAATAATAATAATATAATAATAAATTTTTATTTATACCCCGCCCTTCCCAGCCAAGACCGGGCTCAGAGCAGCTAACAACCATAAAAACCACAACAAAATATACAAAACAATCAATTAAAATGCAAGTTAAAATACAATTTAAAATTTAAAATGCAGCCTCATTTTTAAGTAGCCCACCAATAAAACCATAAAGGAATAAAACATCAGGGTTAAACTAAAACCAACCCAAAGGCCATGCGGAACAGCTCTGTCTTGCAGGCCCTGAGGAAAGATGCCAGATCCTGCAGGGCCCTCGTCTCTTCTGACAGACCGTTCCACCAGGTTGGGGCCAGTACTTAGAAGGCCCTGGCCCTAGTTGTGACCAACCTAGCATCCTTATGGCTCGGGACCTCCAACATGTTATTATTTGAGGTCCTTAAGGTCCTACACGGGGCATACCAGGAGAGGCGGTCCCTTAGGTATGAGGGCCCTAGGCCGCATAGGGCTTTAAAGGTCACAACCAGCACCTTAAACCTGACCCTGTACTCCACCGGGAGCCAGTGCAGCTGGTAAAGCACTGGATGAATGTGGTCCCGCGGCAAAGACCCCGTAAGGAGCCTCGCTGCAGCATTCTGCACCCGCTGGAGTTTCTGGGTCAGCTTCAAGGGCAGCCCCGCGTAGAGCGAGTTACAATAATCAAGTCTGGAGGTGACCGTCGCATGGATCACTGTGGCCAGATCAGGGCGAGAAAGGTAGGGGGCCAACTGCCTAATACGGCGGAGATGGAAAAATGCCACCTTTGCTGTGGCTGCAACCTGCGCCTCCATGGAAAGGGAGGCGTCGAAGGTTACACCCAGACTCTTGACAGAACTGTTAGTCCCAACTGCCGGTATTGCCTATGTGAAATCCCACCCTGTACCGTCCTCAAAGATTTTACCATCTTCTAATTTGATTCCTGGACAGGTCAGGTTTAACAGGTTAACCTCATAATCCCCAAATCAACCCAGATGCAAGGCTTTTTTTCTTCAGAATGGTCCATTTCCTTTACAGCAGGGATGATATAATTTCTTTCCCCTATTGTCCTTTTGCAGGTACTACAACTGAGCTCTTTTTTGGGGAAGGGTGTGCTACCCCTACAGCAAGCAACCTTGCCAGTGGCACGAAGCTGACCTTTGGAGAGGTCACTTACATGATTACCAGCAGCCGCATAGAGAAAGCTAAAAATGGGACCAGCCAGGACATCCCCACATCCTCCTCTAAACCTTCCACCACCTTGTCTTCCTCCAACTCTTCCACCGTCCTAACCTCCTCTAAAACACCCACCACCTTGTCTTCCTCCAACTCTTCCACCATCCTAACCTCCTCTAAAACACCCACCACCTTGTCTTCCTCCAACTCTCCCACCATCCCAACCTCCTCTAAAACACCCACCACCTTGTCTTCCTCCAACTCTCCCACCATCCCAACCTCCTCTAAAACACCCACCACCTTGTCTTCCTCCAACTCTTCCACCATCCCAACCTCCTCTAAAACACCCACCACCTTGTCTTCCTCCAACTCTTCCACCATCCCAACCTCCTCTAAAACACCCACCACCTTGTCTTCCTCCAACTCTTCCACCATCCCAACCTCCTCTAAAACACCCACCACCTTGTCTTCCTCCAACTCTTCCTCCTCCACCACCACCTCCTCTAAAACCTCTACCACCCGATCCTCCAATAAGCCACCGACAAAATCTGCTAAACCTGCGACCACCAACTCTGCCACCTCTGTTAGTTCTGTTTTCACCATCCTACTGCCAAGTCTCCTTGGGCTCCTGCTGGACAAATACCTTTACTGATCTCATTTGGCCCAAGACACCTTCTTTATCCAAGTTAAGAAGAGCATCTTCAACACGATACAAGAACAGAGGGCACCAATTCCAGAAGTTTAATGTACATTTCTCCCCAATATACCTTTTTGTAAACATTTTTTGGTGGGTGAACGGCATCACAAAGTGAGGAAAAGTGTGAATTTCAAAGGGCAGGTGCATTTTGATTCACCTATTGGTGAATTTGGTGGGTTCTCATTAAAATGAGAACCAAAGCAAATTTATTTGCCTTCATTCCCTGGTGGAAGTTGCACCAAACTTCCCAATGAGACTTACTTCAAAATAGATGTGCATAGCCTTGCACTCTTATAATCCTTATAATCACCTCTGAATGTGGAACAATTATTACTTTCCCCAGGGATTGTGAAAGAAACGACCCAAAAATTGTAGTTCATTTTATTTTGGGGTGTGTATGTTTAATTTTAATTCAACTGTGTTGTTGTTTTTCTTTAAGTCTTTATTTGTCAACATCATTAAATTATATGTTCTTGATTACATAGAAAGAAATTCAGAATACCTCTGAATGTGCAGCAACAACTGGAAAGTGTGTTACCGTTTTTGGTCAAATGCAAATAAAAATTCTATAAGATGGACTCACAAACACAAAGAGGGAGATATTCCTCATCCTTTAATAATCGCATAGATGAGAACATTTCTCTCTGTAACACGACTATTAAAGATACATGGGCCTTGCCCACCCCCCCCCCCCCGGATCTAACCACCCTTACATGCTGACGTGGCTCTTTTCATCAATAAGCAAATATCCCTTTGGTAAACAACATCCTTTGCCTGGTCCAGCTTTCTCGAGTTCTGCACAAGTCCAAAGTCCAAGGGGAAAGGAGACGGGTCTGCAGTGGAAAATGTTTACATTTCCAAGGGAGCACAGAGCGGATTTGCATCCTCCCCAGGAGACCTGCTCAACAATCATTAATATCCGCGGACACAGAGAATTGGTAGTCCAGGATCTCAGTTTGGCTTTCAAGGGCTTCCCATACGTCTAAACCATGGCAGGAGAGCCTGTGGCCCCCGAGATGTCACAGAAACACAGATTTGTAGAGTTGGAAGGGACCACGGGGCTTATCTAGTCCAAACCCCTGCAGTACAGGAACTGCAGCTCCCATCATTTCTGACCAGTGCCCATACCAGCTTGGACCGATGGGAGAAGGAGTCCAGCAGCATTTTGAGGACCACAGGCTCCAAATCCCTACTCTAAAAGATACAAGTTTCTACATATGAAGAATGCTACAGAATGCTGAGTATTTTAAAATATGCCTAATGAAACCAAGCTTTGTAAACATTTCCCCCCCCCCTTTTTGCTTCTTGGATTTTATTTTATACATTGCTTTGAGGTACATGTGGATGGCAACAAACAAACAAACAAACAAACAAACAACAATGTTAAAAGCAAACTCTTGTTAAGGAAACAGACCCCTGGGGTGTGTGTGTGTGTGTGTGTGTGTGTGTGTGTGTGTGTGTGTGTGTATCTTCCTATATGCATAAAAATGTAAGGCTGTCTTCACGCAGCTCCCATTGGAGGTTTTGTAGTGCCACGTCACAATCTGGAATCACATAAAGTCAAAGTAGGGCATGGGAGCAAAGGAGAAAGCAGACTGCTTTTTGGGTGGTCTTTGGCTGAGGGTCTGGGCAATTTCTAAAGTCTTTAAAAGTTCTTACACACCTTTGCCCTGGGTCCTCACTTCCTTGCAAAGGGGCAGAGGGCGGGGACTCGGTTGCAGCAGGAAAACAAAGATCTTCCTTGCTTTCCTTCTACTGGTTCCTGTTTCCAATTTAGAAGATAGACTTTATTAACAAGCAAACACCCATATATGTATAAAATTCAGCAACTGAACTTAACCTTCGCTAATTGAACAAGATAACTGACAGACTTTGCTTTTAAGATTGCCTCTGATAAAACAACCCTTTAGAACTGCAGCCAGCGAGAATGACAATAGAGTTTTGCTAAGTTTCTATTTCCTGTAACAACTTAAGTTTCAGTTTCCTGTTGAACTTCCTGGCAAGGACAGTCTCTAGTCTCCTAGACCACTGTCTCCAGCTGAAAACAAAATGGCTGAACAGTTTCATTCATTCACCAGGTGATTACAAAAAGCCATAGAGAATATGTCTATCAATACCCACCAGCCATAGTGGCTATTTATCCGTCTGTTTGTCGGACATGCCTCTGAATATCTGGGGAAGAATAGCAAGGGAGGAATACTGACAGCATTTATACTCCATCATTCATCTAAAAATGTGGCTTACAAAAACCAGCTCTTTAATGTTCTGATTGTGGGCTTTCCCTTGCTTCCTGTAGGAAACAGGAAGTAGGACTAGACAGGTTTGTGGCATGATCCAAGTGGACTCTCCTTATTAGTTATTAAGTTTCTATCCCACTCTTCCTTCCAAAGGAACCCAGGGAGACAAACACCAACATGTTAAAACAGTACAGTGGAACCTCGGTTTTCGAGCGTCTCGGAAGCTGAACGATTTGGAACCCGAACGCCGAAAACCCGGAAGTAATTGCTTCTGTTTTTGAATGCACCTCGGAAGTTGAACGGCTTCCAAGGTGCGTTTCTCCATTTTTTCAATGGATTTTGCTGACCGCCCATTGATCCTCGGTTTTCAAACGTTTCGGAAGTCGAACGGTCTTCCGGAACGGATTACGTTCGAAAACCGAGGTTCCACTGTACAATATAAATATACCTGAAACACTGTGCTATACATTTAAAGTACTATGGTACAATTTTATATAATAATAATAATAATAATAATAATAATAATAATTTATACCCTACTCATCTGGCTGGGTTTCCCCCAGCCACTCTGGGCGGCTCCCAACAGAATATTAAAAACACGATAAAACATCAAACATTAAAAACTTCCCTAAACAGGGCTTCCTTCAGATGTCTTCTAAAAGTCAGATAGTTGTTTATTTCCTTGACATCTGTTGGGAGGGTGTTCCACAGGGCGGGCGCCACTCCTCTGCCTGGTTTAAAGTCATTTTAAACAGCTTCCTACCACAAGAATCCTGGAAACTGTAGCTGGTTAAAGGTGATGAGAGGTTTTAGAAGATCCTTAGACCCCTCACAGTTGGAAGTCAGCTAGGGTCAGGAAGGATGAGACTATTTCCTCATCCTCATCCTCCTTTTTAAATTGAGCTTGCAGGCACGGCTTGCTGCAAAATGAAGGGACTTCTTTAGTCAGAAGGGCTACTTTACCCTTACATTCCTTTTGCAGGCACTGCCCTGTCCTGGAAATCTTTTTGCATAATAAGGATGGGGGAGAAATTCATTTCAGTTTGTGTTTTGAGGAGAACCTCTCTAAGCTGCATTTTCCAAATCAATACATAAACCATTGAAATTCACAGTTCTCCAAATTTTGCAGTGTGGTTCTCCAGCCCAGGAACATTTACAGAAATGCATATAGCAAAGTATTAGAGAATTGGGCCAAAGCAAACAAGATGAATTTTAACAGGGAGAAATGTAAAGTACTACACTTGGGCAAAAAAAATGAAAGGAGTGATATGATAGCCATGTTCAAATATATAAAAGGATGTCATATAGAGGAGGGAGAAAGGTTGTTTTCTGCTGCTCCAGAGAAGCGGACATGGAGCAATAGATTCAAACTACAAGAAAGAAGATTCCACCTAAACATTAGGAAGAATTTCTTGACAGTAAGAGCTGTTCGACAGTGGAATTTGCTGCCAAAGAGTGTGGTGGAGTCTCCTCCTTTGGAGGTCTTTAAGCAGAGGCTTGACAGCCACCTGTCAGGAATGCTTTGATGGTGTTTCCTGCTTGGCAGGGGGTTGGACTGGATGGCCCTTGTGGTCTCTTCCAACTCTATGATTCTATGATTCTATGATTCTAAGTATGCACGGAAGTAACACATTAGTGAATAGGTGCGAAAGGTGTGTGGCTTAGGTACAATTCTATCCAATGTGTGTATATTTAGAAATAGTTGCATTAAAATGCTGATGAATGTTTATGAGAACTCTTTTTTTAATAAATAAAAAAAATATGCACACTGATGTAGAATTGTGAAGAACTGAACTTCAGGAAAAAAATTTGAAACTGGGAGAAACCAAAATCGACAGATTTGCCTGTCCCTATCTCATGCGCCCCACCTTAAAACCTCTTCAAGTCAGGGCAGCCCCTCACTTCCTTCTGGTGTTTGGAGGAATACAGTCCTAAACAAACCAAGAGTTATTTTCCATGGCAGAATTGGATTCTCAGATTTCCCCTCAAGTTTCCCCAGATATTTCAACCTTGTTTCCTTCTTTACCACACCTCACAATGAATCACAGCGTCTCTCCTCCACCTTAAAAGTCTCTCACTGAAGCTGCCCTTTCTTCTCATATCTACTCCCTGCCCACTGATAGCGGGCACTTACTCACCTTTCCCTGGAGAGTATATATACACACACAACCAACCTAATGCCTCTCAGCTGGTCTCTCTGCATAAAGATATCGCATCAACAAAGAAGGGGGAAAACCAGGTAAGAGAGGAACTCTTTGCTATGGATATTAGTCAACTTTACAGCCAGGACTTGCTGGTGCTTGGGAAGGGATGCTTGCCTAGGACCTGAACAGCAAAGGGAAGATATTTGGGAGGGTCTGCATGAAGCTGTTCTATGACATCCCAGCACAACTTGGTGCATTTGCCTACAGGGGACTCTTCCAGGGTTTGCTGCCAGGAGCGTTGAGCTACACAGTCTTCCTACACAGACATCCTAGAACATGCCCGGCACCCACCCAGTAGCTCTGCATGGCCAGAGGTGATCAGGAGTGGAAGGCAAGCTGTCTTTGCAACATCCTCCATGCCAGGATGGGCATAACTTGGAACCACAGTGCTGCCCCATTCACTCACAATATAATGGTTCGCTGTGTACAGTCACACTTTTCTTCAGTCCCAGTTAGCTTCTTTACTCCTGCTCTAGAAGGTAGGACTTGAACCAATGGCTTCAAGTTACAAGAAAGGAGATTCTGACTAAACATCAGGAAGAACTTTTAAGAGCTGTTCTACCATGGAATGGACTCCCTTGGAAGGTGGTGGACTGTCCTTCCTTGGAGGTTTTTAAAGCAGAGCTTGGATGGCCCTGTGCAATGCATACTTTAGTTGAGATTCCGGCATTGTAGGGGGTTGGACTAGATGACGGTCAGGGTCCCTTCCAACTATATGATTCTATGATTCTATGAACTGATCATCCTGATTGGTATTTTATTTTCCATGGACATTGCCACCTTAGATTTCCACACACACACAAAAAGAAAACAAGTGGGGAGTTGTACTTCTGCAAACCTTTCAGTTCCCATGAGCATTCTGATATTTGCCTGTTGTTTTTCTCGGTGGACTCATTTTGGTCAGCATAGCTTTTAGCCCCCACCAGCTGAGTTTGCTATTAGAGGAGGTCACCAAGCTTTTAACGCCTGTAGGTGGACTTGCAAATCAGGGAAACTGTGGTGTGCAGCACACACACGCACAGCCTATTCTATTGGCTACTTGGTAGCCACCTTTGCCTGGTTTCTCCAAAATTGAAAAATCAGTGGAATTTTGATATTGGTGGTTGAAATAATAATAATAATAATAATAATAATAATAATAATAATAATAATAATTTATTATTTATACCCCGCCCATCTGGCTGGGTTTCCCCAGCCACTCTGGGCGGCTTTCAACAGAGCATTAAAATACAATAATCTATAAAACATTAAAAGCCTCCCTAAACAGGGCTGCCTTCAGATGTCTTCTAAAGGTCTGGTAATTGTTGTTCTCTTTGACATCTGAAGGGAGGGCGTTCCACAGGGCGGGTGCCACTACCGAGAAGGCCCTCTGCCTGGTTCCCTGTAATTTGGCTTCACGCAGCGAGGGAACCGCGAGGGAAATCAGTGCAGTTTTGAAAGGTTCAGTCTTCTATCTTGATTCAAAATGGCATCCAGTCGTATTCAAATATAGTTCAAAACCTGCCTCTTGATCTCAGGTACCATTTTGTAAAATTTAGTTAAAATCAATGCAATTTTGATAAGCTTCAGTCCACCTTCTCGATTCAAAATGGCCTCCAATTGCATCCAAATGAAAACTTAATTCCTAAACAGGACTTCCTTCAGATGTCTTCTAAAAGTCAGATAGTGACATCTGATGGGAGGGCGTTCCACAGGGTGGGCGTCACTACCAAGAAGGCCCTCTGTCTGGTTCCTTGTAACTTCACTTCTCACGGTAAGGAAACCACCAGAAGGCCCTCAGAGCTGGACTTCAGTGTCCAGGCTGAACGATGGGGCTGGAGATGCTCTTTCAGGTATACTGGGCCGAGGCCGTGCTGTTGCAGTCATGTTCTGTTTATCTGGGATTCCCACAGGACAAAATGCTGGACTAGATGGGCTTTTGGTCTGTCAGGGGTCTATACATTTTCTGCATGACATCCCTTCATCAAGACACTATCCTGTTCCTCCAGTTCTTCCAACACTTCCTCATAGGACTTGGGGTCATAGCTGGTGTTACTTCTCCTCCAAGTGTGCCCATTGAAATCTATGGACACTTTACTTTCAATGGGTATACTCTGAGTAGAACTTAGTTAGATGCAACCCTTGGTTTCCAGACCTCTCAGCCACCCTGGTCACCCTCCTTTAGACACACTTCATTTTGTCAGTCCTCCTTAGAATGTGAACCAGTGTTCTAGACCCAACACTGTGGTTGTTGTTGTTGTTTAGTTGTTTAGTCATGTCCGACTCTTCGTGACCCCATGGACCAGAGCACACTTACCCAACACACTTACGTATAAATGCATGTGGATGAATACCAAGGTACCATGCAGTGCGCACTCCACTTTCTCATGCTCTGCGGTTGCCCATGTACTGCTGATAACACTGTTGATAGCTGTATGTTTGCCTAATGTATCTCAAAAGAACAAACACCTTCCTTGTTTTAAATGACATCAGGGTAACCTACGGCACAGTAAATGGTGTTAGCAGCTCACAGCAGTGGGTGGAGAACTCTCACCAGTGGGTCATGGGTTTTGGCTCAGGCAATGACATCAATGAGAGTGTTAGAGCACTGAGGTGGGCTCAGTTTCCACCATCCCAGTGGGCAGATGTCAGGGGGAACAAGGCAAAATGTCTTTTTGTGGGCCCCGTCCTCTGTTGGGGAGTAGTGCTGCAAGTCAGCAGCAGTGCTCCAATTGCAGGTGAGGGGAATCTTCGGCGCTCCAGATGCTGCTGAACTGCAACTCCCATCAGCCTCAGGAAGGTTGGCCAATGGTTCAGCAACATCCGGAGGCCAAAAGTCCCCCATACCTGATGCAATACAACCTTTTGTTGAAGACTCCACTTATCTTTTAAAATACAGTGCAGGCACCATGAAACCCAAGGTTGGTAGTAGGTGTTTGTTTGACAAATCTTGGGAGAATTCAGTGGTGGTGCTCAAAACAGTGTTATGGGCTTGAGATCAAGCCCAAGCCTTATGAGGAACAGTAGAAGGAGGTTGAAGGAAGAACTTTCTGACAGCAAAAGCTGTTCAACAGTGGAATGTTGTGGACTCTCCTTCCTTGGAAGTTTTAAGCAGAGGTTGGATGGCCATCTGTCATGGCTGCTTTAGTTGAGATTCCTGCATTGCAGGGGGTTGGACTAGATGACCCTTCCGACACTACAGTTCTATGATTCAACATTTGTCCCCAGAGGCATGCAAATCCCTTTGTTTAGACACCCTCCTCTTTCTTGTCAAAGGTTTCTTATCCACAACCCACCCTGAAATGCAGCAACCTGGCTTCCCTGAAAGCGAGTTCCATATCCGTTTATCAGCACAGTAGACATGCCAGTCCTGATAAAGGATAAAATGCAAACATTGCAGTACCATTCTCTGCCTCTCTCCGGTTTCTGCTTCTCATATAAGAACATAAGAAGTGTCCGCTGGATCAGGCCAATGGCCCATCAAGCCCACCATCTAATTCTCACAGAGCTACGCAGGTGCCAATGAGAAGCCTAAAAGCAGGACCCAAGCACATAGCACTCTCCCCTCCTGTGGCTTCCAGAACCTGATATTCAGAAGCATTGCTGTCTTAAACCAGGGAGAGCATAGCCTTATACTCCATGAATCCTCTTTGAAAGCCACCCAAGTTGGTGGCTATCATTACCTCCCAGGGAAGTAAATTCCATAGAATGTGCTTTCACCTGTCCCAAATCTTCCAACATTCCACTGGATGTCTATGAATTCTAGTGTTATAAGAGAGGGATAAAAAGTTTCCTCTATCCACTCTCTCCATGGGTATATCATAACACTATCTACCTCCAGCCTTGCTGCTACCCCTCAATTGAGATGACCATCATACCCAGCTATGGCAGCTTTGAATGTCTTCCTTTCCCCTTGGCCTGCTGCCCCATCCATTCCTGCCATCTCCGTTACATGGTTTTCAGCCAAAGTGTTCCCCAAACCACCCTCTCCTAGGCAGATGTGTTTGCTATGAGGGTGTGACCCTCCTCTTGCTCTCAGGTGCTGTGTGTCCACACAAGGCACATTCTCTTTGCATACGCACTTCTTGCAGCACACGCCCTGGGATCCTGCCCCAAATTGTTTAGCAAAGAGGGCAGGACAGTCATTTGTCTACTGGCCTTGCCCAGATATTCTCTTGGGTGGGAGCAAATGGGATTGCTATCTGAAATATTGTCACACAAACCGCAGGGAGCAGTTAACTATTAGTGACGAAAATTCACCTGCATTTTAGGCAGACTTTCTTCTAATATGCACATATTTCAATGCAATTTTGTCCGATATACCTATTTGTGCTAATGCATTTTCATTTGTTATTTTCACTAATAGATATATTTTAATGCACATTTTACCATAGTACCCTAGAAGTGTCTAGGCTAAGGTCCAAGGTATCTCACAGACTCTATTCTGTCATATGAACCTGCCTGGGTTTTGAGGTCTTCAGGGGAGGCCCTTCTCTCAGTCCTGCTACTCTCACAGCAGTCTTGGTGGGGACACAGAAGAGGGCCTTCTTGGTGGCTGCTCCCAGACTTTGGAACTCCCTCCCCAGAGAAGTGAAACTAGCTTCCTCCTTGTTGTCCTTCTGCTGGCAGGTGAAGACCTTCTTGTTACAACAGGCCTTTGGGAATTTACTGCTTTTTATTGTAATTATTTGTATTGTAATTATTTTTGGAATGTTTATTTTTGGGAGTCCGGCGTGCTCTTTTGCGCACTCTGAACTCTAGCCCCATAAATCTTTCAGCAGAGATAAAACACGCGAGCTTCAGCGCTTTGAAGACGAAGCCAGGTAAAGTAGACACAGTCCTTGTCTCTTTAGTCCAACGTAGCTTTATTGAAAAGCATCAACAAAGAAAGAAAATTTCTCAGCCAGGAGAAACTGCTGGCATCCTGCCTGTAGCTCCCGACATCTAGGACTGGTACAATACATGGGAAATACAAGAGTGATATAGAGAGAAGCTTCCGTTCCCTCGGAAGTTACCCCTCCCTTATCCCGTGTCGCAGGACGAAATACTGAGCTGATAAGACTCAAAACCTCACATTATTTGTATTGTTTTAATAGATTATGGAGAGAAGGAGAGAGAGAGAGAGAGAGAGAGAGAGAGAGAGAGAGAATTAATTCTATCAATGCTTAATGTTTTTAATGTTTTTAGCAATTCCTATTTTTATCTATAAGCCACCTTGAGTTCCTGTTAGGGGAAAATGTGGAGTATGAATAAATATGTAATATTAGTAATAACATCTGGAGGTCACACCTGCAGTAAAGCTTTAATATGGAGAGACCAAGGGGGTGAAAAACAATACATTTTGCAAATTTATTTACCCCAAATAGGGATGGAGACCCTGTGGGTCTTCAAATGCTGTTAGACTCCAACTACCATCAGCTCCAGCTGGCATGGCCCAAAGTCAGGGATGATGGGAGTTGTTGTCCTGCCTGGGAGACCAGGGTTCAAATCCCCCTATGGTCATGAAGCTGACTGGATAGCTTTGAGCCAGCCTCTGTCTTTCAACCTATCCTACCTGAAAGAGTTGTTGTGAGGATGAAACATGAAGAGGGAGAACAATCTGTGTCACTTTGAGCTTCCTTGGAGGAAAGGTGGGATAGAAATGTAACAATAAAATTAATCAAATAAATATCTGGAGGGCAAGAGCCGCCCTCCATCCCTGATGTATATTATCATGGGTTATTTTGGAGGCAAGTCGAGATTGGAAAGAAAAAAGAAAAGAAAGAAAGAAAAGAATAAAGGAGAATGTCATCCTCATTACTGCTTCAGGTAGCAAAATGCTTTGACCCAGGTCTGCTAGGGAGAGACTTCAAAAATACAAAAACAAGATAATTGGAACTCACAACCGCATGACACACTAGAGTGCCATTTGCCCAGCTGTAACCACCATATTCTCTTCTGTTCATTTGCCTTCATGTTGATTCTTGCTTCCTTTTTTTTTTAAATAATAAAAAAATCTCACATCATTTTGGTATTGCAGTCGCAGAAACCTCCTCTGTGGGATATTTTTCTTCCATTGACACCAGACCACTTCAGTTCCCAGAATCATGAAGTTGTTTCTTCTCTATCTTTTTGCTGCCTTTATAGCTGCAGGTGAGTTGAGTCATATTACTGAAACCTGGTGGGATGAAACTCATGACTGGAATGTAGCAACTGAGATGTATAGCTTGTTCAAAATGCATAGACCAAACAGGAAGGAAGGAGGAGTAGCATTATATGTAAAGGATGTGTACACTTGTGAAGAAATCCATGACCTGGAGCATGGAAAGCTGATAAGAGAGTACAGGATTAAAAATTGTAGCAGAGAGAAATAGTGACCTTACTGCTACAGACTGCCAAGCCAGACAGAAGACTTGGATGATGTCTTCCTAGAGCAGACTACCAAACATTCACAAAGGAGATATATAGTAATCATAGGAGGAGATAGCCTGGAGACAGAGGCTCAAAAGGCTTCAGTCTGCAAACAGCCTTTGTCAGATGAAGCTGCTCATTGGGTTCTGTCCATGGTCCTGAAGCTGCATTCTCTGTCATTGGACCAGAACACAACAGCAGAGTCCTCTTGCAGCCAATAGACCAGGCATCCCCAACCTTCGGCCCTCCAGATGTTTTGGACTACAATCCCCACCATCCCTGACCACTGGTCCTGTTAGCTAGGGATCATGGGAGTTGTAGGCCAAAACATCTGGAGGGCCGCAGGTTGGGGATGCCTGCAATAGACTATGGCAACACATTTAAAGTGCTATGATAGAACTTTAAGTAGCCATGGCTTCACCCCAAGAATCTTGGGAACTGTAGTTTGGTAAGGGTGCCGAGTGTTGTTAGGAGAGGCCTCCATTCCCCTCCCAGAGTTGCAGTTCCCAGTGTGGTTTAACCATCAATCCAGCATAGCTCTGCAAGGGCAATAGGAGCCTCCTAACAACACTCTGCACCCTTTGCAAACTGCAGAATTCTTTGAGTATCACAACACTTTAAATGCATGGAGTTAATGAAGCCTAGGTTGTGCGGTTGTGATTGGGTGTGGCGACTGCAGCAGTGTCTGTGGCACATAATCCTGGATCCTCAGAGGAAGGTTGGGGTTAGAAAATAAAGCAGAAACAAAAGAAATAAGAACCAGTGTTGCTCATCATTGTGGTAGTTGCTATTGTTTACTGTTTAAGATGTTATTATTTTCCCCTCAGCGAACTCCCTGGAATGTTGGTGTAATGCTGATGAAAAAGTGTGTCCAAGCCATACTTGTACAGTTGATGTTGGAGGATCCTGCATTTCAGCGGCATGGAATTATACACTGGGTAGGTAGATGTGTCCCTGGGGACATTTCCAGAAAACACTAACAAAAGCCTTTCTAGAAACCTAATTAAAAGGTGTGTGCGTGGGGCGGGGGGGGGGGGGGAGGAATGCAGCCATGATCATTATGAATCTGAAGAACACATCAAATGCCAATTGCACTGTCTGAATAGTGCAAACCCACCAGCATATTACAGATGGAATCAGCTACACTATCATGAACATGGTTGCTCTTACACGAAAGATCACAGTGCTCGATTATGTGCATTTGCAGTACATTTTAATGAAGGGGTGGGTAATCTCAGGTCTAGGGGCCAAGGGTCTGGCCCTCCAGTCTTTCCCCAGGCCCCACTCATTCTGCCCAGGCAACACCCCTCACTGGTCCTCCTCCATGCCCTCTTCAGTTTGGAAGTGCTCTTGAGGTAGAACAATGTTTGTAGAACCCCTGACTTTTGCATGGCTGGAATCTAGCCTAGTCCACAAAGATAAGAGTCACGTCTGCAGCTCCACCCACTTTTACCCCGGCCCCTCCCACCCCTAGCACTTGTCGATTATAGACTGCGATCCTCAGGCTGAAAAGGTTTTCCCTCCCCTGCTTTAATGGATGGGTGATATTGTTTGGTCATTGGTTTTAACATGTTATTTTTTATCTTCCTAACTCCCTTCTATTTCCTTCCCCATTTTTTGAAGGAAAAACAATCCGTAATAAAATCCAAGGCTGTGAAAGCAACAAGACCAGTTTTGATGTATGCAAAGAGGGGGACTTGGTCTTCACAGCAGGGGAAAAATTTTCCTGGAGCTCTGTATGCTGCAATACGGCAAAATGCAATAGTGGTCCACTTGCAGGTATGTGGGGTCCAGAACTGATTAAGGCTGAGTAGGAGTCTCAGAAATGAGTATATCAATTTATTTTCATATCCCAGGAATCCTAACTGAAGGGCAATAGGGAAGTTATTTACACTGCATACTAAGTAAGTGAAATTGAGGATGAAGCACCCATAAGAAAAGTTTTCAATACAAGAAGAGCTTTCTTGTATTGATGATTATGAACAGACCTATTGCTCTGGCTTTGCACAAACTGATGAAAGGGCATGCTGTTCTTTAATGGCTGCAAGTCTCTCTCCAGATTTTGGAACATCACATCATTCAGGTAGTGTGAGAGGCAGAGGAAAAGTCTGTTGATGTTTTAAGTTGGCCAGAGAGTGGAGAGTTTATCTAGAGGTTATCTGTGATGCACCTAGGGCCATCTTTAGCATATGCGCCGCAGGGTGCAAAGATCTGCACAGTGCCCCCAAATTTAGTTTAGCCACCCCCAAATTAACTTTTATTGAGTTTTGGGGGAGGGGGGAAGCCAAAGTTGTTGACCTTTTTTAGGGGGGGGGACTGTAACAATGACGCAGCAGAGAAAACTGCTTCTGTTTCCTGACTCATCAGGAGTATTTGACACTATGGAGTAACAGAGTGATGGGGGGGGGCGGGGACTTCCGCTCCATTGCTTTTCACTGCCGCTGATCGAGAGGGACCGATATACAGTAGGTATACATTTGGTGACCCCCAGAATTCGGCGCCCAGGCGCACTGCACCCATTACACTCCCGGGTAAAGGCAGCCCTGGATGCACCAAGCTCTTCAATCATAACCATGAGCCCGGCGTTCAGTACACATACGATATATGCTGTAGCATATCTAAACACATATGTATCACCCTGGTTGGAAAATTTTAACGTTTTTGTATTAATGTTTTATCAGCTGGTCTTTGACCGTTAAATAAAGAATCACAATCACCAAGCTGGACGGGGTTACAACTTGTGCTTTGAAGATCTGATGCAAGTAGGCTTGCCGACTGCTGAGTTGGCCAATGTAGATGTTCTTTCTGAAGCAGTTTTACCTGCAGGAGTGAGCAGGTGACCAGGGGATAGCTCTGTACCATGAAAACCTTCACCTGATGATTCAGTACCTGAAATCAGTGCAAGGAAGAGAGAGGAAGAGGGAAAGAGAGGGAATGGGGACAAGTTAGCCAGGTCTCTTTCTAGCCGGTTGGTATTTTTTGGGTGCAGGATGAGCTTCTGTGCTGCCTGTGTTAGGAATGTAAGTGCTTTCAACATGCCCTGCCCATATTTCAGAAAAGGCACTAACATTGCATTACTCTAGCACTCCTACTCATCACCAAGAAACAGAAGGACATATCTAGCCATAGGAGGCAACTTTGGACTCCTCAATAAAATATTAGAGGGGGCCAGGGCCCCCCAAAGTTAATGACCATTGTCATTCAAATGGTCTTGTGGTTAATTATGCATGGCAAGGCTTACCTGCCCCCCTTATATTTTATTCAAGTTGGCACCCCTGTATCCAGCTAACTCCTACTCGCTGTAGACCTGTTGCAATTAACGACCAAGTGTAACTTAATCTCACTGATTTCTATGAGGCTACTCTGAGTATGACTTACAACAAACCAGAACTTGTAAAGACCCCCCCCCCATTTGGGGAGTGGATTTTCAATAGGAAAATTCAATGGGATGGAAGTTTGACCCCTGCATCCAAATCATTATCTCATTTGCTCTTCTTCCTAACAGCTAGTTTTGGTTAAATGAAAATAAACCTGGAAAATCACAAGCATTAGATTTAAAGAGTCATTTGGGCTGCAATCCTATATCTATCTTTGCCTGGGCATACGGTAAATCGAATTGAGCTCAGCGAGTATTATACTGAGGAGACAGGATTTTGCTGTTGAAGAAGTTTTAGGCTATGGTTTCAGTGGGCAAATTAAGGATGCAAGTTTCTATAAAGCCAGCAGAGGGAGCATGTTGCAAATACATTGTGTCTCAGACATCAATAAAATTGCATGTTGAAACACAAGAGGCCTCACCTGGATTGGCAGCATATAGCAAATGAGCCTCTCTGAAAAAAAAAAAATCACTCAGAACATCTGTTTGGCAAAAAGGGAAGAATCCTTCATGTACAGCTGATTGGTGCAGTCTTGTTGTTTATAGGAACAATAACAAAACAAACAAAAACTGTTTATAGGAGTGAGAATAATGGAAGAGTTATTTAGAACTAGTTGAATTAAGCCCATTAATAATGGGCGCTAGCGGCAGCGACGGGGACCCGAGGCGCTTCCTTCTCCCCGCCTCAGGCGGCCAAGCCACCACCATGGCGGAGCCGCCTGTTGCCGCTGCTCCGCCGGCAGCCCCGGCGACGGCCGCCCTCCCCACCGCCACCACGGGCGGCTGAGGCGGGGAGAAAGAAGGGAGGGGGAGAAGCAGCAGCGCGCGGGGAGCAGCCGCCATTGCGGCTGAAGCGGAGAGGTTTGGAGGCTCGCGAAGCGCAAGCGCTCCAACCTCAGGCTCCTCCTCCTCTCTGCGCTCCAATCCGTGTGTCAGTGGAGCGCATGCGCAGTTGCGATTTCCACTGACACACGGACGGCGGACGCAGGGACATAGGGAGATTATTATAGAGGATTACAGATTGTCTAATTTTGGTTGTGCCTTATTTTTTGGTCACTTTGAAATCTTACTCCTTCCTCCTTTGGGATTCCTGAAATTTTGGGATGTCTGCATAAATAAGTGCAGGTGCTAGAGATCAAATGCAGCACAGATGTTCTACCACTGAGCTCTGGCACTTAGTAGCATCGGTCTAAGGGTATTTCTGGGCAGGACTGGATCAAGACAACTTGCTGCCTGCCCTGAGGAACAATATTGTCCCCCACCCCCCTCATTCCACATAGGCACACAAGAAGAGCCTGTTGGTCAGGCCAGTGACCCAGCTAGTCTAGCATCCTATTCTCATAGTGGCCAACCAGTTTCATGTGGAAAGCCAGCAAGCAGAACCAAAGTGCAACACTTGTGATTCACAGCACCAGTGGAGATAGAATGATCTCACTTCAACCCTGCAGACCAGGTAGCATCCTGCACTGCATATGAGGGCAGCACGCTAGCTGAGGGAACACAGGGCAGGCGAAATGGTACACACAGGTCTGTTGTTCAGCATCTCCTGGCCACTCACTGCAGCTCCTGCCTGAGGCAACTGTCTCACTCTGCCTCATGGGAAGGCTGCCCACCAGTAGGGGAACCATATGCATTGGTTAAAATAGTTCTTGTTTATTAAAAGGACCAACCACAACCCAAGGAAGTGGAAGGTCTGGACCGTTCAGAAAATATTTGATGCCCACCCCACACCAAATTGAGAAATCCCATGCTTTTTCCATTTTCCCCAACTACAAAAGGGGAGGGTTGTTGTTGTGGTTGTTGTTGTTTTTGCAGAGTGTTTTCCCCTTCAGTTCAGCAGTATGTTTCATCACTCATTTCATCACTGTTGCAGTAAATAAGACCGCCACCAGTAAGGTGTGCCCCACATGCTTTGTTTTCGACTCTAAGCCCTGCCATGGTAAGAAGACATACTGTACTGGATCCCAAGACTACTGCCTCACCATTTCTGGGAATTTCCAAGGTAAATGAGAACGCGGTATGCTGATTGAGGATTATTCATCTTCGTTCTATATTAATCCCAAGGAGTTTAGCTTCTCCCCTGTTTTCTTGGCAGTTCTATGGTGGGTGAGGCTGAAGGATAATAATAATAATAATAATAATAATAATAATAATAATAATAATATTTATTATTTGTACCCCGCCCATCTGGCTGCGTCCCCCCAGCCACTCTGGGCAGCCTCCAACAGATATTAAAATACATTAAAATATCACAGGTGAAAAACTTCCCTAAACAACTGACCCAAGTCCAGTTCTTTCAACCCAGACCTTAAGCAGGTCCTCATAAGTACTGCACCAAACTGACTCTACAATGGAGGAGTTTAGGCTTATCCACAGGTGAACTCTGTGATAAACCCCAACCCTTGTTCCACATCAAAGCAAGCCCTCCTGGTTAGGGATGGACAAGCCCATGAATTCCGGTTCCTCTCAGTTTTCAATTTTACCCTTCTTAAGTTCAGTCACATTCTGCATCAGTTTGTGATTGGAAAAGATGATACTCATTGAAATGGATGTGAGAAACTTAGACCCATTAGTTTCAGCGAGCTCATTCTGAGTGGAACTTGGCTGGAGACAACCCTTTGCTCCTAGAGCAGGTAGAAGCAAAGGAGACTCAATTGCTCAAATGCAGCCACCCATCATCTAAGCTTCCCAGACGTAGCCCTTATATGGAGCAGAAATACAGAAAGAAATGTCAGTTTAAAACACTTGCAGCTTTCCATCTAGAGACAGTCCCTAAAGCTAAATATATATGTTAGAATTTGCTGTTTCCTCAGCCCAATGTGTATATCTCTTGTATCCTGAGACCAACCATGATCTCCTCAAGTTTCATCTGGTTCCCAAACATATCCTTCAACTCCCTTGGTTCCAAATCCACAAAACTCATGGAAGTACTTGGGTCTGAGTCCCAACTGCAGACTTTGCCCATGCACAATTTGACCACCTACCTATTCGTTCCCTGTACAGGCTGGGTTTAAACAAGTTAACCCCACAATTCCCCAATTAAGATACATGCAAGAATTTTATTTTTCACAACTGTCAATTTCCTTCACAGCAGGGGTGATACCATTTCTTTTCCGCATTGTCCTTTTGCAGATTCTATACATGCATCTCAGCCCTTCTTTGGGCAAGGCTGTGCTACTCATTCAGCAAAAATCCTTGTCAACGTCACCAAAATGAACTTTGATGGAATCTTTAACATCATGATCACCAACAGCAGCATAGAGAAAGCAAAGGATGGAGCCAGTCTGGTACATGGGAACATTGCTTTCACCGTTCTCCTGCCCTATCTCCTTGGGCTCCTGCTGGACAAATTCCTTTACTGATTTCATTTGGTTCAAGGCGTCTTCCTCAGCCAAGCTGGGAAAAGCATCTCCAATGCAATGCAACAAAAGAAGGCACCGTTCCCAGAAGTTCATTAGCATCTGCTAATGTCTGTTTGCAGGCTTGCATGTGATTTCAAAGAGCAAATTAGTTAAATAAAGGGGGATCCTAATGCATCTGTCTTTGTGTGTATGTTTGTTTGTGTGTGTGTGTGTGTGTGTGTGTGGCGTGCACGCACCCCTGTGTACATTGGAATGTGTAAGTTGGGAAACTATTGGCATGAGGGATGATGAATGGGTCATTGGCCCTCCAGATGCTGTTGGATGTCCATCAGACCCAGCCAGTATAGCCAATGATCATGAATGATGTGAGCTGGTGTCTAACCACATTTGGAGGGCTGTAGGCACCCCATCCCTGGATTACAGAAACATTATGCCTCTCTACTCAGAAGGGAGTCTCATTGGGTTGCCTGGGATTTGCTCCCAAGTAAGTTTGCACAGGATTGCTGTGTTAGCTGATTAAGCAAATACGTTTTAACTGATTTTAACTGATCAACTCAAAGTTGCATAGATTTGCATATAGCTAGAACAAAAGGTGGGGCATATTTTACTTGGTTTTTTAGATGGCATGCTTTAGGAGTCACCAGTTTGCAGCACTTGGGCACCCATATGCCCTCACAGGCCTTCCCTGGCTCCCACAGAGTTCCCTCCAGCTTCTGAAATAATTTTGCTTGATTATTATTATTATTTTGCTGTTGTAGCAAATGTTGCAGGGAATGTGAGGTGCCCACAGCACTTTCTCCAATTTGCAAATGTGCCCATTGGCCCCCAAATGATGGTGACGTTTAATGTGCATGTGCGTGCACACACACACACACACACACACACACCCACACCAGCTGCAGCAGGTGCCAACTTAGAAGAGGCATCCCTCCTGAATGAATCAAATGCTTCTTATTAGACGCTGGCTGCCAGCTGCAGTTTTTATAATTACTTCTATCAAAAATTATGGTTTTAAATAAATGAATGAATGCATCTCTAGATTAACTGGGCAGGATTTTTAAAGGCAATTGAAAAGGTGATTTTAATCAGTTAATGTAATGAATTGGTCAATGAAATGAAATGTATTGTGATTTCTTCTGAATTCTGTGGCAGAAAACATGCTTTGCAGATGGAAAGTTTCATGCTCAATCTGTAGCTAACAGACCCTGCGTACCAAGATCCATTGTACCACTGCGGTGGGAAGGTAAATGGCATTTCTGTGCACTCTGGCTTCCATCACAGTGTTCTGTTGTGCCAGAAGCGGTTTAGTCATGCTGGCCACATGACCCAGAAAGCTGTCTGTGGACAAATGCGGGCTCCCTCGGCCTGAAAGCCAGATGAGCACCACAACCCTATAGTTGCCTTTGACTGGACTTAATCATCCAGGGGTCCTTTACCTTACCTCTACCAAGACCAGGAATGAATCTCTGCTTTGAGACCTCAGAGAGGATCTGCCAATCAAAAAAGCCAGCACATGGAGAGAAGGACTAATGATCTGACTTGACATATATGACAGTTTTGCATGTGTGCTTTTTAGAATTAAACAAATCTCACTTGAATGTTTCCCTTAAAAAAAAACCTACTTAGAATCATAGAATTGTAGTGTTGGGAGGGACTCTAAGGGTTCATTTATCCCCAACCCCTGCCATGCAAACGATAATCATGGTTTTGCAATCTTATGGACACTTACTTTTTAAGGAAAGTCCTGTTGAAACAGAGACAGCATAGGAACAGTCACAGAAAATACAGACTTTGCTTTCTAATATGGGGGAAACAGAATATATAAATAAGATGGGTTCTGAAGGTTATGGCTCACATGGGGGGGGGGGAGCCAATTAGCTTTGTGAAAATTCAGGGAGGCATAGCCAGGGGCAAGCACTGGCAGTTTGAACATGTGCTCTTCCCGGCAATGTGGTGAAATCGGGTAGCAGTGAAACAAACAGAGATGGGCAGAGTTCCAGAACAATATTTCCTCAACTTTCATGAATGAGCACAAAGTCCTAGTAAATAATTCCACCCACCTACTCCATTGTGTATCCCTGACACTTGCAGTTCTACAAGGCAAGCCCATGTCGGTAATATCACCAGCTGAGCAGTACTTCTGTACTTCAATGAGGCTTGTTACTAGGGTTGTGCATCGGATTTCGCCAAGTCCTGGGCCAAATCAAGCATATCCAGAGGGCCTTGAATGAGGCATGGACCGCTACTGGTCAGGGTAGATGACCCAGAGCAATCTGTGGCTGTCTGGGAGTGGGGCTTCAGTTAGGAAGGCAGACCCTCCAAGTGTTCCTATTTCCCAGAGACCATCCCAGATTTACTGAAGCTGTCCCAGTTTCTGATTTGATCCCAGAATGTCCTGCCTTTCCTTAGGATAGTGATGGCTAACCTTGACACTCCAGATGTTTTGGAACTACAACTCCCATCATCCCTAGCTAACAGGACCAGTGGTCAGGGATGATGGGAGTTGTAGTTCCAAAACATCTGGAGTGTCAAGGTTAGCCATCACTGCCTTAGGATGTCCCTGTTTTCATTGGATAAATGTTGGAGGGTATGGAGTTATGTGACCCCTGAGCCTAGGAGATAAATAACTACACAACCTTTAGAAGACACATTAAGGCAGCCCCATATAGGGAATCTTTTTAATGTTTACTTTTTTATTATGTTTTTATATATGTTGGGAGCCACCCAGAGTAGCTGGGGCAACCCAGTCAGATGGGTGGGGTATAATAATAATAATAATATATTTTCATTGGAGAAATGTTGGAGGGTATGGAAAGGATAGGCAGGCATTGGGACAAGACCTACCCTAACCATCAGCTGTGTGAAGGCAGGAGCCGGCCGCCTGATTCTCCTTCCTGCCTGTTGCATAGTGTTCCTCTGCAAGCAGTTTCTCTGAAGATGTGCGACTTGCAAATGTGTAGGAATTGTGGCTCTGCTGAGCAGCTCTTCAGCATAATCACAGATCCTTCCTGGTGCAGGTTGGTCCCTTGCAAGTGCCTCCTGCCTTCTATATTTCAGGCTTCCTAACACCACAAGCTGGTTTGCACAAGAAATAAGCTCAGGAACCATAGGTGACCAGGGGGATCATTTGGGTGCTCGGGAAAGGATCGTCAACATTTTGGGGACCCATAGCCTCATATTAAATTTTGAGAGTGGGCAACACCCGATCTGCCTTTCAGACAGACAGAGAGAAAGCACAACCCCACTTTGTTCTGTATAAGAATCTGCTTCAGTAGAATGAAAGATCCTCTGAAAGCAAGCATTAGAGAGAGATGCTTCTCCTTCAAAGGCAAACCAGAGGCAGAATAGAAACAACAACCAGAAAATAGGGTACATAAGGCTGGTTCTGAAGAGTGTTTGAAGTGAATGTTGTGTCATGGTTGAGCCGGACGAGGAGGAGTGGTGGCAAGCCCCCCCCCACCGGCAAGGCTGCACCCACGGAAGAATCTGGGGGAAATGGAGGAATTCATACCTGGAGAAGACTGGTGGGGGCACTCCTCAGAAGAGGAAGAATCAGATAGGGAAGTGGAAAGACCTGGACAGGAGGAGGAAAAAGTCGAGCTAGAATCAGGCCCTTGTGAGGAGAGGAACTGGCTGGCCCCCTCCCCTCCTCCCTTCTCAGCTGTAGAACGTAGAGCTGAGAGACGTAGGGAACAATTAGAGGCAGCTGCAGCTCGTAAGAGGCGTGGTCATGAGCCGGCTACTTAAGGAAGGCTGGCTGCTCCATTCACCAGCACCTGCAACTGCTGTGCTGGAGCACGTGGTTGTTCTTGCTTGTCCTGTTCCTGGTTCCTGTGTTTGTGACCGGCTTTCTGACTCCTGGCTTAATCCATGCACACTTCTTCAGATACACTGAAACAGAAGTCATATAAGGGTCTGGTGATGTCTGTTTCAGTGTATCTGAAGAAGTGTGCATGCACACGAAAGCTCATACCAATAACAAACTTAGTTGGTCTCTAAGGTGCTAATGGAAGGAATTTTTTTTATTTTTTATTTTAAAAAAATATTTATTTTGTTTTTCAGATTAAAATTTTACAATCACATATCCAACATACAACATAAAAACAAGATTCCAAAGAATCTCTTGGACTTCCCTCTTTCCCTTTGTGGGTCCTATTGTTAATCATTTCCTCCTGCATCTTTGATGATAATCCAAATCTTTTACATTTCCATTACCGGTACGTGTCCAAAATTCAGCATTAAACTACAAGTGTTATTCCAATCCTACTAACAATTTTAGCTGTTTGCAATGGTTTTTAAGATTAATTATACTTTTCCCCCACCCAATGACCCATCTAGTCCAACATCCTGTTCTCAAAGTGGCCAGCCAGATGCCTATGAGAAACCAAGGAGCAGAACATGAGCACTGATAACTCTCCCCTCCTGTGGTTTCTAGCAACTGATCAATCCCTATGAATATGATTGTGAAAATGGTTTCCCATATACAGCATGAAGAACACTGGGAATAACTTGTCGCTTAGCAAAATTCCGTGGTGTTCCTGAAAAAGATCGCATCCAGTTTCAAAACTGCAGTGTGTTCCAATATCACATCACAGGCTCTCTGGGAAAACATACAGATTCCATTTGTGTCAGTTTCCACATCTCACTAAACCAGTTGTTCTCAAGTGTTGGCTGAGGCTCCCATCCCTGACTTATAAAATCCCTCTGTGTAAGCTCATAGCTGTATCCATTGCCTTTTTCGGAGCAGATCTTCTTGAAGTCCTCCTTAGCTTTTGATCATCCCAACACCATGAAGGCTCTCCTGTGCACAGGCTTCCTCTTGGCTTTGTTTTCACTAGGTGAGTAGAAACCAGACACCCTGGGTTCCAGTAATTTACTCTAGAATAGGGAGTGGTTGGTGGAGCTACAGCAAGGAGGCTAAAAAGCTAAGGTGCTTTTAGAAATGAAAACAAGCAGACGGACAAAGCAGTGAAAAGCAGGAGGATTTGGGAAGCAGGGCTACCATCTTGAAGTAGGAAGAAAAAATCAATTACTATGCAGACAACTAGGGTTGCCATATGTCTGGAATTTCCCGGACATAGGTGGAAAATGGCAGCAGAAAACAGTGTCCGGACAGAAATCTCTGAAATGTCCGGGAAAATCAGGACTCATGGCAACCCATGACAGAAGTCTAGATAAAAAAGCTTAATAACTTTTGTGTCCAGATTTTCACTTTTTGAAATATGGCAACCCTAAGACGACTATAGTAGTTCTCGAAGCTACTAACATGAGTTTGGCCGAACTGCGAGAGGCAGTGAAGGATAGGTGTGCCTGGCGTGCTCTGGTCCATGGGGTCACGAAGAGTCGGACACGACTGAATGACTGAACAACAACAAGACGACTATGTTTGGAATTGTGGCTTCTGGGTTACAGTGTCACAAAACTGCTTGTTTCTAGAGCATTGGAAGCTGCTGTTCTCTGAGGGACGAGGCCCTTGTTCCCAGGCTGCAGCTCCGTGGATGGTTTCCTTAACCCCACTGAAGCTGCAGGGAATGGAAAGGGACAACACCTCCCTGGGGGCGAGATGAGAAGAGGAAACGAGGAGAAAACATGAAAGGAATGAAGCGAGAGGTGGTTTCTCCAGCCAAGCCAGCAATGCCTGTAGTAGTGGGGGTGGCTATTTGGAGATGGTTCTTACTTGGCACACACCCACCCACCCAGAATGCACAGAGCAGAAATACAGGACATACAGGGCAAACTGTGTCCTGTATTCAATCAACACATAGCATTTTACATTGAAATCTGGGATGATCCTGTATTTTAAAGGATGGGCGGCAACCCTATTCCAAAGTGGGTCTATTTAATAAATAATAGTAATATTTGCGTTCTCGTTTTGTATTTTTATGTTGTGAAGCACCCTGTGATCTCCAGGTGAAAATTGGTATACAAATTTAATAAACATAAATGACAACAAGCAGGGATAGCTTAGTTGGTAGAGCACAAGACTCTTAATCTCAGGGTCATGGGTTCAAGCCCCACATTGAGTAAAAGATTTGGGAAGAACTTTCTGACAGCAAGAGTTGTTTGGCAGTGGAACCGAACATTCTTCAGAAGGTTGTGGCCTCTCCTTCATTGGAGGTTTTTAAGCAGAGGTTGAATGGTCATCTGTCATGGATGCTTTGGCTGAGATTCCTGTATTGCAGGGAGTTTGGACTAAGGGACTGTTTGTGGTCCCTTCCAACCCTACAATTCTATGATTCTAATAGCACCTGCCAGCACTGGCTATACTGTTTGTCTGTAGCTATAGGGTAGGTATCAGCCCTAGATTGCTCTGCTGAGGCACATGAGCTGTGGCAGGTACCCAAGCATCCTAAAAACTGATTCCAGACCTAAATGACTTGGCCTGGAGTTGTGTATTTGTGGATATCCCAGTACATCTCCCCTGGATGTTATACCTTTGTTTTAAGAGTGCATAAAAGAACCTTCCATCCCCTTTACTTAATGAAATATAAGGTAAACTTTGCTGGCAGAATTGTACCCAGCTTCTGAGAAAGGAAAGCCTGCCAGGAGTTGGGATGATTGATATGAACTTGGTGCTCATTTATTAAACATAATTTCAATTTTCAAATTATTTATTAAACTGAATTGCCTTAATTCAAAATAGGTTAACGTGGTTTCCAAAGGCGAGGGAATCTGTCGTTGTCTCCCATCTTAAGCCCAAGACCGTCTGGCTCCAAGGCTCAAAAGAAGATGTGTTGTGGTGTATGTTAATGACACTGAGCCTTTTTGACCCCCTTTCCTGTTTGTAGGGGCACCGCTACAATGTGCAACTTGTCAGTATGGGCTGAAAAACTATTGTGAAAACCGAGAGGCACATAGCTGCCCAGCTGATACATGCCTCAAAGGTGTCCTGGATAACAATATATGTGAGTAAGGAAGGTTTCGTTCTTTCTACTGAATGCGCACACAGCCCTTTTCAAAAGATGCCTTCCACATGTAGTAATTGCATGCTGGGAAATCAAAGAACTAAAGCGAGGTCCATGCATGAATTAGCCCTAAAATACACAGAGCTGTCAGTCTTCATCCTGTAACTTTTCATCACAGAAGGATGGGGACTGCCGTTTTGTCAGTCTATGGCTTTTTTAATATGTTTGTGGAAGGTGGTACTAGTTTTCATTGTTTTTATGAAGATATGTAGTTTGTGTTTTCATTTTGCATTTTAACACTGTAAACTGCCCTGTGATCTTTGGATGAACAGTGGCATATAATTTTTAATAATAATAATAATAATAATAATAATAATAATAACAACAATAATAGTGCCAGTTCCAGATTGGGTTGATGGCTTGGACAATGTGCCCCCAGCAAGTGACACTGTCATTGTTTGTCTCCACTTCCATTATTTTCCAACATCCCTAGCTAGGAGTGCCTTTTGTCACCTTTGGAGGGTGCGATGGCTGTGGCCACTTCTGTATTTAAAATCCTCCTTTGGCCACCCTACAGCTTTGAGAGTGCCACAGTTAATGCCAGGACAAAGATGATTGACTTGAACCTCCTTCCTAATTCTCTTCCACAGTTTCTCAGTACAGAGAGCAATTTAATTACAGTGACTGTGTTGACTCCAGGAATGCCACCCAGGCTATTTTGGCTTTGCTACAGCAATGAGGAAATATTTTCGGGTGAAGTTCACCTGCTGCCATTCTGCTGCATGCATTGAGGATGGATTCGGATGTAAGTTTCATTGGGGGAATATCGGGGTTGAAGCTAGATATCATGGGCTGCCTGAAATGGCCAATAGAATCCAATTGCCAGTAAAATGGGGCATTTAGATAAGAATGGCCGCACAATCTAGTCTAGCAAGTAGTGTTGCACCAAGCATGAAAACAGCACAAGCATTTATACGCTTACAAGCAAAGGAAGCAAACGGACAGCTAAGTTCATATATGGCAATACTCCCGCTTTCTACTAACTTCCACTGGCTTCTAACTTATCCTGGGAAAATTTGTTGTCAATTAACCTTGGGGCAGGGAAGAGATAACAGCAAATTTCAGCACGGGCAAATATAGCAGCATTTTCATTTCATTGTTAGGGGCAGGGAGGCTATTGCCTGCAACAACCCAGTAGCCTCATTCCTAACAAATGAAATTGTTAATGGTAATGATCACAATGAAGATGATCAGAGTTGATTGCCGGTCATAATTTACGCAAGAATGAACCCAAAAATGGTGTTACTATGCACAATTTCAAATAAATGGAGGGATGGCAGGGGTTCCCCTTCCCCAATTGTTGTCACAAGTCCCCCTTGAAACTTTTATATAAGATTTTCCCAGCTGGCACATTTGACTGCAGTTGTAGAACACCCTGGTGGGTGTCATAATCCTTTATACAAACTGGAAACTAAGGGCCAGAATGGACTTGGCATGCCAAAGAAAACAGAAATCTAACCGGATTTCATTTTGACAGTGCATCCTGGGAGATATGGTCCTCTGGAGTGCCCAGCCTGCTTCTCTAACAGCACCGCTGATTGCGAGAGCATAACAGCCCGCAGGTGTCCTTATAAAGCGACTAAATGTATAACCTTTGGTGGTATTATGAAGCAAGGTGCGTAGAACTGCCGATCAGTGCAGGGGGGGGGGGGGGAAGCAGCAGTCAGCCATCAACTACCTGCCCCCCTTTTGGCCAAATATGAAGAAAGCAAAAGGAGGAGAGAGCTGTGTTTTATTTGAGGGAAAATATTTAATGTTTTCATCAACATGATGTTTCCTTGCTAGAAATGAATTTTGGGGAAATATATCTGTCCCTGATTTCTGTATGTGAGAAAGAGAAATAAAGGGACAAAAGAAGGACCCTAGGAAGGTGGGATCTCCTGATTATCGGGGAGGAACACAATGTTGGCCCCAGTCCTCAGTCACTGGCAGGCTATTGGCCTCACTACCAGACCACCCTGATCACATGCAAGCAGGCATGCAAACAGCTGTTGTTCCCATTTTGAGTTTCCCCAGGCCCTGGAGGGATGATATATTGTGGGCCTTATGAAAGGTTCAATTGGTGGCTAAATTCACATTTGTGGGCTTCACTGAGTATCATAGAATCATAGAATCATAGAGTTGGAAGAGACCACTAGGGCCATCCAGTCCAACCCCCTGCCAAGCAGGAAACACCATCAAAGCATTCTTGACAGATGGCTGTCAAGCCTCTGCTTAAAGACCTCCAAAGAAGGAGACTCTACCACACTCCTTGGCAGCAAATTCCACTGTCGAACAGCTCAGTAGCCTTGCTCTGTTCAGAGTACCGGTAGACAAGGAAGAAAGGTAAAGCAGGGCTTATGGAAGACATCAGATGCGGACTGTTCTCAGGTGCAGTGGCCCTGACATTTGTCCAAGGATGTCTGACCTTGATGCCAAGCCTGACTCATATTACCCTGCTGCACCTTTCATTTCAGTGTCTTTTTTTGAGTGAAAATATATCTTCTGAATACTCAGAGACCATAACTGAGTTGGGGGTAAAGGGGGACGCATGAACCCAATGGCCTTGCAAGTTGCCTGAGTGTGCTGGGTCCTGAAGTCAACCCTGACTCATATTATCCTTCTTCTTTTTTCAGTGGGTAAAAGTGAAGTGGCAGCTGCTTTCAAAGGATGTGCAACACCAGATTTTTGTAATTACATAACAGCAGTTCCAAAAGGAGTAATGCAAAGTTTAAATAGCTGGGTTTCTTTCAATGTCAACCGAGCAGCATGTGTTGATGCCCAGTCATCATCCTATACCTCTGGCCTATAGATGTGCCCTTCGTGGGACTTGGGAGGAAACTGTGCTCCCAGCGGCGGGGGAGTGGAAGATCTCTGAAGATGCTAAAGAGTGAGTGTTTTTCTAGAAGGCAGGTGCAAGAGGGCAGGAAATTGGGGTTTCAGAGCTCTAGTTATAGAAAATATATGACACGGGAGTTACATTTCCATTGAATTGTGATCTGAATAAATTCATAAAGGAGACAAATTCTGTTTCTTTGCATTGAGGATTTTCCAGCAAATAATTTCTATGCAGATAAGGCAGGATGAATGTTAATTTCTGAAGGCAAAGAAGGAGAAGAAAACTGAAAATTGTAATCTGGGATATCAATACGTTTTTCCTAATGGCACGTGTGTGTGTTTTTAGTAGGGGGAACTATTTCCACCAGGAAAGCTGGAAGGAGAGAAAAGCATTACTCTGTACTCAGTCCAGATTGCTTGTTTTTCCATTGCACCATTTCAAATGGTATGTAAAGGAACCAGAGATCAGAGCAAAGATCTCAGTTGTCCTGCCCAGTTACATCCTGATGTCAAAATGGTCCTGTCCTCCTGGTGAAAAAAAGTATAATAATAAAATAAATAATTGACAATTCCCCATCATTTCATGTAACTACAGAATCTGTAATATGAAACAAACTATCCCACTCAGCTTTGGTTCTGCTACTGCTTGGTCAGAATTAGCAGAAGTAACAGCCATCTATATTGGTTGAAATATGAGGACCTGAGTAGTGACTATTTTTTTTTTTTTTGGCTCCCCCTCCCCCTCCCCCACTCAAATGTTTTCAGAAACTCAGATTCTGTGCAAGATTCAATTTGATTATAAATTAACTAGCAGCCTTGTACCTGATAGTGTCCATAAATTCTGTACTGTCTGGAAAGGTGCATAGGTTGAAACTTGCTCCTTGATCTCAGGAACCGTCAGGGGCGTAGCCAGGATCAAAACTAGGGGGGGGGCAAGCCATGGTCGTTCAGGTTGTGACATTTCAGCATGGAAAAGGCGAATGAAACCAAAATTTTAAGAAAATTATATATAATTATAGCAGTGCTTTATTACAGTAGTTATTACAATTATTTGCTTGAATTTTTTTTTAATTTTTTTTTCTAGTTACTTGTCTTATGCTAATATCATTTTTATTGGGTTTGAATAAAACTTGTTCAAAACTTTCGTTTCAATCCCCAAGGAGTCGGTGCAGGTGTTTCCAAAGGCGAAGGAAATGGACCCCCTCAAAAAGAAAATAGGGGCGCAGCCTCACCCCCCAAAATAGGGGTGCAGCCAGTCTGGAAGCGCAAAGGAGAAGCGCCTACTTTGGCGAAATAGAGCATCCAGAGCTCATAGAGGCGCTCCTTGGAAGCCATGGCTTCTGCACTTTGCCTGTGCTCTCCCTGTGGAGCCAAACCCCACCGCCTACGGTGAGTTCAAAGGCAAGTGAGAGGAGTAGACACTAGCTCCCCTGGTCCCCTCATCTTCTGTCTCTGGGCAGTGTAGCAGGGAGTTGAAAGCAAGCAGCAATTGTACGTTGAGCTTAGCATCAGTGATCCGTACTCTGATAACTTCCAAGTTCATAGGGACCAACTCCTAGGGACTGAGGTCCCTTTGTTGTTGTTCAGTCGTTCAGTCGTGTCCGACTCTTCGTGACCCCATGGACCAAGGCACGCCAGGCACACCTATCCTCCACTGCCTCTCGCAGTTTGGCCAAACTCATGTTGGTAGCTTCGAGAACACTGTCCAACCATCTCGTCCTCTGTCGTCCCCTTCTCCTTGTGCCCTCCATTTAGAGGTCCCTTAGGCTCCCCTAAAATATTTGAGAGGACTGGGCCCCCCCAAAGTTCATAGGCATTGCCATTGAAAGTGTGTGTGTGTGTGTGTGTGTGTGTGTGTGTGTGTGTGTGCCGTGTCTTGTGATTGATTATGCTGTACCAGGTTAGACTACTGTGATACACTCTCTGTGGGGTTGCCTCTGAAATATGGCTTGGAAATTGCTGCTAGTTCAGAATGCTGGATCACCAACTGGGATAGGCTTATTAGGATAATGTAACAGTGATGCTATGCTAGTTGCATTGGCTCCCAATTTCTGAGCCCAAGTGCTGGCTTTGACTTTTAAAGCCTTTTCTAGCTTAGGACCCAGAATAGTTTATGTGTCAGCCCAAACATTCAGAACTTCAACAGAACGTCTTTTGGGGGTGGCCCCACAAACTGAGACAAGGCAGCTGCTCCACAAAGAAAGGGCCTTCTCATTGGTGGTGCCTCAGTTGTGAAGTGTGTGTTATCTGTAGAGGGGTCCACTTGGTACCTATTTTGTCATCCTTCCAGTACCAGGCAGACTTTTCCATTTCCCCAGCCCTTTTAGAGCTGATTTTATCCCTGTGGATTCTTTGCTTCCTTGCATAAATTCGCTGGGTTTTATTACTGTTCTGCTATATATTGTCTGCATTTTAATCCATGCACACGGACACACAAACGATCCTGGGGGTTTCCAATGAAGGTTAGTATAGAAATTCCTGTAACAAAATCAAAATAAAATAACCTGCCATCTTCCTGCTCACCCCTTTCCCTTTGGGCAGCAGGTTGGGGAGCAGAGGGAGAGGGGAAGCTTACACCGCCTTGGCTGGCTTACGGGTTCTCCTTGAGCAGTGCTGTGCAGAGGGAGCACTGGGCTGCCCCACAGAGCCACCACACAGGGAGAGCGTAAGTGAGGAAGCCAGAGGCGGAGGCACCAGACTGGAGGCAGGCAGGCATCTCTCTCCCGATCCCTGGGAAGCCTTTTCCCCGGGCAAGCCTGGGCGGGCGCAAGGGCAACTTTATGCGCAGCGGCGCCTTTCATTCCAAGCGGTGCGCAAAGCTCCCCCGGGCGCCACGCTCCGCTCGGCACAGAGGCATAGGAAGGTCAGGTGGTACCCGATGCGGAAAATTTCTTGTCATCCCCCCCCCCCCCAACATTGTGTGTTGTTGTTTTTTGCCTGCAAAAAAGGTTTTACATTATTTCATATGCCTCCGCCTCTGGCTTCCTTATTTTAAAAAACCTGCAAAGTGGTTTAGCAAAATAAAAAACAAAACAAAAAAACACCACAGCAGCTATTCATTTATATTTATTAACTCACACCTCTTCCATGCAGCAGCATATCAGAACACTAACACTTTATGGCTAAATAGCTTATAATTTACTTTAATTACTTGCAAGCAAGTTATAGGTAGGTAGCTGTGTTGGTCTGCCATAGTCAAAACAAAATAAATAAATAAATAAAATTCCTTCCAGTAGCACCTTAGAGACCAAATAAGTTTGTTCTTGGTATGAGCCTTCATGTGCATGCACACTTCTTCAGCACACGAAAGATTTGAAAAATCACCCAAGCAAACACGTTTTTTAGGGGTTAAAAAAAGGCTGGGGGGGGGGGCTAAAGGCAAAGGACAAAGGGGTAAAGTCACTCACAAAAAGATCGCTGAGTGTGGATCAAAACAGCAGCAGAGAAAGCTCCTTGGGACGAGGGGGAGGGGCAGGAGGCAGTTTTAGCGAGGCGTTAATAGTTCACAGAGTAGCCTGATAAGGAAACTTCCGGGGGGGGGGGGGAATCAAGGAGATCTCATCGTCTCCTCTCCAGGCGTTTTAACCCAACAAACTCCCTCTTCGCTCAGTCTCAGCAAACAAGCAGCACTCAGCAACGGTAGCAGCCAGACCCAGGAGACAGACGGGGTGGTGGTGGTGGCAGCTATGGGGGGCAGCTGCCTTCTAGGGGGGGGCAATTGCCCCCGTCTGCCCCCCCTGCCTACGCCCATGGGAACCGTCATGCCAAATTGTCCCAAGACCATTCACAGGAGCAATAAAAAAACAAACAAACCCCAACTGGTCTAACACCCAAACACAGGTGCAACATGAAAGGCAAGGTCCAGAAACCACCCAAGGTCAAGACACAGTAAGTGCAGTGTTTGTCAGAGGTAAAGGTATAATGCAAAGTCAGATCCCTATTGACAGAACCCTTTGAAAGGCTGTTGTCACCAAGTCCAGTTCTTCATAGATCCCCACCGGCAACATGAATGACGCCCATGGAGCACCAGTGGCCTGCAGACTACAGTTTTGGAACTGTTGCACATGACAATGTCCACACATGTGCTGTAGAGGGAAGAGAGGGGTGGATGGGGCTCATCAACCTGGGTAGGTAGTCCATCTAGGAGAAGGAAAACTCTAATCCTAAACCTCTGCTGCCTTGTGGGATGTCTTTGGGAGAAGAAAAGGCTAAGGAGTAAACCCTACACAAATATGGAGTCCTTAAGATTGTCAGATGATGTCTTGTACACCTCCTTCCAGCAACATTTGCAGCTGCTCTGCTTTCCTTTGGACTATATCAGTGAGGCCAAGAGAGGTGTCTTATCCTGGGGCAACGCAGGACCTCCATACACACTGTTGAGGCGTGCGCCCCAGAGGCATCACTTTTGTGGCTGCTAATGCAATGGTTTGACTTCACCCCTGTAGGTGCACTCCATTGTCTCTCAAGATGGATAGATGCATGCAGTAAGGTCATGGGAAATAAACAACTGTGATCCCTGCTGTGTGATGGGCATGTTGACACACTCCATTGCTGCTTTTCCAAAGCATCTTATGCTTCCCCTTTTGCATTGGTAGCCTAGATATTTTTCTACTACTCTTATCATGATACTAAGGTTTCCATTAGTCTTATCTAAAACAGCAAAAACGTGATCAAAGGTCCACACAGCTGCTACAGAAGAGACACAGATATGGCATAGTTTCATCCATTTTAATCCATCATGGCTGCTCTATTGCATGCAGGAAACTGATGTGTGATGGATATATATAGAGAGCCTAGGAGGGTCCAGATTAACAATGAACACATGAAAGATGGTCAGGGTTGATAGGCTTAAAAGAGTGACAGAATTCATATTTCATATTTCAGTTTTTTCCTGAAAATGTATTTTGTAAATCACCCACCAAGGTCTCAGTAATACATGCCACATCAGCACCCTTGTCAATGCATCAAATCGTGGCTGAATGAGGTCTTGATCTGGTATATAGCTATATCCCACACAGATTGATGGGCACAGCAGATGAGCAATCAGTTACAACCTGTAAGACTCTTCCAGTAGCACCTTAGAGACCAACTAAGTTTGTTCTTGGTATGTGCTTTCGTGTGCATGGTATGAGCTTTCGTGTGCATGAAAGCTCATACCAAGAACAAACTTAGTTGGTCTCTAAGGTGCTACTGGAAGGATTTTTTTTTTGACTATTGCAGACCAACATGGCTACCTACCTGTAACTGGAACCTGTAACATTATTACTCTGTTACAGAGAGAAATATTTCCTTCACTTTTTGTAGTTTGCAACATTTTTCCTAATCATGAAAAGTAATCAGATGACCAAAGGTATAGGGAACTCTTCCCAGCAACCTGGTGAAATTGGGTAGCAACAAAACAGGCAGGTTGGAACAGTGATCTGGAACAAGCATTTCATCAAACGACACCAGTGAGTTTACAGTCCCAGTAAAAGAGGCTGATGACCATCACCACTATATTCCAGACACTGGTCTCCACCCCATCTAGTTATGCCAGCTGATAATTGTCTCCAAACGTCAGTTTACTCTTGGCAAGGGCGTCGGGAAACCATAGAAAGATTGGACCCCCATGCCAAGTGCCAATAAAGACAGTGGGATTTGAGCGAGGCCATAAACTGATCCTGGATGAAGGAACTATCTGATAGGACAAATTTTTCACAGTAGACATGCCATGTGAAAAGTAATGATTTTGCCCCAGAAAACACATTATTGGCTTCTCTATGGAAATTCTGTTGTCTTTGTCCATGGAGTTTTCTTGGCAGGGATACTGGAGTGGCTTGCCAGTTCCTGCTCCAGGTGGCGTGCTTGGTGTGCTCTGGTCCATGGGGTCACGAAGAGTCGGACATGACTAAACGACTAAACAACAACATGGGAATGCTCCAACCTGTTCTACGGAAGGTACTTTGGAATATATTCAGAATGTGCTGCTGCTGATTCCAGTTAAGGGTGGACGTGGGTGCTATTGACAGATCCCATTGAAAGGCCATTGGCTGAGAATCTAGTTCTCCATAGACCCCACAACATCAAAAAAACTAAGATCATGGCCACTGGTCCCATCACCTCCTGGCAAATAGAAGGGGAAGAAATGGAGGCAGTGAGAGATTTCACTTTCTTGGGTTCCATGATCACTGCAGATGGTGACAGCAGTCACGAAATTAGAAGACGCCTGCTTCTTGGGAGAAAAGCAATGACAAACCTAGACAGCATCTTAAAAAGCAAAGACATCACCTTGCCAACAAAGGTCCGTATAGTTAAAGCTATGGTTTTCCCAGTAGTAATGTACGGAAGTGAGAGCTGGACCATAAAGAAGGCTGATCGCCGAAGAATTGATGCTTTTGAATTATGGTGCTGGAGGAGACTCTTGAGAGTCCCATGGATTGCAAGAAGATCAAACCTATCCATTCTTAAAGAAATCAGCCCTGAGTGCTCACTAGAAGGACAGATCCTGAAGTTGAGGCTCCAGTACTTTGGCCACCTCATGAGAAGAGAAGACTCCCTAGAAAAGACCCTGATGTTGGGAAAGATTGAGGGCACAAGGAGAAGGGGACGACAGAAGATGAGATGGTTGGACAGTGTTCTCGAAGCTACTAACATGAGTTTGGCCAAACTGCGAGAGGCAGTGAAGGATAGGCGTGCCTGGCGTGCTCTGGTCCATGGGGTCACGAAGAGTCGGACACGACTGAACGACTGAACAACAAAATAGACCCCACACAGAGAACTATGGAGCACCAGTGGTCTGCAGATGACAGTTTGGGAACTGTTGCATTCTTTTATTAATTAAATAAAGAAATTGCATAGCCAAACATCTAATTACCTTTGTCCCAGCAATTTGCTGAAATTGGCTAAGAGTAGAGCACATGGGTTAGCACAGTGCCCCAGGAAAATAATTCCATCAAATTTCTTCAATAAGTTTGGAACAAGGTGACAACCATCACCTTGATGTCCTGGACACCTGTTCACATCCCAGTCTAGTTTTTCCAGCTGAGAAGTTCCCTCTAATATCAGCTGTCTTTTAGCCACATGCCTGGGAAAGCAGAGGAAGTCTGTGCTCTTTCTGATTATGCTGGACCCCCACCAATTTCCAATAAAACCGAGGCACTTGCTCTTGATTAATAGGGCCTTAATTGATTCAGCATTTTGGAACTGACTCCACTGTCAAGGACAGGTCCCTAGATCCTTGTGTTGCAGCTGTGTCTAATACCCCAAGCTTGCCAGCTCCATTCCCCACCACCACCATTCCTTCTGTCAATCAGACTGGGGCAGGAGATTGTAAGATTTTGGAGAGAATGGGGATCTCTGCTCTCTGAACCTCACAGTTGCAAACTTGCTCAATAGCAAGCAAGAAGTTAGGAATTGGATTCAATAACAAGGCTGTACCCAAATAAACGCACACCGATTTGAAAGGAAGTATTATTATTCGGAAACAAAATGTTGCTGTATAAAATGGGACTAAATGGCCCATAAAACTAGTTACAATTTCCAACTGGAAATGTACAAACCAGACTAACTTACACATCTGTCATGGATGCTTTAATTGAGTTCCCTGCATTGCAGAGAGTTGGACCAGAGGACCCTCAGGGTCCCTTGCAACCAGGCAGTTCCACAGAACATGGAGATCTTATCAGTTAAAATCTGAAGCAAGGAAGTCACAGCATCCCAGGTGTTGCAAAGCAGCCCTGTTTAAGGAAGCTTTTAATATGTGATATTTTAATGTATTTTTTATTTTTGTTGGAAGCTGCCCAGAGTGGCTGGGGAGACCCAGCCAGATGGGCGGGGTACAAATAGTAAATAATAATAATAATAATAATAATAATAATTAGAAAGACTGACCCCAAACCACCAGTATAGGCTTGATTTGTAATAATAAGCATATTAACTGGGGTGAGTTTCTTCAAGCAATCAGGTTTCAAAATTAGAATCTCCTGATACTTTCACATATACACTTTCCCACAGATGAAACTGCTTCCAAATTTTCAGGCCTCATCCCTGGCCTCAAAGACAGAAAACCTAGATGAAACAGCTGCCTCAGAATAATTGCCAGCTTTTAGCCAGGGCCCTAAGGGGGCGAACAATTTTCTTGACACTCTGTACATGCTCGCTGCAGCTCACAGGTGCCAGCAGCCAAAGAACATTAATTTTGGTGGCTCCTTGAGTTCTGAAATGAGATTAAATATGGAACAGCAGAACCTACCCTTAACCTAAACAACAGAAGAGCCAAAGTTCAACCCATTTTCATTAACTTCTGAAAAGCCTCCAAACTGGGATTTCATAGAGATGTAAAAAAGCTATAAGGCCATCTCATGGCTCAAATGCATCTGCTGGAGAATTTGTAAAGGAAGTCTTGTGTACATGAAATACATGAAAACTTTCTCCATCACTCAGCTGGGACAGGATGCTCTGCGGGGCCTCCGAGGAGTCTGCCTGCCCTACAGCTGAGTGGGAAGAGGTTTGTGGTACTGTTTGTGGACTCGCACCACAGCAGAACCATAAAACACCTGGCGTGACCAGTGCGAGGGATCAAAATTGGGGCATTCGGGATTGGGAACAGAAGCCGGGGTAGCTTCTGCCAGTCCGTGATGTCCCAAATAAATCAGGATACTTGAGGGGTCTCTGACCCCTGGGAATATGATTGTGAAAATGCTTTCCCATATCCACTGTGAAGAACACTGGGGATAACTTGGATTCTCATTTGCTAACATTTCATGGTGTTCCTGGAAAAGATTGCATGCAATTTCAAAAGTGATTGGTGTTCCAATATCACATTATCACAGGATCTCCGGGAAAACAAGCAGCCTCCATTTGTGCCAATTTCCACATCTCATTAAACCAGTCGTTCGCAAGTGCTGCTTGAGGCTCCCATCCCTGACTATAAATTCATCTGTAAGCTCATAGCTGTATCCATTGCGTTTTTGGGACCAGGTCTTCTTGAAGTCCTTCTTAGCTCTTGATCATCCCAACACCATGAAGACTCTCCTGTGCACAGGTCTCTTCTTGAGCTTGTTTTCAGTAGGTGAGTAGAAACCAGAGATTCTGTGTTCCATTAACTTCATTTAGAATAGGGAGGGGGTAAGTGGAGCTAGAGAAAGGAGGTCAAGAACTTCATGTGCTCCTGGCTGGGATATTGAATAGATGGATATTGTGATGAAGAGCAGGAGAATCTGGGAATCTTGGTGCGATGAGAAAGTGAATCATGCAAGTTACCAAAGTCCCCTAACACTATCATAGCTATCTCTACACCAAAGGAGTGCAGTCTAGGAATGCTGATGCCAAGCAGGCTCCCTCTGCTGCAAAGATCTCCTTCCTGTCAAGGAAAAGTCCCTAAATGGAGTGTTCTGGTGTCATGGAGGGGTTGAACTGCCCCAGCATCCATTGGACCCTGTTCTTGGCTGCTGGGGGTCCCAACCTCCACCTGTTGCACTTGCCAGCATGCTATGCTAGGGCTTGGATTGCTCCCTTAGGGAGCAAATTGGGCATGCAGGCAAGGGAGTGGGGTGGAATAAACTTCTCATTACATATTATTTTGCTTTTAATGAGCTATTCCTCCAGAACTGCGATGGCATGTTAAGAGTAGAGATCTAAACAAACAACAGCTAGCTTAATTCCAGCTGCGTCACTATGTGCCGAGCCTGGAAAAATGGCGGAGGAAGATTCTTATACGAACTTGTTGAAGGAAATCCTGGCTCAGATTCAAGCCTTGAAGTTGATTCAGCAAGATCTGGCAGAACTTTAAAAAATACTTTCAACAGATGCAAGAGGAAGCATCTCATTATGAAGATTGCTTGACTGTCCACATAACACTTATGCAAGGAAGTCGTAATATTTTGAATAAATGAATTACTTATTTAGAGTCACTGCAGGGAATCTTGAAGAGTTGGTAAGCAATTTTTTTTTAACCTTACTAGAACCCAAGCTAATGGATTCAAGTTACGAGAAAGAAGATTCCAACTAAACACCAGGGAGAACTTTCTGACAGCAACAGCAGTTTGACTATGGAATGGTCTCCCTTTGGAAGTTATGGACTCTCCTTCTTGGAGGCTTTTAAGCAGAGGCTGTATGGCCATCCATCATGGATGCTTTAGTTGAGATTCCTGCATCGTAGGGGGTTGGAGCAGATGTCCCCCGGGGTCCTATGATTTTATGTGTGGTCTTTCTCTATGCAATTAAAAGAAGAGAACTTTGGAAAGAACTTAGAAAGTTATATATTAAAGGTTTATTTTGCTGTCTATTTTGTGATTTTAAGTTGCTACTGGGGTTCTCTCTTGGCATCCAATAATTGTCTGTTTATACCTTTTTTTTCTTGAGTCAGCAAAATGGAGATGCCTTGTGGCATATGACCGTGACACTGAGTTTTTGTGATCTTCCTTTCTCTCTGTAGGGGCGCCACTACAATGTATGACATGTCAATATCTGCTCAACAACACTTGTATCCTACGACAGGCACGTAATTGTTCAGGAAATACTTGCCGTGAAGTTGCTCTGCAAAGCGATATATGTGAGTAAGGTTTCTTTCCCCCCACTACCATGTACAAAGAACCCTTCTCAACAGAGGCATGTGACTCAGCCCGAAAGTCTTCTATAAAATATACAGGAGAGTCTGCCTGCATTCAACATCTTTTCCTCACAGAAGGAATTATGTGGACTACAACTTTATTAATGGGGATGAAGGATTCTCCAGAAAGATTTCTGAGTTCTATGATGATATTACAAGGGGAGCACCTGACATATTTAGTGATTCATCTCTTAACCAGGATTTCTCCTCTCCAAATGTTCTGTCTTTAGTGAAAAAGCTAAAAGATTTATTTAGGTTTTTGTAACACTTCAAGGCTGAGTATGTGGGGGTCCATTTTCCAGGAGCCTCCTAAATACGGTACAATCAGATAATGTAAACCAACAATTCTATATCTGATTTTCTTAGATGTTCTGCTGAAATTGAGAATGTTGAGGTTGGCTGTTGGGATCAGGCACGGTCCCTGGCACGAACCAGGCCTAGAAAAAATTCTAGTTTATAGACTTTCTGGCTCCCATCATCTTCCTGCATGAACCTGGGATGTTGTAGGAATCCACTGACAATGGACAATCAATCAAATGTCCTTCCATCCACCCATTCAGTCAACAAATGGCACAGATTCTATAATGGACTAATTTTTAAATGTGTACACATGATACATTAATAGGTACATACTTTTTAAATGTATATTATTTTCCTACTCATTGATGTATAGAGGTGCCTCTTTGCTTTTCTTCTTTCTGAAGTGTTGTTTCTGACCAAATGCATGCTATATGCACTAAAATTTAAATCCTAACTACAGGTATCTGAACTCAGAAGCAAATCCCAATGAATTCAGTGAGCCTTACTCCCAGATATGTGGGGGTTCAGATTTCAGCCTTAAATAGCTTCCAGATGTAAAATTTAAAAGCCAAGGGAATACATCAATCGTTATAGTTCTTTTCACGTGGAAAAAAAATCTCTTTGGTTACTTCTGAATTTAATCGGTGCTCCTCAGTTGTAGCCTCTATATATTCGAACAGCAAGAGTTTGCCCACTTCCTTCCTTCCTTTCTTCCTTGTTTATGCTTTGCAGGTTGGCAGCGGCTATTTTGGGGAAGAAGTCATGCAGGGAGGGAGGGAGGGAGATCAAACATATCAGAGAGCAGGAGAGATTGGCCAATTCAGGGAGCAGGAGAGATCAGAGAAATCAGTTTCTCCCCTGTCTCCCTTTTGCTGGTTGGCTGCAGCCATTTCAGGAATAAATAATTGAAAAGGGGTTGGGGAGATCAGAAAAACCATTGATTAAAAATGTTCCCAAATCAAAGGAAATAATGAACTCATTAAGCCAACGCGTGACTAAGGAATGACCAGGGAAAACATTGAGGGACCTGCATGTATTGGCACAAGTCAGTTGACTTTCATCTTGCCCTTCTTTGCTTCACCCTCTTCTTAATTCTCCAGATTCTGGGAGACTGGGGGGAAGGGGAGCTGCCTGGCGCAGGAAGGGGAGACAGCTTGGCGAGGATGCCAGCCTGACTCATTCCTGCCTCTTGGACCCCATTCACTTCCACCTCTGGTTCTGGACTGCTCTCTCCCTCAGACTCTTCCTGCTCACTAAACCCTGTTACCTTTTCAGTTTCTGACACCTCCATCTCCCTCTTATCCCTCTGAGCACTCATTGTAGTCCCACAACCAATCCCCTTGCTCTGAGCCTTCTTCCCTTGGGATTCCCATGGGGGTTCCTCAACTGATGCTTCCTGCTTTGCCTCTGCATCCAGTCAGCCCATGACACCACTCTTATAGCATCAGTGCAAAGCATCAAATTAAACAAAAATTATTGACTTGATATTCCTCTCTAATTCTTCTTCACAGTTGCTGAAGACATCCTCAGACCTACTTACAGTGACTGTGTTAATGCTCAGGATTGTATCCCAGGCACATTTTCTTTTGCTGGAGGAACCCTCCAATTCCTTCGGATGCAAGCTGCATGCTGCAATACTGACCTATGCAACAAAAACCCCATTCAGTGTAAGGGCCCTTGTATTTTGGACACTTTCTGTATCGACAATTCTTGCCCAGAGGTAAAATATAGAACTTTCCAAAGACAAAATGTTTGTACATAAGACATTTATATTCCACCAAGTGTCAATTCCTTTAAATATAGCCTTTCCATAATATATGCATAATCTACTTCAGCCCTTACAGAATGTGTATGGAGCTGACATACCTACCTGAGCAAGTGTTTTGCTGCCTTATCATTCCATTGTGGGCTGACTAGAAGAAGACATTTGAAACAGAGATTTGCATCTGGTGATCTCGTCATCGGAGCCCCACTTGGGATTTCACACAGCTGAGGCTCTATCACTGTGGTTTGAGTGATTGAGAGTAAGGCTACAACACTCATTGGGAAGTGGATTGTTTTCATCCAGTGTGTGGATTATCCTTTAGCAACAAGTATATTTGTAGAGCTTCTATTCTCTTTATTGAATGAAGGTACATTTGTCTGGAACTTTGGTTTTGAGACATCCCGTATTATACTTGAACATGAGTTTGGTTTTGCAGTTGTCCTGCAAAAATGCTCACCAACTCTGGTCACTCTCCCCTAAAAAAAACTCAACAACTCTGGTGAAACCTCCTCCCTCCAATGACAATGGGTAGATCACTGCCATTATTATTATTATTATTATTATTATTATTATTATTATTTAATACTGGGAGTAGATCGCAGTTTCTTGGGAGTTGGACGTGCCTGGCGTATATTATGTAAAAGCTATATTTAAAGAAACAGACACTTAGAGGAATATAAATGTCTTGTCCTTCTGGATTTCATTTCTAACCAAACAAGACACAGTTTTAACAGCAGGAAAAATATAAAATTGATTAAAACCAGTTAAATATTTTTCCTCTCCCAAAGACTACATGTTTTTGCCCCAAATCTGTAACCTGAAACTGCTGAGAGTCAGTGAACTCAGGATTCTGGGAAATATTAGTGGGGAGTTGAGGAACCAGATTATTTGAGAATTGAGGGACACAGTTTTGTTTTAATGTAGAATAAAGCAACTATAAATGTGTATCATGGATAGTAGAAAAGTATCATCTTCCATTCAAAAGAGTCAGCCTGGATCCTAGAATCAGTGGGGAAGCCTTGTTTCATTTCATAGCTGGTAAGGATCAATGCCAATCTGTTTTTGTCCTGGCTGGCAGAATTGTCAACCTCATTTTACACAATTCAGATCACTCTCATACAGAAGCCATACTCATGAGCAACACTAAACAATATTTATATTAGATTTCCCCCAGCTGGCACATTTGATGACATGCCGGGGCGGGGGAGTGATAACCCTTTATATGAACTGGAAACTAAGGGCCAGAATGGACCAGGCATGCCAAAATAAACGGAATCCATCTGCTGACCATAGATTTCATTTTGCCAGTTCAACCTGGGAGTTTTGGTCCGCTGCAGTGCCCATTCTGCTTCACGAGGAATGCAACTAATTGTGTGGTCATCAACACCCATAACTGCCCTATTAGAGGGACTAAGTGCATAACATTTGCTGGTACCATTCAGCAAGGTAAGTAGAACTGCCAATCAGCACAGGGTGGGGGTGAGGGAAAGCAGCTCTCAGCCATCAGGTACCTGCCCCTTTTCTGGCCAAATGTGATAAAAGCAAAGGGTGGGGTGGGGATCTGTGTTTTATTTGAGGGGAAGTATTTAAGGTTTTCTTTACACTGCTTGCCCCATTCTTCAGTCAATGGCATGGTGTTGACCCACTCTCCCAGACAGTCCTGGGAAATTCCTGGGAAGCAAACATGTACAAAGCTGTCATTCCCATTTTGAGTTTCCACATGCCTTGGAGGGATGCTGTATTGTGGGCTTTGGGGGAAATTGAATTGGTGGCTAAATTTGCAAATGTGGGTTTCACCCAATAGCCTTGGTCTGGTCAGAGTACAAGCAGACAGAGAGGAAAGGGAAGGCAGGGCTTGTGGAAGACATCAGAAGTGGGCTGTTCTCAGGTGCAATGGTCCTAAAATCTGCCCAAGGATGCCAGGTCCTGATGCCAAACCTGACTCATATTACCCTGCTTCACCTTTCATTTCAGTGTCTCTTTTTGAGTGAAAATACATCTTCTGATATTCAGAGAACATAACAGGGGTGGGGGTAAAAGGGTCCTGCAAGTTGCCCGAGTGTGCCGGGTCCTTAAGTCAACCCTGACTCATATTAACATTCTTCTCTTTCTAGTGGGTACAAGCGAAGTGTCGGCTGCTTTCAAAGGATGTGCAACACCAGATTTCTGTAATTTCATAACAACAATCCCAACAGGAGTAAAGCGAAGTCTAAATGGCTTGCTCTTGTTCAATGTCACCCAAGCGACATGTGTTGATGCCCAGCCATCATCCTATACTTCTGGCCTGTAGATGTGCCCTTCGTGGGACTTGGGAGGAAACTGTACTCTCAGCAGCAGGCGTGGAAGATCTCTGGAGATGCTGGAGATGGTGGAGGCAGGTGCAAGAGGGCAGGAAATTGGGATTTGGTAGCTGTAGTTACAGAAAACATGGCACAGGGATTTCCATTTGAATTGTGATCTGAATAAATTGATAAAGCAGACAAATTCTGTTTCCTGCATTGAGGCTTTTCAAGTGAATAATTTCTATGCAGTGATGGCACAATGAATGTTAACTTCTGAAGGCCAAGAACGAGAAGAAAACTGAAAATTGTAATCTGGGATATTAATAGTTTCCCCCTAATGGCATAGGTTTTGGTTTTTCTTTAGTAGGGGGAACTAGTTCCACTATGAAAGCTGAATGACAAGAAAAGCATTACACTTTCCAGCATTTTTATGTGCTCAGTCCAGAAAGCTTGTTTTTTTCCATTACACCACTACTATCTGCAAATATGTAAAGAAACTAGAGATCAGATAAAAGATATCGGTTGTCTGTCCAGTTACATCCTGACTTAACTAGTGACTGATTTATTTGGCTCACCCACCCTCACCATTCAAATGTTTCCAGAAGCTCTGATTCTGAGGAATATTCAATGATAAATTAACTAGCAGCTTGTACCTGGCGGTTCTCAGGAATTACAAGGAACCAAAAATCTGTATGGTTTGGATATGACTATAGACTGAAACGTCCTCCTTGATGTCAGGAACCCTCAAGACAGATTGCCCCAAGACCATTCACATTCTAAAGCCAAAACACAGGTGCAACATGAAAGGTGAGGTCTAGACATCATCCAAGGTCAAAACACAGTAAGTCTTGTGTTTGTTAGGGGTAAAGGCATAATGCAAAGTCAGATCCCTTAAGGGTGCCCTGAACCCAATAATGTTTCTATATACTTAATGTGGGGTGCATGAGTTGTTAGGGGAGGGGTTGTACCTCTGGTGGAGGACACGTTGTGCTCATTCTGGGGTAGTGTGTCCACCTTTGGCCCCCGCCTTGCACTCAGGTCTCACCTGTGGCTGCTGGAAGCTGTCAGCAAGTGACAGCATCCACACCCCAGGAAATGGCTTTGAATGGCTAGCTAAACCAGGTGAGGGTAGCCGTTGGGTCTCAAACCCTTGTTGAGTTAGGGATTTCCGCTGCATGCAAGGGCAAGCTCTGGTGGATTGAGCAGATGAGAGCAGTGGTTAAGAAGTCTTTTTTCTTTTTGCACATGATGTAGAGGGAAGTGAGGGGCAGATGGGGAACATCAGCCTGGGAAATGGAAAACTCTGACCTCCACTGCTTTGTGGGATATCTTCAGGAGAAGAAAAGGCTAAGGAGTAAACCCTACACCAGTGGTTTTCAACTTTTTTGAGTCCACAACACCCGCGACCAAATGCATTCCTTCTGTGGGAGCCACTTACAATGGGGTTCCATTACAGGGCATGTGTAAGTTGGCATTCCACTGTTCCACCCCTGTCCCATTCTGCCCCACCCCCTTTCAGTGCAGTTTTTGGTGCAGGTGTAAGTGTTAACCACACGTGCCAATTGCACACAAGTGGTGATCCCCATGTACCTGGTGAAAACGTGTTGTTTTGTCATTTAGCAGTTTTAAGGCTTAAGATTTAAGCAGTAGACCTTTGAAAAAGCTTTTCTTTTTTTAAAATGATGAGTCATTCATTTCTCTGCAAAATATTGTATTTGTAAGTTGGGGAAAAATAAAAACAAATTTAAATAATGAACAATTTATTAAGATGCTCTGGGAAAAATTATACCAACAGAAAATAAATACACAAACAAATTGTACTTTGAAAAACTGATATACTGATATACTGCAATGGTGATGAGGTTGGGGAGGGCAGACATTTCTTTCTGGCCTAAGATGACCAAACTTTGTGACTTTTGGGTTGCTGCTAATATTACCCAAGTATAGGCTCTGGAGTAAATTAAATTTCTTACAGATGCCTCCATCTCCATCTAAATATGTGGCTGTGCAATCAAAGAAAGGGATCTGGTTGCCTCCTTTGGAAGAGCTGGATAAAACTGAAGAATTTCTTCTTCACCATACCTCTATTAGGCATTACAAATATAGGCCATCAAAAAGCATCCATATATAAAATTATAAAATATAAAGAAATAAACAGCCATGTGAAAAATATATAATAATGAGGATTTTCATTGGAGTTTCTTCCCACTAAATAGTGCCATTCACCATTCTTAGATAATATTGATAAAAGCTCAGCCACCCAACTTCCTGTTTGGCTGTCATGGTGAAAGGGTGCCCATTACATCGGAGCCGTTTTGTATGGAATTTTTGAGGATTAGATGGGAGTAATCATCCTCCCAACCCCCCAGGGCTCCCCCCCGGGCTGGGGGGGGCAGCTTCACCCACAGATCACCCAACACCTGCTCCCAGTCCAGAAAGTTTGAGGGGGCAGGGGGTGCTGGGTGTAAAGTGCCGTGCGATTTTTTTGGCAACTCTCCAAAGCCGTCGCCACAAGCAGCAAACACCTGCTTTTTAAGATGAAATTCGGACTTAATTAACAGGCATGCTCTGGACTAGAGGAGATAAAGTATTCTGCTAATTGATTTAGCCACTGGGTGCCAAGGATTTGACCTGGAGAAGGAAAAGGATTACCATCACAATTGGAGTGGTATGTGGGAATGGAAGTGGGGGGTGAGTCTCCATAATTTCTTTTTGATATACTTTGTATTTGCTATCTGATTTGGCAAATCTCCCCTGGAAAGACTGCCTGCCTGAGTGCAAAGTACACAAGCGGGATTGAGAGAACACATTATTATCGTTATGATTATGGTTTTACTATAGAACTGACTATGTGAAATTGGACTGGACTGGAATTATTAATTATTGAAATATAAGTGCCCCTGTTATCTGTTGCATTTAAACCTTAAAATTTGAGGGAGCAAATTATATTTACAGCTGACTCGATGTTTCATTTTTCAATGTCCCTTGATCTGATTTGAATATTACGATAAATATATTGCATGCACTGTTAGTAGAAGGGATGAAAACAACCCCTTCCCCAGAGCAGGGATGAAAACCCTTTTCCACAAATGGCACACCTCCCTCATCCCCCACCCACATCTGTGCTCAGCTTTAGCCACCCACTGTTGGATTTACTTGTGAGTAGAAGCCGAAGTAAGCACCAGAGCAGTCCTCCATTGCTGGAGAGATCTCAACCTCTGTCCCTCCCTGCACAGTAAATAAGGCAAACTTCTCATTATCAGGTAACACCTGGCTGGAAAGGTGCCTCACAGTGGACTCTATGCAGGTAACTCCTTTCCAACAGGGCTCTTCCTGCTTGCTGCCTTTACTCTTCAGCCAACATGCCAGAAATTGAGAGTGAAGGGGGAGGAGGGAGGGAGGAATCTGGGATGTGATTGGAAGGCAGCAAGCAGCATCAGGAGGAAGAGCAGCAGGACTTAGGCCAGGTGGGGGGGAGGGGGGGAGATAATTGCAGACAGCTGAGGTAAAATGGGAAGGAGAGAGTAGGAGGGACCTATTGTGGCACCCCTTTAGTCACTGAAGGGTGCCAAGGCACATGGGCTGACAACCTCTGCCCTACACAAATCTGGAGTGGAGTCCCTAAGATGGTTGGATGGCAATTCCTGTACCCAAACTGGTGCCTAATGTGTTGTTCTGCTTCTTTTGGACCACATCAGCAAAGCCTTGAAGGGGGTCTTGTCATTTGGGAAGCCCAGGACCTCCATACACAATGCCCAGGCTTGCATCCTGGGGAGGTCACTTCAGTGCTGCTAAATAAAAGGTTTAACTTTACCTCCAGAGGTGCACTCCATTGTCTCTTGAGACAGATGGATGCCAATATAATTAATGTGTTGTGCCCCAACTGCTTCATCTGCTTGGACTTAAAGCTCCAAAGAGCAACCATACCATGCCACTGTCAAATGCCAGATGAATTCTTCCCAGCAGCATGAAGTAAATAATAAAAAGGAAGACCCTGCGGTCAATTAAATACCCTTCCCCTAAAATTCCTACTGCAAGTGTCAGAGGAACAGAGGAATAACTGCAGTGTTTTATTCTGCAAGAACAATGGTTACATTTTGTGTGTTGGTAAAAAGTGCTAACCAGAACTTTCTAGCAGGCATAAGACAGGTGCTCCAATGCTGGTAACCTACCAATTTGAGTCAAATCCATCTTACCTAAAGTAGCAAAAATGTGAACAAATGTCCAAGCATTTCTTACAGAAGGGACACAGATATGGCATAGTGACATCCATTTTGATCCATCATGGCTGCTCTGCTGTGTGCATGAAACACACTATAAATGCTGAATGTGATGAATATATAGGCCCAGGAGGACCTATATTAACAATGAGGACATGAGAGATGGTTGAGATAGCTAAATTTAAAAAAGAATGTGTGAAGGAGAGACAGAATTTATACTTCAGTTTTTCCTAGGGTTGCCATATTTCAAGAAGAGAAAATCTGGACACAAACAAATTGTTGACCTTTGGTTTTCTTTTTAGAAAATTCCGAAAGCTGTTGGCAACCCTAGTTTATCCTAGAAATGTATTTGTAAATCACCCACTAAGGTAATACACTCCAGATCAGCACCCTGTATCAAATCATGGCTGAATGAGGTATTAATCTGGCACCAGTGGCCCACAGTCTACAGTTTTAGAATTCCTGATCGAACATATTCCCAGCTTCAAAGGTTTCAGCTTTTGATTAAAGATTCACCCAAAGCCATTGAACACCCAGCTACATGGAACGACCCCAGATGAATAAAATGCACAATGTTGACCTTTCAAATAAAGCTTCCCCTCATCTTTGTGAAGTTGCAACTTGTTTCTAAATTAAAAACAGAAATCAGGTAGCCAAACATCTCGTTATCTGTGTCCCAGCAATTTGCTGAAATTGGGTAAGAGTGCAGCACTTTGGGAGGTACAGTGTTCCAGGGAAAGATTTCCATCAAATTGCTTCCATTAGTTTGGAGTCTTAATAGAACAAGGTGGAAACCATCCTCATGATGTTCTGGACACCTGGTCACAACCCTAGTTTTGGCAGCTGGGAAGTTTCTTCTAATATCAGCTGTCAGTTAGCCATATCCCTGGGAAAGCAGGGAACGCCTGTCCTCTTTCTGATTATGCAGGAACCCACACTAGTTCAAATAAAAACAGAGGCAGTGATCTGTGTGAAAGACGGATCCCCCAAACCCAAGGGCCTAGATCAGTGATGGCTAACCTTGACACCCCAGATGTTTTGGAACTACAACTCCCATCATCCCTAGCTAACAGGATCAGTGGTCAGGGATGATGGGAGTTGTAGTCTCAAAACATCTGGAGTGTCAAGGTTAGCCATCACTGGCCTAGATCCTTGTGTTGCAGCTGGGTATAACCGCCCAGCCCTGCCAGCTTCACCCCCCCCACTCCTTCTGTCAACCAGACTGGGACAGGAGAGTGTAAGATTTTGAAGAAGCAAGAACTGAAAACAGGGATCTCTGCTCTCTGATCCTCACAGTTGCAAACTTGCTCAATAGCAGGCAAGAACTGGATTTAGTATCAAGGCTGTACCCAAATCAACACATGCAAATTTGATGCGGAGTAGGTTTATTCAGAAAGAAACGATTGCAATCTAAAATGAAACAAAATGGCCGATAAACCTACAATGGGGAAAACCATTTCAAAATGTACAAACCAGAGTAAACTAACCAAGCTAACTTATCCATCTGCCATGGATGCTTAAGTTGAGATCCCTGCATTGCAGGCAGTTGGACCAGAGGACTCTCTATTGAACATTGAATCTATCAGTTAAAATCCAGAGAAAGGAAGTCACAGCATCCCAGGTGTACCACAGTGACAAGGACCGATCCCAAACTGTAAGTAGAGGCTTCTTTTGGAGTAATAAGCACAGCAACTGGAGTGAGTCTCCTCAACCGATCACATTTCAAAATTGGAATCTTCTGGTACTTTCACATATACACTTTCCCACAGCTGAAAGTACTTCCCAGTTTTCAGGCCTCATCCCTGGCCTTAAAGACAGAAAACCCAGATAAAACAGCTGACACAGTTTAGAAAAGGCAGCCCTCCCAGGGCAGTCCTGGGATGCCCTCCCAGCCATGAGACTTTTTGCAAAAAGGCAGAAACAGAATTTTTTTTTAAAAAAAGAAAGGACCACATTCAATAGTTAAAGAAAGTAAGCCAACTCCTCTCAGTCAAATGGTTTTGTGATAGTTTGCCACAAAAAGAATACTAAAATACTCCCTCCACCATTCACAGTGGATTAACACCAAAGTCTGTAGCAGAGGAAGAGCACCCCCACTTTTTTGCACAGATAGATGTAGACAAGAAAACACGGTTATCTTCCCTGTGGGATTTTTCCTGTGTAGAATCCTCCCTCCCTCAATATTCTTCAGAAACTGCTGCTATCAGGGACACAAAATGAGAATGACCACTACAGGCCTTATTTACATTGTTCAGTTCTCTGTTTTAAAGGCTGACTGTTTGAAGTCCATCTGAAAGATGAAGAGAATCAGATGCATACTAGACTGCTATGAATTCCAAGAATAGGCAACAATGTCCTTGTCAAGCTTAAAAATGAAAAATATATTTTAAATGAATGAATTCTGGAAGACTAAATAATTGACCATCCAACATAGCTTGACTGAATGGGGAAAGTCCAAGAGATACCAACTTGCCTGGATAAGAAGGACCCATGATTTACACATGGACCCTGGGAATATGATTGTGAAAATGCTTTCCCATAGCAAGTGTGAAGAACACAGGCATAACTTGGATTCTCATTTGGCCAAATTTCATGGTGTTTCTGAAAAAAGATAGCACTGAGTTCCCAAAGTGATTTGTGTTCCAATATCACATCCTGTGCTTTCTGGGAAAACTTCATTTGGGCTAGTTTCCACATCTCACTAAACCAGATGTTTGCAAGAGCTGCCTGAGGCTCAAACCCCTGACTTATAAATTCCTCTGTGTAAGCTCAAAGTTGCGTATGTTGCGGACCAGATCTTCTCAAAGTCCTCCTTAGCTTTTGATCATCCCAACACCATGAAGACTCTCCTGCGCATGGGCCTCCTCTTGGCCTTGTTTTCACCAGGTGAGTAGAAACCAGACATCCTGGGTTCCTTGAATTTCCTCTAGAATAGGGAATGGCCAGTGACACTACAGCAAGGGAGGTCAAGAATGTCAAGTGCTTAGAGACAGAATAATAAATAAATGAATATTGTGATGAAGAGCAGGAGGATCTGGGAGCCATGAATATAATCTTGGAAGAAACTTATGATATAATGATTTGGAAACTACCAGAGATTTCTAATTTCCCTCCTTTGATTGTCCTATTTAGTGGGCTGGAACTTGCTGGAATGTGCCACGGGAGCTTGGTCCTTTGGAAGATTAGGAATGGGAGAGAGGACGAATGATCCATTTAATAGGTAGTAAGGAATCCTGGATTACCTAGAGAAAGCAACATATTCACCTCTCTTTCAGCTGTGAAGCTCTCCTTCCTCTAGATGAAAAGCCCCCAACTAGAGTGTTCTCATGACAGGGAGGGGCTGAACTCCCCCAGCATCCATGGGACCCTGTTCTTGACTGCTTTGGACCCTACCTGATTTCAGAATTCAGTAGAGGGGTGGGGGAAAGTGCTTGAGTGACAAAACAGAGAGCAGAACTATCAGAAATGGGAGGAATGTCTAGCACACCTTTTGTGCCAGTTTTGCTGTTTATACCATAGGCCTCACACACAGCACAGGAATGTTTTGTGTGTTTGGAGGAAATCAGTGGACAGACTCATGTCTATCCTGCTTGAGATGAAGTAAATGCTAAATGGGAACTCCAAATGTCCATCATATACGTGGAGCCGTGGTATCTTTGCATTGGAAATCCAGGTTTGCATAACGTGTGAAAAGGCCTCATTACTCACTTACAAATTACTTACAAAAATGAAACATTAAGAATGCTGATAAAAACCATGTTAAGGGATGTGCAAAGGGTGTAAAGGCTGCAGTACGAAATGTTCTGCCCTGGAATAAAGCCCTATTGAATTCATTTGGGTGTACTTCTTTGTAGATAAGTCTAGCATTGTGCTAAGAGGGATTTCAGATGGCCTCCGCATGCAGTGATGTTGAAGGTGACGTTGAAAGGCCCATTGTCACCAATTCAATTTCAATTTTTTAATCCTTCAAATTCCACCTAAAAAACCCAAAATTTTGTAAAGGCACTTGCCACCGTCTTTCTCGTTAATCACGTCATTTAAAAGCCTCTGGCCTCATATAAGCAACATACTTAAATCTGATGAATGCATGAAGGGATTAATGCCATAGAGCAAGCTGTCCTGCCAGTCTTAGCTAGGCCACTCTCTCTTACCTTGGGAGGAAGGAAATCAAGCCTATTGCTGTACCTCTACAGAAGCTCAACATGCTGAACATGCGAGGAGGCTAGTTGTTCAGACTGCATGGCTCTTATTAGCCACTTTTGAGTTACTGGACGAGTAATTTAGGAACTGTCACCAGTGTAAGCAAGCCAAGAGATGCTGCATATTTTGTGATTTTAAGTCTCTGCTGGGGTTCTCTCACCAAAGAGTACTTGCCCCATACTTGGATCTTGGCATCTAAGAACTCTCCTTGTATATTTATCTTATTTTTCCTTGAACAAACGAAAAGGAGGTTTCCTGTGGCATAAGATAGTGACACTGAGCTCTTGTGATCTTCTTTCCTCTCTGTAGGGGCGCCACTACAATGTATGACCTGTCAATATGATGCCTACAATAAATGTATCTCGCGAGAGCCACGTTTTTGTCCAGGCAATGCTTGCCGTGAAGTTGTTATGAGATCTAATATATGTGAGTTAGGTTTCTTTCTTGCTTTCTGCTGTATACACAGAACCCTTCTCAATATAGGGTTGCCATACATCCAGTGATTCCTCAAGAAAATCCCACCGAATTCAGTGAGCCTTACTACCAGATAGGTGGGGGTTCAGATTTCAACCTTAAATAGCTTCCTGATGTGAATTTTAAAAGCCAAGGGAATGCTTCAATCATTATAGTTCTTTTTGTATGGAAAAAAAAAGTATCTCTTTGGTCACCTGCAAATTTTCTGTGTGTTCCTCAGTGCTAGTCTCTTTGTCCAGTTTGGGAGAACCATCTGGATTTCACTGCCTACAGTTGAGCACTCCAAAATCCATTTTAAAAGTGACATTACATTTAAAATTATTTTCCTCCCTCTCCCTGGGGCATTTCCCCCTTCACTTACAGCTATATTCTCTCTCTTTCACTGGTGCTTCAGTGAGCAATACTAAACAGGATTGCAAGTTTCTACTGAACTGTGAAATCAAAGTAGTGAGAGTGGCTGAAATCCCAGCCCTTCTTACCCAGGACTATGCCTTGCTCAATTCAGAGTGACTTATCTCTTAGTAGAGATGTCTAGGTTTGCAGGCATAGGTTTGTGATTCACAGGTTAGGTTGGTGATGGGCCGCTTCATCAATTTCACTTTATCAACCCAGCCCTTTGTTGTTTCTGCTGCAAAAGAGGAAATGATTTTAACTCTGAAAATGCATTAAGTTTGAAACGGAACAGCTAAGGGTAAAAACATGTTAGGTCATATCTGATTAGAAGCTTTAAAACTTAATTGTAAACCCCCCAAAGATTAACAACAGCATTTATTTTAAATGCGCGGAAACATGTATCAAATGTCTTTCAGCTTAGAAAGTTTTGAATGTGATTTACATGGCACAGATATTTGCAACTTCTGCTGCCATGGGCTGCAGTACTTTTGGATCCGAAGCCAATAAGCACACTTAGGAGCGAATATTGTGGGTTCTATTTATAAGCCTTTGAGCATAAAACAAACATGCAAACTCGAATTAATAACGCCAGTTACAAAGCGGTTAAATCATAGTGTAACAAAGCCTTTCTTAAAGTCCTCTAGCTCATGTTGTGATAACATTATTTTCTGCATGTTTCCCATACACAGTGTAATCCCAAAGCTATGAAATCCACAAAGTGCCATAAAAGTAGTACAATCAGTGCCACTCACTCACTTTGCAAAAAATCACTTATGCAAATGTAAAGAACTACAGTGGTACCTCGGGTTAAGTACGCTTCAGGTTAAGTGCTTTGATGGTGTTTCCTGCTTGGCAGGGGGTTGGACTGGATGGCCCTTGTGGTCTCTTCCAACTCTATGATTCTATGATTCTAAGTATGTTTCAGGTTACGAACTCCGCTAAGAACAGAAATCGTGCTCTGGCGGCGCAGCGGCAGCAGGAGGTCCCATTAGCTAAAGTGGTGCTTCAGGTTAAGTATGCTTCAGGTTAAGAACAGACCTCCGGAACGAATTAAGTACTTCACCCGAGGTACCACTGTATACTCAAACCCCAGTGATGCACACATCACGAGGGCACATTGTTAAGAAGATGTGACTTCCTTGAAATGCCTAGTTGGGACTTTGGAGATTTGGGAGCTCAGTGCAGCAGCTCTTCACTCTCAATGTGATGTTTCCAGAAAATCATCTTTTCTTCCCTGCATCTGAAGACCCAGGAACAGGTATCCAGATGTGCCATATGATATTCAGAAAGGACTACCAGACAGAATGCTGAAGCTGAAAAGACATTTCACATACACTTAAAAACTGAATGCTTTTTCCAAATGTCAATATGCTTAGTTGAAATGTCACATTAAAAAAAGAAAGCAAAACAACCTGTGTCGTAAGTGCTGGATACTCTTACAGCATCAATGTACAGATTTAAATTAAAAAATTCCAATTTATTTATGTATTTAAAATTCTGATTTTGCCACTTTCTCTGGGGGAAAAATGATTGACTTGATATTTCTTTCTAATTCTTCTTCACAGTTGAAGACCAACCCACAATAAAGCATTACAGTGACTGTGTTACCGCTGAGGATTGTACCCCAGGCTTTTTTGGTTATAATGCAGTATTCATGGGATCTTTTCTGATGAAAACCGAATGCTGCTATACTGACCTATGCAATGAAAATACTATCAACTGTAAGAATCCTTTTATTTTGGACACTTTTTGTGTCAATAAATCTTACCCACAGGCTAACTATAGATTTGTCTTCCTAGTGTTTCAGGAAAGCAACTGGACTCCTCTTCATGAGTCCCACTAAAATCTGATGTGAGAGTCTGGTGCTTTTCCATTTGGTAGTCAAATTTTGCAACCCAAAAAGCATGTAAGAGGTTTGGCAAGTCTTGGAAAATCAAGAGATGTGCACACATTTATCAGTTTATATATGAGAAGAAAACAACACCTTCATTACGGTGACCATATTTATAATTGGGTATGTTACTATTGTCACGTTCCTTGAAATTTAATGAAATAAGCAATAACCCCCATAAAATGTCAAGACTAGAACCTCTACCCAATGAATCATATTTCAGCCTTGCCTGGAAGCCGCCTGCCCCCGCACCCCCCCCCCCAAATTCACAGGAGACTTTGTTGTAGTAACCTTTGGTGGGAGGAGTGAGATAAAGGCAAAATTCAACATAGACAAAAATTGCAGGATTTTCATCTCATTGTTAGGGGCAGGGAAGGTATGAACCCAGTAGCCTCATTCCCAACAAATAATGTTGTTAAAGGTGATGATCACAATGGAGTTTATCATAGCTGATAATCACTCTGGATGGCTTCCAACACAATAAAACCACAACAAACACCAACAACAACCCAATATGTACCCAATAGCATCCTTCCCAACAAATTAGCTTGCTGGTGATGATGATCACAATGATGATTGTCATAGTTATTGATTGCCAGAAATAATTTACCCCTAGAATGATCCTGAGAATGGTGCTACCAGGCACATTTTTATATGGACAAATGATTGAGTTTTCCCTCATTGTTGTTTGAATAAAAGAAAACAAGTTTAATGCTCAGTCTCCTTGTCAAATTGTAAACACAAAAGTTCCGTGGTTTAATTCATGGGATTTCATTTCTAACAGGTTGTTCATCACAAAACAATGCACAGTATAAAGCATGTAACTTAATTAAAACCAGTTAAACATTTTTCCATCCCAAAGATTTAGACAGTCTTCATGTTTTTGCCCCATGTTTGTAACCTGAAAGTGCTGTGAGTCAGTGATCTTAGAAATCTGGGAAATTTTTGTGTGGAGGTGAGGAACTAGAGAAATTGAGACTGTGAGGGGGGTGGCACAGTTTTGTTCAACATAGGATAAAACCACCATAAAAGTGTATCATAGATAATAGAAAAGTGTCCTCTTTTCTTCCATTCAAAAGAGTCAGTCTGGAGCCTAGAAACTATGAGAAATCCTTGTTTGATCTCATAGAATGGTAAGGATCAAAACCAATCTGTTATTGTCTTGGCAGACAGAACTGTCAATCTCATTTTACTCAATTCAGATCTCTCTCATGCAGAAGGAGGTACACAGCAAGATGCATATACTGTGAAAGATCTGAATGTGATACATATAGAAGTTATACTGAGGACAAAATATGAAGAACAAAAAAAATTTATATTCAATTTTCTCAGCCAGCCCATTTGATTCCAGTTGTAGAACACCATGCCATGCCATGAGTGTGTTTCTGTGTGAACTGGAAACTAAGGGCCACAATGGACTTGGCATGCTAATGTAAATGGAATCCATCTGCTGACAATATGCTTCATTTTTCCAGTTCCACCTGGGAATGATTTACCGCTGGGGTGCGCATTCTGCCTTCCAAAGAATTCAACTTATTGCCTAATGAACCACAAATGCCCTTTTAAATGGCTTAAGTGTGTGAGACTTGTTGCTATTATAAAGAATGGTGAGTAAACTGCCAATCAGCTGCCAGCCATTAACTACCTTTTCTGGATAAATGTGATAAAAGGAAATGGGGGGGGGGAGCTGTACTTTATTTGAAAGGAAATATTCAAGGTTTTTTTTAACATGGTATTTCCTTGTTTTGAAAGTAATTTGGGAAAATATATCTGTCCCTGATTTCAGTATGTGAGAAAAAGAAATGAAGGGATATAAGAAGCACCCTGGGAAGGTGAGGTTTCCTGATTATCAGGGATCTACACACTGTTGGCCCCAGTCCTCAGTCACTGGCAGGCTATTGGCCTCACTACCAGACCACCCTGATCACATGCAGACAGGCATGCAAACAGCTGCCGTTCCCATTTTGAGTTTCCCCCAGGCCCTGGAGGGATGCTATATTGTGGGCTTTATTTTATGAAAGATCTAATTGATGACTAAATTCACATGTGTGGGCTTCACCCAGTAGCCTTGGTCTGTTCAGAGGACAAGTAGACAGGGAAGAAAGGTAAAGCAGGGCTTATGGAAGACATCAGATGCGGACTGTTCTCAGGTGCAGTGGCCCTGACATTTGTCCAAGGATGCCTGGCCCTGGTGCCAAGCCTGACTCATATTACCCTGCTTCTGCTTTTATTTCAGTGCATTGGGGGGGTGGGGTTAAAATACATCTTCTGAAATTTCAGAGAAGCTAATAGGGTGTGGGGTAAAGGGGAACATGTGGACTTATTGGTACTTCAAGTTGCCCAAGTGTGCAGAGTCCTGAAGTCAACCCTGACTCATATTATTATTCCTCTCTTTCCAGTGGATGAAACGATAAAGTTCCTTAATGTCAGAGGATGTGCAACACCAGATTTTTGCAACTTTGTAACAACAGCCCCAAAAGGTGTAATGGAAATACTCAATGGCTGGATCTATTTCAATGTCAGCTTAGCAACATGTATTGACCCCACTCAATATATAGGTGAGATCTTAAAGGGTACAGAAGAAATCAATACCCATCCTGAGACCTGCAAGATCTCCGAAGGCTTGGAAGATCTCTGAAGATGCTGCAGAGTGAATGTGTTTCAAGGAGACAGGCGCAAGAGTGCATGAAACTGTGGGTTGGGAGCTCTAGTTACAGAACATTTGGTACAGGTGTAACATTTCCCCTGTACATTTATTCTGAGTTATGATCAGAATAAAATGGATAAAGTAGATGAATACTGTGTCTTGTGTTGGCTCTTTTCAAGTGAATAATATCTATGCAGTGATGGTGCAATGAATGATAGTTCCTGAAGGCCAAGAGGGAGAAGGAAACTGAAAATCATGATCTGGCCATAGGGTTGCCGTATTTTTAGAAGGAAAAATCTGGACAGTTGTTGAGCCACAAAGTTATTGAGCTGTTTTTGCATCCCTCAGATGCCCGAGCCGATGCAAGAGCAAGAGCTTGAGGTTGAACCCAAGCCACCAGTGCACAACTTAAACAATAATAATTAAATAATAATAATCCCCAGACTTTGATTTAATATGATAATAAAATTACCCTGGATGGCCTGGTTTGCCCCCAAACGAGGATATGTCTGGGATTTCCCAGGCATATGGCAACCTCTTGGTGGAAGAATCCTTTTGGTGGAAAAAGTATAATAACGAAATAAATAATTGACCATACTATTTCATGTAACCACAGAATCTGTAATCTGTAATCTGTAATGTGAGCTATGCCACCCAGCCTTGGTTCTACCACTGTTTGGACTTAACTAGCAGAAAAACAGGCAGCTTCAGTTGCTGAAATATGAGTAGTGATGTTGGAGAAGCAGTAACAGAATAATTACAATATTATCAACTATATGAGTTATTGAAATTAGATAAAAAGGAATAAATTTATGAATCAAACCTCACCATTTGAATGGAACTTATTGATGAATGAAATAGTCATTTCTAAAATGTTTAAATTGTTATCAGAATGGCAAACATCCTCTCCTGACATCCTCGACTGCACAAGGTGGCAACTCTGATAGTTGGGAAGGAGCCAGACTGGCCACAGAGAAGAAGTCTATAAAGGGGATTGTTTTGGGGTGGGGTGGGGTGGGAAGAGGCTCCAAGGGTGAAGGGCATGGCTGTATTCCTGGAGCTCAGCATCAAGGCAAGGATGCCCAACTTCGGGCTGAACACTTGGCAGGTACTGGGCATGGGACCTCCCTGCTTCTTTTTTGCAGTGCAGTGCCTTAAAAGCTGCTGTCACGGTCCGGGCTGTTAGTGAACAAAGTCCCAGCAAGGCACGTCAGGACCCGGGGCAAGATGGCAGGAACAAGAGTCCAAAGAGCAGGGGTCCAAGGGGCACGAAGTCACAGTCCAAGGGTCGAGAAACCAGAAACACAAAGTCACGGTCAAGAAGCAAGGAGGCACGCAGCGAGGCAGGGAAGGCGTTGCTGTGGCAAAAAGCTGACGGGAAATGCTGGCCTTATATCCCCTGCTGGCTCTTGACACCAGGTGCAGTGAGTTACCAATCAACCTCACCAGGCTCAGTAAGTTACCAAGCAGCCTCACCTGTGTGGCCACGCCCTGCCTCTCCAGAACAAGCCAAAGAGAGCCCCAGTCCTGCAAAGCTCTGCTGGTCCCAGGGCCTGGCTCTTGCACGCACTCCTGACAGCTGCCTGGGCTATAGGCTGGAGTTTTTGTGGTTTTCAAAAGATTGGCAGTTACCTAAACTCAATATTTCAGTTTTTCCTGGAAATGTATTTTATAAATTACCTACCAAGGTCTCAGTAATAAATAATTGGCAGTTACATAAGTTCAGGTGGGCTGTGTGTTAAGCTTTTTAATTAACCCCTATTGAGGTTATAAGTCCATGTTTCTGTTAGGCTTTTAAACCACTGTATGCCTGAGGGAGCATCTCTGCCCTGATTGTCTAGCCCAGACACTGAGGTCTACCTCCGAGGGGTTTCAGGCCATTCTCTCACTGCAGGAAGGAAGTTTTAGGGCATCAGGCATAGGATCTTCTCAGTAGTTGCGACTGCCCTGTGGAATGCCTTCCATCAGATGTAAAAGAAATAAACAACTACACAACTTCCGGAAGACACCTGAAGGCTATAGGTGTATAGGTGTATAGGGAAGCTTTTAAAGTTTGATGCTTTCCTGTGGCTGGGGCAACCCAATTGGAAGGGTGGGGGTATAAAAACTTAGAAGTTGTTGTTGTTATTTTGCTTTCAGTCATGGGAGAGGTCCGTTTGCTTCCTGGAGATTTGAGTTCTTCATGAACTTTTCTGTTAATGAGGGTGGCCCAATATAAAACACTGATAGGTTAAAAGATAAAGTTTATTTATTTTTCTGAAACATTTTATTGATTTTCAAAAAACAAAACAAAAAGGATATACATTCACAGAAATAAGATAATTTTTAAAAGCAAAAATAAAAAATAAAAAATAAATACATTTGTGGGCTTCCTCAAATCCCTTGACTTCCCTCTAATCCCTTCCTTGGTTCTATTGTTTATCCACTTACTGCAGGTCCATTTTTATATTTATATCATATATAAATCACTTACAATCCATTCATGATAAAATTACAAGTAATCTTAAAACCCTACTTATGAATTAACCTGGGTACATTGCTTCTGTATATCCTATATAATAATCTCCAAGTGTCCCTGCGTCCAGTCCGTGTGTCAGTGGTTTTTTGCCACTGCGCATGTCCCAGACGGACGCAGGGATTGGACGACGGGAGAGGGGGGCGTGTCCGAGAGGCAGCGGCGGCGCACGCGCGTCATCAGTTGGGGCAGCGCCGCTGCCTTGCACGGCACGCAGCTGGGCGAGCTCTGGTCCACCTCCCAGGTGGCGTAAAGGTTTATCTGGACTGGGCGCCCCCTGCCGTCACCACCACCGCCGCGCCTGACCCGGGAGCCCCTGAGCCGCCTCCCCCCGGGGCCAGAGAGCCTCCTCCGGGGCCGAGTGCGGCTGGCAATCCCCACTAGCGCTGCCGTCGCCGCCACCGCCGAGCCTCACCCGGGAGCCCCTGAGCCGGCTTCCCCCCGGGGCCAGAGAGCCTCCTCCGGGGCCAAGTGCAGCTGGCAATCCCCGCTAGCGCTGCCGTCGCCATCGCCGCCACCGCCGCACCTCACCCGGGAGCCCCTGAGCCGCCTCCCCCCGGGGCCAGAGAGCCTCCTCCGGGGCCGAGTGCGGCCGGCAATCCCTGCTAGAGCCGCCGCGGCCTCATGGCCGCGGGAAGGGGCAGCTCCGGGTGAAGGGAGGGAGGAAGGAGGTGGCGGGTGGCGGCGCGGCGTCCCTGAGGGGGAGAAGGAGGCGGCGGCGGTGACCGAGGGAGGCGTGGCCGGTGGAGGGGGGCGCTTAGCCTAGATAGGACTGGGTGGGCGGGGACTAGCCACCCGCACGCTCGAGGGCGCCGATGGGGAGGGGATTGAATGGCTCCCGAGCTGCGCCGCTGCCTGCCGCCGTTGCCGCCTGTGGGGAGTAGACTGGGAGCCCCGCGCCTGCTTGCTGTAGTCGAGGAGCCACATGGAATGTGTGGCGCATGCGAGGTATGTCATGGGGGGATGCCTTCTCCTCCTCTAGCGCCCGTTATTTAACGGGTTAACTTCAACTAGTATGCAATAAACATATTCCATTCTTTCTTGAATTCACTGTCGTCTCTTCCTCTCAGTTTCATAATCAATTTTGCCATTTCACCATATTCCATCAGTTTAACTTGCCAATCTTCGTTAGCTGGGACACCTTCTTCTTTCCAATGTTGTGCTACATAAAAAACTCTTTTGCCATTTTGGTAAATCCACTACTGTAATACCTAATAGGAAATCTTCTAAAACATTATTTTAAACATTTTCTTCATTTCATTATAAATCATTTCCCAATATTTCTTTATAATTTTTCAATCCCACCACATATGGAAAAATGTCCCGTCTGTTACTTTACACTTCTAAAGGTAAAGGGACCCCTGACCATTAGATCCAGTCGTGGACGACTCTGGGGTTGCGGTGCTCATCTTGCTTTATTAGCCGAGGGAACCGGCGTACAGCTTCTGGGTCATGTGGCCAGCATGACTAAGCCGCTTCTGGCGAACCAGAGCAGCACACAGAAACGCCGTTTACCTTCCCACCAGAGCGGTTCCTATTTATCTACTTGCACTTTGACGTGCTTTCGAACTACTAGGTTGGCAGGAGCTGGGACCAAGCAGCAGGAGTTCACCCCGTCACAGGAATTCAAACTGCTGACCTTCTGATCGACAAGCCCTAGGCTCTGTGGTTTAACCCACAGCGCCACCTGCGTCCCACTAACACTTGGTTTCAGTGGTGATATTGTCAATAATCAACCTCACTTTCTGCCTTGAATAAATAGTTTCTATTTCTATTTCTCTTATAAATGTCATTCCAAAATTCATCTCCTCTAGGACCTTCAGCATGAAGGCCCATGACAAATCCTGAAATATTTGGTGAATTATTTCCCGCGACATGGCAGAGAGACCGTTTATCTGACAGCTCGGTCTGATTCAGCTTTATGGAGCATCCGGGCAAAAGCGCAAGGGTAACTTTACTGGATTAAACAGTAAAGTTAAAAGAAACAAAATAGAGCCCATAATAATGAAACAAAATTTAGATACAATTTGTTTACAAGAAACACGTATTGCTAAAAGACATAGAAGAGTATTTGCAAATAAAAGAATTGGATTGGAATTTTTATCATCAGATAGTACCAAGAAACGGGAAGTAGTTTTGTACATTAAGTCTAAATTTGAATAACAAATTTGAACCATAAAGACCTGGGAAAAGACCTCGGAAGAGGCATATATTACTTTAACTCCAAAACAAGATGCACATAGATTGGAGGTTAAAAATTGTAGACCAATTTCATTACTAAATTGTGATTATAAAACATTTGCTAATATTCTAGCAAAAAGAATGAAAGGCCTAAAAGATAAATTTTAAAGGAGCAACAAAATTTATATTTCAGTTTTTCCAGGAAATGTATTTTGTCGATCACCCACCAAAGTCTCAGTAATAAATGCAACATCAGCACCCTTCATCAATGTATAAAATTCTGGCTGAATGAGGCCTTAATCTGGCATATAGCAATATCCTACTGAAACTGTTGGGCAGAGCAGATGAGCAATCAGTTACATACTGTAACATTACTCTGTTGCAGAGAGAAACATTTCCTTCATCTTTGGTAGTTTACAACATTTCCCCCAAAATGTAATCAGATGACCAAAAGCAAAATGAACTCTTCCAGCAACCTGATGAAATTGTGTAACAATGGAACAGGCAAGTTTGAACAGTGTTGTGGAACAAACGTTTCATGAAACAACGCCAGTGATCTTGCAGTTCCAGAAAAAGAGGCTGATGACCATCATCACTATATTCCGGACACCATCCCCCACCCCTTCTAGTTCTGCCAGTTGAGAATTCTCTCGAAACATCCATTTACCATTGGCAAGGGCCCTGGGAAACGATAGAAAGGCTCGGTTCAATTTATCTAGTCTGGAGCCTACGGCAAGTTCTGAGAAAGACAGTGGGATTTGAGTGGGGCCAGAAACTGACCCTGGACCCTGGATCTGACAGCACACCTGTTACACAGTAGACATGCGAGAAGTAGTGGTTATGGCACAGTAGAGAGCTGACTCCAGAGAACACCCTACTGTATTAGCTTCCCTATGGGAATACTCCAACTGGATCTATAGGGGATGCTTTGAAATTCAATTTAGAATGTGCTGCTGCTGATTCCAGCTAAGAGTGGTCATTGGTCCTATTTATTGGCAGAGCTCTTTGAAAGGCTGTTGGCTCCAAGTCTAGTTCTCCATTGACCCCCACAGACAGCCTGAATGAATCCCATGGAGCACCAGTGATCTGCAGGCTACAGTTTGGGAACTCCTGATCTAACATATTCCCAGCTTCAAAGGTTTCAGCTTTTGATTAAAGATTCACCCAAAGTCATGGAACACCCAGATACTGTACATGGAACCACCCCAGATAAATAAAATGCACCATGTTGACCTTTCAAATTAAGCTTCCCCTCATCTTTGTGAAGTTGCAACTTGTTTCTGAATTAAAGACAGAAATCAGGTAGCCAAACATCTCATTATCTGTGTCCCAGCAATTTGCTGAAATTGGGTAAGAGTGCAGCACTTTGGGAGGTACAGTGTTCCAGGGAAAGATTTCCATCAAATTGCTTCCATTAGTTTGGAGTCTTAATAGAACAAGGTGGAAACCATCCTCATGATGTTCTGGACACCTGGTCACAACCCTGTGTCTAGTTTTGTCAGCTGAGAAATTTCTTTTAACATCAACTGTCATTTAGCCATATCCCTGGGAAAGCAGAGAACGCCTGCCCTCTTTCTGATTATGCAGGAACCCGCACAAATTTCAAATAAAAAGAGAGGCAGTGATCTGTGTAAAGGACTGGTCCCCTAAACCCAAGGGCCCATATCCTTGTGTTGCAGTTGGGTCTAACGCCCAACCCTGCCAGCTCCATCCACCCCACCATTCCTTCTGTCAACTAGACAGGGACAGGAGAGTGTAAGATTTTGAAGAAGCAAGAACTGAAAACAGGGATCTCTGCTCTCAGATCCTCACAGTTTCAAACTTGCTCAACAGCAAGCAAAAACTGTATTTAGTATCAAGGCTGTACCCAAATAAACACACACAAATTTGACGTGAAGTAGGTGGCACTGTGGGTTAAACCACAGAGCCTAGGGCTTGCCGATCAGAAGGTCGGAGGTTGAAATCCCTGTGACGGGGTGAGCTCCCGTTGCTTAGTCCCAGCTCCTGCCAACCTGCTAACCCCGTGGGATGTGTGCCAGCCACCCCCCTGCACGTAAGCCGCTCCTGGTGCTGGAGAAGGTAGCTCTGCCACTGCTCTGTACATGCTCACTGCAGACAAACAACACCAATTTTGGGTGGTTTCTTAAGTTCTCAAAGGAGATGAAAAGTGGAATGTCACAACCAACTCAATTCTTCAACGCAGAAGAGGCACAGTTTAACCCATTTTCAGTAACTCCTGAAAAAAACTCCAAGTTGGGATTTCATAGAGGTGTGGAAATGCCACAAGAGCATCCATCTCCTTGCTCAAAGGCCTATGCTTGAGAATTAGTGACTTTATGCTCGTGATTGGCCCCTCTTTTCACTTCAGCTTTCTTCAGTAAATGGTGTACTTGGAAGGAGAGGGCAGAAAAGAACCTTCATGATTTTAGGGGGAAGTTCAGCTTGTTGCCTCAGGGTGGACAATATTTTGCTTTTAAACCACAGAGCCTAGGGTTTGCCGATCAGAAGGTCGGCGGTTCGAATCCCCGCGGCGGGGTGAGCTTCCGTTGCTCAGTCCCAGCTCCTGCCAACCTAGCAGTTCAAAAGCACCTCAAAGTGCAAGTAGGTAAATAGGAACTGCTCCGGTGGGAAGGTAAATGGCGTTTCCGTGCGCTGCTCTGATTCGCCAGAAGCGGCTTAGTCATGCTGGACACATGACCTGGAAGTTGTACGCCAGCTGCCTCGGCCAATAAAGCGAGATGAGTCCCGCAACCACAGGGTCGTCTGCGACTGGACCTAATGGTCAGGGGTCCCTTTACCTTTACCTTTACCTTTAGGTTTATTCAGAAAGAAATGATTGCAGTCTAAAGAGGGACAATATGGCCTATAAACCTACAATGAGTTTTTAGGCCTCATCCTTGGCCTTAATGATAGAAAATCTAAGAAAATCTATCATGCCTGTTTTAGTAGAGATTCCAGCAATGTAGGGAGTTGGAATAAATGATCCTTGGGGTTCATTTCAACTCTACAATCCTATGATATACATAGCATTGAACACTGAATCTACAGGTTAAATTCCATAGAAGAAGAATATGAAGAGTTTGGATTTGATATCCCACTTTATCACTACCCTAAGGAGTCTCAAAGCAGCCAACAATTTCCTTTTTCCTTCCTCCCCACAACAAACACTCTGTGAGGTGAGTGAGGCTGAGAGACTTCAAAGAAGTGTGATAAGGTCACCCAGCAGCTGCGTGAGGAGGAGTGGAGACGCGAACCTGGTTCACCAGATTACGAGTCTACCACTCTTAACCACTACAACACGCTGGCTCAGAGCAAGGAAGTCACAGCATCCCAGTTGTGGCAAAGCAGTGCAGTGAGAAAGACTGGCTCCAAACTATGAGTATAGGCTTGCGATGTAGTAATAAGCGTAGTAACTGGGGTGCGTTTCCTCCACCAAAAACATTACAAAATTAGAATCTTCTGGTACTTTTGTCTATGTGCTTTCCCAGAGCTGAAAATACTTCGCAATTTTCAGGCCTCATCCCTGGCCTTCAAGACAGAAAGCCTAGGTAAAACAGCTGGCTCACAATGATTGCAACCCAATGCCACTTTCAGCCAGAGGCCTAAGTGTGGAAAAAATTTCTTGACACTCTGTTCCACTGGCGGAGGAAGGTGGGTGTGTAGAGAGCAGCTTGCCTCAGGTGCCATTCCGGGGAGTGTGACACTGCTCACTGTACACACCCAGGCCGTGCACCCCCCTGCATGCCCCCTGGGATGTGAGCCACACCCCCTGGGATGTGCGCCAGTCACGCCCCTGCACGTAAGCCACTCCCGGTGCTGGAGCAGGTAGCTCCGCCACTGCTCTGTACATGCTCATTGCAGCATGAGAAGCCAGCAGACAAACAACACCAATTTGGGGGGTTTCTTAAGTTCTCAAATGAGATGAAAAGTGGAATGTCACAACTAACCCAAATCTTCAACGCAGAAGAGGCATAGTTTAACCCATTTTCAGGAACTCCCCAAAAGCCTCCAAGTTGGGATTTCATAGCGGTGTGGAAATGCCACAAGAGCATCCATCTCCTTGCTCAAAGGCCTATGCTGGAGAATTAGTGACTTTACGCCCCTCTTTTCACCTCAGGTTTCTTCAGTAAATGGTGTACTGGGAAGTCGAGGGCAGAAAAGAACCTTCAGGATTTTAGGGGGGAGTTCAGCTTGTTGCCTTAGGGTAGACAATATTTCGTTTTTCCCCACCTACACCATTGAATCTTTCTTCCCCTTCCTGGACTAGCTGACACAGTTCAGAAAAGGAAGCCATGCCAAAAGTTCACAGATTCCCTCCCCCCTCCCAGCCATGAGACTTTTTGCAAAAGAGCAGAAACAGGATTTTTTTAAAAAAAGAAAGGAAAGAAAACCCCGACCACCTTCAATAGTTGAAGAACGTAAGCCAACTCCTCTCTGTCAAAAGGTTTTGTGATTAACACCAAAGTCTGTAGCAGTGGAAGAGCACCCCCACTTTTTTGCACAGATAGATGTAGACAAGAAAACACGGTTATCTTCCCTGTGGGATTTTTCAGTGTAGAATCCCCCCCCCCAATATTCTTCAGAAACTGCTGCTGTAAGGGACACAAAATGAGAATGGCCACTACAGGCCTTATTTACATTGTTCAGTTCTCTGTTTCAAAGGCTGGTTGTTTGGAGTTCATCTGAAAGATGAAGAGAATCACGATCTAGCGAGATTGGAAAATTTAAATTTGACAATGTTGGGGAAAATAGCAACAATAAAAATGGCAGTGCTGCCGCGGATGCTATTTCTTTTCCAGATGCTCCCAATAGTTGGGAGGAAAGAAAATTTTGAATGCTGGAGGAAAGACCTGAGCAGATTTATATGGGGAGGCAAAAGGCCAAGGGTCCAGTACAAACATCTAACGGATGCTAGAGAAAGAGGTGGGTGGGGCGTCCCAGATCTGAAGCTTTACCACGCAGCAGCTGGTATTTGCTGGATTAAAGAATGGCTGACATTAGAAGACGGAGAGTTGCTGAGTTTAGAAGGATTTAGGAATACCATGGGATGGCATGTTTATCTAATACAGGAGACCAAAGGAAACCCAAAAGAATTCACCGATCACGTTTTCAAAAAATCTTTATTAGAAATCTGGAGGGAGTACAGAGGAATCTTGGAGCCCAAAACGCCTTGGTGGGCCTCGCCCTTTGAAATGACATCTATAATAAAAACAAAAAGTGAAAATTGGTTAACATACAAGGACATAGTATTAGAAGTAAATGGGGAATATAAATTGAAATCATATGATCAATTAAATGAACACTGCTCCAGTTGGTTAAATTACTTGCAAATTCAAAGCTTGTTTAAAAAACATTTGGAATTGGGATTCGTAAAGGGAAAATCTAAATTACAAGAATTAGTTTCGGAAAATGAAGATAAATTATTGGCGAAAATTTATAAACACCTACTGGAATGGGAACTTAAGGAGGAGGAGGTCAAACCGGCAATGATAAAGTGGGCACAAGACCTAGGGAGAAATATATATAGAGATAAATGGGATAGCATCTGGAAAAGAAATATGAAATTCACGGCTTGTATAAGCATAAAAGAAAATATACTTAAAATGGTTTACAGATGGCACTTAACGCCAGCGAGGCTAGCAAAAATTTATAAAACATCGCCAAACTGTTGGAAATGTAAAGGTGAAATTGGAGATTATATACACTGCTGGTGGAATTGTGCTGAAATTAAAAAATTTTGGAATGAAATTTACGAGAATATGAAAAAAAATATTAAAACTTACCTTTATAAAATCACCGGAGGCGCTGCTGCTAAGTATTTTGCCAGCTGGAATTCCAAAAGATAGAGAGAATATATTTCTCTATGCGGTAGCGGCAGCAAGATTACTTATTGCCCAGCAGTGGAAAAAAGAAGAGGTCCCAACAATCCTGGATTGGCAAATAAAATTGGTGGAGTTCTTGAACCTGGCTAAAATGACAGCGGCAGTTAGAAATATGGACAAGCAAACAGTTAAGAGTGAATGGATGTATGTGGAAGAATATTTGAGAAAAGAAGGAATAGGAACAAAGTTAATAATTTGCCTAGATTAATAAACACAATTAAAGATAATATAAGGAAATAGCAGAAACAATGTATATTTGAAGAGGTGAAAATGGAAGGGAATATAAGGAAGGAAGAAAAACGCACATTAGATAAATAGAGAAAAGGGTAAGAGAACACGAAGTCGAACGGTAGGAGGTATTTTAGAAGGTAGGAGAGGGGGGAGGGATGAGGGAGGGATGAGAGAGGGTAAGGGGTGAGGATGGGAGGGGGGAGGAAGGATTATATTGTGTTTAAAGTATATAGTTGTATGTAGTAATGGTGTGTAGCGGTGTAAGAAGTTATGATGATGTATGTTATGAGATGTTTGTAGTGTATGTTAGGGAAGGCATGTAAGGTTTGGAATGTATGTAGTGTGAAGTATGACGTATGATAAGGAATGTATGCAATGTATGCAATGTAGTATGTAATGTATGTAATGGTAGAATGGAATTTGTATTTGTTCTCTATTTTGTTTTTGTTTTTATACTCAATAAAATTTAATAATTTTTTTTTTTTAAAAAAAGAAAGATGAAGAGAATCAGATGCATACTAAACTGCTATGTATTCAAAGTATAGGCAACAATGTCCTTGTCAAGCTCAAGAAAGAAAAATTCTTAACGATGCAACATAGCTTGACTGATTGGGTAAAGTCCAAGAGATACCAACTTGCCTGGACAAGAAGGACACATGATTTACACATGGACCCTGGGAATATGATTGTGAAAATGCTTTCCCATAGCACATGTGAAGAACACAGGCATAACCTGGAGTCTCATTCTGCAAAATTTCATGGTGTTTCTGGAAAAATATTGCACTGAGTTTCAAAAGTGATTTGTGTTCCAATATCACATCACGTGCTTTCTGGGAAAACTCCATTTGGGCTAGTTTCCACATCTCACTAAACCAGTTGTTTGCAAGAGCTGCCTGAGGCTCAAACCCCTGACTTATAAATTCCTCTGTGTAAGCTCATAGTTGCACACGTTGCCTTTTTGGGGACCAGATCTTCTCGAAGTCCTCCTTAGCTTTTGATCATCCCAACACCATGAAGACTCTCCTGTGCATGGGCCTCCTCTTGGCCTTGTTTTCACCAGGTGAGTGGAAACCAGACATCCTGGGTTCCTTGAATTTCCTCTAGAATAGGGAATGGCCAGTGACGCTAGAGCAAGGGAGGTCAAGAATGTCAAGTGCCTAGAGACAGAATAATGAATAAATGAATATTGTGATGAAGAGCAGGAGGATCTGGGAGCCATGACTATAATTTGGAAGAAACCTATGAGATAAAGATTTGGAAACTCCCAGAGATTTCTAATTTTCCTCCTTTAATTGTGCTATTTATTGGGCTGGAACTGTCTGGAATGTGCCATTGTCCTTTGGAAGATTAGGACTGGGAGAGAGGACCAGTGATCCATTTAATAGGTAGTAAGAATTCCTGGATCATGTAGATAAAGCTGCACTTGCCAGAATGCTCTTCAGGGGCTTAGAATGCTCCATTAAGGAGCAAATTGGGCATGTATGCAAGGGGTTTTGGAAGCTCCCATGATTTACCATGCCATGACTTCATTCCTCTGGGATTCTTGTCCAACACAGACCTATTTCTGATTTGAGAGTCCAGCAGGAGTGTGGCGGAAAGAGCTTGAGTGACAGACAGAGAGCAGAAATGTCAGGAATGGGAGGAGGGTCTAGAGCTCCTTTTGTGCTAGTTTTGCTGTTTAAAATGCAGGCTTCACACACAGTATAGGAACGTTTTGTGTGTTTGGGGAAAATCAGTGGCCAAACTCTAAGAATGTTGGTAAAAACAAAGTTACGGGAAGTGCAAAGGGTGTGAATGCTGCAATACGAAATATTCTGCCCAGGAAGGAAGCCCTATTGAATTCATTTGGGTGTACTTCTTTGTAGACATGTCCAGCATTGTGCTAAGAGGGATTTGAGATGGCCTCCACATGCAGTGCTGACACCCAGGAGGAGGTGGTGCTGAAAGGCTCATTGGCACCAAATACATGACACACACTGCAACCAGAGGACAAGTGGTCCATGCCCAAGAAAGCACGTCTTGCATTGAAATATGCTTGTAATAATCAGAGCAAAATACTCCCTCAGCTTATTTTTGGGAGGTGGAACTCCCATAACTGGCATCTACCCTGCAGCTTTGAGGCAGAGAGAGGCAAGTGGTAGAGTCTGGCAGTACTGGCTATACTGCTTGGGGACAGCAGCAGTGTAGGGGCCATCCCTAGATGGCTCTGCTGGAGCATATGGCAATGGCCCATTCTGAGGATCCTAAAGGCTGACTCCATTCCTCAATGAATGGGCCAGGGGTGGCTTACTGGGGAATATTCCGGGCCCTCTGAATATTCTACTTTGGTTTCAAGGGGGAATGAAGGAAACTCCCATCCCTTTTACACAATGAAATGTCAAATTAATGCTGCAGGGCACATCATACCTAGCTTCTCAGAAAGAAGTAAAACCTGGCAGAAATCAGCATGGCTTATGAGCACTTGGAGCTCATCCAATCTGAGCCAGTGTGGTGTAGTGGTTAAGAGCTGTAGACTCGTAATCTGGTGAACCGGGTTTGCGTCTCCGCTCCTCCACATGCAGCTGCTGGGTGACCTTGGGCTAGTCACACTTCTCTGAAGTCTCTCAGCCCCACTCACCTCACAGAGTGTTTGTTGTGGGGGAGGAAGGGAAAGGAGAATATTAGCCGCTTTGAGACTCCTTAGGGTAGTGATAAAGCGGGATATCAAATCCAAACTCTTCTTCTTCTTCTTCATTAAATTAATTCATTTTTTAAATCCTTCAAATTCCATCTAAAAAGATTAAAATTATTTGTAATAATAATTATAGTGACACTAACTTCTTGTGATCTTCTGTCTAAAGATAGTGACACTAACTTCTTGTGATCTTCTGTCCTCTCTGTAGGGGCGCCACTACAATGTATGACCTGTCAATATGATGCCATCTATAGATGTATCTCGCGAGAGCCACGTTTTTGTCCAGGCAATACTTGTCGTGACGTTGTTCTGCGTGACGGACTATGTGAGTTAGGGTTCTTTCTTTCTTTTTTTGTATACAGAGATCATTTCTCAATATAGGGTTGCTATACATCCAGTTTCCCCCAGGCATGACTGGGATTCCAGGGGCATAAGTAGTGTGTGTGTGTGGGAGGGGGGGATTTCTAACAATTGGCAAAATGTCCAGGTTTTTGCAATCTGAACCTGGAAGTGGGTGATTTTGGGATGATTAAAAAAAACAACAACAGCTCAATAATAATAATAATAATAATAATAATAATAATAATAATTTTTTATTTATACCCCGCCCATCTGGCTGGGTCTCCCCAGCCACTATGGGCGGCTTCCAAAAGAACATTAAAATACAATAATCTATTAAACATTAAAAGCCTCCCTAAACAGGGCTGCCTTCAGATGTCTTCTAAAGGTCTGATAGTTGTTGTTCTCTTTGACATCTGAAGGGAGGGCATTCCACAGGGCGGGCGCCACTACCGAGAAGGCCCTCTGCCTGGTTCCCTGTAACTTGGCTTCTCGTGGTGAGGGAACCGCCAGAAGGCCCTTGGCACTGGACCTCAGTGTCCGGGCTGAACGATGGGGGTGGAGACGCTCCTTCAGGTATACTGGACCGAAGCCATTTAGGGCTTTAAAGGTCAGCACCAACACTTTGAATTGTGCTTGGAAACGTACTGGGAGCCAATGTAGGTCTTTCAAGACCGGTGTTATGTGGTCTCGGCGGCTGCTCCCAGTCACCAGTCTAGCTGCCGCATTCTGGATTAGTTGTAGTTTCCGGGTCACCTTCAAAGGTAGCCCCACGTAGAGCGCATTGCAGTAATCCAAGCGAGAGATAACTAGAGCATGCACCACTCTGGCGAGACAGTCCGCGGGCAGGTAGGGTCTCAGCCTGCGTACCAGATGGAGCTGGTAGACTGCTGCCCTGGATACAGAATTAACCTGTGCCTCCATGGACAACTGTGAGTCCAGAATGACTCCCAGGCTGCGCACCTGGTCCTTCAAGGGCACAGTTACCCCATTCAGGACCAGGGAGTCCTCCACACCTGCCCGCCTCCTGTCCCCCAAAAACAGTACTTCTGTCTTGTCGGGATTCAACCTCAATCTGTTAGCCGCCATCCATCCTCCAACCGCCTCCAGACACTCACACAGGACCTTCACCGCCTTCACTGGTTCTGATTTGAAAGAGAGGTAGAGCTGGGTATCATCCGCATACTGATGAACACCCAGCCCAAACCCCCTGATGATCTCTCCCAGCGGCTGCATATAGATGTTAAAAAGCATGGGGGAGAGGACAGAACCCTGAGGTACCCCACAAGTGAGAGCCCAGGGGTCTGAACACTCATCCCCCACCACCACTTTCTGAACACGGCCTAGGAGGAAGGAGCGGAACCACTGTATAACAGTGCCCCCAGCTCCCAACCCCTCTAGGCGGTCCAGAAGGATGTTATGGTCGATGGTGTCAAAAGCCGCTGAGAGATCCAGCAGAACTAGGAAACAGCTCTCACCTTTGTCCCTAGCCCGCCGGAGATCATCGACCAGTGCGACCAAGGCAGATTCAGTCCCATGATGAGGTCTGAATTCCGATTGGAAGGGATCCAAATGGTCCACTTCTTCCAGGCGTGCCTGGAGTTGTTCAGCAACCACACGCTCAATCACCTTGCCCAAGAATGGAAGATTTGAGACTGGGCGATAGTTGGCCATATTGGCCGCATCCAAAGATGGTTTTTTAAGAAGCGGTTTAATAACCGCCTCTTTTAGCGGGTCTGGGAAGGCCCCCTCACAGAGAGGCATTCACCACCCCGCGGAGCCCATCGCCCAGCCCTTCCCTGCTAGCTTTTATTAGCCAGGATGGGCAAGGATCAAGAAGACAGGTGGTCGGTTTCACTCGTCCAAGCAGCCTGTCCACATCCTCGGAGGTAACAGATTGGAATTGATCCCATAAAACATGACTAGACAGGGCTCTAGCACTCTCCCGCCCCGGCTCTGCTCCCACGGTGGAGTCTACCTCCTTCCGAATCTGAGCGACTTTATCTGCAAAAAACGTTGCAAAAGCATTGCAGGAGATCTTGGGGTCCCTACCAGACCCTGATGACGGAGGTGGTTCTGCTAGATCGCGAACCACCTGGAAGAGTCTCCTGCTGCTGTTTTCTGCAGATGCAATAGAAACGGCAAAGAAAGTTCTCTTTGCCGCTGCCATTGCCACTTGGTAGGCTCGAAGTTGAGCTCTAGCCCGTGTCCGGTCTGATTCAGAATGAGTTTTCCGCCACCGGCGCTCTAGCCGTCTCAACGACTGTTTCATCACCCTCAGCTCCGGAGAAAACCACGGAGCTGTCCGGGCTCCATGCAATCGGAGAGGGCGCTTTGGAGCCAGACAGTCAATAGCCCTGGTTAACTCCACATTCCAGCGGGCCACCAGGGAATTAGCTGAAAGGCCATCAACATGGGATAAAACATCCCCTACCACTCTCTGGAAGCCATTTGGATCCATTAAGTGGCGGGGGCGGACCATCCGAATCGGTCCCACCTCCCGGCAGAGGGGAAGGGTCGCGGAGAAGTCTAGTTGCACCAGGAAGTGATCTGACCATGGCACTTCTTTTGTATCGCTTTTACTTAGTGTCAGATCACCAACATCCATAGAGGTAAACACCAGGTCTAAGGCATGTCCGCGGCTATGAGTTGGGCCAGACTTATTCAGGGACAGCCCCATGGAGGCCATGCTTTCCACGAAGTCCCGAGCGTCCCCTTGTAAGGTCGTGTCGGCGTGGATATTAAAATCTCCTAAGACAACCAAGCTAGGTGTCTCCAGGAGCACATCCGCCACGACCTGAAGCAGCTCAGGCAGGGAATCCTTGGTGCAGCGGGGAGGTCGGTACACCAAAAGGAATCCTGTACTGCCCCTATTGCCCAACTTCCAGAACATGCACTCAGAAAACTCGGTCTTTCCAATAGGACGCCTGGTGCAAACTAATGACTTCCTAAAAATCACTGCAACCCCCCCTCCCCGCCCAGATGGCCTGGGTTGCTGTGCGTAAGAGAAACCTGGTGGACAAGCAGCGGCAAGGATTGGCCCATCTGCCTCATCCAACCAAGTCTCTGTCACACATGCCAGGTCAAGTCCCCCATCCACAATCAGGTCGTGGATGGCAGTGGTCTTGTTCGTCATTGACCTGGCATTACACAGCAACACTTTCAGGTCATGTGGGTATCCCTTGTTGATTCCAGTACCCGTCCAGTCAGGGCCAGACCCGGAGGCAGGGATAGTCCTCAAACAACGACTAAGCCTGCCTCCTCGGTAATGACATGGTCTGGTCCTAGCGTGACTCCTCCTCCTGCCCATGATCACTGAGATCGGGTGTCCCAGTGCATCCCCCCCTGTAGAACTTGTCCCAGCCATCTTGTTGGCTGGGACCCACTCCCGGGCAGCCCTAATCCCACCCCTTAAGAACAAAGTAACACCTATATAAAAAGCAACAGAAAAAACAAACAAGCAAAAAACACAAAAAACAATTAAACAATATAAACCAAAAACAATAAAGATTACAAGTATACCAAAATTAAACAAATTCCCAACCCAACTAAGAATCCATTCCACCCATCCTACCAAAAATAATTAAAAACAAAACAAAACAAAACAAAAAACCATTTAAAAACATTCTAAAAATAACTCGGTGCTGTTATAAGTTCTGCTGGGCAACAGTAGCAGCCGTCCTTTTGAGGGCCAACAGGCCCTGCCCTGGGTCAGATGGTGAGAGGCAGGGAGAGGTCCTGTGTCCAGAATGTTACATCTTGAAATGTTCTAAGTCTCAAGAGATCTCTGGCAGGAACCAGGCCTAGCAAAGATTCCAGCACAAATGCTAAGGTCAGCAATCCACCCAGATTTTCTGGACCCTGTCATATTTCTGCATGAACCTGGGATGTTGTAGGAATCCATTGACATTGGCGAATCAATCAAATGTCCTTCCATCCACCCATTCAGTCAACAAATGGCACAGATTTTGTAATGAACTTCTTTAGAAACATGTACACAATACATTAAAAGGTACATAATTTTTATGGCTATCATTTTCATATTTATTTCTGTATAGAGGTGCCTCTTTGCTTTTCTTCTTTCTGAAGTGTTATTTCACCAAATGGAAGCTATATGCACTAAATTTCCAATCCTGACTATATGGATTCAGAAGCAAATGCCACTGAATTCAGTGAGTCTTACTCCCAGGTATGTGGGGGGTTTGGATTTCTGCCTTAAATAGCTTCCATTCATGAATTTTAAAAGCCAAGGGAATGCAGCAATCATTATAGCTATTTTCACATGGAAAGAAATATCTCTTTGGTCCCCTCTGAAGTTTTTGTATGCTCCTTAGTGCTAGCCTCTTTCTCCAGTTTGGGAGAACCATCTGGATTTCAATGGATTTCACCACCCCAAACTCCATTTTAAAATTGACATTACATTTAAAATTATTTTCCTCTCTCTCCCTGGGGCATTTTTCTTCTTCACTTACAGCTATATTCTCTCTCTTTCACTTGTGCTTCGGTAAGAAATACTAAACATCAAAGTAGTGAGAGGGGCTGAAATCCCAACCCTTCTTACCCAAGACTATGCCTTGCTCAATTCAGAGTGACGTACATCTTAGTAGAGATGGCTATCTTTGTAGGCATAGGTTTGTGATTCACAGGTTAGGTTGGTGATGGGCTGCTTCATCAATTTCACTTTATTAACCCAGACTTTTGTTGATTTTGCTGCAAAAGAAGAAATGATTTTAACTCTGAAAATGCATTAACTATGAAACGGAACAGCTAAGGGTAAAAACATGTTGGTTTATTTGTGTTTAGATGCTTTAAAACTGAATTGTAAGTCCCCCAGAGACTAACAAAAGTATTTATTTTAAATACATTAAAACATGTATCAGATGCCTTTCAGTTGAGAAAGTTTTGAATGTGACTCGCATGGCACAGATGTTTGCAACTTGTGCTGCCATGGGCAGTTTTGGATCTGAAGCCAATAAGCACACTTAGGAGAGAAAATGTTGAGTTCTATTTATAAGTCTTTGAGTAGAAAAGCAAACAAGCAAACTTAATAACGCCAATTACAAAACATTTAAGTCATGTTGTTGTTGTTGTTGTTGTTGTTGTTGTTGTTGTTGTTGAGTCGCTTAGTCGTGTCTCACTCTTCATGACCTCATGGACCAGAGCACGCCAGGCACTCCTGTCTTCCACTGCCTCCCGCAGTTTGGTCAGACTCATGTTGGTAGCATCGAGAACACTGTTCAACCATCTTGTCCTCTGTCATCCCCTTCTCCTTGTGCCCTCCATCCTTCCCAACACCAGGGTCTTTTCTAGGGAGTCTTCTCTTCTCATGAGGTGGCCAAAGTATTGGAGCCTCAGCTTCAGGATCTGTCCTTCCAGTGAGCACTCAGGGCTGATTTCCTTAAGAATGGATAGGTTTGATCTTCTTGTGTCTCCTCCAGCACCATAATTCAAAAGCATCAATTCTTTGGTGATCAGCCTTCCTTATAGCCCTGCTCTCATCATGAGGGCACATTGTTAAAAATATATGACATTGTGGCTTTCTAGGAAGACACAGGTGCCTCTGAAATGCCTAGTTGCCCCTCCGTTTGCTTAAACTGATGGATACCAAGGTGAGACCTTGGAGATTAGGGATCTCAGTGCCGCAGCTCTTCAACCTCAATGTGATGTTCCCAGAAAATCATCTCCCCGTTTCTTCCCTGCATCTGAAGACCTGGTGTCAGGTGTCAGGTATGCCATACAATATTCAGAAAGGATTACCAGACAGAATGCTGAAGCAGAAAATACATTTCACATACCTTTTCCAAATGTCAATACAACGCTTAGTTGAAATGTCACATTAAAAAAAGAACGAAAAAACCACCTGTGTGATAAGGGCTGAATACTCTTACAGCATCAATGTACAGCTTTAAATTAAAGACTTTCCAATTTATTTATGTATTTAAAATTCTGATTTTGCCACTCTGGGACAAAAAATGATTGACTTGATATTTCTTTCTAATTCTTCTTCACAGTTGATGACAGAACATATCGTTTCAGTGACTGTGTTAACACTGAGGATTGCACCCCAGGCGTTTTTGCTTATGGTGCAATGAATATGGGACAGTTTATAATGAAAGCTGAGTGCTGCTATACTGACCTATGCAATAAAAAAGCCCCTGAAAGTAAGAATCCCTTTATTTTGGACACTTTTTGTATGAATAATTCTTACAGCCATAATAACAACAAAAAAGGAAGAAGAATAAAAAGAAAAATGAAAAAGAAAGGTAAAGTAAGAGAGAAGTACATAAAATAGGTGGATGATAATACTTCCTTTTAACATCCCTCTACCAGTACTTGTCATTTTTCTTTCATTCAAGTTCTTATTTACATTGCTAAACATGTATCACTACATTACATCTTTGATTATGCTATTATATTACAACTTTACAAGCTTAGTCTAAACAAACCAGCATGTTATCTTTAGAGCAGTGTTTACTCATGTACTCTTCGAACCATAACCATTGTGACCTTAATTTCTGATGTGTTTCATATCTTCTTGCCGCAGTTAATTTTGCCAGTTCTATAAATTCTGTTAATTTATATAGCTAATCTTCTTCTGTGGGTATATAGTTTCCTTTCCAGTTCTTTGCGAGAAGTAACCTGGCTGCTGCAGTTGAATATGGGAATAATTTTTTCCCTGTCTTGTGGTATCTCATCTCTTACTATACCCAGTAAAAATGACTCACCCCACCCCCACATATCCTGAGCATCTTTTTTAATTCATCATGGATGCAGCCCCAGAAGTGAATGTGATACATATAGAAGTTATACTGAGGAAAAAATATGCAATTAAGGGCCACAATAGACTAGGCATGCCAATGTAAATGGAATTCTTCTGCTGACCATATACTTCATTTTGCCAGTTCTATGGGAGAATCAGATATTGACTTTTTGCGCAGCCTGCTGTGCGAACCCATATTCCAGATCAATCGATAATTGCTGGCCGAGGAACAACAACCTTTATAAAGGGCGTAGGTGTCTGACACTTCTTACTGATATAAAGAATGGTAAGTAAACTGCCAATCAACAGCCAGCCATTAACTACCTTTTCTGGCCAAATGTGATAAAAGGAAATGGTGCAAGGAGCTGTAAGATATGTTTTCTTTGAAAAGAAACTTTCAAGGTTTTCTTTAATGTGGTATTTCCTTGTTTTGAATGTACTTTGGGGAAATATATCTGTCCCTGATTTCAGTATGTGAGAAAGAGAAATGAAGGGATATAAGAAGTTCCCTAGGAAGGTGAGGTTTTCGGATCATCAGGGAGGAACACACTGTTGGCTCCATTCCCATTTAAGATAAGATAAGATAAGATAATTTATTGTCATTGCACAAGTACATTTTAGCACAACGCCATACAAGTGCAACGAAATTGCATGCCCCCCGTAAAAACAGAAAGAAAGAAAAAACAAAACAAAAAGCAGCACAAAACACACACACACCAAGGAAGCCACACATACACTCACATACACCCATCATACACCCATTTTGAATTTCCCTAGAACCTGGAGGGGTCCTATATTGTGGGCTTTATGGAAGATCTAATTGGTGACTAAATTCACATGTGTGGGCTTCACCGAGTAGCCTTGGCCGGGTCACAATACCAATAGACAGGGAAGAAAAGTAAAGCAGGGCTTTTGGAAGACATCAGATGTGGACTATTCTCAGGTGCAGTAGCCCTGACATCTGCCCAAGGATGCCAGGCTCTGATTCCAAACCTGATTCATATGACCTGCTTCCACTTTCATTTCAGTGCCTTTTTTGGTGTGTGAAAATACATCTTCTAAATTTTCAGAGAAGCTAACAGGGTGTGGGGTAAAGAGGAACATGTGCACCCAATGGTCCTGCAAGTTGCTCAAGTGTGCTGGGTCCTGATGTCAAACCTGACACTTATTATCATTCCTCTCTTTTCAGCGCGTGGGATACAGGTCAGACTTGGTATCAAAGGATGTACAACGCCAGATTTTTGTAATTTTTTAACGACAGCCCCAAAAGGTGTACTGAAAGCACTCAATGGCTGGTTCTTTTTCGAAGTCAAAAGAGCAAAATGTTATGACCCCAATGTTAAAAGGGGTCCCAGCTTAAAGGGTACAGAAGAAATCAATACCCATCCTGAGACCTGCAAGATCTCCGAAGGCTTGGAAGATCTCTGAAGATGCTGCAGAGTGAATGTGTTTCAAGGAGACAGGCGCAAGAGTGCATGAAACTGTGGGTTGGGAGCTCTAGTTACAGAACATTTGGTACAGGTGTAACATTTCCCCTGTACATTTATTCTGAGTTATGATCAGAATAAAATGGATAAAGTAGATGAATACTGTGTCTTGTGTTGGCTCTTTTCAAGTGAATAATATCTATGCAGTGATGGTGCAATGAATGATAGTTCCTGAAGGCCAAGAGGGAGAAGGAAACTGAAAATCATGATCTGGCCATAGGGTTGCCGTATTTTTAGAAGGAAAAATGTGGACAGTTGTTGAGCCACAAAGTTATTGAGCTTCTTTTGAGCTGCCAGAGCTCAATCCAGAGCCTGGGCTACCTACGCCAGAACCCAAGCCTTGCCCAATTGGAAATAAAAACCAAACCCCAAAAAACCAAAAATAATAATTTAAAATAATAATAAAAATACCCTGGATGGCCAGGTTTTCCCCAAAAGAGGATATGTCTGGTATGTCCCAGACATATCACAACCCTAAGTTACATCCAATATCAGGATTCAACCTCAATCTGTTAGCCGCCATCCATCCTCCAACAGCCTACAGACACTCACACAGGACCTTCACCGCCTTCACTGGTTCTGATTTAAAAGAGAGGTAGAGCTGGGTATCATCCACATACTGATGAACACCAAGCTCAAACCCCCTGATGATCTTACCCATCGGCTTCATATAGATGTTAAAAAGCATCGGGAGATGATGGAACCCTCAGGTACCCCCCAAGTGAGAGCCCAGGGATCTGAACACTCATCCCCCAACACCACTTTCTTGACACAGCCCAGGAGGAATGAGCAGAACCACTCTATAACAGTTCCCCCAGCTCTCAGCCTCTCTAGAAAGTCCAGAAGGGTGTTATGGCTGGTGGTATCAAAGGCCATTGAAACATCCAGGAAGCCGCTCTGGCACCCGGAGCGGCAAACAGGAGGTGCACCTGGGGGCAGGGCATCACTACGTATGACACATGCGTTTGTCCGTAGTGATGCTGTGCATGCTCGCTACGTAGTGGGTTGCTGGCAGCGGCGCCGGCAAACCGCAAGCAAGACGTGGAGCGAGGCTTTTTACTGGGTGGCTTGGGAGGCGCCGTTCCCCCATCGTCCAGTAAAAAGCCTTGCTTCACAACTTGCTCGCTCACACCTGCTCGGCGCTTCGCTTCGCTCCTTGCTGCTTGGGCTACGGGCGGAGGCGAGGGGCGGGAGGGGATGCTTCTCTTTTTTTATTTTTATTTTTTTTAATATCATTTTTATTATTTTAAAACAATTTTTGCAAAATACCATATATACATTTTTTCACTTCATATAACCTTTGGCTTTTTACAGCCTTGACTTCCTTCAGTCCTTTCAAACGGCTTTATAATTACTATATTTCTACCTATATTTCTTATATCTATCATTATTTCACATTCTCACTTCTATCTCATCATAATAAATTTCACATTTAACAACAATATTTCTACTTTTACTCTACAATGCCTCTTGAAGTCCTACCAACGTATTCAGTTCGGTAGTTTCTTTTATATAGTCTGTAAATTTAGCCCAGTCTTTGACGAACTTCTGGTCCCGCTGTTCTCGGATTCTCCCCGTCATTTTGTCCATTTCTGCATAGTTCAATAATTTCATTCTCCATTCTTCTATTGTCGGCATTTGTTCTTGCTTCCAATTCTGTGCTATTAACATTCTCGCTGCTGTTACTGCATAACGGAAAAGCCTAGTATCTTGTTTTTTAATGTCTGTACCTATGATTCCTAACAGAAAGGCTTCTGGTTTTTTAACAAATGTATATTTCAACATTTTCTTTATCTCACCATATACCATATCCCAGAAACTTTTCACCCTTTTACACTCCCACCACATATGAAAAAAGGTACCTTCTTTTTCCTTGCATTTCCAACACTTATGATCTACTTTGTACATTTTCGCTAGTTTGACCGGCGTGATGTACCATCTATAGACCATTTTTAACACATTTTCTTTCAGAGCATTACACGCAGTGAAATTCATGCCCTCCCTCCAAAGTTTTTCCCAGTCATCTAGCATAATATTATGGCCAATATCTTGTGCCCAGTGTATCATCACCGACTTCACTTCCTCATCTTGCAGATGCCATTCCAACAACATTTTGTACATTTTGGACAATGTTTTGTATCTATTTCCTAATATTTCTACTTCGAATTTGGATTTAATATCTCCAAATCCATTGTTTTTCATGTCCTTTTTGAACATTTCATTAATCTGTAAATAATGCAACCAATCACTGACAAGTTCTTTCACATTCTCAAAAGGCTTTAGTTTCCATTTTGCTCCGTCATGCTATAATAATGCTTCATATGTTGTCCATTTTCCTCCAATTTTTATCCCTTTTACACTCATTGCCTCCAATGGTGACAACCACCACGGTGTCTTTCTTTCTAATAGGTTTTTATACCTATCCCAAACTTCATACAGAGATTTCCGGAATATGTGGTTTCCAAAACCTTTATGAACCTTGGTCTTATCGTACCATAAATATGCGTGCCAACCAAATCTGTTATCGTGTCCTTCCAGGTCTAAAAGATCTGGTTTTTCTAATATTATCCATTCCTTTAACCAACTGAGACAAGCCGCTTCGTAGTATAATTTCAAGTCCGGCAGGGCAAATCCACCTCTATCTTTACTTTCTGTTAGCAATTTAAATCTTATTCTTGGTTTCTTCCCCTGCCAAATAAATCTTGAAATTCTTTTTTGCCATTCTTTAAATATTTTTGTCCCCTTGATTATTGGAATTGTTTGGAATAGAAATAACATTTTTGGTAGCACACTCATCTTGATTGCTGCAATTCTTCCCATTAATGAGAATTTCATTCTTTCCCACACTTCCAGGTCTCTTTTTATTTTATTCCACACCGTTTCGTAGTTGTCTTGGAATAAATTAATATTTTTGTTTGTAAGCCATAAGCCTAAGTATTTCACCTTTTTTACCACTTCAATACTTGTCTGTTGTTGCAATTCCTCTGTCGTGTCATTGTCCATATTTTTTACCAACATCTTAGTCTTCTTCCTGTTTATCTTAAATCCTGCCACTCGGCCGAATTCCTCCATTTCTTCTAAAGCCGCTTTGGAGCTTTCTATAGGATCTTCAATTGTCAGTACCAAGTCATCCGCAAAGGCTTTAACTTTGTATTGTTTTTTTCCAACTGCAATTCCCTTGATATTTTCTCTTTGTCTTATTGCGTTCAGAAGGACCTCCAGGACCGAGATGAATAATAATGGTGATAGTGGACACCCTTGTCTTGTCCCCTTGTTTATTTTTATACTCTCTGTCAACACACTATTCACAATTATTTTCGCCTTTTGTTCTGAATAAATTGCTTTTATGCTTCTTACAAGTCTTTCTCCAACATCCATTGCTTCTAGGTTTTTTATCATAAAATCCCATGTTGTTGTTGTTGTTCAGTCGTTCAGTCGTGTCCGACTCTTCGTGACCCCATGGACCAGAGCACGCCAGGCACGCCTATCCTTCACTGCCTCTCGCAGTTTGGCCAAACTCATGTTAGTAGCTTCGAGAACACTGTCCAACCATCTCGTCCTCTGTCGTCCCCTTCTCCTTGTGCCCTCAACCTTTCCCAACATCACGGTCTTTTCTAGGGAGTCTTCTCTTCTCATGAGGTGGCCAAAGTACTGGAGCCTTAACCTCAGGATCTGTCCTTCTAGTGAGCACTCAGGGCTGATTTCTTTAAGAATGGATAGGTTTGATCTTCTTGCAGTCCATGGGACTCTCAAGAGTCTCCTCCAGCACCACAATTCAAAAGCATCAATTCTTCGGCGGTCAGCCTTCTTTATGGTCCAGCTCTCACTTCCGTACATTACTACTGGGAATCTAAATCCTTAAACCTGTTCTTCACTTCAACTGTGTATTCATAAGGAATTTGATTTAGATTGTATCTTACTGGCCCAGTGGTTTTTCCTACTTTCTTCAGTTTGATATATTGTCAAATGCTTTTTCTGCGTCCACGAATATCAGTGCTGCCTGCTTTTCACTCCGGACAGTCAGATATTCTATTAAATTTATCACATTTCTTGTATTGTTGTTGATCTGTCTGCCTGGCAAAAAGCCTGCCTGATCTTCGTGTATTATTTCCTTTAACACGTTCTGGCAAAAATCTTGTAATCATTATTTAATAATGATATAGGTCTGTAATTTTTAACCTGGAGTAAATCAGAGTCTGGCTTAGGTATCAATGTTATATATGCATCTTTCCAAGTTTCCGGTATCTCTGATTTATCCAAGATATTGTTTAAAACTTCTTCCAGGGGGTCAATTAGGGTATCTCTTAACCTTTTGTAATATTTTGCCGTAAAGCCATCCGGTCCCGGGGCCTTTCCACTTTTCATATTTTGAATTGCTTTTGTAATTTCTTCCTTGCTTATTTTCTCATTCAGTCTTTCTTTCTTCTCCGTCGGGATTTTCTGCACACCTTTATTTTTTAAATACTCTTCAATCATATTCATGTTATGTTCTCCAGTGTTTTTGTATAGCTGTCTGTAGAAGTTTGCAAAGCCTCTCCTTATTTCTGCTGGATTCTGTACTTCTTTATCTTCAATCTGTATTTTATTTATTGTATTCTGTTCCTTCCTCTTTTTAATCTGCCATGCCAGCCATTTTCCAGGTTTGTTTGCGTGCTCAAAGTTCTTTTGCTTCATCCATTTTATTTTCCATTCGACTTCTTGATTTATAATCATTGCAAATTGACTTTGTAATACTTTTATGTTCTGATTAGCTTTTATATCATTTGGCTTGTGTGAAAGTCTTTTCTCATTTTCCATAATTTGTTTCAGAATCTCTTCTTTTTTCCTTTCTCTCATTTTTTTCTTAATACTATTTTGCTGAATAAAAAATCCTCGCATCACTGCTTTGCTTGCATCCCAGACCACACTTTCCTTTGTTCCTTTATGTCTGTTGTTTTCAAAGTAGTTTCTCAGTTCCTTTATTGCATTTTCTTCCACTACTTTGTCGTCCAACAGGTTTTCATTTAATCTCCATCTGAAGCTTTTTTGCTCCAGACCCTTTATTTCACAAAATATTGGGTTATGATCAGATAATGTTTTTGGCTGTATTTCAATTTTTCCAATTCTTGGTACTATTTCGCTGGATACCATAACATAATCAATTCTTGCTGTTGATTGATTGGGATCTGAAAAATGTGTAAATTGTTTTTCTAATGGGTGTCTCAATCTCCAAATGTCTATCAGATTACAACTTTCCATCAATGAAAAGAATGACTTCGGAAGCTTCCCTTCTTTAGAATCTGTTTTTTTCCTCATTCTATCCATTTCAAGTGAGATCACTCCATTCATATCTCCCAAAATCAACATTTTCTGATCCATATATTCAAAGAGCATTTCTTCCAATTTCTTAAAAAATTCCAATTTATTTTCATTCGGTGCGTAGATTCCGACGACAATTAGTTTTTCGCCTTGCGTAGTGACTTGGACTGCAATTATTCTTCCTTCATCATCTTTAAAAAGTTGTTTAGCTTCCAAATGCTGTTTGATATACAAAACTACTCCTCTCTTCTTTGTTTTATCTGAAGAAATAAATTCATTTCCCAATTTCTTTTTGACCAAAATTCTTCTGTGTTTCCTTGCAACGTTTGTTTCTTGTAAACAGATTATATCTAAATTTTTCCTCTGTAATACATGTTCAATCCTGTTTCTTTTCTGCTTTTGGTTAATTCCGTTTACATTCCACGTCAGAGTTCTTAATGCCATCTCTTTTGTCTGGTCTGTTTGTTTTACTGTTCTTCTTCTTCTTCTTCTTCTTCTTTATTAATAATATCTTCTTCCTCTTCTTCCTCTCCCGTCCTGTCCCTCACTGGTGCGGCAGGAAAAAGGATGAAAATCTTCAACCTTTCGGCTTAATCCAGGCCGCCCAGATGGGGCCAGCACAGAGAGCTTGAAGAGGATACTTTGTCTCAATTCAAAAAGAGGGGGATAGTAAACAAAGTAACCATGGAATCCTGCCTTGTTCGCAGGAAAAAACAACAACACTTAAACTTGTATCAATCCAAAAGGAAGCGATCTAAGACGCTGGCCTCCTTCTTATTATTAATAATCCACTGTTGGATAGGCAAATTGTCAATATTTACAGACAGCTTTCGAAGTTTTCTGCTACTACGCAGTTCAAAAAGAAACGAAAGTAAAAGGAGTACTCCTTCTCCAGCGGGTCTCCATTGTTCCACAAAGACTTAAAAAACACAAAATAACTCACGTTCACTCTCTCTTATTCACACTTGATTCCAAGGCAAAACGCCTATTTATATCCAGATTTTCGCCGTAGTTTCTAAATTTAAAAGAGAAGTTCTCCCGGCGATTGCGCAATCTTTATATATATACAGTTAGCCGCAGTCAGGGCTGACCTCCTTTTTTAACCCTGCTGCCTTCCGAATTCTTATCCAAATTTAAAAGTACCAACCTTTGAAGTTCAAATTCGGGTTTTTTCTTTACTTGAGAGTCGTTAGAAGAGCCGCGGAGACTTGAGGCTGCGTTTTCAGCAGGAAGAAGATGGCGATCCGTGCCGGCGCCTCAATCTCGTCACCCTCCAGCACCCGAAAACGGGTGCTTCCAGGTGACGGAGAGGACCCTCTTCGGCACTGCTGGACCCTGTCTTCAGGACAATCCTCCTGAAGCTTTTAGGGGGTTGTGGCGCCCTAACAAACACCCCTATTTTCCACTGAAAACCGGACTCTCCCCGGAGGGTTGAGTCCCGTCTCCCTCTCGGCTCCCCGTTCCGACCGGAAGCCGAGGGGATGCTTCTCTTGGGACGCTGACGCCCCTCCCTGGCCTGCCCCTCACCTCCACTCACAGCCCGAGCAAGAAGGAACAAAGCAAAGTGCTAAGAGGGTGAGTGAGCAAGCTGTGCCGTGGCGCAAGGCTTTTTACCGGGCGGTGGGGCAACAGTGCCCCCTGCCTCCCAGGCCTACAGCAAGCCTGGGGGAAGGGGGGAGCTTTGCCTCTTTGCCGGTGGTCCATATGGACCGTCATGGCGGCAGCTCACTGTAGGCTTGGGGGACGCTGGGGGCGCGCCGAGTGTCACCCCCCAGGGTGGCACCCGGGGCAGCCTGCCCCCATCACACCTCTTGCTCCGCCCCTGCAACCAGCAGTACTAGGAAACAGCTTTCACCTTTGTCCCTAGCCCGCCAGAGATCATTGACCAGTGCCACCAAGGAAGATTCAGTCCTATGATGAGGTCTGAATTTTGATAGGAAGGGATGCCTGGAGTTGTTCAGCAACCAGCCGCTCAATCACCTTGCCCAAGAATGGAAGATTTAAGACTAGGCGATAGTTGGCCATATTGGCTGGGTCCAATTTTTTTTTAAAGAAACAGTTTAAAAACTGCCTCTTTTAGCGGGTCTGGGAAGGTTCCCTAATAAAAGGAAGCATTCACCACCCCGCAGAGCCATACCCCAGCCCTTCCTTGCTCACTTTTATGAGTCAGGATGGGCAAGGATCAAGGAGACAGATTGTCGGTTTCACTCATTCAAGCAGCCTGTCCACATCCTCAGAGGTAACAGATTGGAACTGATCACATTCAACTTGACTAGACAGGACTCTAGCACTCTCCCACCCAGGCCCTGCTCCCTGGTGGAGTCTACCTCTTTCTGAATCTGAGTGACTTTATCTGCAAAAAACTTTGCAAAATCACTGCAGGAGTTCATGATGTCCTTAGTAGGTCCTGGTGGAGAAGGTGATTCTGTTAAATTGCGAGCTACCTGAAAGAGTCTCCTGCTGCTGTTTTCTGCAGATGCAATAGAGGTAGCAAATAAGGTTGTCTTCGCCATTGCTATCACCACTTGGTAGGCTTGACATTCAGCTCTAACTCGTGTCTGGTCCGATTCAGAATGAGTTTTCCGCCTCCAGCGCTCTAGCTGTCTCAATGATTGTTTCATTGCCCTCAGCTCCAGGGAAAACGACAAGCTGTCTGGGCTCCATGCAATCAGTGAGGGCACTTTGGAGCCCAACAGTCGATAGCCCTGGTTAACTCCACATTCCAGCGGGCCACTAGGGAATCAGTTGAAAGGCCATCAACATGAGATAAAGCATCCCCTACCACTCTGTAGAAACCATTTGGATCCATAAAGTTGTGCGGCAGACCATCCAAATGGTCCCACCTCCCTGCAGAGGGGAAGGGTCGTGCAGAAGAAAAGCAAAAACAAAGAGCCGGCAAAGAGTTTAGGAGCCGGCAGAAGTCGCCCTGAACTGAGCCGCTTTTCATGCCTCCTCATTTTCTCCTGCCTCCGTCCCCGGCTCCACCCATGGCTACAGAAGCACAGAAAGAGAAACCTAGATGCAGGGAAGGGGGAGAAAATAGGGGGGATGAGGGAAGGGGGGATTTGGGGGCAGAGCGGAGAGAAAGACAGGGGAAATGGGGGAAATACGGGAAATTTAATGGTGAAATAGGGAGAGATTGATGGGAAATGGGGGCAATTGGAGGGGACATTGACAGGGGAAATTGGGGGGGAGGTGGACTGGGGAAATGAGGAGAAACAGGTGGTATACACAGGAGAAATGGGGGTAAATTGAGGTGAAATTGGGGAAAGATTTATGGAAAATGCAGGAAATGATGGGGAAAGAAGAGAGATTGACAAGGAAAGGGAGTGGGGGTACAAGGAGAAAAGTAGGGAGGGCTAAACTAAATGTTTAGAAAATCACAAAAAACCACAGCAACGCATGGCAGGGCCAGCTAGTTAACCATAATTATCATAAATAATTCCACATTACAAGTTTCCTTACAACCCTGTCAAGATTTTAACAGTTTACAGTGGTCTTTTAAGTAAATTACAAATTTACTCCAGTCTTTAGTAAATACTTCATCTTCCTGGTTTCAGACCTTTCCCGTCAGTTTCATCTGCCATTCTTCTTTTCTTGGTACTTGTCCTTCCTTCCATCACTGGGCTAGTAGCATTCTCTCTGCCATTGTTGCATACATAAAAATTCTTTTGTCTTCTCTTGGTAACTCTTCACCAGTTATACCGAACAAAAAGGCTTCTGGTTTTTTAATGATGGCTGGAGTTTCTGAGCCCTCATGCATCCATTTAGTTCTGCTGAGCCCCACCCAGCATGCCTAAAGATGTAGGAGTCTATCAGAAAAAGTCAAAGCCTGAAATGAATGCTGGGAAAGGGAGTTCAGTGAGGATGCTGAAGAATGTTAGTACGTTAATTAGCCAAACCGTGTGTTGGAGTTGGGAGGAGGCATCACCAGCCCTCCTAGCCTTTCATTATATCCTTCCTCCATCCCTTTCTGTTACACTGAGCCAGAATGTTTTCCTGCTTGCCACCTGCATTAGCTCTCACATTTCCAAGAACCCTGTCCACATCCTTGAGCTATACAGACTGAAAGTTATCGATTATCACTGGACAAGAAGGGACAAGATACATCCATATTTGGAAAGTCATATGCAAGATTGGGCAGGGGCGGAGCAAGGGGGGAAGGGCCGCCCCGGGTAGCGCCCTGGGGGGTGACACTCGGGGCGGGGCCCCTCCCCCTGCGATCGGCGCCTCCAGCCAGAGGTGAAAAAAGCCACTGAAAGGGGGTGGGAAAGGAAGACAAAGCAGGCGCTTTCCCGCCCCCTTTCAGTGGCTTTTTTCACCGCTGGCTGGCTTGCAGAGCCGGGGCATGGAGAGGGGCGGGCCAGCGAGGAGGGGTGGCACCGGGGCAGGCCCGGGGCATGGAAGGGCCAGGCGGCGGCTTCGGGAGTCTCTGCGGGCTGCAGAGACTCCCAAGCCACTGCCCGGCACCCATTCGTGCGGCGGCTGCTCGCGTCAGACATGAGCAGCCGCTGCACGGAAGGGCCGGGCGGCGGCTTGGGAGTCTCTGCAGCCCGCAGAGACTCACAAGCTGCTGCCCGGCACCCTGGACATGCACAGAGGAGCAGCTTCTGCGCATGTCCGGGGGCGTCGTGCCGTGCGAGTGTATCATGACGTCATGACGCACGCACGCACACGGCGCGACACCCCACCCCCAGGGGTGCCTTTTGGCTTGCCGCCCCGGGCAGCCAAGGGGCTAGGAACGCCCCTGAGATTGGGTCATCTGTTTTACCAGTGCATGCCTAGGAAGGTTTAAGAAGAGGGTATTGGGGATTCAAGTTCAATTTTAACCCAAGGAACTGAAGTTAAACCACTAATAACATGTATTAGCTGTTTTATTTTAAAAGACTTTTGGTACCACTTGAGGCTTGTGGCCCCCAGGCCTCTTTTAATTCTGGGGTGGTATAAGGTCAGACACTTCATCCTGCTTCTTTCCCCTTCTGGAATGAAACTGTTAAGTAAGTCTTTCCAGAAAACCAATGAGGAACAGGTATGGGCAAGGTCTGCTAAAATACCCACCCCCTGCCTCCAATCCTTCCAGCCAAATATATTTATTGGTGAGGGATGGAGTAGAAACTTTGGCTATAAAGGAAACTTTTGGCTATAAAGGAAGGAGTTGCATTGCTAAGTAGGTCTAGATAAATTAGATTCCCTTCTCCAGGACATCAGAAATTGTGCTGAAGCAAAGCATAATCTGCATCAGCAAAATTCTTCAGTTGAATCATAGAAATGTAGAGTTGGAAGGGACCCCAAGAGTCATCTAGTCCAACCACTGCAATTCCCCCCATGGGACTCGACCATGAGATTTAGAGTTTCATGCTCTACTGGGCTGAGCTACAGAAAACCCACATTAGCAGTGAAAGCCATGGTTGGAAAGACCCAACAGTGGACAAGTCACATTTATGGAAGAGGCTATCAGTGGCAATTAATTGTGATGGATGTACTATTTCCAGTTGCTGGGGGAGAACAGTGGGAGTGGGCGACTGCCCTCCTGTCATGATAGTCCTGTACCTATGGACATCTGATCAGCCACTCCAAGAAGGATGCTGCTACACTGCAGGGTTCTTCTTATCTTTTGAAAATGGAGGGTGGGATTTGAAGCAGGTATAAACACCTAGCTGGATTCAGTTCAAGACAATGTGGCTAAGGACAGTCATCACTAAATAGATCAGATGAGTCAAAGTATCTCTCCCTGTCCCAACAATCTGACACAATTAAAACAAGGAGGGGCAAAGTTCAGTAAAATGATTTAATCAGCTCTCAGCGTTGATCTTGGAGTCATTGTAGTCTACTCAGTGCCTACCAGTGTGTCCCTGGCATCTTTCAACAGCCCTGAGCTATGTCTAGTTTGGCACCTGAACAGTACCTTGAAGCTTTCATTGCACTTTGATCAGTGTATTGCTCTTTCCACATCAAGTAAGAGCAAATACAGAGGCACTGGATTGGAATATACCTTTATCCATGAAGGGCCCAGCAACTTCCCATAGACTTTGGATGTGACAGTAAAAAAGGAAAAGGTAAAGGAGCCCTGGTAAAGGTTAAGGTACCCCTGACCATTAGGTCCAGTCACGGATGACTCTGGGGTTGTGGAGCTCATCTGGCTCTATAGGCTGAGGGAGCCGGACATTTGTCAGCAGACAGCTTCTGGGTCATGTGGCCAGCATGACTAAGCTGCTTCTGGCGAACCAGAGCAGCGCACGGAAACACTGTTTACCTTCCCGCCGGAGCGGTACCCATTTATCTACTTGCACTCTGATGTGCTTTTGAACTGCTAGGTGGGCAGGAGCTGGGACCGAACAACGGGAGCTCACTCCATCACGGGGATTCGAACTGCTGACCCTCAGATCGGCACGCCCTAAACTCTGTGGTTTAGACCACAGCACCACTGCGTCCCTGTTGGTGAAGTCTAGTCAAAGGCAACTATGGGGTGGCGGCGCTCATCTCGCTTTCAGGCCGAGGGAGCCGACGTTTGTCCACAGACAGCTTTCCGGGTCATGACTAAACCGCTTCTGGCGCAATGGAACACCATGATGGAAGCAAGAGCCCATGGAAACGCCGTTTAGCTTCCTGTCACAGAGGTACCTATTTATCTACTTGCACTGGAGAGCTTTCAAACTGCTAGGTTGTCAGGAGCTGGGACAGAGCAACATCTATCCATGGTGTGGATTCGAACTGCCAACCTTGTGATTGGCAAGCCCAAGAGGCTTAGTGGTTTAGGCCACAGCACCACCTGCATCCCTTTGGGTATCAGGCCAACATGCACACCTAGGTCCCACTGCTCTCTGTTTACCCACAATTTTCATGCCAGATATGCAGGGCAGCACACTCTGCAAGAATTTTAGCACTGGCAGATGTCTGAAGTGTCCCCTTAACTCAATAATGCCACAGAATGCCCAATGTTTTTCTCCCCAACCTTGTCATCTGCCTAGATGCAGTTGAAGCCAGTGGGACCAATTTCTGTCTACTTTCTTTTTTCTGTAGCTCTCCTTCTCATCTGCTTTATTCTTAGGTATTTCCTCTGGAGCAAAAATTAAAAAGCCCCCCACAAACAGAATATCCTTCACTTCCAGATACATATCCTTACTTTCTACCTCAGTCTTACTTGCCTGCACCTGAAGGGATTGAATCACCACCCCCACTCTTTTTCCGTATGGATGCACTAACAGCTTTGGAGGGTAATTTGGAGCTGAACCAACAATGTCTCTTCCTCAAGTGGCCTTTGCACATGGCCTGGTGCCTTCCACTCAACTGGTTGAAAGAATGACCATGTTTGTGTAGCTCCCTAATGGAGGAAGCTGCATGACCATTGCTGGCTCCAATCGAGACCTTCCTCATAGTTGTGTGAGTGGCTGATTCATACCTGGCACTCTCTCAGTCATTGGCACATTCAACTCCTGAGGTCTCCCTTCATCCCTACCCCTTGGAGGCCTCGGTCAAGACAGGAGGGTCAGTTTTACTGGTTAAAGCCTCCATTGCATCCATGTGCATCCACAGCCCATTCCATATGGATCTAATATCCAGGCTTTTCCTAAAGGAGCATCTCCACTCCCGTTATTCAGCCCAGACCGTGAGATCTAGTTCTGAGGGCCTTCTGGCAGTTCTCTCACTATGAGAAGTAAGCCTAGAGGGAACCTGGTAGAGGGCCTTCTTGGTAGTGGTGCTGACAGTGTGGAACGATCTCCCATCAGAGGTCAAGTAACTATAGAACCTTTAGACAAGTAACTATAGAACCTTTAGAAGACATCTGAAGGCAGCCCTGCATATGGAGGTTTCTAATGTCTGATGTTTTATTATGTTTCTTTATACGCTTGCAGCCCCCCTGAGTGACTGGGTGACCCAGTCAAATGGGGTTGGGGTAGAAATAATAATAATAATAATAATAATAATAATAATAATAGGAATCCTCAGATGGAGGCCATTTTGAGGGGCCATTTTGTAGGTGGCTTCTGGCGTTTTGCCCTTGCCTAATTTGCTCCCAATTGCTTTTTTGACTGCTTTCACCATTTAAATTTTAAATTATTTATATCGAAAAAGAAATCTGAGAAGCATATATCAACAACTAATGAGACAATAGACAATTCCAACAGCAAGCTTTGAATTTCAGTATATCCCTCTTTATCTTTGTGGTGAACAAACAACTCCCATTCCTGGATGTCCCTGAACCCCCCTGTGGAACGCCCTTCCATCAGAGGTTAAAAGGATCAACAACTACATGACATTTAGAAAACACCTGAAGGCAGCCATGTTTAGGGAAGTTTTTAATCTGTGATGTGTTAATGTATTTTAATGTTTGCTGGAAGCTGCCCAGAGTGGCTGGGGAGACCCAGCCAGATGGGCGGGGTACAAATAATAAATTATTGTTATTATTATTATGAACCATTTGTTCCCAAGTGTTACTTGCGACATGAGTCCATGGCCTATAAATCTCTCCAGTCAAGCCTCTACCAGCATCAGTTCATTTGATGATCCATCTCTGCTGAGTCTCCTAATCTTTCTAGAATGATGAAGGCACTCCTGAGCTCATACCTCTTCTTGGCCCTGTTTTGTCCAGGTAAGATGGGGAATATTAAATTACCTTTAGAGGTCACTGAAGAGAACTTGTTGCTTGGGAGAGAAGGGGAGTTAGGAGTGCAGATCAACACCATAGAGAGCAAGGACTGCTGGGTTACCAAGAGGAAGTAGGGGAGTGTCAAGTCAAGAGTATTTCTTGTGATGTCATATAGATAAATAATGAAATATCCCACTCTAACATGGAAGCTGCATTCAGCAATATACACAAGATGTGGATCTCTCTCTCTCTCTCTCTCTCTCTCTCTCTCTCTCTCTCTCTGTGTGTGTGTGTGTGTGTGTGTGTGTAGGGAAACAGAGGGGGTGTGTGTGCAAAGGCAAGAGATTGCCAAATGAAAATGTTGGGCATGATTTCAAAGTGCAGGGAAAGTTCTAAGAAGGTGAACAATCTTTTCTTTAGTGGGGGAGCTGGAGAAAATAGGACAGAATAATAATTGCATTGTACTACATAGCCATCATGATTTGTAGCCACTGAGAGTCTTATTTTGCATCAATTTGTCTAATTCCCTTCTAAAGCCATTCAAATTGGTGGCATTCACTACCTCTTGTAGAAAATTCCATAGTTTAAAAGTGCTCAGATCTAAGCTTGTAACCAAACATTGGGAAGAGAATATATTTAAGTGACAGTCTGGATGTGAGGAAAAGTTGGCCATGGGAAAGTGAGAGATCACCTCCCCACCTCTTGGAAATAATTAAACCAGTGTTCTGGACAATGGCTTCAAGAGTTTTAATTAATGAGTGTTTTATTCATTTTATTCTATTTAAATGCTTATTAAATTGAACCCCTTTTAATTTAAAAGTTTTAATTCACTATCACCTCCTCCACTGTGTCTCGTTAAGCAAACCACAAAACCAAATAATAATGAGGTTAATGATAATAATAATCCACAAAGTAATATTTTGCTCCTTTCTGCAGCATTACCTCTGATGTGCAGATTTAGTTATAACTACTATGGACTTACACCAATTCACACATTATATAGACAATGTAACTCCAATCAATATTTCTGTTCTGCCAGTGTTCTGCGTACAAATTTAAGTAAGATTTGCCTTACTTTTTGTCTTTTGCTGTTTGATTAGATCCAGGTTAAGATAGTTGAGCTTTAAGGTTTCTATCAGGATATAGAAGTCTATTCTGGGGCAACTCACCTATGAAAAACGTGAGGTGAGGAAGCTGTGGAGCTTCAGCTGTAGATGAATTAGAACTCCCATCAGTCTCAGCTAGCCTGGCCACCAGTCAGAGATGATGGGAGATGTAGTCCAACAACACCTGGAGGATCACAGCTTCCCAATACTGAAGTAAGGAATGGCTTACATATGAAAATGGGGAATCTAACTTCACTTGATCACAACCAGTGGCTGAATTTGGGTGCTGATCTCCAAGCTTGGAGAACTAAAATTGAGAGTCATTTCACAGATCTATAAAAACTAATCAAAAGAGGGGCAACTGGGATGGGAGATGAAGGTGCTTCACACTTTCATGGCTCCCCATCCGCCCTCAAGTAATTTTGAAATAATTCCCAGTGATGAAATGATTTGGAAGGAACCAACATAAGGAAGTGTTCTTGTAGTTTGCCTCTTAAAAAGGACTTCAGTTACCTAGCTTGATCCAGAGTGGGCCCCTCCACCCTGACGGACTTTGGTTCCTACTTCAACCATTGATTTAGGTTGATTTCATCCCCTTGCTTGTTCCTGATTCACTCACCCCGTCTACCCAGGAGGGTGTGGGTGTCATTTTGTGGTTCACCTCAGGTGCCAAAATGTCTTGGGGCAATCCTGGGTGGGATGGTGGCGCTCACTTGACCATCTGTTCCAACATCACTGCTACATTCCTGGAGGGAGAGGGGAAATGGGGCAGTGAGGCTGGTGCAATGCACAAGTGTCTTGCCAAGTGTCTTGTGTTGGGCAATGGCAGTTCAGGGAAGCATTTCCCCCACCCTGCAAACTGTTATGATCGACTAGCAGAGAGAGTGCAGTGTATGTCAGATGTATTGTCAGATGTATAGGATAAGTCCTCGTGCTAGAAGGATGTGAATTTGATGTGAAATGAAGTTCTGCATACATTTCAAATTTAATGCATTTTACAAATTAATTGTGAACATAAAAACAGAGGCTGGCCCTATGGATTAAGGAGTCAATAGACTACTGCTTGTGGCAGAGAGCTGAACTCTTAAATGCCTGCAGAAAACTTTTCTATTCCACCAGGCCTGTGCAGACCAATAAGAATACATCTTTCCACACTGGTTAACTATGTATTTACTTTTAAACAAAAATTAAATAGCACCTCACTTTAGATTATCAAATTTAATAACGCTTTCCACATTGTTAGTTTGAAAGGGTCCTGATTCAGACCTCAGAGAAAATTGAACAATTACAATGAATGTGCCTTAAGAGAAATAGACCTGCATATTTCTTCCAGATCCAAATTTTTATTTTAAATACTTTTTCATAGTGAAACGCGGGATGCACGTTTTGAATAAATGCTTGATATCCAGACGTTGCTACTCAGGCGACTACAGCTTCACTGCAGCGGATGGTGAATTCTTTGCGATGAAGAGGCACTGCTGCAACACTGAACTGTGTAACAATACAACTCTCAGCCGTATGTTTGTACATCAATTTAGAATCCTTAACATGTTAGGGCTGTGCACTGGATTTGGCCAAGGTCTGGATCCTTAATCAATCAGCAGTACTCAGAAGACCTGTGTCTGTTTCCAATGGGTTGAAACAGCCCCAGATGGCTACAGGTTGGGTTGAGCAGCTCAGGACTATTAGGCCTCTCAAGGGGGCAGTACTCAAGAGAGTCAGGCAGGACGGAGAGGCAGGCATGAGGAAAAACTGTGAAAAAGAAGGACCTACTGGACAGCTATGTATCTGAGAAGGGATGGATTGTATTTCCAACGAGGCCTCTCCTTCATCCTTGGCCTTGAATCTGCAACATGCAGGATCAGATCCTCCTTCTGATAGATGGGAGGATCTGATCCTACACAGTGTCAGTGCCCCTTGTCCCAGCCATATTTTTGATGGATGTTAAGATATTGTTACACACCACCCCTATATCCACGTGATGTAAGATTCCAGGGGTACCAGGCATGTTTTAAACCAGGCTCTGTGTTTCCTGTGGGACCATAATGCACAGCAGACAATGTGGTGTCTTTATGATATCTGGGTTAGTTATAAATATATACAACCTGAAGCCTACAATGAAGGCATCCACAAGAATAGGTCCTGTCCCTCTCAAAGGCAGAGTAGCATCCTTGCCTTGGCAGCTTGTCTTTTCCTGAGAAATGTCACATCCCACCTGTTCTAGATTTGCTAACCTAATGCTGGTCTTATTGCTACACAGGGAGCAGCCTCCATTCCTTTGATGTGTTGCTGTGCTAATCTGTTATTTTAATTACACACTTCCCCAAATGGTCACATCATATGTAGATTGGTTCTGACATAAGTCATGTTAATTAACTAGGATTTAGAGGTATTTAAAGAGATATAATTTAGGAACTTTGCCTAGGTTAATTAGCCGGAGAATGATGTATTTCAATGAATATAATTGGATATCTAAGCTCACGCACAGCCCATAGACAGGATATGTTCCCTTCAAGTTAACCCTTAATTGGATATTTCAAATATGGACCTTACAACCCACCTATCTTACCCTGGTGTTCTCCGAAATGACCCTTGAGCTGGGTTTGGTCAGTCTTTTAATTAGCAAAATAAGCACTGTCTAAGCTTGCAGTTGTAAGAGAGAAAAGATAAGACCCTACCTTACAGCGTTCTCTGAATTTTATTTATTGAACTTATATACCAGCCTATACCCGGAAGTCTCAGGGCGCATCACAGAAGCTCACGGATAGCTCAATGCTGAACAGCAGAAGACAGACAAAATTTTGGTACAAAAATAGGGGGCTAAGAGCCTATATTTTCAGAGCGGCTACACCATAATCTCAGAGACCAGTGGTGATTTGTCTCATGCTCAGCCCTGAACCCAAATTGTTTCTAGATTATATTTAATCCAAGAGTACTTGCAGCTGCCCCATCAAAACTGCAAGGCCCTGGGGTGGATTGAATTGATATAACACAGAGATAGAAAAACAGACAAAACCATTAACATGCTCACTATACTTTTGATTTTGGCAGTTCCTGATCGCAACATGCTGGCTGAAAATGGTCTGCAGTGCCCATCCTGCTTCTCCAAAGGAAAGGAAATGTGTAAAAGTGAGAAGACCATCAACTGCCTTGAGAATGAGACCCAGTGTCTTCAATTTAAAGGATATCTTATTATCGGTAACATTGCTACTCAGACAAGGAAAAAAGGCCTAGTCACTCTTGGTCATACAGATTCTCTCCTTGTCTCCTTCTCTCCCTTCCTCCCTTTCCCTTGCATGTTGCTGGAAAAGTGAGAGGGACCGCATCTCTCACTGGCCCCACTCTGCACCCTTCCTTAATGTTTTGCCTGCCTGCACTGTGTCCTTTAACTTTCTTAATGCCACTTGCTTGACCAGAAGGAGGATTCAGAGAGAGATGTGTATATAAAATGCCCTTCTGAACAAAAGTACAAAGTGTGTTGATTGCTTCACCCCAGTTGAATCCAGATCTCTCCACCACTAAAAATGTGTCCCTCTTGCACAAAAAGCATATTTATTATGTAAAAGGAATGTAATAGATTTCCTTAAATTCTGTGACAATGAGCAGTATCTGGCTATCTCAGACCATTAGTGCGAGGATTTACAGTTGTGCAAGAGAATTTCCTCTCTCTTCGGCCTGTATGTGCTCTGTATCCTCCCAAAATCTGCTCCACAGAATTTGGGAAACCCTCAGAATTGATTTAGGGGATACACAGGAGAAGGAAGAGAGGGACGATATGTTCCTTTCTACAACCATACATTATTTTATTGATGTTATGATTATCTACACCTGTAAAGATTAAGCGCTTTATATGCGTTATAACAATTTGACACCAGTGTCGGCATCCTTCGGGGGTTGGGAAGCCAGCTGGCTAGCCCCCAGCTGGATCATGCCCTTCCTGTCGTGAGGATCCCCCGATCTCTGGTGTGATGTAAATCAGTGACTCAGACTTCAAAGCCTGAGCACACTATATTTGCAGAGCCAATGGTGCGAGCAGAATAGCCATGGGGCTTGTGGAAACATACTAAGAAGCTACGAATTTATTACTCATAAATCAGGACAACGAAAACATGTCGTCTCTCTCTGTCTGCTCCGAGAGAGAGTCACAAAAGCAGAAGCTATACACAACGGAAGTTCCCAGCAATCTTTGTTGGTATGTAAACGGGCATGTGACATGTAACAATCTCACACGTCTGCAACTTAAGGTGGAATGGAATTTCCCAACAAACAGATGGCACTGTGGAATCCAGTCTTTCGCCAACAGGATTTCCTTGCATGAAGTGTACAATGCATTTAACTGAATCAATTTTTGATGTGTCTAGCTCTAGCCTTAGATGGCTACCTCCCTACCAACATAGTTTTGGGGAATAATGTTATATTGAGAGCCAATTTGGAATGAACTTGGGAGGGGCATATGGGCTGATTTGCCTCAGGAGGGAAGAGGCAGAGTCCAGGCCAGGCCCGCTTTTGACCTACTTCATGTTAGATGTGTTTAACATGAAAATAGATATGGTAAAATAAAAGGAAGATTCTCTGGATGCTAAGATCGCATTGGGGCAATGAGGGAGCCTCAGTTGGCATCCAACCGTCTTGAGAAACAATGAAGTGCACCCCCAACTTTTTTGCAGCTGCATCACACTGTTGACTCATACCAGGTTTACGAACTCAAGGCTCACACACCAGGGAGGGAGTGTTGTTTTCAATTTTTGCTCTGTGGCTACAGCATATGGTTTTTAACATGCCCAGGAGATGGCAGGGATAGAATTTCTCCCACTTTACAGCAACTCACCTGCCCACAAGAATTTGATTTGGTTAATCTAGTTAATTTAGGTCTATTTTCAAATCCTCTAATTTCATTATATTTTATAAATATAACCTGTTTAATAATAATTTTCTTGTCTTGAGACTCCTTTGTTTGTGATGGCAATTCAGAATTACATCTGAGTTATTTTTTTACCTGAAATTTTATATATTCATGTTCTGGTGAAATTATGATATTTCTCAGATTTCTTAAATATATACATTTCAAAAGTAACTTATTAAAATTCTCATTCACCATCACAGGCACAATCTCCTAGTTCCTGTGTAAAGAATTAATGTCAACATTTATTTCCCTTTTTCCAGGTTATCTTGAGGACCGAAGTTTCACTTTCCAAGGTTGTGGAACAACAGATTTTTGTGCCATCAGGAAAAATAGAAGAGGTTTCCTTGCAGCTAGGAATCTTGTCCTTTATGTTCGTCAAGAAAGATGTTATAATGCTCCTCGAATCTCACACCAGCCTGAACATGAAGGGTAAATAGGACAGTGTAGACCTCCTCCTTGTGTATTCAAAAATTCATGGCAATGAGGGGGAATTGGAGACCTAGTGCTGAAACCCAGAACACAGGATCTCTTTTAATGTATTTTTTATTTTTGTTGGAAGCTGCCCAGAGTAGCTAGGGAGACCCAGCCAGATGAGCGGGGTACAAATAATAAATTATTATTAAATTATTATTATTATTTCTTTTTTTACTTTTGGTGGGGGTAAAGGGAAGAAAGGGGCAGAGAAAAGGGGGCCGGAATGTGGGGATTGTGGATTCTAGCTACGAAGAACCCTGTAGTGCATCTTTAAAAAGTAGTTAAGTTTTCATTATGAGCATTATAATGCAAAATAAATGGTTATGAGAAATAAAATGCCGGTTCTCAGATCAGTTTCTTTCAGATACAAATGCAATTTATTGGTTTAGCCACAATGATGACAAAGATGCAATACATAAAACAGAATAAAAACAAAATAAAATACATTGCACACAGCTAAAATCATTTTTAGAATCACACAATTTGTTAGATAAGAGGTTTCTCCTGTGAAGGATTTAAATCAGGGCACATTTTCAGCCAGAGTTCACTGGAGCTCAGCTCTGGCACCTCTCAGGTTAGTGCCATTGCCATTCTCAGAGAACAAGGCAGACTTTCGTGGTGAGCTCTGGAACCTGTAAATCTGGAAAAATAGCACTGGTCCCTACAATTTTTTCTTCTTATAATCATAACTGTAAAGGCAGAACAGACTAGTTTTTCAGAGGTGTAAGAGGCCTTGTCCCTTAACAAAAAGTTGCTCCTGTTGCTCTGTCCTTTTTCCTGCCACCCTGCTGTGGGAAGGTACCGTAAACGGCATTTCTGTGTGCTCTGGTTTCCGTCATGGTGTTCTGTTGTGCCAGAAGCAGTTTAGTCATATTGGCTCAGCCTGAAGCAAGATGAGTGCCACAACCCCATAGTCGCCTTTGACTGGACTTAACCGTCCAGGGGTCCTTTACATTTTTACCTTTTTAACACAAGTTGCCACTTGTCTTTTGAAACATTTCAAAACATTTCTCTTTTTGATTTGTTTTTTTTTGCATTACCAAATCTTAAATATACTTAAAGAGGTATATTTAAATGAAATTAATAACAATAATGATGGTAATAATTATGATGTTATAGCATGGGTCTGCAAACTAAGGCCCGGGGGCCAGATCTGCCCCAATTGCCTTCTGGATCTGGCCCGCGGACGGTCTGCGAATCGCTGTGTGTGTCGGCGTGGATCTTATTCTGATCGTTCAGGCTGCGCCATTTCACCCCCTCTCCCTCACACACACCGTGGCGGCGCCTCCTCCCTCCCTCCTCCTGGCTTCTCCCCACCCTGCCTAGAGGAGGAAGGGGGCTGGGCTTGGTGCCAGCCCCTCTCCAGAGCCCACTTACACACCACTCATCATCCCTCTGCTGCTGCCGCTGCCAGCCCCTGCCGCTCACAAGACACAGGAGCCGCGGTTGGCTGAGTGCCCCTGTCGAGCTGCCGCCATTTAAAGCAGCCCCTCTCCAGAGCCCTTTCACACACCGCTCACTGTTCCACATTCATTCCCCCCTAAAAAAAACATAGTCCAGCCCAGCACAAGGTCTGAGGGACAGTGGACCACCCCCCTGCTGAAAAAACCCCCCGACCCCTGTGTTAGAGTGTATACAAAATTGAACAGCATAAAAGTAGGAAAGAGAGGAGAAAAGAAAGGGGAAAACATGAAAAAAAACAATAAAAATATATTACACAAGATGCCCCAAAAGATCTGAGGTACTGGTTTGGATCAAGACTGTATCCAAATAATCCACAAAAAATACAGAATACATATTTATTCAAGACAAATAAGAAAACAATGTAGTAAGAACCCTATTACCGAATAGAAATAAAAGATCGTAGGAGAAGCTCAGGAACATTTGGGGAAATATGTACACAGAAAACAACAAATCTGATTTAGTGTAAGCTAGTATATTTTAACACCACTATCTGACACACAAAGAGGATATGGTAACCATCTAAGCCTGGGTATCCCTTTGCGGGTCACATCTTCCACTGTGATCTGCAACAACAGGTATTCAGAGGCTTACTGGCTCTCATACTGAAGGGAAGATAGCTAATAAGACTACATTTTTTAAAAAAACAGCCCCATACTGATAAGCTGTAGAACTGACAGTGCAAATTACAATGGCCCCATGGATACAAGCAAGTTCCAGGTTCACCTGATTTCTGTGTGTGACATGCTAATTGCTGATTACTTTGTGCCTTATGTTGTTTGCAGCTCATTTTTGTCATAAAGCCCTAGGAAGGAACACATTTACTTAAAGTACCTGTTTAATGACAGTGTAGGTGGTTAGACTGGAAGAGGCATCTGGCTGACTCCCACAGAGTTCCTGGACCAGTTCTTACTAGTTGGAATCCTTGGGACCCTTCCTTGGCCAACAAATCCCTTCAAGACAGCTGCTTCATTCATAGGTCACCTGCTGGTTCATTTCTCATTGGCCTTTGATCACTCCAGCATTATGAGGGCCTTCCTGAGTATAGGCTGCTGTGAAAGGAATGCCACACCAACACGGTGAATGCTGGTTTCTTGGATTGAGTTTAAGATCCAGGTGAGGGCAGAATAGATTGCAAACATAATTTCATGCGGCAGCAAACTTTCTGGGTGTGTAAGAGAGAAAAGATTCTTAAACAGTGGCTGTATTTAAAGAGTGTGAGGCAGGGGAGATAGAGGGAAGTGCCAGAGAAACCCAAAACTCCTAACTATAATTTGAAGAAGACACAATACAGACAATACAGAACTATACACAGATATCTGGGCGTAAAACCCATTGAAATCAGTGGCATTTACATCTAGGTAAAGGTAAAGGTAAAGGGACCCCTGACCATTAGGTCCAGTCGTGTCCGATTCTGGGGTTGTGGCGCTCATCTCGCTTTATTGGCCGAGAGCTGGCGTACAGCTTCCGGGTCATGTGGCCAGCATGACAAAGCCGCTTCTGGCGAACCAGAGCAGCGCACGGAAACGCCGTTTACCTTCCCGCCAGAGCGGTTCCTATTTATCTACTTGCACTTTGATGGGCTTTCGAACTGCTAGGTGGGCAGGAGTACATCTAGGTAGACAGATATAATAATAATAATAATAATAATAATAATAATAATTTTTTATTTGTACCCCGCCCATCTGGCTGGGTCTCCCCAGCCACTCTGGGCGGCCTCCAACAGATACTAAAATACATCAAAATATCACAGGTTGAAAACTTCCCTAAACAGGGCTGCCTTCAGGTATTTTCTGAATGTAGGATAGTTGTTTATCACTTTAACCTCTGCTGGGAGGGCGTTCCACAGGGCGGGCGCCACTACCGAGAAGGCTCTCTGCCTGGTTCCCTGTAGCTTTGCTTCTCGCAGTGAGGGAACCGCCAGAAGGCCTTCGGCGCTGGACCTCAGTGTCCGGGTTGAACGGTGGGGGTGGAGACGCTCCTTCAGGTATACAGGACCGAGGCCGTTTAGGGCTTTAAAGGTCAGCACCAACACTTTGAATTGTGCTCAGAAATGTACAATAGAATAGACGTATAGAATTGCATTATAAACGTATAGAATTGCATTGTAATCCCTTTGAAATAAATGCTTACTACTTCCACCAAGCTGAGGCTCCAATACTTTGGCCACCTCATAAGAAGAGAAGACTCCCTGGAAACGAACCTGATGTTGGGAAAGATTGAGGGCACAAGGACAAGATGGTTGGACAGTGTTATCGAAGCTGCTAACATGAGTTTGACCAAATTGCGGGAGGCAGTGGAAGATAGGAGTGCCTGGCAAGCTCTGGTAAATGGGGTCATGAAGAGTCAGACATGACTAAATGACTAAACAACAACAACAACAACAACAACTTTGAACTATCAAAACCAGTTAATGGAATTTTAATAAACTGAGTCCATTTTTCTCCCAGCAAGTGGGCGTTCAGTCAAGAGTGCAAAGATTGAGCTAAACTGGGCTTTTGCAGATTGCAGCAGCCTTGCAGACAAAGAATTCTGGCTGCTAGGAGTCGCTGTCCGGTAACCCCCATTGGCTGGCTGTCAAAATTGTAACACTTCTGATTGATTGAGTAGCGGCAGTATGCAAATATAGAGTTCATTCATCAGTTTAATACATAACATACAGTGAATGTATACAAGAATAAAGAATGAGGTTTTCCTTTATTCCATTAACTGGTTTTGATAGCTTAAAGTTGTTGTTGTTGTTGTTAGATACCTTAGATTTCTTTGGGCATAATCACTCAGATGCCCTTTGTACCCACATGTGTCTCCTGGACCTGAAGTGGAAAATTGTTAGCAAGAGTGTTGACATCCTAATATTCTGGGGGTTTGGCCTTTTGTTTAAGAGAAATCAGAAGCCAATAACAGAAGAAGCTCTTAGAAGAAGCTCTTAGAAGGGTCCTTTTCATAAGGTACAGGAATGAAAGGGTTGTAGATAACATCTCCTCTTTTTACCAATTTACCAGACAACTAGGTAGCTGGATTCAGTTCAAGACAATGTGGCTAAGGATTGTCATCACTAAACAGATCAGCTGACTCAAAGTATCCTCTCCCCTTCACAAGAATCTGACACAATTAGAACAAGGAAGACCGAAGTTCAGTAATATGATTTCATCAGCTCTCAGTAATGATCTTGGAGTCGTTGTATTCTATTAAGTACCTACCAGTGTGTCCCTGGCACCTTTCAACAGCCCTGAGCTTTGTCTAGCTTTGCCAGCTGAACAGTCACCTGAGCTGTACCTTGAGGCTTTCATTGCACTTTGATTAGAGGCCTGGAAGAAGAGAAAAGGCATATTGCTCCCTCCCACTAAGACCCCACATCAAGCAAATGCAAAAAGCAGAGGCATTGGCTCGGAATTATTTTTTCTACTTTTAAAAATGAGCATAGTCAGAGGGCCTCAATTGACTTTGCAGTCTTCTGGGAACAAGTTTGAGGGAGTGACTTCTTGCCCACCTCGCAACGGCAGCTCTCTGCGAGAACTCACTTTCCAAGCATCTAAGGAATCCTTAGATGGAGACTGAATGGAGGCGATTACTTGTAAGTGGCTTCCGGGGCTTGCCCTTGGCTTTTTGCTCTCAGATCCTTTATTTGGTGTCATCAGAATTTAAAATGTATATTGTGGAGAAATAATTCAGGCAATTTCAACAGTGAGCTTTGAATTTCATCATTTTCTCTATGTCTTTGCAGTCTTCTGGGAACAAGTTGATAATATGGAGTAACATTACCTTACTTTCTAACTCAGCCTTACTTGCCAGCACCTGAACTGATTGCTAAACTGCCACGGACTCACCCTCCATGTTCTGTGTGGATACAATGAGCTTTGAATTTCATTATGTCTCTCTGTGTCTTCATGCCAAAAAAAAACTCCTCTTCCCAGAACTCACTGAACATTGGTCCCCAAGTGTTGCCTGCAGCACAAACGCGTAGCCTATAAATCCCTCCAAGTAAGCCTCTACGTGCATCATTTCTCTTTCTAGAATGATGAAGGCACTCCTGAGCACATGGCTCCTCTTGGCCCTGCTTTCTCCAGGTAAGTGGGAACCAGTAGGTTATGAAACTTTAAATTATATTTAGAGGACAGAGGAATCTGGAGAGCTGAATTTCAGAGAGCTAGTGTGTTGTAGTCATTAGAGGGTCAGACAAGGATCCAGGACTGAATAGGGTTCAAATCCCCACTCAGCCACAAAGCTCACTGGGAGATCCTGGACCAGTCACTGTACCTCAGCTTAACCTACCACACAGGGTTCTTGTGGGGATAAAATGGGGAGCGGAGAAGCATGTACACAGCCTTGAGCTGCTTGGAGGCAAGTTCAGCAAACAAATAATCAAATAAAAAAATTGAAACTAAGAACAACTGAAATGGATAGAATAGTTCATCCTGAGTTCAGGATCCTCTTCTAACACCAAAAGCCTGATGACTATGGTATGCATAGGATCAGGACCTCAGTGCATCATCATCAGCACTTTCCCCTCCTGTAGTTTCCAGCAAGTGATATTTGAAATATGCTGGTAACTGAAGGTACCATGTTTAGTAGCCACTGGTAGCCTAATTCTGCATCCTTTGTCTAAACCTTTTGTGAAGCCATTCAAGTTGGTAGCTTTGTCAGTCTTACCAGAGAGGGATCAAAATGTTTGTATTTCCTCATTGTCCCCATCATGAAGAACAGTATGTGCTTCCAGGAAGTCGTCTCTTTCTCCCCTCGTAACTATCCTACCCTCCCCCACAACCATTGTCAACATTTTTCATAGGTGAGGTCCCCCAGCATAGCTAGTAGAACCCTTAAAGTTCAACTCACTTAACCTGGATCAGAACCTGTTCATTTAACTCTGCTTAAAACTGGTTTAAATGCAAAATCTCCCTAAGAGGTCTAGTAAGTGATGGTGCAGAGTATTCCTCCATAGGGTTCCCAGTTCTCCAATGCTTTTTTCCACCATGTCTAAATGATGGTATGAAGAAGAAGAGTTTGGATTTGATATCCTGCTTTAGCACTACCCGAAGGAGTTTCAAAGCAGCTCACATTCTCCTTTCCCTTCCTCCCCCACAACAAACACTCTGTGAGGTGAGTGGGGCTCAGAGACTTCAGAGAAGTGTGACTAGCCCAAGGTCACCCAGCAGCTGCATGTGGAGGAGCGGAGACGCGAACACGGTTCCCCAGATTATGAGTCTACCGCTCTTAACCACTACACCACACTGGCTCTCAAATTGGATGAGACCAATTTATATTTAAAAGTGGACCTGCAGGTGAGGGGGAAAGGATCTGCACACTGTCATAATTTTCCTTCCTGCTGCTCCTCATGTGGCCATTGCTCCTTTAGCTAAGCTCACATCTAAGATTGTAATCGAACAGTTGAAGAAAGAAGGTATTGAAGTGACAGAGTGGATGGGAGGAAAAATGGTCCCTGGGAAAGGGAGGGTTTACCTTCAAACCTCTTGGAAATAATTAAACCAGTGTTCTAGCCAATGGCTTTTACTCATTTTATTTTTTAAAAAGATCTTATTAACTTGAACCCCATTTCATTTAACAGATTTAATTCATGCTCACCTCCTCTGTGTCAAATTAAGCAAACCACAACACCAAATAATAATAATGTGAATGATAATAATAATCCATGAAGTAATCTTTTGTTCCTGTCCTCAGCATTACCTCTGGACTGCAATTACGGGTTTAACAGGAGTGCACTGACATATGATGGCTATTTTAAAAAAAAATGTTACCCCGATGAAGATTCCTGTGTTGGCACCCTTCTGCGTACAAATATAGTCCGACGTAAGATTTATCTGGCTTTTTGTCTTTTGTTGTTGGAATTACTAAATTTCCCAAACCTCCTTTACTATCTTACATGTCCACCACAAATGATAAAAGGTGCCTTCTTTTTCCTTACATTTCTAACATACAATTGACCCAGTTTTATACATTTTTGCTAATTTACTGGTATTTACATCATTTTCAAATAATTTTCTTTCAGCGTGTAACATGCTGTACATTTTAAATCCCAATTCTATAACTTCTCCCATGCTGTAAATGGTATGTTATACCCAAAATCTCTAGCCCATACAAACCATTAAGAATACATTGATATCCGTTTCTTTACTTTTAATACAGTTTTCATTGTATGCTTTATGCATTAAAGCTGGAAAATATTTTGATATTTTTCTTTCTGTGGTATAATGGTGTATGCATATTTTAATTAATAAAATATGAACAGCCCATCCATTTAGATTGACAAATTTAAGAATACTTTGTATATTGTTATACAAAATACAAAATAAAAATAAAAATGGAACCATTACAATGAATGTGCCTGAGGAGCAACAGACTTGCATTCCACACCCCCACACCCCCGAACTAGGTATTTCTTTCAAATTCTTTTTCATAGGGAAATTCCGAGAGCAACATTTGAATAAATGCGCGTCATCCAGCTATTGTGTCTCAGGCCATTACAGTTTCACTGCAGGGAATGGTATATTCTTTGAGATGAAGATGCACTGCTGCAACACGGAACTGTGTAACAATGCAACTCTCAGCCGTAAGTTTCTGCATCATTTTAGAATCCTTAACATGTTAGGGCTGTGCACTGGATTTGGCCAAGGCCTGGATCTTTAGTGAATCAGCAGTACTCAGAGGACCTGGGCCTCATGCAAATGGGGTGAGGCAGCCCGAAATGGCCACAGGTTGGGTTGAGCATCTATTCTTGGGACTATTAGGCCTCTCAAGGGGGCAGGACTCAAGAGAGGCAAGCAGGACGGAGAGGCAGGCAAGAGGAGAAACTGTGAAAAAGAGGGACCTACTGGGCAGCTACAGCTCTGTCTGAGAAGGGATGGGTTGCCTAATCCTAACCCTATACCCAGTAGTCTTAGGGCGGTTCACCAAAACTCACGGATAGCTCATTGCTGAAGAGCAGCAGAGAGACAGAATTTCTGTACAAACATAGGGGTCTAAGAGCCTATAATTTCAGAGAGGCTACGCCATAACCAATAGCATGAAAACCTTCAGAGAGATTCTGAAGGAAAAGAAAGTTCACACTCCACCCCACCCCAATTTTGGGAAAGGTCATTCATCTCAGAGACCAATGGTGACTTTGTTCCATGGTCAGTCCTGAACCCAGATTGTGTCCAGATCATATTTAATCCATGAGTACTCACAGCAACCCCACCCAAACTATAAGGGCCTATGCTGGATTACAATAATATAACATACAGATACGAAAACAGACAAAACTATTAACATGCTCACTATACTTTTGATTTTGGTAGTTCCTGATCGCAGCATGTTGGCTGAAAATGGTCTACAGTGCCCAGCCTGCTTCTCCAAAGGAACCAAAATGTGTAAAAGTGAGAAGACCATCAACTGCCTAGAGAATGAGACCCAGTGTGTTGATTTTAAAGGAGCTCTTCATATAGGTAACATTTCTTCTCAGACAAGGGGGGAAAGGCCTACTCATTGGCATGGTCATGCAGACTCCCCCTGCTCTCCCATCCTCCCTTTCCCTTTACCTTTCATGTTGCTGGAAAAATGAAAGGGATCATATCTCTCACTGGCCCCACTCTGCACCCTTCCTTAATGTTTTGCCTGCTTGCACTGTATCCTTTAACTCTCATAATGCCACTTGCTTGTCCAGAAGGAGGATTCAGAGCGAGATGTGTATATAAAATACCCATCTGAACAAGAGAATTTCCTCTCTCTCCTGCTGTATGTGCTCTGTATCCTCCCAAAATCTGCTCCACAGAATTGGGAAAACCACCAGAATTGATTTAGGGGCTACACAGGAGGAGGAAGAGGGGAAGGATATGTTCCTTTTTACAACCATACAGTACTTTATTTTATTGATGTCATGATTAACTACACCTGTAAATTTTAAGCGCTTTATATGCGTTATAACACTTTGACACCAGGTGGCGCTATGGAGTCCAGTCTTTCTTCAATGGGATTTCCTTGTATGAAGTTTACAAGGCATTTAACTGAATCAATTTTAGATGTGTCTAAATAGAGCCTTAGATGGATACCTTCCTATCAACATAGTTTTGAGGAATAATGCTATATTGAGAGGGGATTTGGAATGAACGGGGCAGGCTCCAGGGCATTAGAGCTGCCTTTGCCCTACATTCTTTATTCTCTTCCCTCTCCTGCCCTTTACAGCCTGACTGTGGGTTAAACCACAGAGCCTAGGGGTTGCCGATCAGAAGGTCGGCGGTTCGAATCCCTGTGATGGGGTGAGCTCCTGTTGCTTGGTCCCAGCTCCTGCCAATCAATCAGTTCAAAAGCATGCCAAAGTGCAAGTAGATAAATAGGTACCGCTCTGGCGGGAAGGTAAACGGTGTTTCCGTGTGCTGCTCTGGTTCGCCAGAAGCGGCTTAGTAATGCCGGCCACATGACCCAGAAGCTGTACGCCGGCTCCCTCGTCCAATAAAGACTCAGCCCCAGAGTCGTCCGCGACTGGACCTAATGGCCAGGGGTTCCTTTACCTTTACCTTTAAGAATTCTGAGGGGAGTTCCTCTTGGGATTCCCCCTTTTCACCTACTTCATGTTAGATGTGTTTAACATGAAAATAGATATTGTAAAATAAAAGGAAGATTCTCTGGTTTGTTAGATCACAGTGGGGCAATGAAGGAGCCTCAGTTGGCATCTAACTGTCTTGAGAGACAATGGAGTGCACCCCCAACTTTTTTTCCAGCTGCATCAAACTGTTGACTCATGCCAGGTTTAGACACTGAAGTCTCACACACCAGGAGATGGCAGGGATAAAATTCCTCCCATTTTACAGCAACTCACCTGCCCAGAAGAATTTTATTTGGTTAATCTAGTTTATTAGGACTGTTTTCAAATTCTCTAATTTCATTATATTTTATAAATATAAGCTGTTTAATAATAATTTTTGTGTTTTTAGACTCCTTTGTGTGTGATGGCAATTTTGAATTACATCTGAGTTATTTCTTTACCTGAAATTTTATATTTTATATATTCATGTTCTGGTGAAATTATGATATTTCTCAGATTTCTTAAATATATACATTTCAAAAGTAACTTATTAAAATTCTCATTCACCATCACAGGCACAATCTCCTAGTTCCTGTGTAAAGAATTAATGTAAACATTTCTTTCCTTTCCCCCAGATTTCTTTGTACAACCAGGTTTCACTTTCCAAGGTTGTGGAACAACAGATTTTTGTACCATCAAGAAAAATGTAAGAGGTTTACTCGCAGCTGGGAGATATATGCTAAATGTTACCGAAGAAAGCTGTTATAATGCTTCACGAATCTCACACCAGCCTGAACATGTAGGGTAAATGGGACAGTGTAGACCTCCTTCTTATGTATTCCAAAATCCATGGCAATGAGGGGGAATTGGAGGCCTAGTGGTGAAATCCAGGACTCTGGATATCTGTTTCTTCCTTTTTGCTTTTCATGGGGGTAAAGGGAAGCAAGAGGAGAGAAAAAGGGGGTCGGAATGTGGGGACTGCAGATTCTAACTACAAAGAACTCTGTAGTGTAACATTAAAAAAAAAATACCTGTAGTTAAGTTTTCATTATTAACTTTATGGTGCAAATTAATTGGTTTTGGAAATAAAATGCTGGTTCTCAGATCTGTTTCTTTCAAACACAATTAATATTTATTGGTTTAGCCACAGAGTTTACAAAAATGCAATACATAAAATAAAAACAAAACAAAATACATTGCACAGCTAAAATCATTATTAGAATCAGACAGTTTGTTAGATAAGAGGTTTCTGCTGTGAAGGATGTAAATTAGGGTGTATTTTAAGCCTGAGTTCACTGGAGCTCAGCTCTGACACCTCTCAGGTGGGTGCCATTGCCATTCTAAGAGAACAAAGAAGTTCGTGGTGAGCTCTGGCACCTGCAAATCTAGAAAAGTAGCACTTATCCCTACAGACTTTTCTCCTTATTAACTGTAAAGGCAGAACAGACCAATTTTTCAGAGGTGTTAGGGGATTTGTCCCTTAATAAATAGTCAATCATATACCCAATCCATCCCTCAATTGGGAGATTTAAATATATGAACTAAGCTTCTCTTAAGTCCTCATAGATGGAACAAACCAGTAAATAGTTGGGTGAATATTCAGGCACCTTACCTGCACATAGGCAAACTACATAGGAGATCCAGCAATGGCAGCATTCAACTATGATAGAGTTGTAAAAGCTTTTCCTCATTTGGTATTTGTGTTGTTGGTTGCATAGTGAGAGTGAGGGGGCTGAATGGGTAGTTTGGCATAACAAGGTGCAAGACCTTCCCACCCATGAGCCAAGGTGAGGCAACCATCATAGGTGGCTGGATCCACAGGGGCAGCAGATCTGGCCTCGAAGGAATTCCTTGCCCAGTGCTGCTGCCAAAGTGGCAGCAACAGCCGCACTGCGCTCCTTAAAGACCAGATTTGCCCCTCCCCCCACAATCAGGTTGCCTCTTCAGTTCTTCAGTGGCCTCTTGGCCAATTGGATGTGCTGCTGGTTTCCTCCTATTCTTGTTTCCTGCGGAGATCTTTATTCCCCACACTTCGCATTGTTCAGGATGTTGATCTGCACTGAACCCTTCTTCCCAGGATTGGAGAGGCACTATTTTGTGGTTTGCCTCAGCTGCCAACATGTCTTGGGACAGACTTCCCAAGGAACACATTTGACCATGAAATCATGCTTTAAAAATGAAAATTCTTATGACAATGGTCTTCCTCAATATCTAACACACTCAGAATATTTCAAGGAAGATCATAGTCATCAATAATGTGGAACATTTCCTTATTGCAAGATGGTGGCTCTCTATTGTTAAAAATCAGAATATCCTTAAAACCTCCACCCCCTTTTCCTAAGGGGAAGGATATGCACTCTGGCCTTCACTGAACAAACACCAATTTACATAGGAGCCAACTCCTAGGGGCAAGGGGTCTTCACTCCCCACCCCCAATAAAATGTTTGAGATAGCCAGTTGATGGGCATGGCAACTGGTTTGTCTGTCTCTCCTAGTTGCCTTCAGACAGGGTGCCATAGATACTGCCCCTCCCCATTCTACTGACTGAGCAGCCTGGCAGGATACATTGGCCATGCATACAACAGGCATCAGTAGTATTAGTATATTAAAAGGTAAAGGTAAAGGTAAAGGGACCCCTGACCGTTAGGTCCAGTCACGAACGACTCTGGGAATATTACCTCCTGTCAATTACTTATGCCCCAGCCCTCTAGAATTTGATTGAAGATGTCATATGCCACTCCACCCCAAAAGTCCCATCTCAGAATTCCCACCTCCAAGAGCCACCATCTGTGATGATGGCATGCCACTGCCTCCTTCAAGTAGGCAGAGACCATCCCCTCTTGCAAGGAGGCATTAATCACCTCCCTGACCCAGTCACCTTTCCCCTCCCTGCTGGTTTTCCTCTGACAAGAGGGGCAAGTGGCAATGTCCTTGAATCTTACCAACTGAAACTCATCCAACACAAGGGCTAGAAAGTGCTCTGGACAGCCCTTGAGACTCATCGGCTGTAACAGCGGAGTCAGGTTCCCAGTGGATGCAAGCAATTTCATCCTCAAAATGCTTGGCAAACAAGTCACAGCACTGGCAAGACACAAGGACACTCCCTGGATCCCAATGACAGGCCCTCCCCATTTTCACCTTGAAGCTTTACTTTTCTCACCAAGCCTCTCACCCTGGGAGATGCCCACTTCTCCACCTCTCACCCTGGTTACAGGCACCAGGTTGAGATATCCCACCACCACTTGCAGCACAATAAGCATTTAATTAATTTTATTTTTAAAGCTCAGACCGATTTTTCATATCATCATGTGGCTGAGCTATCTTAGCGTTGCCTCATCTTTGTGTGTCCCCCTCTTTTTTAGTGTGAGGGGGTTTCCTAATAAATGAAACATTGAAAATAAATGGGGAGGGAAAATGCCATATTTTCTTAGATGTGATTACTTTCCTCCATTATGTGATTACTTTACTCCATCCTTTAGAAATTCTGTTAGTATAAGCAAATACAAAAGACACAGCTATACAAAGGAAATGAGTAGAAAGAGGTACCGGTATATTTAAAATAAAATTTATAGCAATAATGATGGCAATGTTGATGCTGTTAGCATGTATAAAAGTGAGAACACTATAAAAGTAGGAAAGGGAGGAGAAAATAAAGGGGGAAATATGAGAAAAAGTAGAAAGAGAAGGAAGGAAGGAAGGAAGGAAGGAAGGAGAAAAATGGGGAAGAGAGGTGTGTGTGTGTGTGTGTGTTTGCTACCCGCTTAGAGATAAGTAAGACATAAGGACACAGGAATTTAGGTTAATGGGCTAAAGAAGGCCACAACTTTATTGGTTACAGCATGTGAGTGGTATTGGCCTTAGCATTGGATCAAACAACTACACATGACTCCACCCCACTCAGTAGGGAGTCATAGAAAACCCTGATGTTGCTCGGAATCCCCCGGAGGAGTTTTCCGCGCTTCTTTTCGGTGGCCACACCGAACCGGACGTCTATGGAAGAGGGTATCAGTGGCAATTAATTGATGGATATACTGTTTCCAGTTGCTGTGGGAGAACAGTGGGAGTGGGCCCTCCTGTTATGATAGTCCTGTACCCATGGACATCTGATCAGCCACTCCAAGAAGGATACTGCTACACTGTGGGGTTCTTCTTATCTTTTAAAAATGGAGGGTGAGATTTGAAGCAGGTATAAACAAGTAGCTGGATTCAGTTCAAGACACTGTGGCTAAGGATAGTCATCACTAAACAGATCAGCTGACTCAAAGTAACCTCTGCCCTTCACAACAATCTGACACAATTAGAACAAGGAGGGGCAAAGTTCAGTAAAATGATTTAATCAGCTCTCAGTAATGATCTTGGAGTCATTGTATTCTATTCAGTGCCTACCAGTGTGTTCCTGGCACCTTTCAACAGCCCTGAGCTCTGTCTAGCTTTGCCAGCTGAGCAGTCAGCTGAGCTGTACCTTGAGGCTTTCATTGAACTTTCATTAGTGGCCTGGAAGAACGGGGGGGGGGCAGTATATTGCTCCTTCCAATTCAGTAAACCCCACATCAGGTAAAGGCAAAAACAGAGGCATTAGCACAGAATTATTTTTTCTACTTTTAATGATGAGCATAGTTAGATGGCCTCAATTGACTCTTTAGCCTTCTTGGGACAAGTTTCTCATTTGGAGCTGTTTCTGGTCCTGCAGTAACATTACCTTACTTTCTACCTCAACCTTACTTGCCTGGACCTGAACTGATTGTTTCACTGCCACTGTGTCACCCTCCTTTTTCTGGTGTGGATGCACTAACAGCTTTTGGGGGGTAATTTGCAGCTGAACCAAAAATGTCTCTTCCTCTAGTTGCCTTTGCACATGGCCTGGTGCCTTCCACTCAACTGGTTGAGAGAATGGCCATGTTTGCGTAGCTTCTGAATGGAGGAAGCTCCATGGCTATTGCTGGCTCCAGTAGAGACCTTCTCCATAGTTTCGTGTGTGGCTGATTCATTCTCAGTCGTTGGATGAGGTGAGAATCTTCAGCTCTCATCTCATCCCTTTGAGCCTCAAGGAAGGGTAGCCATCTCTCAGACAGGAGGATCAGTTTTACTGGTTGAAGCCTCCACTGCATTCATGTGCGCTGCAATATGAAGTCAACATTTTGCCCACAGATCATTCCATACTTCCCAGCCTTTCTGGGATGGATCTAGTTTGCGAGTGTAGGGCACCCAGTCACTCCCACCAACAATTCACACTGGAGACATAATTTTGGTTTGGGTTTTTGGGCATATTTTGGCCACAACTTTATTGAATACAAATCACGTGAGTGGTTGCGTAGGCATTGGTTCACGCTGTCCGACGGGACAGAGCTGACCTAGTCAGCAAGACTAGCTGTCCGGTGGGACAGAGCTGACCACTTGTCAGCGAAGGGAAACCATTAGCTGGGGAGAGTTAACGGGGCCGGATCACACAGAGCCTCCCCCTCCCCAGGGGTCCACAGGGACTCCTGCATGGCCCTACACCCACCGGGTTTGGACAGCAATGTTGAGTCCCTGGATTCCTTTGCGGAATTCCCATTACCAACATCACTTCTTGGGGGGCACCGCCCACCCATACCACAAAACCAATGCCTAACCGCCAACCTTACAAGTTGTGACTATTTGCTGTATAGTAGGCAAAAACCAAGTGGCACGGCCAATTCGCCAAATGGACAAAATTCCTACCAGGCCCCTCCAAAGTAGAGGCGACCCCATGACAGGCACAGCAAGGTCAACGCCCACCTATACCAGGGAAGGGGGGGTGGGAGAGCCGAAGCTCCAAAAGAGTGACCTGAGATCCACGTGGGGATCTATATAAGGACGCTGGGCCGTCCTACCAAATTGCAACATGCAAAACTGCCTAACAACAAGCAGGTCCTGGAAGCTGTGGCCACAAGCCCTTCCCCAAACCAGAGGGAGTGACTTCTTGCCCACCTCGCAACGGCAGCTCTCTGCGAGAACTCACTTTCCAAGCATCTAAGGAATCCTTAGATGGAGACTGAATGGAGGCGATTACTTGTAAGTGGCTTCCGGGGCTTGCCCTTGGCTTTTTGCTCTCAGATCCTTTATTTGGTGTCATCAGAATTTAAAATGTATATTGTGGAGAAATAATTCAGGCAATTTCAACAGTGAGCTTTGAATTTCATCATTTTCTCTATGTCTTTGCAGTCTTCTGGGAACAAGTTGATAATATGGAGTAACATTACCTTACTTTCTAACTCAGCCTTACTTGCCAGCACCTGAACTGATTGCTAAACTGCCACGGACTCACCCTCCATGTTCTGTGTGGATACAATGAGCTTTGAATTTCATTATGTCTCTCTGTGTCTTCATGCCAAAAAAAAACTCCTCTTCCCAGAACTCACTGAACATTGGTCCCCAAGTGTTGCCTGCAGCACAAACGCGTAGCCTATAAATCCCTCCAAGTAAGCCTCTACGTGCATCATTTCTCTTTCTAGAATGATGAAGGCACTCCTGAGCACATGGCTCCTCTTGGCCCTGCTTTCTCCAGGTAAGTGGGAACCAGTAGGTTATGAAACTTTAAATTATATTTAGAGGACAGAGGAATCTGGAGAGCTGAATTTCAGAGAGCTAGTGTGTTGTAGTCATTAGAGGGTCAGACAAGGATCCAGGACTGAATAGGGTTCAAATCCCCACTCAGCCACAAAGCTCACTGGGAGATCCTGGACCAGTCACTGTACCTCAGCTTAACCTACCACACAGGGTTCTTGTGGGGATAAAATGGGGAGCGGAGAAGCATGTACACAGCCTTGAGCTGCTTGGAGGCAAGTTCAGCAAACAAATAATCAAATAAAAAAATTGAAACTAAGAACAACTGAAATGGATAGAATAGATAGTTCATCCTGAGTCCAGGATCCTCTTCTAACACCAAAAGCCTGATGACTATGGGATGCATAGGATCAGGACCTCAGTGCATCTTCATCAGCACTTTCCCCTCTTGTAGTTTCCAGCAAGTGATATTTGAAATATGCTAGTAACTGAAGGTACTATGTTTATTAGCCACTGCATCCTTTGTCTAAACCTTTTGTGAAGCCATTCAAGTTGGTAGCTTTGTCAGTCTTATGAGAAAGGGATCAAAATGTTTGTATTTCCACATTGTCCCGATCATGAAGTATAGTATGTGCTTCCAAGAAGTCTCCTCTTTTTCCCCTCTTAACTGTCCTAACTCTCTCCCCCCCCCCGCAACTATTGTCAACATTTTTCATAGGTGAAGTCCCCCAGCATAGCTAGTAGAACCCTTAAAGTTCAACTCTCTTAACCTGGATCAGAACCTGTTCATTTAACTCTGCTTAAAACTGGTTTAAATGCAAAATCTTCTCCCCAAGAGGTCTAGTAAGTGATGGTGCAGAGTATTCCTCCATAGGGTTCCCAGTTCCCCAATGCTTTTTTCCACCATGTCTAAATGATGGGATGATGATGAAGAAGAAGAGTTTGGATTTGATATCCCGCTTTATCACTACCCAAAGGAGTCTCAAAGCTGCTCACATTCTCCTTTCCCTTCCTCCCCCACAACAAACACTCTGTGAGGTGAGTGGGGCTGAGAGACTTCAGAGAAGTGTGACTAGCCCAAGGTCACCCAGCAGCTGCATGTGGAGGAGCGGAGACGCGAACACAGTTCCCCAGATTACGAGTCTACCGCTCTTAACCACTACACCACATTGGCTCTCAAATTGGATGAGAACAATTTACATTTAAAAGTGAACCTGCAGGTCAGGGGGAAAGGATGTGCACACTATCATAATCTTCCTTCCTGCTGCTCCTCATGTGGCCATTGCTCCTTTAGCTGAGCTCACATCTAAGATTGTAATTGAACAGTATTAGAAAATAGGCATTGAAGTGACAGAGTGGATGGGAGGAAAAATGGTCCCTGGGAAAGGGAGGGTTTACCTTCAAACCTCTTGGAAATAATTAAACCAGTGTTCTGGCCAATGGCTTTTACTCATTTTATTTTTTAAAAAATATCTTATTAACTTGAACCCCATTTCATTTAACAGATTTAATTCACGCTCACCTCCTCTGTGTCAAATTAAGCAAACCACAAAACCAAATAATAATAATGTTAATGATAATAATAATCCATGAAGTAATCTTTGTTCCTTTCCTCAGCATTACCTCTGAACTGCAGATTCGCATTTAACAGGACTGGACTGACATATGCTGCCTCTATAAAAACAACCTGTAATTCCGATCAAGGTTCCTGTGTTGCCAGTGTTCTGCGTACAAATATATGTAAGATTTATCTGGCTTTTTGTCTGTTGTTGTTGGAATTACTAAATTAGTGGTAAGGTAGCTGTGGCACAGAAGCTGTAAATGAATGAGAACTTCCATCTGCCTCATCTAGCCTGGCCACCAGTCAGAGATGATGGGAGATGTAGTCCAGCAACATCTGGAGGATCACAACTTCCCAATCCTACAGTAAGGAATGGCTTACATTTGAAAATGGGGAATCCAAAATCGGCTGATCACAAGCATTAGATTTCCAGCTTGGCTTGGAGAACCTGTTTTGCATTAACCAGGAATCTCCATTGACCCAAACCAATGAACTCCATTTTAGTTTTGGTTATCAAACCAGGGCAATAAGCCTGCAACACAAGCCGAAAATTCCCCTTGCCATAAATGACATTAAAGTGGAGAATCCTTTCCCAAACGCCATGAAGTCTATTCAAAAGCCAAGCAATCAAAGGATGAGAGATGAAGGTGCTTCACACTTTCATGGCTCCTTATCACACCGCAAGTAATTTTGAAATAATTATCATGAATTATTTATTAATTATCTGATGAAATGATGAGGAAGGAACCAACCTAAAGGGTATATTGTTCTTCCTTGTTCCTGATGTACATATTCACCCACCCCTTCTTCCCCAGAGTGTGTGGTTCGCCTCAGGTGCCAAAATACCTTTGGGCAATTCTAGGTGGGATGGTGGTGCTCACTTGACTATCTGTTCCTACATCATTGCTGCATACTTGGAGGGAGAGGGGAAATGGGACAGTGAGGTTGGTGCAGTTCTAGTGCACTGCCAAGTATCTTGGGTTGGGCAACAGGAGTTCAGGGAAGTAGTTTCCCACCCTGTAAAGGGTTATGATAGACTAGCAGAGAGTATGCAGTGTATGTCATATGCAGAAGTATAGAAGAAGCCATGACCCTTCATGCTGCAGATTGGACCTGAAATGAAGTTCTACATACATTCCAAATTTCAAAGCTTTGAGTGTATTTTACAAGCTTCAGTTGCAATTGAAATTATTCAAGCCCCATTGCAAATTGGGTTGATTATCAAAATTTACAGACTTCCAGCTGTTTGCATTGAGCAGATCAAACAAAAGTCAGCGGAATAGCTCTGCACAATGGCTGCTTCAAGTGGTTTCTCCAAATTCAGCTGAAAATGCAACTTATACTGCCAAGAACAACAACATTATTTATTTCGGTCAAAAGACCCACAAAATCATTTTCAAAAGCAAAATAAAACAAATACAGGGATGATTAAAAGGTGGTCAATTTGTTTTATCTGGAACATGTAGGTTTCTATTTCTTATTACTTCCAAGAGGAACTTTGCCAAGGCCAGGGTAGTATCATCTGACTTATATTGGCTTCTCTAGTCTCACTATTATCCAACCCATCCTTGGCAAGCATCTTTTAAATGCCTCCAGAAATACTTTGTATTCCACCAGGCTGTTACAAGCCATTAAGAATACATCATTCCACTGAATAATTCATATCTGTTTCTTTACTTTTAATACAGTTTTTATGGTATGCTTTATGTATTATGGCTGGAATCATTTTGATATTTTTCTTTCTATGATATAGTGGTGTAGATATATTTTAATTAATCAAGCCCATCACCTTAGATTGCCGAATTTAACAATACTTTGCATGTTGTTTGTTTGAAAAGGTCCTCATTCAGACAATACAGAAAATTGGAACCATTACAATGAATGTGCCTTAGGAGCGATAGACCTCCAGATCTAGATGTTTCTTTCAAATTCTTTTTCACAGTGAAACCCCAAGTGCAACTTTTGAATCAATGCTCGCGATCCACCTATTGTTTCTCAGGCCATTACAGCTTCACTGCAGCGGATGGTAAATTCTTTGAGATGAAGAGGCACTGTTGCAACACTGGACTGTGTAACAATGAAATTCTCAGCCGTACGTTTCTGCATCAATAAAGTATCATTAACATGTTAGGGCTGTGTACTAGATTTGGCCAAAGCCTGGCTCCTTAGTCAATTAGCAGTACTCAGAGGACCTGTGCTATAGGTTGTGTTGAGCAGCTCAGGACTATTAGGGGCTCTCAAGAGATGGAGAGTCAGGCAGGATAGGGAGGCAGGCATTAGGAGAAACTGTGAAAAAGAGGAACCTACTGGGCAGCTACATCTGCCAGGGAAGGGATGGGTTGTCTTTCCAACCAGGCCTCTCCTTCTTCCTGCCCCTCGAAGCAGCACCATGCAGGATCAGATCCTTCTTCTGACAGGATCTGATCCTGCACAGTGCCAGTGCCCCATGTCCCAGCCATATTTTTACTATATATTAAGATGTTGTTAAACATAGTCCTATATCCAAGTGATGTGAGATTCCATGGGTACCAGGCATGCTGTAACCCAGGCTCTGTTTTTCCTGTGGGACCATAATGGCACATATGGTTATGCATAAATATATGCAACCTGTAACCTACAATGAAGGTGTCCACAACAAGAGGTTCTGTCCCTCTCATAGGCACAACAGCATCCTTGCCTCGGCAGTTTGTCTTTTCTTGAGAACGGTCACATCCTTCATATCCTAATAAAACCTAATTCTGGTCTTATTACTACACCAGGAGCTGCCTCCATTCCTTTGATGTGCTGCTGTGCTAATCTGTTATTTTAATGACCCACTTCCCCAAAATGGTCACCTCAGAAGTAGATTGCTTCTGATATAAGTCATGTTATCAAAGCTAGGAGTTATTATTTATTATTATTATTTATGGAATCTATATTCTGCACCGTACCTGGAGGGTGATTCACAGAAAGTCAAGGTTAGTTCATTGCTGACGTGCAGAAGACAGACAGAATCTCTGTACAAAGATAAGGACAAAAGGAATTTTTTTATATGCTGCGAGAGTCCTTATTGCAGCAAATTGGAAGAGTGATAAAGTTCCCTCAAGGAAAGAATGGATTTCAAAATTAGTGGAATATGCGGAATTGGACAGCCTGTCAGAGAAAATAAAGAACAAATCAAAAGAGGCATTTATTTCAAAATGGGAAGTCTTTAAAATATACTTGAAAGGGTTTTAGAAAACCATCAGTTGAGGTTGAAGGAAGTCTTAGGCTGTGATAGCCAAAGATTTTGAAATGATGCTTAAAAGGACGTTATGCTGGAAAATATGTGTAAAAACCAATTAAAAATGTTTTTTTTAAAAAGGGGGGGGGAAACATAATTTTTCCAGTTTAAATTCTGTTACAGCATTTGAATAACTTCAGTAGTAGTTTTAAGTTTGTAGCGAGAGATAAGACAGTTTAATTGTATTTAAATTTTGATCAAAATGTATTATGTATCAGCCGTAAACCAGTGAAGATTTTCCGAAGTAAGGAGCAGATGGGAAGTCGGATCTATAGTAAAAAGACCATTTTCAGTTTGTCATTTTGTGTTTAAAATCAAGTTTAGCATTTTTTCTTTTTCTTCTTCTTGTTGTTGTTGTCTTCCTTCTTTTATGTCTATGTGTTGATGAATGTGGACTAAGAGCGTATATTTTCAGAGGGGCTACATGATAATCAATGGCAGGAAAACCTTCTGAGAGACTGAGAAAGGAAGGCAGTTCACACTCCCCCAACCCCTTTTATGTAAAGGTCGTTCATCTCGGAGACTAATGGTGACTTTGACCCATGCTCAGTCCTGAACACAGATTGTGTCCAGATTATATTTTGTCCAAGAGTACAGTGGTACCTCGGGTTACAGACGCTTCAGGTTACAGATGCCACTAACCCAGAAATAGTACCTCGGGTTAAGAACTTTGCTTCAGGATGAGAACAGAAATTGGGCGGCGGTAGCGCAGCAGCAGTGGGAGGCCCTATTAGATAAAGTGGTACCTCAGGTTAAGAACAGTTTAATGTTAAGAACGGACCTCCAGAATGAATTAAGTTCTTAACACGAGGTACCACTGTACAGTACTTGCATCTGCCCCAGCAAAACTGTAAGGCCCTAGGGTGGATTGAATTGATATAACACGGAGATACAAAAACAGACAAAACCATTAACATGCTCACTATACTTTTGATTTTGGCAGTTCCTGATCGCAACATGCTGGCTGAAAATGGTCTGCAGTGCCCATCCTGCTTCTCCAAAGGAAAGGAAATGTGTAAAAGTGAGAAGACCATCAACTGCCTTGAGAATGAGACCCAGTGTGTTGATTTTGAAGGAATTCTTCATATAGGTAACATTGCTATTCAGCCAGGGGAAAAGGCCTAGTCATCGGCTAGGTCATACAGACTCCATCCTGCTCTCCTTGTCTCCCTTCTTGCCTCTCCATTTCCCTTGCATGTTGCTGGAAAAGTGAGAGGGACCGCATCTCTCACTGGCCCCACTCTGCACCCTTCCTTAATGTTTTGTCTGCCTGCACTGTGTCCTTTAACTCTCATAATGCCACTTGCTTGTCCAGAAGGAAGATTCAGAGCGAGATGTGTATATTGTTACAGGAATTTCCCTGTACAAGCAACACACACACACACACACACACACATACACACACACACACACACTTGAGTGAAAATATTTCTTTCTCTATAGTGTTTCTGTTATAAATTCATATAAAATCAACCATATATCGGATTGGGACCATTCCACCTTTGTTCTTCAGCATATTAGGAGATCTATTATGGGGGTGGTGGTGTCCTGGTGTGCTCACAGGGCTGCCATAATCTCCTAGGCGTTCAAGCACATCCACAGCGCAGCCCTGCCAGAGGATGTGCCCACTCAAAACTGCCAGAGGATGGGTCATTTCCCTCACAAAGAACCCAGCACCTGGGAATGGATTGAGCCCAGGCTAGAACAAAGGACAGTCATTAGCCCTACCTGGCCAAGGCAGGAATTTATGGTTTTGTAGATATGTGTGCCTGGGAGGGGTTCAAGAGGTGTCAAAATACTCAGGTTACCTCCTCTGACCCTCCCAACTTGTGATGTACTTCAGATGTATCTCTGATGCAGTACTGATGTAATTTGGGGTTGTAGCTTGGGGAATTAGGAACTGATAAAAGCTGGGGTCCCTTGCTGTTCGGGGCTTCCATTTTGTTCCACCTGGTGGCAGGTGGGAGCCCTGTCGCGACAGTCTCAATAAAGACCATGCCTACTGGCTGCTGTTTTGCTCTGGCATTCCTGGCTGGTGTCCTTGTTTTTTGTCCAAGGAAGCCCTCAGATTTTCTCCTTTAACAACATAAAACACCCTTCTGAACAAAAGTAAAAAGTGTATTGAATCCGGATCTCTCCACCACTGGGATGCAGTCCAGGACAAAATGTGTCCCTCTTGCTCAAAAAGCATATTTATTATGTAAAAGGCATGTAATAAATTTCCTTATATTCTGTGACAATGAGCAGTATCTGGCTATCTCAGACCATTAGTGCAAGGATTAACAGTTTTGCAAGAGAATTTCTTCTCTCTTCTGCTGTATGTGCTCTGTATTCTCCAAAAATCTCCACAGAATTGGGAAAACCACCAGAATTGATTTAGGGGATACACAGGAGGAGAAAGAGGGGGGGGGATATGTTCCTTTCTACAACCATACATTATTTTATTGATGTCATGATTAACTACACCCGTTAAGATTAAGCGCTTTATATGTGTTATAACACTTTGACACCAGGTGGCGCTATGGAGTCCCGTCTTTCTTCAATGGGATTTCCTTGTATGAAGTTTACAAGGCATTTAACTGAATCAATTTGTGATGTGTCTAGATCCAGCCTTAGATGGATACCTTCCTATCAACATAGTTTTGAGGAATAATGCTATATTGAGAGGGAAATTGGAATGAACTGGGGAGGGTCATATGGGCTGATTTGCCCCAGGAGGGAAGAGGCAGGGTCCAGGCCATTTGAGCTGTCTTTGCCCTACATTATTTATTCTCTTCCTTCTACTGCCCTTTACAACCTGACTGTGCGTTAAATCACAGAGCCTAGGCCTTGCCGATCAAAAGGTCGGCAGTTTGAATCCCCGCAACGGGATGAACTCCCGTTGCTCGTCCCAGCTCCTGCCAATTAAGCAGTTCGAAAGCATGTCAAAGTGCAAGTGGATAAATAGGAACCACTCTGGCGGGAAGGTAAACGGCGTTTCCGTGCGCTGCTCTGGTTCGCCATGCTGGCCACATGACCCAGAAGTTGTACGCCAGCTCCCTCAGCCATTAAAGCCACAACCCCAGAGTGGTCCACAACTTGACCTAATGGTCAGGGGTCCCTTTACCTTTACCTTTAAGAATTCTGAGGGGAGTTCCTGATTGGCTCTTGGGATTCCCCTTCATGTTAGATGTGTTTAACATGAAAATAGATATGGCAAAATAAAAGGAAGATTCTCTGGTTTGTTAGATCACAGTGGGGCAATGAAGGAGACTCAGTTGGCATCCAACCGTCTTGAGAAACAATGAAGTGCACCCCCAACTTTTTTGCGGCTGCATCACAATGTTGACTCATTCCAGGTTTACACACTGAAGGCTCACACACCAGGGAGGGAGTGTTATTTTCAAATTTTGCTCTGTGGCCGCAGCATGTGGTTCTTAACATGCCCAGGAGATGGCAGGGATAGAATTCCTCCCATTTTACAGCAACTCACCTGCCCAGAAGAATTTTATTTGGTTAATCTAGTTAATTAGGACTACTTTCAAATCCTCTAATTTCATTATTTTTTTTTATAAATATAAGCTGTTTAATAATGATTTTTGTGTTTTGAGACTCCTTTCTGTGTGATGGCAATTCTGAATTACATCTGAGTTATTTTTTTACCTGGAATTTTATACATTCATGTTCTGATGAAATTATGATATTTCTCAGATTTCTTAAATATATACATTTTAAAACCGTCACAGGAACAATCTCTTAGATCCTGTGTAAAGAATTAATGTCAACATTTCTTTCCTTTTTTTCCAGGTGTCAGTATGCAACAAAGTTTCACTTTCCAAGGTTGTGGAACAACAGATTTTTGTGCCATCAGGAAAAATGGAAGAGTATTAATTGGAGCTTTGAAAATTGTCCTTTTTGTTAGCCAAGAAAGCTGTTATAATGCTTCACGAATCTCACACCAGCCTGAACATGAAGCGTAAAGGGCGAAGTGTAGACCTCCTCCTTGTGTATTCCAAAATTCATGGCAATGAGGGGGAATTGTAGGCCTAGTGCTGAAACCCAGAACTCAGGATCTCTTTCTTTCTTTCTTTTTAGTTTTGGTGGAGGTAAAGGGAAGGAAGGGGCAGAGGAAAAAGGGGTTGGAATGTGGGGATTGTGGATTCTAGCTACAAAGAGCGCTGTAGTGTATCATAGAACAATGTCGTGCATCTTTAAAAAGTAGTTAAGTTTTCATTATGAGCATTATAATGCAAAATAAATGGTTATGAGAAATAAAATGCCGGTTCTCAGATCAGTTTCTTTCAGATACAAATGCAATTTATTGGTTTAGTCACAATGATGACAAAGATGCAATACATAAAACAGAATAAAAACAAAATAAAATACATTGCACACAACTAAAATCATTTTCAGAATCACACAATTTGTTAGATAAGAGGTTTATCCTGTGAAGGATTTAAATCAGAGCACATTTTCAGCCAGAATTCACTGGAGCTCAGCTCTGGCACCTCTCAGGTTAATGCCATTGCCATTCTCAGAGATCAAGGAAAACTTTCGTGGTGAGCTCTGGAACGTGTAAATCTGGAAACATAGCACTGGTCCCTACAATTTTTTCTTCTTATAATCATAACTGTAAAGGCAGAACAAACTAGTTTTTCAGAGGTGTAAGAGGCCTTGTCCCTTAACAAAAAGTTAATCATATACCCAATACATTTCTCAAATGGGTTATATAAATATATGAACTAAGCTTCTCTTAAGTCCTCATAGATGGAAATAACCAGTAAGTAGCTGAGTAAATATTCAGGCACCTTACCTCCACATAGGCTAACTACATAGGGGATCCTGCGATAGCAGCCTTCAACTATGACAGAGTTGTAAAGGCTTTTCCCCATTTGGTATTTGTGATGTTGGTTGCATAGTGAGGGTGAGGGGGCTGAAAGCTGTTACTGAATCTGGGGGGGAGGGACCAGTTAGGTGAGAGCAGGTTTCTCGGGCTGCCCACCCTTTTATTCGTTGCCCCTTCACCTCCTCATGGCATGGGACGATGAGCCCTTCCTTTCCTGTACGCACAAGCACAACCACACACATTAATAAAGGAAAACCTCATTCTTTATTCTTGTATACAATCACTGTACGTTTCTCTGTATGTCATGTATTAAACTGATGAATGAACTCTATATTTGCAGAATGCCGCTACTCAATCAATCAGAAGCATTACGATTTTGACAGCCAGCCAATGGGGGTTACCGGACAGCGACTCCTAGCAGCCAGAATTCTTTGCGAGTGTAGGGCACCCAGTCACTCCCACCAATAAACTCACACTGGAGACATAAATTTTGGTTTGGGTTTTTTGGGCATATTTTGGCCACAACTTTATTAAATACAAATCACGTGAGTGGTTGCGTAGGCACTGGTTCACGCTGTCCAACAGGACAGAGCTGACCCTAGTCAGCAGCAAGACTAGCTGTCACAGCGGGACAGAGCTGACCACTTGTCAGCGAAGGGAAACCATTAGCTGGGGAGAGTTAACGGGGCCGGATCACACAGAGCCTCCCCCTCCCCAGGGGTCCACAGGGACTCCTGCATGGCCCTGCACCCACCGGGTTTGGACAGCAATGTTGAGTCCCTGGATTCCTTTGCGGAATTCCCATTACCAACATCACATCTTGGGGGGCACCGCCCACCCATACCACAGAACCAATGCCTAACCGCCAACCTTACAAGTTGTGACTATTTGCTATGTAGTAGGCAAAAACCAAATGGCTCGGCCAATCTGCCAAATGGACAAAATTCCTACCAGGCCCCTCCTAAGCAGAGGCGACCCCTAACCGGCACAGCAAGGTCAACGGCAACCTATACCAGGGCAGGGGGGGGGTGGGAGATCCGAAGCTCTGAAAACCATTGTAGAATTGCCCCTCCCCCCACAATCAGGTTGCCTCTTCAGTTCTTCAGTGGCCTCTTGGCCAATTGGATGTGCTGCTGGTCTCCTCCTATTCTTGATTCCTGTGGAGATCTTTATTCCCCACACTTCACATTGTTCCAGATGTTGATCTGCACTCAACCCTTCTTCTCAGGAATGGACAGGCGCTATTTTGTGGTTTGCCTCAGCTGCCAACATGTCTTGGGACAGACTAGCCAAGGAGCACATTTGACCATGAAATCATGCTTTAAAAATGAAAATTCTTATGACAATGGACTTCCTCAATATCTAACACACTCAGAATATTTCAAGGAAGATCATAGTCATCAATAATGTGGAACATTTCCTTATTGCAAGATGGTGGCTCTCTATTGTTAAAAATCAGAATCTCCTTGAAACCTCCACCCCTTTTTTAAATTTTATGAATACCTAAGCGAAAGGATATACACTCTGGCCTTCACTGAACAAACACCAATTTACATAGGAGCCAACTCCTAGGGGGCAAGGGGTCTTCACTCCCCACCCCTAATAAAATGTCTGAGGGAGCAGGTGCCTCCCAAAGTTGATGGGCATGGCAACTGGTTTGTCTGTCTCTCCTAGTTGCCTTCAGACAGGGTGCCATAGACACTGCCCCCCCATTCCAGTGACTGAGCAACCTGTCAGGATACATTGGCCATGCATACAACAGGCATCAGTAGTAGTAGGATATTAACTCCTGTCAATTAGTTGTGACCCACCCTTCTAGAGTTTGATTGATGATGTCATATGACACTCCACCCAAAAATTCCCATCCCAGAAGTCCCACCTCCAAGGGCCACCATGGTGGGGGGCTCCACGTAACCCATCAGTGATGATGGCACACCACTGCCTCCTTCAAGTAGACCGGGACCACCCCCTCTTGCAAGGAGGCATTAATCACCTCCCTGACCCAGTCAGCTGTCCCCTCCCTGCTGGTTTTCCTCAGAAATGTGGGGCAAGTGGCAATGTCCTTGAATCTTACCAACTGATACACATCCAACACAACAGGGCTTGACAGTGCTCTGGAGACCCCTTGAGACTCATCGGCTGTAACAGCGGAGTCAGGTTCCCAGTGGATGCAAGCAATTTCATCCTCAAAATGCTTTGCAAACAAGTCACAGCATTGACAAGACACAAGGACACTCCCTGGATCCCAATGACAGGCCCTCCCCATTTTCACCTTGGAGCTTTCCTTTTCTCACCCAGCCTCTCACCCTGGGAGATGCCCACTTCTCCACCTCTCAGCCTGGTTACAGGCATCAGGTTGAGATATCCCAACGCCACCACTTGCAGAACATTAAGCATTGAATTAATTTTATTTTTAAAGCTCAGACCAATGTTGAGATATCTTAGCATTGCCTCATCTTTGTGCCCCCCCCTCTTTTTTAGTGTGAGGGGGTTTCCTAATTAATGAAACATTGAAAATAAATGGGGAGGGGAAATGCCACATTTTCTTAGATGTGATCACACTCATATTACTTTACTCCATCCTTTAGAAATTCTATTAGTATAAGCAAATACAAAAGACACAGCGATACAAAGGAAATGAGTAGAAAGACGTATATTTAAAATAAAATTAATAGCAATAATGATGGCAATGTTGATGCTGTTAGGATGTATAAAAGCGAGAACACCATAGCTGTCATGACTACATTTTAAAAAATACTGATAAGCTACAAAATTGATAGTGTAAACTTGAATGGCCCCATGAATGCGAGCAGGTTCCAGGTTCACCTGATTTATGGGAAGAGCATGTGTGTGACATGCTAATTGTTGATTACTTTGTGCCTCATTAGGATTAGTTTGTTTCCAGCTCAGTTTTACCATGAAGCCCGAGGGAGGAACACATTTATTAAAAGTACCTCCTTATTGAGAGTGTAGGTGTGGTTGGACTGGAAGAGGCACCTTGCTGACTCTCACAGAGTTCCTTAAAAAGATTGCATTCAATATGAAAAAAGAGAATTGTGATACAATATAAAAATGTAGCATTTCTGGGAAAGCATGCACTCTCTATTTCCATAAGCTCCTGCGTCTCACTGGACCAGTCCTTCCCAGTTGGAATCCTTGGGCCACTTTCCTTGGCCCATAAATCCCTCCAAGTCAGCTTCTTCTTCCATAGGTCACCTGCTGGTTTGTTCATCCTTGGCTTCTGATCACTCCACCATTCTGAGGGCCTTCCTGAGTTTATGTTTCTTCCTTGCACAGTTGGTTTGGACTACTGCCAAGGCTAAACAATACTTAGGTGTGGTAACAGTGCAATGGTTTGGTAAGCTCCTGGTTTCTGGTCTGAAAGAGCAGCAAAATGTATGTACAGCAGGAGGTGTGAGGACTCTGACAGGGTCCTAGAGTCCAACAGCATTCTTCCCAAAGCCTAGTAAGCAGTAACTCGGCTTTTGAAAGGACCCCTCATGGACCCCTGTTGCCACCCCAGGAGCTGCTTTCATGGCCCTTTTCTGCTGGCAGGGAGAAATCAGGACACCCTGGAATCAAGGCACAACCCAGGACAGATTTAATGAATTGTGTGGCCGTTTCTGCCAAATCGGGACTGTTGAGGGGTATGCATTTAAATCAACCTTAAAATAACTTTGCCTCCCAGGGTAATGTAATCTTGAACTGTAAGGAGAAGATTAGAACCTTTACAGCTCAAAATGGTCAGAGCTGGAGGCCCATAGGATTGGCATAAAAGACCGATGCACCCTGTCTGTGTGTCCTGAATTCCACTTTCCTCCACCAGCAGCAAAAAAGGAAGAGACGGGGATCCTGAGGCAAGCTCTTGTCACTAGGAATCCAACCCCACCCAGACATATGCTGTGAATTATTGAATTCACAAGAAGAAGGTTTATGTGGAACCATAATTACCCATCAGTGTGAGGCTGGTGTGAGATTTGTGAAGTATTATAACAGTCATTTCAATTGGAAAAGAGAACTATTGTTTGAATTCCAACTGTTCAATGGTACAGAAATCTGTTGTTGCATGTCCTTGAAAAGTGAAGTCACTCCTACAAATGAAATTGGGTGGGTGGGTGGAGTTCACATTAGTCATTCACTAGGGTTTGGGAGTTTGTGGTTCTGGGGGTCAATGAGAATCTTAATGACTGAATTTTATAAGGTGTGTGTAGTTATAGTTATAGTTGCTATATAGTTATAGTTATAGTTGTTATAGTTATGGTTGTTATAGTTTAGTTATAGTTATAGCTATAGTTATAGTTGTTATATTTGTTATAGTTAGAGTTAAAACTGATTTTATAGGGTCCAGATCAAGGGAACTAATAGTACTGCTCTATTCTAGTGCAAGTAGATCAATGGGTACCGCTGCAGCGGGAAGGTAAATGGCGTTTCCGTGCGCTGCTCTGTTGCTGGCCACATGACCTGGAAGCTGTATGCCGGCTCCCTTAGCCAATAATGTGAGACGAGCGCTGAAACCCCAGAGTCGGTCACGACTGGACCTAATGGTCAGGGGTCCCTTTACCTTTACCTTTATTCTGACTTGGTCACAACACACCTGGAATGCTATGCCCACTTTTGGGCACTGCAGTCTAAGAAGGATATTTAGAAGCTGGACTGTGTGCAGAGGTGGGCAACCAAAATGATAAAGGGTCTGGAAACCAAGCCTTATGTGGAATGGATGAGGGAGTTGGGTATATTTAGCCTGGAAAGGAGGGAACTGAGAGAACTCCTTTTCAAAGCCTTAGCCATTGAACTGTGACAATTGACCTCAGGATTCTGTCCTGTCCTCAGTGCTAGTCAACATTTACATGAAACCTTTGGGAGAGGAAATGCCACACCAGCTCAGGGAAGGCAAGTTTCTTGGACTGAGTATAAGATCCAGGTGAGGACAATACAGATTGCAAACATAATTTCATTCGGCAGCAAACTTTGTATGTGTGTAAGTGAGAGAAAATTCTTAAACAGAGGCTGTATTTGTAGGATGAAAGAATGTGAGGCAGGGGAGATAGAAGGAAGTGCCAGAGAAACCAAAACTCCTAAGGACAGTCATCACCAAACAGATCAGCTGAATCAAAGTATCTCTCCCCGTCTGAGTAAAATGATTTAATTAGCTCTCAGTAATTAACTTGGAGTCATTCAGTGCATAGCAGTGTGTCCCTGGCACCTTTCAACAGTCATGAGCTATGTTTAGCTTTGCCAGCTGAGCAGTCACCTGAGCAGTACCTTGAGGCTTTCATTGCACTTTGATCAGTATATTTCTCCTTCCAACTCAGTAAGACCCCACATCAAGTAAGAGCAAGACAGAGGCATGGGCTCAGAATATACCTTTATCCATCAAGGACCCAGCAACTTCCCATAGACCTTGGATGTGATAGTATTAGCAGTTTGTGCACATGTCTGTAGCAGATGAGGGCTGCAATCAGGCACTGAAGAATATGGTTGGCTGTCTTAGCCATTGTGGAAAGAGATTTATAAATATTATCACAAGCCCTTCAAGCACTCAGTGTTTGCAGCAGAACAACCAAAGCACTAAATTAGTTTTTCTACTTTAATAATGGGCATAGTCAGATGGCCTCAATTGACTTTGCAGCCTTCTTGGAACAAGTTGCTCGTTTGAAGCTGTCCATTGTCCAGCAGAATCTCTACCAGGGGGAAATGACATCTTCCCTTCTGCCCTGCACCAATATATGTGGCAGCTGCCTCATTCGCTAAGAGACGGTTGTCTGTATTCTCACTATCCAAAACCTTTTTGGATTCTTTAAGGAGTTTCTGGTTTTAAATTGCTATATAGATACAGCCTTATAAAACTGAATGGCAGCTATGCTTTTAAAATAATAATAATTCAAAAACCAAGATTACTAAAAGAAATTGAAGAGCTGTAGTAGCTGTAGTAGTCTGGCTGCATAAAACAACAAAGTTTCAGAGGAGCAAATTGTAGGACAGGGAAATAATTGTGTAAGGTTAGACAAATTCAAAAAATATGGGCAGGTGACGATTTTGTCTAACTCTTGTGCGGAAGCAGTGCCCCCCATGTCTGCCATGTGTATACTATAGCCTCCACCTGTGGGTTCCTGAGAAAGGACGGGGAAAATGGATTCACTTCTTGTTAGTTCCAGTTACAGGTAGGTAGCCGTGTTGGTCTGCCGTAGTCAAAACAAAATAAAAAAAATTCCTTCCAGTAGCACCTTAGAGACCAACTAAGTTTGTTCTTGGTACGAGCTTTCGTGTATCTGAAGAAGTGGTATCTGAAGTGGTATCTGAAGAAGTGTGCATGCATACGAAAGCTCATTCGAAGAACAAACTTAGTTGGCCTCTAAGGTGCTACTGGAAGGATTTTTTTAAATTTTGTTTCACTTCTTGTTAGGTGAGCTTTGGGTATCAGGTAAAGATAAAGGACCCCTGGATGGCTAACTCCAGTTGAATTCGACTTTGTGATGTGGCGCTCATCTCCACTTTCACGCCAAAGGTGCCCAGGGACAGCTTTATGGGTCATGTGTCCAGCATGACTAAATTGCTTCTGGCCCATAGAGGACCATGACAAGTGTCAGAGTGCATGGAAACACAGTTTACCTTCCCACCACAGCGATACCTATTTATCTACTTGCATTGTTATGCTTTCCAACTGCTAGGTTGGAGGATGTGGGACAGAGCAACAGAAACTTATCCCGTAGTGTAGATTCAGACTGTAGTCCTTGTGATCGGCAAGCCCTAGTGGCTCGGTGGTTTAGGCCACAGCACCACCTGCATCCTTTGAGTATCTATCCAACACACACACCTAGAATTGGCAGATGCCTGAAGTGTGCCCTTATCCCAATAATGCAACAGAATGCCTAATCCTTTTCTCCCCAACCTCATCACCTGCCTAGATGCTGCTTTCTTCTTTCTGTAGCTCTCTAAATCAGATTTGTTCTTACCTACTTCCACTGGAGCAAAAATATAAAAGTCACCCACAAACAGAAAATCCTTTACTTCCAGATACCTCACATTATATCTTATTCTTACTTGCTTAACCACCCACTCTTCTTCTGTCTTGATGCACTAACAGCTTTTAGGGATAATTTGGAGCTTAACCAACAATGCATCTTCCTCAAATGGCCTTTGCACATGGCCTGATGCCTCCCACTTGACTGGTTGAGAGAATGGCCATGTTTGTGTAGCTCCCTAATGGAGGAAGTTCCATGGCCATTGCTGGCTCCCATCGAGACCTTCCTCATAGTTGTGTGAGTGGCTGATTCATACCTGGCACTCTCTCAGTCATTGGCACATTCAACTCCTGAGGTCTCACTTCATCCATTTTATCCTTTGGAAACCTTGGCCAAGACAGGAAGATCAGTTTTACTTGTTAAAGCCTTCATTGCATCCATGTGCACCCGGAGCCCATTCCATATGGATCCAATATCCAGGATTTTTCTGAAGGAGCATCTCCACCCGTGTCATTCAGCCCCAACACTGAGATTTAGTTCTGAGGGCCTTCTGGCAGTTCTCTCTGTGAGAAGTGAGTTCAGAGGGAACCAGGCAGAGGGCCTTCATGGCTGTCGTGCCCACACTGTGGAATGACTTCCCATCAGATGTCAATGAGACAAGTAACTATAGAACCTTTAGAAGACATCTGAAGGCAGCCTTGTATAGGGAGGTTTTGAATGTTTGATGTTTTATTATGTTTCTGTATAACCTTGAAGCCACCCAGAGTGGCTGGGGTTGTCCAGTCAGATGGGTGGGGGATCTTTTTCTTTTTTCAACAGTGTGCTTTGAATTTCAGTATGTCTCTCTTTATCTTTGTAGTGTTCAAACAACTCTCATTCCCAGACCTCACTGAACTATTTGTTCCCAAGTGTTACTTGCGACATGAGTCCATGGCCTATAAATCTCTCCAGGCAAGCCTCTACCAGCATCATTGAATCATAGAATCAAAGAGTTGGAAGAGACCACAAGGGCCATCCAGTCCAAACCCCTGCCAAGCAGGAAACACCATCAAAGCATTCCTGACAGGTGGCTGTCAAGCTCATTTGATCAATCTCTGCTGAGTCTCCTAATCTTTCTAGAATCATGAAGGCACTCCTGAGCGCATGCCTCTTCTTGGCCCTGCTTTCTCCAGGTAAGATGGGGAACATGTAATGATCTTTAGAGGACACTGAAGAGAACTTGCTGCTTGGGAGGGAAGGGGAGTTAGGAGTGCAGATCAACACCAGAGAGAGCAAGGACTGCTCGGTTACCAAGAGAAAGTAGAGGAGAGCCAAGTCAAGAGTTTATTTCTTGTGATGTCATGGAGATAAATGATATCATACAGATTAGTAATGAAATATCCCACTCTAACATGGAAGCTGCGTTCCAGCAATACACACAAAATTGTGAAAATCTCTCTCTCTCTCTCTCTCTCTCTCTCTCTCTCTCTCTCTCTCTCTCCTCTCTCTCTCTCTCTCTGTGTGTGTGTGTGTGTGTGCAAAAGCAAGAGATTGCCAGATGAAAATGTTGATGAAAAAGGGGAGAGCCTGGACTCTGTCGTGACAATCCCTGAAACGGGATACTAGAAACTAAAATGCTAAACCGAAGTGAATCATAACTCAAAAGAAGAAAGGAACCATAAAGCTGCAAAGTAGATAAGATAAAACTTTTAAACTGAAATAACCTAAATAACCTGATGGTTTAGCATTTTAGTTTCTAGTATCCCGTTTCAGGGATCGTCACGATAGAGTCCAGGCTCTCCCCTTTTTCGTCATATTTTTCTCGTGACTGTCTTTTTTGTGTATATTAGATGAAAATGTTGAGCATGATTTCAAAGTGCAAGGAAAGTGTTAAGAAAGTGAACAATCTTTCCTTTAGTGGGGGAGGGGGAGAAAATATTATTTAGAAAATATGACAGAATAATAATTCCATTGCAATGGAGAGTAAAAGTTTCTTAGGAAAGTAAAGGGTAAAAACAAAGTATGACCATAGCAGGAATAAATTAAATACAGTTTAATAAGAAAAACAACACCTCTTTGGAACAGATCACATAAACTCACTGGTGGGGATCCAGATTCCCTACTACTACTTGGTGGTTGTGGAAATCTCGGGAGCTGAAATTAAGAGAACCAGTGTGTTGTTGTTATCAGAGTGCCAGACAAGGATCCAGGAGACCAGGGTTTGAATCCCCACTCAGCCACAAAGCTCACTGGGGGATCCTTGACCAGGCACTATCCCTCGGTATAACATGCCTCACAAGAAGCTTCTGAGGATAAAATGGGGAGGGGAGAATAATGTACACAGCCTTGAGCTTCTTGGAGGAAGTGGCTGCAGATAAATAAATAAATGGGAAAAATTAGAAATTAAGAGCAAGTGACATTGATGGATTGGTTCATCCCTAGTCCAGGATCATGTCCTCACACTGGTCAACCCAATGACTATGGGAAGCACACAATCAGGACTTCAACGCAGCAGCAACAACTCTGGCTTACTGTGGGTTCCAGCAATTGATATTTGAAATGTGCTACATTTGATATTGGAGGTAGCACATAGGCATTATGCTTGGTAGCCATTGAGAGTCTTATTCTCCATCAATTTGTCTACCGGTAATTCTCTTTTAAAGCCATTCAAATTGGAGCCCTAACTACCTCTTGTAGAAAATACCATAGTTTAATTATGCTCAGATCTTAGCTTGTAACCAAACAGTGGGAAGAAAATGTATTTAAGTGAGAGTCTGGATGGGAGGAAAAGTTGGATGGGAGGAACCAGTGCTCTGGTGTATGGCTTCAAGAGTTTTAATTAATGAGTCTTTTACTCATTTTATTTCATTTTCTTCTGTTAAAATGCTTATTAAATTGAACCCTTTTAATTGAAAAGTTTTAATTCACTATCATCTCCTCCTCTGAGTCTCATTAAGCAAACCACAAAACCAAATAATAATAATAATGTCAATGATAATGATAATCCATGAAGTAATTTTTTGCTCCTGTCCTCAGCATTAGCTAGGAAGTGCAGACATGTGTTTAACAAGACTGGACTGACGTTTAGTGGCTATATAAAACAAGTATGTGAATCCAATGAAGATTCCTGTGAGGCCACTGTTCTGCGTACAAATATAAGTAAGATTTTCCTGACTTTTTGTCTTCTGTTGTTGGATTAGATTCATGGTTAACATAGTTGAACTATGGGTTCTACTAGCATATAGAAGTCTATGTTGGGCAACTCAGCTATGGAAAAAAGTGAGGTGAGAAAGTTGTGACAATTAATCTGTAGATGAATTAGAACTCCCATCAGCCTCAGCTACCCTGGCCACCAGTCAGGGATGATGGGAGATGTAGTCCTACAACATCTGGAGGATCACAGTTTCCCAATCCTGAAGTAAGGAATGGCTGACATATGAAAATGGGGAATCTAACACAACCAGTGGCTGAATTTGGCTGCTCATCTCCAAGCTTGGTGAAGTTGATTTGCATCAACCAGAAATCCCTATTGACCCAAACCAATGAACTCCAGTTTAGTTTTGGTTATCAAACTAGGACAATAAGCCTGGAATATAAGCTGAATATCCCCTTTGCCATAAATGACATTAAAATTGAGAGCCCTTTCACAGATCTATAAAAACTGTTCAAAAGTTGAGCAATCAGGATGGCAGATGTGCTTCACACAATGTCAATTAATTTTGAAATAATTCTCAGTGATGAAATGATGAGGAAGGAACCAACAAAAAGGAAGTATTCCTGTAGTTTGCTTCAGTTACTCAGCTTGATTCAGAGTGGCTCCTCCACCCTGGTGGACTTTGGTTCCTACTTCAACCATTGGTTAAAGTTGATTTGATCCCTTTGCTTGTTCCTGATCCACCCACCCCTTCACCCAGGAGGGTGTGGGTGCCATTTTGTGGTTCACCTCAGGTGCCAAAATGCCTTGGGGCAATCCTGGGTGGGATGGTGGTGCTCACTTGACCATGTGTCCCAACATCACTGCTACATTCTTGGAGGGAATGGGGGCAAGGGGGCAGTAAGGCTGGTGCAATGGAAGTGTCTTGCCAAGTGTCTTTCGTCAGGCAACAGGAGTTCAGGGAAGCATTTTTCCCAACCTGCAAACTGTTAGGATTGATTAAAAGGGAGAGTGAAGTGTATGTGAGATGTATTGGCAGATGTATAGAAGAAGACATGATGCCTGGTGGTACAAATGTGACCTGAAATGATGTTCATACATTCCATTGCCAAATTTAACAATACTTTCTATATTGTTAGTTTGGAAAGGTCCTGCAAAATTGTAACCATTACAATGAATGTGCCTTAGGAACAATAGACCTGCATATTCCCCCCCCCCCAGATCTAGATATTTCTTTCGCATTCTTTTTCATAGTCAAACCCCAAGTGCAACTTTCAAATAGATGCTCGTCGTCCAGCTATTGTAAGTCAGGCTATTACACCTTTACTGCAGGGGATGGTAAATTCTTTCAGATGAAGAGGTACTGCTGCAAGCCTGAAGAGTGTAACAATGAAACTCTCAGCCGTAAGTTTCTGCATCATTTTAGAATCATTAACATGTTAGGGTTTTGCACTGAATTTGGCCATGGCCTGGATCCTTAGTCAATCAGCAGTACTCAGAGGAACTGTCCTTCTAAATGACCCTTGAGCTGCTTCTGGTCAGTCTTTTAATTGGCAATATAAGCACTATCTAAGCTAGCAGTTATAATTATTTTATTATTACAGTATTTATTGAATTTATATACCACCCTATGCCCAGAGGTCTTAGGGCGGTTCACAGAAAGTCATGGATAGCTCATTGCTGAAGAGCAGAATAGAGACAGAATCTCTGTACAAAAATAGGGGACTAAAAGCATATATTTTCAGAGAGGCTACACCATATTCGATGGCATGAAAACCTTCAGACAGATTAAAAGGAAAAGCATGTCCACACTCCTAGACAACCCTTTGGGTAAAGGTCATTCATCTCAGAGACCAATGGTGACTTTGTCCCATGGTCAGTAATGAACCCAGATTGTGACTAGATCATATTTTCATCCAAGATTACTTGCAGCTGCCCCACCAAAACTGTAAGGCCCTGGGGTGGATTCTATCAATATAACACATAAATACAAAAACAGACAAAGACATTAGCATGCTCACTATACTTTTGATTTTGGCAGTTCCTGATCGCAACACGCTTCCTGAAAATGGTCTGCAGTGCCCAGCCTGCTTCTCCAATGGAACCACAGAGTGTGAAAGTGAGAAAACCGTCAACTGCCTTGAGAATGAGACCAAGTGTATTAATTTAAAAGGACTTCTTACTATTGGTAACGTTTTCCCTCGAACAGGTAAAAAAAATAAAAAATAAAAAAAGACCTAATCATCGGCTGGGTCACACAGACTCCCTCCATTTCTTCCTTCCTCTGTCTTCCTTTCCCTTGCATGTTGCTGATAAAGTAAGAGAGACCACATCTCTCACTGGCCCCATTCTGCACCCTTCCTTAATGTTTTGCCTGCCTGGTCTGCGTCCTTTAACTCTCATAATGCCACTTGCCTGACCAGAAGGAGGATTCAGAGTGAGGTGTGTATATAAATTACCCTTCTGAACAAAAGTAAAAAAAGTGCATTCATTGCTTCACCCCAGTTGCATCTGGATCTGTCCACCACTGGAATGCAGTCCAGGACAAAATGTGTCCCTCTTGCTCAAAAAGCATATTTATTATGTAAATGGCATGTAATAAATCTCCTTAAATTTTGTGACAATGAGCAGTATCTGGCTAACTCAGACCATTAGTGCAAGAATTTACAGTTGTGCGAGAGAATTTCTTTTGCATTTATGTGCTCTGTATCCTCCCGAAATCTGCTCCACAGAATTCGGAAAACCCCCAGAATGGATTTAGGAGATACACAGGAGGAAGAAGAGAGGGAGGATATGTTCCTTTCTACAATCATACATTATTTTGCCAATGTCATGATTTAGCTACATTCGCAAAGAGCTTTATATGTGTTATAACACTGTGGCAACAGATGGCGTTGTGCAGTTCCATCTTTTACCAACAAAATTTCCTCACATGAAGTTTACAACGCAAATAACTGAATCGCTTTTGTAATGTGTCTAGATCCAGTCTTACATGCACACCTCCCTATCAACATAGTTCTGAGGAATAATGCTGTTTTGAGAGGAGCCAAATTTACCACGCCCTTCCTTCCTGAAAAGAAGAGGGGATTGGGAATCAACGGGGGAGGGGCATATGGGCTGATCTGCCCCATGAGGAAAGAGGCAGAATAAAATTCCTCCAATTTTATTGCAGCTCACCTGCCCACAAGAATTTTATTTAGTTGATCTTGTTAATTAGGCCTGCTTTCAGATCCACTAATCTCATTATGTTTTATATATATAAATAAATAACCTGTTTATTAATAATCTTCATTTCTTGAGACTCCTTTGAGTATGATGTAATTTTGATTAATATCTATCTGAGTTATTTTTTTACCTGAACTTCTAATGTTCAATATTTGATGAAATTAAGATAATATTCAGATTTCTTAAATATATACATTTTAAAACTAACTTGTTAAAATTCTCATTCACCATTACGGGCACCATCTCCTAGTCCCTGGGTAAAGGACTAATGTCAACATTTGTTTCCTTTCCCCCCAGCTTTCTTAGTGTACCAATATTTCACTTTCCAAGGTTGTGGAACAACAGATTTTTGTGCCATCCCGAAAAACAGAAGAATAATTGGAGCTGGGAGATTTATCCTTTTTATTACCGAAAAAAGCTGTTATAATGCTTCACGAATCTCACACCAGCCTGAACATGAAGGGTAAATGGGACGGTGTAAACCTCCTCCTTGTGTATTCCAAAATCCATGGCAATGAGGGGGAATTGGAGGCCTAGGGGTGAAATCCAGAAATCAGGATCTCTGGTTCTTTCTTTTATGCTTTTGGTGGAGGTAAAGGGAAGCAAGGGGCATAGATAAAGGGGGTCAGAATATGGGGATTGTGGATTCTAACTACAAATGACCCTGTAGTGTACCATTAAAGATTAGTTAATTTTTCATTCTGATCATTACAAAGCAAAATAAATGGTTATGAAAAATAAAATGCTGGTCCTCGGAACTGTTTCTTTCAGATACAAATGCAATTATTATTTATTGGTTTAGCCGAAGAGATTACAAAATATAAAATACATAGAACATGATAAAAACAAAATAAAATAAAATCATTATTAACATCAGATGTTTTGTTAGATAACAGGTTTCTCCTCTGAAGAAATTAACTTAGGGCATTGTTTCAGCTGAGCTTCACTGGAGCTCAGCTGTAGCACCTTTCGGGTGGGTGCTATTCTATTGCCATTCTCAGAGAACAAGGAAGTTCATGGCGAGCTCTGGCATTTGTAAATCTAGAAAAACAGCACTGATCAGTACAAACTCCCACCCCCCTTATAACTGTCCTGTCTTTTTATAATTAAGTTTTAGTTTTTCTTGCATTACCAAGTCTTCTTTCAGATGAATATTTCAGAATGTGGAAGCATATATAGCAGACAGGAAGCCAAAAAGTTACAGGACCCTTGGGGCAATCATGGTGGAGCTTCAGTATCAGGATTCAAGTTCAGTTTTCCAGTCCATGGTTTATCATTCCTGGACTAAGCCAGCTCATCTCTCCCCTGACAATGAACTATAGGCCATGGGCATGACAACTGGTCTGTCTCTCTCTCTTAGTTGCCTTCAGACAGGGTGCCATAGACACTGCCCCCCTCCCCAATTCCACTGACTGAGCAGCCTGGCAGGATACATTGGTCATCCATACAACAGGCATCAGTAGTACCGGTATTAAAATACTACCTCCTGTCAATTGCTTATGCCCTACCCCTCTAGAGTTTGATTAAATATGTCATATGACGCTCCACCCCACAAGTCCCATCCCACAAGTCCCACCTCCAAGGGCCAACATGAAATGACTTGGGGGGAGGGGTCCACATAACCCATCTGTGATGATGGCACACCACTGCTTCCTTCATGTAGACCGGGACCACCCCCTCTTGCAAGGAGGCATTAATCACCTCCCTGACCCAGTCAGCTGTCCCCTCCCTGCTGGTTTTCCTCAGACAAGAGGGGTAAGTGGCAATGTCCTTGAATCTTACCAACTGAAACTCATCCAACACAAGAGGGCGAGACAGTGCTCTGGACACCCCTTGAGATTCATCTGCTGTAACAGCGGAGTCAGGTTCCCAGTGGAAGCAAGCAATTTCATCCTCAAAATGCTTTGCAAACAAGTCACAGCATTGACAAGACAGAAGGACTCTCCCCGGATCCCAATGACAGGCCCTCTCCATTTTCACCTTGGACCTTTCCTTTTCTCACCCAGCCTCTCACCCTGGGAGATGACCACTTCTCCACCTCTCCACCTATTTACTGGCACAAGGTTGAATCTCTCTCCCCCCCCACTTGACAGCACATTAAGCCTTTTATTTTATTTTTAAAGCTCAGACAAATGCTTTTATATCTTCATGTGTTTGAGATATGTATCACAGTAATGCCAAATTCCCAGAATAATAGAATATAACCACTTTTGCTAACAGTTCTTCCCTTCAGGTCCAGGAAACCACTGTGGGTACAAAGGACATCTGGGTGATTCCAGAAAGCAAGAGCTTCTGCCCGATGTCTCCAGCAGAACATAACACCCAGGATTGCCAAAGGGATCTGAGGTACTGGTTTGGATCAAGACTGTATCCAAATATCCACAGAAAGTACAGAATACATATTTATTTAAGAAAAATAAGACAACTGCGCAGTAAGAATCCAGTTACCAAACAGGAATAAAGAATGTTAGAAGAAGGTCATTTAAGAATTTGGGAACTTTTGGGAAAATATGTACACAGAAAACAACAAATCTGACTTAGTCTAAGCTAGTATATTTTAACACCACTTTCTGAACCTCAAAGAGATGTGGCAGCCATCAGTGCGTGCGCATCCCTTTGCGGGTCACATCTTTCACTGTGATCTGCAACAACTGGTATTAAGAGAGTAATTGGCTCTCATTCTGGAGGGAAGATAGCTATCACAACTAGATTTAAAAAGAAAAATACTGAAAAGCTACAAAACTGACAGTGCAAACTTGAATGGCCCCATGGTTGCGAGCAGGTTCCAGGGTCACCTGATTTCTGGGAAGAGCATGTGTGTGACATGCTAATTGTTGATTAGCATGTGCTCATTAGAATTAGATTGTTTCCATCTCAGTTTTATCATAAAGCCCGAGGGAGGAACACATTTATTTAAAGTACCTAAACAGGTACTGACAGTGTAGGTGTGGTTGGACTGGAGGAGGCATCTGGCTGATTCCCACAGAGTTCATTAAAAAGATTGCATCCAATATGAAAAAAAGAGCTTCATGTTACAATATAGGATTTCTGGGAAAGCATGCACTCTCTATTTCCATAATTTCCTGCTCCTCACTGGACCAGTCCTTCCCAGTTGGAATCCTTGGGCACCTATCTTTGGCCCATAATTCCCTCAAGTCAGCTTCATCTTCCATAGGTTACCTGCTTGGCTTTTGATCACTCTGACATTATGAGGGGGTCCCTGAGGATATGCCTCTTTTCACAGTTGGTTTCGACTAGTGCCCAGGCTGAACAATACAGAGATGTGGGAGCAGTGCAATGGTTGGGAAAGCCCCTTCTTTCTGGTCTGAATGAATTAGTAGAAGGAGGCGCTTGTATGGCTTCTGGCAGGAGGTGTGAGGACCCTAACGGGCTCCTAGAGTCCAACAGAATTCTTCCGAAAGCCTCGTAAACACTAACTAGGCTTTGGGAAGGAGCCCTCATGTCCCCGGGAGCTGCTTCCGTGGCCCTTCTCTGCTGGCAGGGAGAAATCAGGACATCCTGGAATCAAGGCACAGCCCATGGACAGCTTAATGAATTCTGTGGCCACTCCGGCCAAATCGGGAGTGTTGAGGGGTATGCATTCAAATCAGCATTAAAATAACTTTGCCTCCAAGGTGAATGGACTCTTGAACTGTAAGAAGAATATTAGAACATTGACAACACAAAATGGTCAGAGTTGGGGGCCACAGGATTGGCGTAAAAGTCCATTGCCTTTTAAATATGACTTTTTGTATGCTGTGTTTTAAAAAGGCTAAGGTACGTGAACATACAAAGATTGTTAGGCCCAGCTAGTCTTTTCCACCACCTGTTCTAACACTTTTAATATACCCAAAGGCTCAGAAAGAGTTAATAGCCCCTCGGCCATCCCATGAGGGAGGGAGAGATTGACAGCTAGTGGGCCATTGTGGGGCCGCCCTCCTTGCCTGGGGTGTGGCGGGATGGGCTACACTTATTGGGGATGTTTGTCCGGCTGATTTTATATCTCAACATTATACCTTTCCAACTCAGGAGACCTGATCCAAGGACGACTTGTTAGTGAGGGGATATCATCCCTTTATAGAGGAGGCCAACACGGGGTTTGGGATCACCACTGTTGAAGGGCGAGGGAGGTATGGCGGTGGGGGTAGATACTACAGGCGAAGGGTTTTGAGATGTGGAGATGCTCGAACCCCTTCCAATCTACACCCCATCCCGAGGGACGAGGGTAGGGTGAGCAGGGATTACCCACCTCTGTCACTGGTGTTGTACAATGCCAGGTCTATAGGCAATTAAACCGCCACCATGCGAGACTTTATTATCTCGCTGGTGCGAGCCCCCCCCCCCAGGTGAGATTATCAACTTGTCCCTTGGCACGGGGACTTTCCCAGGGAAGTTGAAGGAAGCAGTGGTGTGTCCGCTCTTAAAGAAAACATCTCTAGATCCTTTAGATCTATCCAATTACTGCCCGGTTTCGAATCTTCCGTACCTGGGTGAGGTAATTGAGAGAGCGGTTGCTGAACAGCTTGGTGGATTTGTGGAGGAAACATCGGCTCTGGATCCGTTTCAGTCCGGCTTTTGCCCTGGTTATGGGACCGAGACGGCTTTGGTCGCACTAACAGATGATCTCCGTAGATAGCTGGATCGAGGTGGGTCAGGACTGCTGATTCTTTTAGATTTGTCAGCAGCCTTTGACATGGTCGATCATGAACTTTTGGACCACCGCCTTGCCGACTTGGGGATTCAGGGCACAGTCCGACAATGGCTGTCTTCAAAGTTAAATCCTTCGAAGAGAGGACCTCTGGCTGGGTCGGGACGACATGGGGTTGGGGGGCCAACTCCCATCTCTTGCGGGGGCCCAATTAGTGCCAGCGTCTTCTGTCAAGAGTTTCGGTGTAACCTTCAACACCTCCCTTTCCATGGAGGCGCAGGTTGCAGCCACAGCAAAGGTGGCATTTTTCCATCTCCGCCGTATTAGGCAGTTGGTCCCCTACCTCTCTCGCCCTGATCTGGCCACAGTGATCCACGCGACTGTCACCTCCAGACTTGATTATTGTAACTCGCTCTACATGGGGCTGCCCTTGTAGCTGACCCAGAAACTCCAGCGGGTGCAGAATGCCGCGGCGAGGCTCCTTACGGGGTCTTTGCCGCGGGACCACATTCACCCAGTGCTTTACCAGCTTCACTGGTTCCCGGTGGAGTACAGGGTCAGGTTTAAGGTGCTGGTTGTGACCTTTAAAGCCCTATGCGGCCTAGGACCCTCGTACCTAAGGGACCGCCTCTCCTGGTATGCCCCACAGAGGAACTTAAGGTCCACAAACAACAACATTTTGGAGGTCCCGAGCCACAAAGTTGTTAGACTGGTCTCAACTAGGGCCAGGGCCTTTTCAGTACTGGCCCCAACTTGGTGGAACACTCTGTCACAAGAGACCAGGGCCCTGCGGGATTTGACATCTTTCCGCAGGGCCTGCAAGACAGAGCTGTTCTGCCTGGCCTTCGGGTTGGACTCAGTCTGATGTTTCCTTCCCTTATGGTTTTGATTATGGGTGATAAATGAAGCTGCATTTAAATGTTAAATTGTATTTTAACCTGTATTTTAATTAACGTTTTTTCTTTCTTTTATATTTTATTGTAATTTTACTGGTGTTAGCCGCCCTGAGCCCGGTTTCTGCTGGGAAGGGCGGGGTATACATAAAAATTATTATTATTATTATTATTATTATTATTATTATTATTTTACTTAGTTGAGAGATGTGTCCTCTTGTATTGGGGTTAGATGACATAACCATGCATTCAAAAACTGTCAAACCTCTGCTTGCCTTCTGTTTTACATTAAAAAAAAAACCTCTGATGCTTCATATCAGGAAATACCATACTTCCCCATTCCAAACTATTGATTTGAAAGATACACATTTTAGAATCAACTTTTTATTTCACACAATCCTTTATATTTATCATAATAAGGATAATGAGTGACAGAGTGGCTGGGGGGACCCAGCCAGATGGGCGGGGTACAAATAATAAATTATATTATCATTATTATGACACACTATAATACAGCACTCTTTTCTCTGTGTCCTGCATCCCATTTCCCTCCATCAACAGCAAAAAAGGCAGAGACATGGATCCTTAGCCTGACTCTCACCACTAGGCATCCAACTCCCCCTCCGCCCTATTGCTGTGAATTCTTGAATTCACAAGAAGGAGATTTATGCTGAACCATAATTACCCATCAACGTGAAGTTGGTGTGAGATATGTGAAGCATTATAATAGTTATTTCAATTGGGAAAGAGTTTGAGGAAGGGGAGATAAAGAGAAGTGCCAGAGAAACCAAAACTCCAAAGTATACTTTGATGAAGTTGCAATACAAAACTATGCAGACTTATCTGGGAGTAAGACCCATTGAAATCCGTGACACATCAAGGAAGACAGATATAGAATTGCATTGTAATCCCTTTGAAATAGAGGGTTACTACTTCCATCAACAGTGCATAGCAGTTGCTGAAATCCATACACCACCTCCAATCCTTCCAGCCAAATATATTTATTGGTGAGGGATGGGGTGGAAACTTGAGAAGCACCTTTGGCTATCATGGAAGGAGTCACATTACTAAGTAGGTCTAACATAAATAATGAAGCGAAGAAAAGGGCACCCCAAGATAGACAGCTTAGTGATGAATGTTGTCTGTGCCTTTTGTGCTGTGCATGGTTAAAAATACCTTGGTTGGTGGTATAGCGGGAAAGGAGGATATTGCTATGTGTCCAAGAGCAGTGGAAAGAGAAGAAGGAAATAGGCAAAAAGCTGTCCCTCACCTGTTTAAACACAAGGTGAACATGCTGGATCAGGACAATTACCCATCTATTCCAGCATCCCAACCGATCCCTGTGGGAAGCCTGCAAGCTGGACAAGACTGCGACAATATTCTGTTCATCAACAATTCCCAGCACCAATTATTCAGAGGCAAAACGTCTTTTGAAAGTGGAAGTAGAACATAGCCATTGTGGGAAAACATGCATTCCCTGAATTTATCTAATCCTCTTTTTAAGTCATCTGAGTTGGTGGCCATCACTGCAGCCTGCTAGAGTTGCCATATCTTGGAGAGCAAAACGAGCACATCCAGAGCTGCTGTTAGCCTGCCAGACAGCGAAAGAGGCATAGGGGTCCAGGTTCACGGGGCCACTGCTGCCACACCCGCACAGTGGGAGTGGCCTACCGCCCTCCTGTCATGATAGTCCTGTACCCATGGACATTTGAACAGCCATTCCAAGAAGGATGCTACTGTACGGGTTCTTCTTATCTTTTGAAATTGGAGAATGGGATTTGAAGCAGGTATAAACAACTAGCTGGGTTCAATTCAAGACAATGTGGCTAAGGAAACAGATCAGCTGAGTCAAAGTATCACTCCCTCTCCCAACAATCTGACACAATTAGAACAAGGAGGGGCAAAGTTCCGTAAAATGATTTCATCAGCTCTCAGTAATGATCTTGGAGCCATTGTATTCTATTCACTGCCTACCAGTGTGTTCCTGGCACCTTTCAACAGCCCTGAGCTCTGTCTAGCTTTGCCAGCTGAGCAGTCACCTGAGCTGTACCTTGAGGCTTTCATTGCACTTTCATTAGTGGCCTGGAAGACAATTAAAAATATATTGCTCCTTCAAAATCCATAAAACCCCACATCAAGTAAGAGCAAAGACAGAGGTACTGGCTCAGAATACGCCTATATCCATCAAGGAACCAGCATCTTGCCATAGTCCTTGGATCTGATAGTATTAGTAGTTAGTGCACATGTCTGTAGCAAATGAGGGCTGCAGTCAGGCACTGAAGAAGTTGGTTGGTGGTCTCAGCCATTTTAGGAAGATATTTAAGAATATTATCACAAGCCATTCAAGCACTTAGTGTTTGCAGCAGAACAACCAAAGAAACAAATTGCAGTATTTCTTCTGCTTTAATAATGGGCATAGTCAGACGGCCTCAATGGACTTTTCAGCCTTCTTAGAACAAGTTGCTCACTTGGAGCTGTCCATTGTCCTGAAGCATCTCTTAGGGGGAATCAACACCTTCCCTGCTGCCCTGTACCAATACTTGCAGCAGATGCCTCATTAGCTAACAGATAATCTTTTGCATTCTCACTATCCAAAACCTTTTAGGATTCTTTAACGAATTTCTGTTTTAAAATTGCCATGTAGATACAGCCTTATAAAACTGAATGGCCGACATGCTTTAAAATAATAATAATTTAAAAATCGAGAATGGCTTCTTTAGGCACCTTCCATGTTTTTGTCTCATTGGTACTGCTTGAAGTTGTGCTTTTAATATCTCCCTTTTAACAAACTCCCATCCATCATGAACTCCCTTCCCTTTTAGTATTAGTGACCACTGGATCACACCCAGCATTTCCCTAAGTTTTCTGAAGTCGGCTTTCTTAAAGTCTAGAATTTGGGTCTTAGTATGCTTGGTTGCTCCTTTCCGCTGTATAATAAACTCCAGAAGAGCATGATCACTCCCACCTAATGATCCTGCCACTTCTACCCCACTAAGCAGGTCATCACTATTGGTTAGGACCAGATCTAAAATGGCTGATCCTCTTGTTGCTTCTCCCACTTTCTGGACAATGAAATTGTCTGCAAGGCCAGTGAGGAATCTGTTCGACCTTGTGCTCTTGGCTGAGTTTGACATCCAACAAATATCAGAATAGTTGAAATCCCCCATTACTACTATCTCATTTCCTTTTGAATGCTTGATCATCTGTTCCAGGAAGGTGTCATCTGTGTCCTCAGTTTGGCTGGGGGGGTCTATAGTAAACTCCCACAATGTTGTTGTTGTTGTTGTTCAGTCGTTCAGTCGTGTCCGACTCTTCGTGACCCCATGGACCAAGGCACGCCAGGCACACCTATCCTCCACTGCCTCTCGCAGTTTGGCCAAACTCATGCTAGTAGCTTCGAGAACACTGTCCAACCATCTCGTCCTCTGTCGTCCCCTTCTCCTTGTGCCCTCCATCTTTCCCAACATCAGGGTCTTTTCTAGGGAGTCTTCTCTTCTCATGAGGTGGCCAAAGTACTGGAGTCTCAACTTCAGGATCTGTCCTTCTAGTGAGCACTCAGAGAGATCACTGTTATTTTTCTCTCCCTTAATTTTGACCCAGATACTCTCAATTTGGCTTTGAAGTTTTAAATCATGGATCTCTTCACAGGTATACACATCCCAGACATATAACGCCACTCCTCCTCCTTTCCTGTTTGGTCTATTTCTCTGAAATAGATTGTATCCCTCTATTACTACATTCCAATCATGAGACTCATCCCACCAGGTTTCAGTGATGCCTATTATGTCGTATTTAGTTTGCTGTACCAAGAGCTCAAGTTCATCTTGTTTATTTCCCATGCTCTGTGCATTAGTATACAGACACTGAAGACCATTGATCATTTCCCCATGTCTCTTATTTAAGGATTTTTCCTCCCACCACTAGGTCTGTGTGCTGTTTGCTCCATTTGGTCCTTGACATTTGGATGATCATCTTCAGCACTTGATTGACTCCTACCATCAGGACCACTGTCTTCCTCCCCCACATAAGTCAGTTTAAAGCCCTCCTGATGAGGTTTTTGAGATTATTGGCAAAAACATTCCTCCCAACCCTTGTGAGGTACAGCCCATCACTTGCCAGAAGTCCATCTTCAAGAAACTGCAGACCGTGATCTAAGAATCCAAACCGTTCCTGCTGGCACCATTTGCGAAGCCAGTTGTTCACTTCCCCTATTTTCCCCTCTCTCACTGGGCCACGTCGTTCAACTGGGAGGACCGATGAGATGACAATTTGTGCATTTAATTGCTTCAACTTCCTGCCCAGAGCCTCATAATCATGTTTGATCTTCTGGAGGCTATGGCTTGCAGTGCCATTGGTTCCCACATGGACCAAAAGGAAGGAGTATTTGTCAGTGGGTTTTATGATTCCTTGCAGCCGTTCTGTTACATCTTGGATCTTGGCCGCGGGGAGACAGCACGCCTCTCGAGACGTCTTGTCAGGCCCACAGACACTGCTTCTGTACCCCTCAGTAGGGAATCCCCTATCACCACTACACGCCTCTTCATAGGCTTGGTCGGGATTCTTCCATGTGCTGTCTCTTCCAAGGTCACCTGCACATTCCCGGAGGACTGACTGTGCTGCTCGTCTTCATATTCCTCATCAACTGTGATGAGGGAGAGATCTTCCCACATAGGTGGGAGAGACCATATGTGCACAGTATGCAAATCATATGTTAGGCTCCAATGCTTTTTGGGCAAGCCTACCCTGCAGGGAGGACAGTTAAGTTCATCTTCTGTAGGAACTGCAAACCAAATTTGGACAAATTCAAAAATGTGGGCAGGTGAGGATTTTGTCTAACTCTTGTATGACTTCCCCATGACTTCCTGGTGTATACTGCAGCCTGTGGCTTCCTGAGACGGTGAGAAAAAGACTCACTTCTTGTTAGTTGAGCTTTGCATATCAGGTGAAGGTAAAGGTAAAGGTAAAGGACTCCTGGATAGGTAATTCCAGTTGAATTCAACTTTGGGGTATGGCACTAATCTCCACTTTCAGGCTGAGGGAGCTGGTGTTTGCCCGCAGACAGCTTTATGGGTAATAGCCAGCATGAGTAAATCGCTTCTGACACATGGAGGATCGTGAAGAGTGCTAGAGTGTACAGAAACACCATTTACCTTACCGCTGCAGTGATACCTATTTATCTACCCACACTGGAATGGTTTCAAACTGCTAGGTTGGAGGAGCTGAGACAGAGCAACAGAAGCTCACCCCATACTGTGGATTTGAACTACAGTGGTACCTCGACTTACGAATTTAATGCATTCCGAATGCACATTCGGAAGTCGAAAAACTCGGAAGTCGAAATGCGATTTCTCATAGGAATGCATTAAAAACGGATTAATGTGCTCCTATGGGAAGAGAAATCGGGGGTCACTTACCTTTTCGAGGTGGATGGCCAGGCTCCTGCAGCGCTCCTTTCCTTGCAGGCGGCTCTGAGGGGTGCTCGCCGCCACCATGGCGTGAAAAAAACCCGCGCTGGGCCGCTACGGCGCAAAAAAAAGTTGCGCCGGGCATCCCCGGCATGAACAAAAAAGCCGCGCCGGGCATCCCCGGCATGGAGAAAAGCTGAGCTGGGTGTCCCCGACACGGGAAAAACCCACGCTGGGCCGAAATGGCCTGAAAAAAAAAGTTGTGCCAGGCGTCCCTGGCATGAACAAAAAAGCTGCGCTGGGCGTCCCCGACGTGGGAAAACCCCGCACTGGGCTGAAATGGCCTGAAAAAAATCAATCCTTGCCGGGCTCCCCTAGCCTGACAAAAAACCTGCGGCGGGCATCCCCGACGCTGGAAAAAGCCGCACCGGGCATCCCCGACGTGGGGAAACCCTGCGCTGGGCCGAAATGGCCCGAAAGAATCAACCATTGCCGGGCTCCCCCGGCCAAAAACGAAGCCGCGCTACACCTCCACAGCGCTAAAAAAAGCCGCGCCGGGTCCCGCTCGTGACCAAAATGGCCACTCGAGCAAAGTCCCGCCTTCTCTTCCCACCGGAAATACAGTGGAACTTCGACTTCCGATTCGGAAGTCGAAAAATTCGTAAGCGCGTGGCCAGTTTTTACCATTCGTAACTCGAAAAATACCTAAGTCGAGTTACTCATAAGTCGAGGTACCACTGTACTGACCTTGTGATAAACAAGAATAGAATAGAATAGAATAGAATAGAATAGAATAGAATAGAATAGAATAGAATAGAATAGAATAGAATTTATTGTCATTGTCCCCTTCGGGGGCAACGAAATTACTTGGCTGCTCCATCCACCCAGATAGGGCACTCCATGCAAAGACAAAACAACTACGCGGCGCCGGAGGGCTCGGTCGGGGGGAACTTCGCTCCGAAGTTCCCCGGCCCGAAAAGGGAGAAAAGGGGTGACCACGACAGCGCAGCGGCCCCCAAAACTCACGGGAAGAGCGTCCCGGGACCAGGCGATCCTGCAGTAGCTTGCAGCGACTCCCTTGCTCCCCGGTAAGCCCTAGTAAGGGCTGCCGAGAGCGGGCGAGGAGTCTGAGCTCTTTGGATCCCACAACATCCGAATACCCCTGATGGGCGAAGCTGCGTGACCGGCCCCTGCTGAGCGCTTCGATTCCTCTAAAAAGAAGATTTGGAACGTGAAATTGTGAGTAAAAAGACGATTTGGACAGTAATTTTTGAGCCGCATGGGACCCAAAAACGGAGGTCGTTCCCATGCCGTTGAAACAAAATAACAGGGAACTGTGTAGCCAAGGCGAAGTGAAAGTGGAAATGAAACAGGAAGCTTTGCATTAGCATATCCAGTTACCCTATCTCCCCTTGGTATCGGGGGAATCTGGCTTGAATTAAGATTTGGAGTTGATTTTTAAAAAAATTATACATGTTGAGACTGTGACTTTTGGAAAAAATGGCGAATGATCTGACGGAGGAGGACTTGAAAAAATTACTGGAGGTTGTACTAGAAATAAGAGACTCCATCAGAGCAGCCAATGAAAGGTGGCAAGTTCACCAAAACAATAATGACATCATACCAGATGTAACAATGATGGGAAAAGTAACAGATGGAAAACATCTCCCAGACTGTGGGAAAAAAACAATACTGGGAAAAAAAACCTGCAGCCGGCAAAACAAAAGAGGCAAAGCACTTGCAATTGCCAACAGGAAAAAGAATAAAAGGACAAAGACTACTAAAAACAAGATATACAGAAAAAAGACTTTGAAAGGAGAAAAAAATATAGATCATCCAATTGGACGAGGCCAAATAGCGAAGGAAGAATTGAAGAGGAAGGAGCTGCAGAGAATGAAGGAAGAAGGTGTTTGTGGTCAAGAGAACTGGTGGACATGGGTGGCAAAATGGGTGGGAGTGGGATAATGAAGGTTAAGTTTATATAAAAACGGTTACTTTTCTGGTTTTGAAGACAATGATATGGATATGGTTAAAGGTATCTGTGAGAGGTGTGTGATGTCTTCTCAAGAGTAAGCATCCACACACGTTTCTTGCTAAACTAATAGCTTTATTTACAGCATCAAACATTCAAGCGTTCAAACTTCATCATCCGTCTCGTCTGAGTCAGATACCTGGAGTGCCGGCTGACGGCTCCGCCCCCAGCATAAGAGCTTCGGGAAACCAAAGCGCCGCCCACCTTCCTTCCGTTTCTGCCCTCTGGACCTGAGCGGGGTGTCGCTGGTGGCTTCCCCCTTATTCCCATCCTGACCGCTGGACGGCTCTGGGGCTCTAGCAGCATCCCAGAGCCCCTGTTCCTCTCTGTCCACCTCCATTTCCTGTCCTCCACCTTCCAGCTGTTCTGGAGGTCTGGCAGCATCCCAAAGCCTTAACACCTCTTCTGGTGTACACGGGGCTCTAGCCTCCTCCCTGAGCCCCTCCCCTTCTCCTTGCGGACTCAAGGCATTAGCCTCATCCCAGAGCCTTAATACCTCTTCTGGTGTACACGGGGCTCTAGCCTCATCCCAGAGCCCCTCCTCACTGCTGCCTTCCTCCTGACTTTCCTGTGAGTCGCTATCTGATCTAAACTCCTTCTTTTGCCTCCAGCTGTCTGTACCTTCTGACTCTGCCTTGGGGGCGGAGCAATCCCTGACAGTATGCGGGAGAATAAAATACATGAATACGGTAATGATTAAGTGAAAGTGTGCTGGTCCCAAGGGATATCCGATAGGCGAGGTCTAGTCCAGTCCAAGGTCAGTCCAATCCAGAAGTCACAAAGCCAAAGTCACAAAGCCGAGGTCAGGATCAAGCCAGGAGTCAGAAGCCGAAGGGACAAAGCCGAGGTCAGGATCAAGCCAGGAGTCAGAAGCCGAAGGAACAAAGCCGAGGTCAGGATCAAGCCAGGAGTCAGAAGCCGAAGGAACAAAGCCGAGGTCAGGAACACAGGAACCAGGAACAGGAACTGGGCAGCAACGATGTTGCTCCTGCAACTTGGGACTGGGACTGGCCGGCTTTTATCTGCCCCGAGGCACAGGGCGGCTCCGATCGTCAGGTGACTCGCCTCTCCTGGCTTGGAGGCGAGCACTCCTTCTGTGAGAACTTAGCTCCCTTCGCCTCTCTGCCCTGAGCCTTTGCAGTTCAGGAGAAGCTGGAGGGTTACCGGACCCAGAGGCAACCTCAGCTTCCCCTGACTGGGTGGGGAGTGGAGCACCTGTAGGCAGTAAGTCCTCCATCCCATTAGGAGCCAGATCAACCTCAGCCGAAGCCTGCACCTGAGGATCCAGCACAGGTGAGTCCCCTTGCGACCCAGGCCCTGGCTCTGCTGTTTCTGAGGGCAGTGAATCCTGTGCAGGCTGGGATCCCTCAGGTTCAGCATCTGAATCTGACTCCCAGGTCATCACAGAAAGAAGATATGATAGCTAGATTCCCTAGAACGGGGGAGGGAGGGGTGAAAAAAGAATGGAAACAAGGGGAAAGGGCCTTGGGCGGAAAATAGTTTTAAATAACGGAAATTAGATGTGTAATTTAAAAAAAAAATGTGATGTGAAAATTAAGGGAAAGTAATTGAGATTGTATAAGAAATGGAATCAGAAACCTGATAAAGAAGATTAATGATGAATTCAACAGCGGGGATCCGAGGAAGTCACTAGGAATTGGTATTAGAGAAAATTGGAATGTCTAACCCAGGAATAGGGCTAGGCCTAAGCAATGTTATGAAGAAGGATAAATATGGTTAATTGTACAATGTATATGGGCCCCTGTGAGAGGGGGGTGATGAAGAGATTGCTTCCTACGGTGAGAGGGGGGAAGCAAGGAAAACTTAACCATGATGTCAAGTGCTTATAAAATTGTAAAACTTAATAAAAATAATTTTTTTTAAAAAAAAAAAACTACAAAAACACTGATTAAAACCATATACACTGATTAAAAACCATACAATGATAAAACATAACAGGTAAGATTAGATGACTTCAAAGTCCAGGCTTCCCATTAAAGGCCACGATCGCTCTGGAGAAGAAGCTGTTTCTAAGATGGCTTGTTCTTGTTGTCATCGTCCTGTATCTCCGTCCCGATGGCAAAAGTTCAAAGAGACGGTGACCAGGATGCGATGGATCTTTCACTATGTCCAGTGCCTTTCTGTAGCACCTCATGGCATAAATCTGCTCTAAGGTGGAGAGCGAACAGCCAACAATGCTCTCTGCTGCCTTAACAACTCTGCACAACCCCATCCTGTCCTTGGTAGTACAGCTTCCGTACCACACACATAAGCCATAAGTGAGCACGCTCTCAATGGCACAGTGATAGAAGGCAAGCAGCAGCTTTTGTGGAAGATGGTTTTTCCTTAGAACTCTCAGGAAGTACAGTCTCTACTGCGCCTTCTTCACAAGCCCCCTTATGTTTGCACTCCAGGACAGATCCTCCTGTAATTCAATGCCCAGAAATCTGGACATTGTTACCCTCTCCACACAGATTCCATCAATCAAAAGTGGTTGGACATCGTTCTTCTTTCTCCTGAAGTCCACCACAAGCTCCTTTGTTTTCTTTGTATTTATGAGCAAGTTGTTAGCTCTGCACCACTTCGTCAGCTGCTCCACCTCATCTCTGTAGTTTGTTTCATCCTCCTTATCAGAGATGAGCCCAATCACGGTTGTGTCATCTGCAAATTTGACAACCCTATTACTAGGGTGAGCAGTGACACAATCGTACGTATCGAGAATATAAAGGAGCGGACTGAGAACGCATCCCTGTGGTGTTCCTGTATTAGTCCTGAGCATATTAGAGGTATAAGGGCCCAACCGAACCCTCTGGGAGCGATCTGACAAAAAGTCCAGTATCCACCCACAAAGTGATAGCGGGAGCCCCTAGAGGCTCAGTGGTTTAGGCCACAACACCACCTGCATTCCTTTGGGTATCAACCCAGCATGCCCACCGAGGTCCCACTGCTCCGTGTTTACCCAACATTTTCATGTCAGATCTACAGGGCTGTGTCCCCACTCTTTTTCTGTGCAGATACACTAACAGTTTGGGGGAGTGATTTGGAGCTGAACCGACAATGTGTCTTGCTGAAGCAGCCTTTGCACATGGTCTGGTGTCTCCCACTCGACTGGTTGAGAGAATGGCCTTGTTTGTGTAGCTCCCTAACGGAGGAAGCTCTATGGCCATTGCAGGCTCCAATCAAGACCTTCCTCATAGTTGTGTGAGTGACTCATACCTGGCCCTCCCTTAGTCATTGGCACATTCAATTCCTGAGGTCTCACTTCATCCCTTTTACCCTTTGGAAAACATGGCCAAACAGGTGGATCAGTTTTTATGGTTAAATCTTTCATTGCATCAGTGTGCACCCACAGCCCATTCTGTAATTTCCAGGCTTGCTGAAATTGATCTAATAGCCAGGCTTTTCCTGAAGGAGCACCTCCCCCCCCGTCTTTCAGTCAAGACACTGATATCTAGTTCTGAGGGCCTTCTAGCAGTTCTCTCACTGTGAGATGTGAGCTTAGAGGGAACCAGGCAGAGGGCCTTCATTGTGCCCACACTGTGGAACGACCTCCCATCAGAGGTCAAGGAGATAAGTAACTATAGAACCTTTAGAAGACATTTGAAGGCAACCTTTTATAGGGAGTTTTTTTAATGTTTGATGTTTTATTATGCTTCTGTATATGCTTGAAGCACCCCAGAGTGACTGGGTTGACCCAGTTAGATAGGTGAGGTAAAATAATACAATTCTTGTGATAATTAAGAGAAATCCTTAGATGGAGGCCATTTTGTGGGGCTATTTTGTAGGTGGTTTCTGGACTTTAGACTCTGCCTATTTCGCTCTCAATTGCTTTCTGGAGTGCCTTCACCATTTAAATTGTAAATTATCTATATCAAAAAAGAAATCAGAAGCATCGTTCAACAACTAATGAGATCATAACTGTCCATTAAACGTTAATTAGCTTAATGTTAAATTAAATGTCCAGCTAGCTTCCAAGCCTTTTAAGTCTTACTCACAACAGGATTTTTCTTTGTGCAGCGTAGTGAAGAAGATAGGAGAGCCAGCAATAGCTGTAAATCAGGAACTCTGGAGCAATCGTGTTGAAACTTAAAGTAATTTTTTTACAAAAGCAAAAAACCAGTCGATAAAGCACTCATGTTTTATCTCTTGTATGAAAGAAAACTTTACACTACATTCAGCTCAGCTCAGCGACCAACGCCCACGGTTACAAACTGAGCATTTATACCAATTATCTAACATTCCCGGATGTTCAAGGACGCACAGCTGCTCAGTGATTAGAGCGACTCAGACTTTTTAACCCTTTAACACCAACAATAACTAATGAGCTTTGCATTTCAGTATCTCCCTCTCAGGGCCGGCGCTTCCATTTAGGCGAACTAGGCGGTTGCCTAGAGTGCCAAAATGGAGGGGGCGCTGGACAGCCTGCCCCCACCCCCTGCTGCCGCCCCAACCAGCAGTGGAGCGAGCAGGTTGGGGCGAAAATCGTGGCGGAGGGGGCGCCAAAATGGAGGGGCGCTGGCCAGCCTGCCCCTCGCCCCCGCCGCCGCCCTGTGCCACCCCAACCAGCAGTGAAAATCGCGGCGGCGTGGGGCGCCTGGCGGGCAGGGGGCGGGGCACAGTACGTCATGCACAATGACGTCACGTGCCCCGCCCCCTTGTCTAGGGTGCCAAAAACCCTGGCACCAGTCCTGCTCCCTCTTTACCTTTGTAGCAAACAAACAACTTCCATTCCAGGATCTCACTGAACCATTTGTTCCTAAGTGTTACTTGCAACATGAGTCCATATCCTATAAATTCCTCCAGGTGAGCCTCTACCTGCATCAATTCCCGTGTTGATCCATCTCTGCTCTGAGTCTCCTAATCTTTCTAGAATGCTGAAGGCACTCCTGAGCGCATGCCTCCTCTTGGCCTCACTTTCTCCAGGTAAGATGCTCTTTAGAGGACACTGAAGAGAACTTGCTTCTTGGGAGGGAAGGGGAGTCAGGAGTGCAGATCAACAACAGAGAGAGCAAGCACTGCTGGGTTACCAAGAGAAAGTAGGGAAGAGTCAATTCAAGAGATTATTTCTTGTGATGTCATACAGATAAACTATATCATGTAGAAAAATAATGAAATATCCCACTCTAAGATGGAAGCTGCATTTAAGCAATACACACAAAATGTGGATCTCTCTCTCTCTCTCTCTCTCTCTCTCTCTCTCTCTTTCTGTCTGGGTGGGTGGGTGTTTGTGGGTGGTGTGTGTGTGTGTGTTGGGTGGGTGGGTAGGGAAACAGAGGGGCGATGTGCAAATGCAAGAGATTGCCAGATGAAAATGTTGGGCATGATTTCAAAGTGCAGGAAAAATGCTAAGAAGGTGAACAATCTTTTCTTTAGTGGGAGAGGTAGAGAAAATATGCCTTAAAAATAGGACAGAATAATAATTCCATTGGAATGGAGAGTAAAAGTTGCTTTGGAAAGGAAAGGAAAGGAAACAACATATGGCCATAGCAGGAAGAAATTAAATACATTTTACAAAGAAAGACACCTTCAAGTCTACCCCTTGGAACAGATCACGTCAATCCCCTGGTGAGGATCCAGATTCTCTACTACTACTCATTGAATGTGGAAAATTGGGGAGCTGAATGTGATTTGAGTGTCAGACAAGGATCCAGGAGGCCAGGGTTCGAATCCTCACTCAGTCACGAAGGTCACTGGGTGATCCTAGACCAGGCACTATCCGTGGGCTTAACCTACCTCACAGGAATCTTCTGAGGATAAAATGGGGAGGGGGAAACCATGTACACCACCTTGAGCTTCTTAGAGGAAGTGGCTGCAGACAAATAAATGAATTAGAAAAATGAGAAATTGACAGCAAGAGAAAATGATCGATTGGTTCATCCCTAGTGCAGGATCCGGTCCTCACACTGGCCAAGCCAATGACTAAGGGAAGCACACAATCAAGACCTCAGCACAGCAACACTCTGGCTTACTGTGGGTTCCAGCAATTGATATTTGAAATATGTTACTTTTTATATTGGAGGTAGTACATAGGCAACATGCTTAGGAGCCTTAGTAGTCTTATTCTCCATCAGTTTGTCTAATCCTCTTTTAAAGTCATTGAAATTGTTGGCATTCACTGCTTCTTGTAGAAAATTCCATAGTTTAATTGTGCTCAGATCTAAGCTTGTGACTAAACAGTGGGAATAAAATGTATTTAAGTGAGAATCTGGATGGGAGGAAAAGTGGGCCATGGGAAAGTGAGGGTACACCTCCCCACTTATTGGAAATAATTCAACCAGTGTTCTGGCCAATGGCTTGAAGAGTTTTAATTAATGAGTCTTTTACTCATTTTATTTCATTTTCTTCTATTAAAATGCTTATTAGATTGGACCCCTTTTAATTTAAACATTTTCATTCACGATCACCTCCTCCTCTGTGTCTCATTAAGCAAAAAGCAAAACCAAATAATAATGATGATGATGATAATTCATGAATCTTTTCCTCCTGTCCTCAGCAGTATTTCTGAGGTGCAGAACTGCGTTTAACGGGACTGGAATGGAATCTACTAGCAATACAAATACAATTTGTAGTAGAGATGTTAAATATTCCTGTACTTCCAGTGTTTTGCGTACAAATATAGGTAAGATTTGCCTGTCTTTTTGTCTTTTGCTGTTGGATTTGATCCAGGTTAAGATAGGTGAACTTTAAGGGTTCTACTAGCATATAGAAGTCTATGCTTGGGCAACTCACCTATGAAAAAAGTGATGTGAGGAAGCTGTGACACTTCGCCTGTAGGTGAATTAGAACTCCCATCAGCCTCAGCCAGCCTGGCCACCAGTCATGGATGATGGGAGATGCAGTCCAACAACATCTGAAGTAAGGAATGGCTTGCATTTGAAAATGGGGGATCATTTAAGAAACAACTTAAAATCACTAACTTCCAATCACGCTCACTATACTATTTACCTTTCCATTATTTTTCCACAGATTTATAAGTCATGAATGTCCAATATAGTATCAAATCCAATATAATGTCTAATACAATTTTGTTTACAAGTATCAATCCAGTTCTGCAAGTATTTTTTTATTAGTACAACATGTATTCAAATATATTTTAAATATTTTCCATTCTTCGTATACCTTTTGATCTGACATTCCTCTGATTTTCCCTCTCAGCTTGGCTAATTGTAAATATTCTATCATAAGAATCTGCTATGCTATTATCGAAGGTAAGGTTTCATTCTTCCAATTCCTGGCCACTATTATTCTAGCAGCCGTGGCTGAATACATGAATAGTGGTCTGAGGTTCTTTTTGAATTCTGTTGGCAATATACCCAGGAGAAAAATTTCTGGTCTTTTTTTAAAAGTAATTTTAAATAGTTTTTTAAGTTCACTATAGATGTTATTCCAAAATTCACAGATCACTTCACAATTCCACCACATGTGGAAGAAAGATCCTGTCTCCTTTTTACATCTCCAGCATGTTTGTGATCTTTGTTTGTACATTTTGGCAAGTTTTAACGGGGTGTGATATCACCTATACACCATCTTCATTGTGTTTTTTCTGAGATTAAAACATGCCGTGAATTTAATATCTATTCTCCAAAGCCTTTCCCACTGATCCATATTGATGTTGTATCCCAAATCCTGTGCCCACTTTATCATCACATCTTTAACTTGTTCTTCTTTAGTTCCCCACTCTAATAAGCAATCATATATTCTTGATATATGTTTCCCTTTAATATGTTTTAATGCTTTCTCAAATCTCGTTGTTTCTTTTGCAATACCTTCCTTCCTATCTATGACAGTAGTCTTTGGTTTAGCTGAAAATACTGAAGCCAATCAGACAAATGTTCTTTAATTTCTTCATATTTCCTCAAGATTGGCTCAACTTTGCCCTTCTCTAATAACAATCGGTATGTTGGCCACTCTCCTTTCATATTTCTTCTTTTAACAGCTAATGCGTCTGCCGGTGAGGTCCACAATGGTATTTTTGGCTCTAGTATTCCTTTATATTTGCTCCAGATCTTATAGAGTGATTTCCTAACCACATAATAATAATAATAATAATAATAATAATAATAATAATAATTTATTATTTGTACCCCGCCCATCTGGCTGGGTCTCCCCAGCCACTCTGGGCGGCTTCCAGCAACATTAAAATACATTAACACATCACAGATTAAAAACTTCCCTGAACTTCAGGTGTTTTCTAAATGTCATGTAGTTGTTGATCCTTCTAACCTCTGATGGGAGGTTAAAAAACCCTTGTGAACTCTTACATGACTCAGAAAACCCTTGTGAACTCTTACCTTATCATATATTAAGTAGGAGTGCCACCCATACCGATTATCGTGGCCTTCAAGACCCAGCAGATCCGTATCTTTTAAGAGAATCCATGTTAATCCTGCTGCCACATGGTATAGTTCTAGGTCAGGGAGCGCAAAGCCCCCTCTTTCTTTCCTGTCTGTTAGTAGTTGATATTTAATTCTCGGCTTTTTTCCATTCCAAACAAATTTTATTATCTCTTTTTTTCCATTCCTGGAAGCACTTCATGCCTCCCAAAATTGGGATTGTTTGGAATAAATATATCATTTTTGGGAGAATGCTCATTTTTATTGCTGAGATTCTTCCCCACAGAGAAAGATGCAGTCTATTCCATGTCTCCATATATTTTTTTGGCCTCTTTCCAAGTTTTTATATAATTGTCTTCATACAAGTTTATACTTTTGGTGGAAATCCAGATTCCTAAATATTTAGCCTTATTTTTAATTTCCAGTCCTGTTTTCATCTGTACTTCTTTTTTTTCCTCCTGTGTTAATTTTTTTGTCATTAACTTGGTTTTTTTGATAGTTTATTCTCAAACCCATTAATTTTCCATAATTCTTAATTATGGTATATCCAAAGTTTCTGGTATGCTTTGTATCGGTTCCTGTGTTGTAACTATTAAATCGACCGCGAAGGCTCTTACTTTATAATTCTTTTCTCCAATCACAATTCCTTTTATGTTTTCATTATTTCTGATATTCTGCAGGAGTGGCTCTAGAGCTAATATGAATAGCAAAGGGGACAAGGGAATCTAACATCACCTGAGCACAACCAGTGGCCGAATTTGGGTGCTGATTGCCAAGCTTGGTGAACTTGATTTGCATCAACCAGAAATCCCTACTGACCCAAACCAATGAAATCCAGTTTAGTTTTGCTTATCAAACTAGGACAATAACAGTGTGATTCAGTGGGTTCCTCCACCTTGATGGTCTTTGGTTCCTACTTCAACCATTGGTTATGGTTGATTTGATCCCTTTGCTTGTTCCTGATTCACCCACCCCTTCTACCCAAGAGGGAGTGGGTGCCATTTTGTGGTTCACCTCAGGTGCCAAAATGCCTGGGGGCAATCCTGGGTGTGATCGTTGTGCTCACTTCACCATCTGTTCCAACATCACTGCTACATTCTTGGAGGGAGACAGGCAAGGGGGCAGTAAGGCTGATGCAGTGCAAGTGTCTTGCCAAGTGTCTTTTGTTCAACAACCGGAGTTCAGGGAAGCATTTCTCCGAACCTGCAAACTGTTAGGATCGACTAGAAAAGAGAGTGCAGTGTATGATAGATGTATTGTCAGGTGTATAGAAAAAGGCATGATTCTTCATGCAAAACATTTGACTTAAAATGAAGTTCTGCATAAATTCCAAATTTAATGCATTTTACAAATTAATTGCAAACATAAAAAGAGAGGCTGGTCCTATGGATTGAGAAGGCAAGAGACTACTGCTTGTGGTTGAGAGCTGAACTGTGCAGACCATTAAGACAAGCCTGTGCAGACCATTAAGAATACACTGGTTTATTGAAATATATCTGTTTACTTTTAATATGGTTCTTATTGTATCTTTTATGTATTATAACTGAAAAACATTTTGATATCTCTTTTCTTTTATGATATAGCAGTGCACACACATTTAAATAAATAAATAAACAGCACCTCACTTTACATTGCCAAATTGAATAAGACTTTCCATATTGTTACTTAGAAAAGGTCCTGATTCAGGCAACACAGAAAATTGGGACCATTATAATGAATGTGCTTTAGGAGCAATAGACCGCATTTCCCCCCAGATCCTGATATTTCTTTCAAATTCTTTTCATAGATAAACCTGAAGTGCAAATTGTGAATAAATGTTTGTCATCCAGCAGTTGTTTCTCAGGCAATTACAGCTTCACTGCAGCGGATGGTAAATTCTTTGAGATGAAGATGCAATGCTGCAACACTGACCTGTGTAACAATGCAACTCTCAGCCGTAAGTTTCTGCATCATTGTAGAATCATTAACATGTTAGGTCTCTGCACTGGATGTGGCCAAGGCTTGGATCCTTAGTCAATAAGCAGTACTCAGAGGACCTGTGCCTCGTTCAAATGGGGTGAGACAGCTCCAGATGGCTACAGGTTGGGTTGAGCAGCTCAGGACTATTAGGGGCTCTCAACGGGTGGGGATTCAGATTGGACACAGAGTCAGGCATGAGGAGAAACTGTGAAAAAGAGGGACCTACTAGGCAGCTTTTTCTCGGCCAGGGAAGCAATGGGTTGCCTTTCCAGCCAGGCCTCTCATTCTTCCTGTCCCTTGAACATCACCATGCAGGATCAGATATATAATTGGATACCAAAGCCCATGAACAGCTCATGAATAGCTTATGGTCCCTTCAAGGTAACTTTCAATTGGATGTTTCAAATATGGACCTTACAACCCACCTATCTTATCCAAGTGTCCTCCTGAATCACCCTTGCGCTAGTTCTTCTCTGTCTTTTAATTGGCAAGCACTATCTAAGCCAGCAGTTATAATGGTGCAAAGATAATACCCTACTTTACAGCATTCTATGAAATTTATATATTGAATTTATGTACCACCCTATACCTGGGTGTCTCAGGGAGGTTCACAGAAACTCTCGGATAGCTCATTGCTGAAAAGCAGAAGAGAGACAGAATCTCCGTACAAAAATGGGGGACTAAGAGCCTATATTTTCAGAGAGGCTACACCATAATCGATGGCATGAACACATTCAGAGAGATTAAAAGGAAAATAAAGTTCCCACTCTCCCACCCCACTGTGGGTAAAGGTCATTCATCTCAGAGACCAATGGTGATTTTGTCCCATGCTCAGCCCTGAACCCAGATTGTTTCTAGATCATGTTTTCATCCAAGAACACTTGCAGCTGCCCCAGCAAAACTGTGAGTTGCTAGGGTGGATTCCATTTATATAACACAGAGATACAAAAACAGATAAAACCATTAACATGCTCACTATACTTTTGATTTTGGCAGTTCCTGATCGCAACATGCTGGCTGAAAATGGTCTGCAGTGCCCATCCTGCTTCTCCAAAGGAACCAAAAAGTGTAAAAGTGAGAAGACCGTCAACTGCCTTGAGAATGAGACCCAATGTGTTGATTTTAGAGGAGCTTTTAATAACGGTAACATTGCTATTCAGTCAGGGGGAAAGGCCTAATGTTTGGCTGGGTCACATAGACTCCTTCCTGCTCTCCTGCTCTCCCTTCCTTCCTTTTTCCAGTGCACGCTGCTGGAAAAGTGAGAGGGATCATATCTCTTACTGGCTCCACTCTGCACCCTCCCTTAGTGTTTAGCCTGCCTGGACTTTCTTTAACTTTCATAATGCCACTTGCTTGTCTAGAAGCAGGATTCTGATCGGGATGTTTATATTAAATACCCTTCTGAACAAATGGGGAAAGTGCATTCATTGCATCTGGATCTTTCCACCACTGGGATGCAGTCCAGGACAAAATGTGGGCCTCTTTCTCAAAAAGCAGGTTTATTATGTAAAATAAATGTACTTAAATTTCCTTAAATTCTGTGACAATGAGCAGTATCTGGCTAATTCAGACCATTAGTGCAAGGATTTATAGTTGTGCAACAGAATTTCCACTCTTTTCTGCCTGTAGGTGCTCTATATCCTCCTAAAAGCTGCTCTAAAGATTTAGCTGTCATAATTTAACTGTACTGTCAGGGGGCTGCTCTACTGTCAGGGGCCAGCCCTCCTGACATGTACATTCGTAAAAAGATAAATTGCTTTACATGCATTATAACACTGTGACACCAGTTAGCGATGTGGAGTCTTATCCTTTGCCATTGGGATTTCACAACACATTTAAGTGAATCGCTCTTTTCATGTGCCTGGATCCAGCCTTCCATGCACACCTCCCAATCAACAGCGTTTTGAGGAATAATGCTCTTTGGAGAGGGACCAAATTTACCACACCCTTCCTTCCTGAAAAGAAGAGGGGATTGGGAATGAACAGGGGAGGGGTATATGGGCTGATTTGCCCCAGGAGGGAAGAGGCAGAGTCTGCCCCTGCCCTACATTCTTTCTTCTCATCCTTCTCCTGCCATTTACAGCCTGGACTTTGAGGGATGAGTAAGAATTCTGATAGGAGTTCCTGATCGGCTCTTGGGGAACCCCCTTTTCTCCGACTTCATGTTAGATGTGTTTAACATGAAAATAGATTTGGTAAAATAAAAGGAGGATTCTCAGGATGCTTAGATCATAGTGGGGCAATGAGGGAGTCTCAGTTGGCATCCAACCGTCCTGAGATAAAAAGGAGTGGTACTCCAACTTTTTATGCGGGTGCATCACACTGTAGACTCATGCCAGGTTCACACACTCAAGGCTCACAAACAAGGGAGGGAGAGTTTTTTTTTTCAAACATTGTTGTGTGACCACAGCATGTGCCTTTTAACATGCCCAGGAGGAGGTGACAGGGATAGAATTCCTCGCATTTTAATGCAAATCACCTGACCACAAGATTTTGATTTTGTTAACGTAGTTAATTAGGGCAGTTTTCAGAACCTCTAATTTCATTATATTTTATAAATATAACCTGTTTATTAATAAACTTCATGTCTTGAGACTCCTTTGGGTATGATGCCAATTTTGATTTATATCTGAGTAATTTTTTTACCTGAATTCCTAATGTTGAAAATTTTGTATATTCATGTTTGATGAAATTATGATATTTCTCAGATTTCTTAAATATACACTTTTTAAAACTAACGTGCTAAAATTCTCATTCACCATCACAGGCACCATGTGCTATTCCCTGGGTAAAGGAGTAAAGTCAACACTTCTTTTCTTTTTTCCAGATCCCTTTTTCCCCATCTTTTTCACTTTCAAAGGTTGTGCAACAACAAATCTTTGTGCCATCGGGAAAAATGGAAGAGTTTTTATTGGAACTGGGAGATTTGGTCTTACAGTTAACGAAGAAAGCTGTTATAATGCTTCATGAATCTCACACCAGCCTGAACAGGAAGGGTAAATGGGACAGTGTAGACATCCTCCTGGTGTATTCCAAAATCCATGGCAATGAGGGGGAATTGGAGGCCTAATGGTGAAAAACAGGACTCGGGATATCTGTTTCTTTCTTGCTTGCTTTTGGTGGAGGTAAAGGGAAACAAGAGCAGAGAAAACGGGGTCAGAATGTGGGGATTGTGGATTCTAAATACAAAGAACTCTGTAGTGTATCATTAAAAAATAGTTAAGTTTTCATTATGATCATTACAAGGCAAAATAAATGGTTATGAAAAATAAAATGCTGGTTCTCAGATCTGTTTCTTTCGGATACAAATGCAATTATTATTTATTGCTTTAGCTGAAGAGATTACAAAAATAAAATACATAAAATTGGATAAAAACAAAATAATATACATTGCACAGCTAAAATCATTATTGGAATCAGACAATTTGTTAGATAAGAGGTTTCTCCTCTGAAGAATTTAACTTAGGGCATTTTTTCAGCCAGAGTTCACTGGAGCTCAGCTCTGACACCTCTCAGGTGGGTGCCATTGCCATTCTCAGAGAACAAGGAATAAGTTCATGGTGAGCTCCAGCACCTCTTTTTCTATAAAAAAAAAAACACTGATGGGAAAAAGATGTGAAAGATTATGGGAAAATGATGTAAAATTTATGGCATGTATGGCACTTAAGGAGAATTATATGAAAATGATGTACAGATGGTATTTAACTCTGGTTAAACTATCAAAAAATGTAGAAAACAAAGCAAAATAAGTGTTGGAAGTGTAAAAAGCAGGGGGTACATTTTACCATATGTGGTGGCAATGTAAGGTTATAAAAAGTTTTTGAGAAATGATCTATAATGAATTGAAAAAAATGTTTAATATAACATTTGTTTAAAAACCAGAAGCTTTCTTATTAGGTATAACTGAAATGGATATACCGAAAGAATACAAAAATCTGTTTATGTACACAACAACAGCCACACGGACATTAATAGCCCAAAATTGGAAAGAAGAACAAGTCGCAACCAAAAAAGATTGGCAACTTAAATTAATGGAATATGCTGAAATGGCTAAATTAACCGGAAGACTAAGAAATCAAGAAGACAACAAATATATTTTAAAAAAATGGAAAATGTTTATTGCATATTTACAAAAGCATTGTAAGGAAATTAACATAATAAGAGGTTTTGCAAAAACAACAACAACCCCACTTGTAATATTAAGCACAATGTTCAAAATTGGGAATAATTAAGGATAAGGAAATTGCAGACATGTACAATATAACATAATACAAAAGAACCAGGGGAGGGAATGGAGGGAAGTCAAAGGATCTGAGTTATCCCAAAATACGGTGTGATTGAGTATGCAGAGTGAGGCTTACCTGCCCCCCCCTATTGTATTCAAATTACCATTGCTGACAACTTCCAAAAGGAGAGGCTTTGGAAGCTCAAAGATAGTGCAAATGTATTTATTCTGTTACAGATTCAGCTTTTGAGGAGATCCCCAATGTGGCGTTCATACAGAGCCCCCGGTTGTTTCACGGACTATTGACCTGTACACCACTGCTTTATCCTTCCGCTGCCACCAACCAGGTTTCTCCTGGTGAAATACTGAGTCTCAGTCAGGTTGTAAAGGCAACAACGAAGATTAAAGTTTATTGAAGAACAAACAAGTTTTAAATATGTCCAGAACGGTTTCTCAGATGCGCGCCCTTGACTAGATGTGGCACTATCTCCCACTTTTCTTGCCTCTGTCTGACCCTCACTCCTATATCTTCCAATGGTAAACCCCTGGGCTGAGCCTCAAAACCAGGTATGCTCCGCCTCTGAGCTTTCTCATTGGTCAATCTACATTAACCATTTCCATCCCCCCTGTACAAACATAATCACAAAGAATGGGCAAACGCCACACCCATATTTGTGCACCATAACAGATTTGTGGATTGACTTTGACTTCGTTTCTTTTAAACTGCTTTTTAATTGTGTTTGTTATTTTCTAAATTGTTTTTAACTGTTTTTAAGTGGGTTTTTTTTTGGGGGGGGGTGTTATTCGGCTGTATCTGTTCATATACTGAGTCTCAGTCAGGTTGTAAAGGTAACAACGAAGATTAAAGTTTATTGAAGAACAAACAAGTTTTAAATATGTCCAGAACGGTTTCTCAGATGTGGCACTATCTCCCACTGTCACACTCTTCTCTCTCAGTTCTATCCCTGTCTCTCACTCTAACTCTCACAACTACTATGTTTGATTTTCCTTGCCTCTGTCTGACCCTCACTCCTCTCTCTTCCAATGGTAAACCCCTGGGCTGAGCCTCAAAACCAGGTATGCTCCGCCTCTGAGCTTTCTCATTGGTCAATCTACATTAACCATTTCCATCCCTCATGTACAAACATAATCAGAATGAATAGGCAAACGCCACACCCATATTTGACTTTGTTTCTTTTAAACTGCTTTTAAATTGTTTGTTATTTTTTAAATTGTTTTTAACCATTTTTATGTGGGTTTTCTTGGGGGGCGTGTTATTCGGCTGTATCTGTTCATATAGTGTTTTTATATTTTAATTTTATCTTGTGAAACACCCTGAGATACGTTTGGGTATAGTGCAGTATATAAATTTAATTTAACAACAACAACAACAATAACAACAACAACAACAACAACAGGTTTTGAGGGCTGGGGAAATAAGTGCACCCCCTTTATTCCAACAGAACCTCGGTAGAGAGTTGACTGAATTAATAACCAATGTATTGTATTTTCCAACTGAAAAATATAAACCTAGATATTTAAAGAATTTCACCTGATCAGTGACGTGCTCCTCAAGTTGCCACGTGTGTTTTTAAGACTATTGGCAGAAATAAAAACATTAACTTTTAGGTTTTATTGCATTATAAAGTCTTCTTTCAGATGAATACTTCAGAATGCAGAAGAATATATACAGCAGACAGGATGGCTGAAAGTTACAGGACCCTTGGGGCAATCATGGTGAAGCTTCAGTATCAGGATTAAGGTTCAGTTTTCCAGTCAATAAAGTATCATTCCTTGAAACAACAAGCTCATCTCTCCTGACATTGAAGTGCAGGCCAGGGGCATGGCAACTGGTCTATCGGTCTCTCCTAGTTGCCTTCAGACAGGGTGAAATAGACAGAACCGTCCCCCCCATTCCACTGACTGAGCAGTCTGGCAGGATACATTGGTCATGCATGCAACAGGCATCAGTAGTATAGGGATACTAAAAGGACCCCTGACCGTTAAGTCCAGTTGCGGACGACTCTGGGGTTCCAGCGCTCAACTCGCTTTACTGGCCAAGTGAGCATGCATTTATCTGCAGACAGCTTCCGGGTCATGTGACCAGCATGACTAAGCCACTTCTGGCGAACCAGAGCAGTGCACGGAAATGCCATTTACCTTCCCGCTGGAGCAGTACCTATTTATCTACTTGCACTTTGACGTGCTTTTGAACTTCTAGGTTGGCAGGAGCAGGAAGCGAACAATTGGAGCTCACCCAGTCGTGAGGATTCGAAACGCCAACCTTCTGATCGGCAAGCCCTAGGCTCTGTGGTTTACTACAGATACTACAGATACAGAAGGATACTACTACCTGTCAATTGCTTATGTCCTGCTCTTCCTGACTTTGATTGATGATGTCATGTGACACGTCACACCAAAACTCCCATCCCAGAAGTGCCAGCTTCAAGGGCCACCATGAAATGACTTGGGGGGAGGGGTCCACATAACCCATCTGTGATGAGGGCACACCACTGCCTCCTTAAAGCAGACAGGGATCACCCCTTCTTGCAAGGAGGCATCAATCACCTCCCTGACCCAGTCAGCTGTCCCCTCCCTGCTGGTTTTCCTCAAACATGAGGGGCAAGTGGCAATGTCCTTGAATCTTACCAACGGAAGCGCATCCAACACAACAGGGATAGACAGTGCTCTGGACACCCCTTGAGATTCATCTGCTGCATTGCAACTTCTTTCTTCGCGTCCTGGAGTCTAGAATTTGTTCTACTTCATACTCTTCCTCTCCTTCTTCCATGACAGGAGGGGTAGGTGCTTGGCTAGGTGCCTGGTAAGGGTGTGCAGGTACAAGCGGCGACAAGAAATATCTGTGGAGAATGGGGTGAATCGTCCTAGATACAGGCAATCGGAGTCAGAAAGTCATAGGGTTGATCTGGTCCACAACTTCAAATGGGCCATATCTCTGTGTTTCCTGCATCTGCCCTTCTGTGGCAAATAATGTGTCAACAGCCAAACCTGATCTTCAACATTAATGTGGTGCCAGGCTGTCAGTATGCATCTGACAACCTGGCACAGTCCAAACACTCTTTTAGCAAACTCTGTATTGCTGACAGTTTTTCTACAAAGTCTTCTGCTGCTGGAACAGACACAGTGTCAGTTGGGGTTGAGAAGGTTGCGAGGATGGCATCCATAACTTACAACACCACAGCGGTTGAATCCCACAGAGTTCCTTAAAAAGATTGCATCCAATATGAAAAAAGAACTTTGTGTTACGATACAGAAATATACCAGGTAGGATTTCTTTGAAAGCATGCACTCTCTATTTCCATAGATTCCTGCTCCTCACTGGACCAGTCCTTCCCAGTCGGAATCCTTGGTTACCCTTCCTTGGCCCATAAATCCCTCCAAGTCAGCTTCTTCTTCCATAGGTCACCTGTTGGTTCATTCCTCCTTGGTTTCTGATCATTCCAGCATTATGAGGGCCTTCCTGTGTATATGCTGCTGGAGAGGAATGCCACACCAACTCAGTGAAGGTTGGTTTCTCGGATTGAGTTTAAGATCCAGGTGAGGACACAATAGATTGCAAATATAAGTTTTGTGTGTGTAAATGAGAGAAGATTCTAAACAGTGGCTTCATTTGTAGGATTAAAGAGTGTGAGGCAGAGGAGATGGAGTGAAGTGCCAGAGAAACCAAAATATCTAACTATACTTTGAAAAAGTCACAATACAGAACTATACAAACTTATCTGGGAGTAAGACCCATTGAAATCAGTGGCCCTAACATTTAGGTTGACAGATATAGAATTGCACTGTAATCCCTTTGAAATAAATGGTTACTACTTCCACCAACAGTACATAGGAGTGTGCTGAAATACCTATGACGCCTCCAGGCCTTCCAACCAAATATATTTATTGGTGAGGGATGGGGTGGAAACATGAGAAACATCTTTCGCTATCAAGGAAGGAAGCAAACTTCATTTGAAAGTGGAGGTGGAACATAGATATTGTGGGTTATTTCACCCTGCCTGAATTTGTCTAATCATCTTTTTCAGTCATCTAAACTGGTGGCCATCACTACCTCCTATGGAGTGAGTTCCATGATTGAACAATGAACTGCATAAAATATTATACAGCACATAGCTTCTGAACTGCACTAAGCATGCTTTCACCCCTCCTTTCAACTATCTCAGCTAAAATATTTGTGATATTATGGGGTTAATCATTAAATAGAATACTTTTCTTTGTTCTTTAACTTATTAAACACAAGCAAAATAATTAAGAAATATTAGATTACCTTCTCCAGTACACCAGAAATTCTGCTTAAGCAAAGCATAATCTGCATCAGCAAAATTCTTCAGTTTAATCATAGAATTGTAGAGTTGGAAGGGACCCCAAGAGTCATCTAGTCCTACCACTGTAATTCCCCCCATGGGACTCGGCCATGAGATTTAGAGTTTCATGCTCTACTGGCTGAGCTACAGAAAACCCACGTCAGCAGTGAAAGCCACAGTTGGATAGACCTAACAGTGGACTAGTCACAGTTATGGAAGAGGCTATCAGTGGCAATTAATTTGATGGATATACTATTTCCATTTGCTGGGGGAGAACAGTGGGAGTGGGCGACTGCCCTCCTGTCATGATAGTCCTGTACCCATGGACATCTGATCAGCTACTCCAAGAAGGATGCTGCTACACTGCAGGGTTCTCCTTGTCTCCTGAAAATGGAGGATTCTTTAAGGAGTTTCTGTTTTAAAACTGCTATGTAGATTCAGCTTTATAAAACTGAATGGCAGGCATGCTTTTAAAATGATAATAATTGAAAACTCCAGATTACTAAAAAAAAATGAAGAGCTGTAGTAGCCTGGCTATATAAAACAAAGCCCCTTCCGTCATAGCAAGGAGGGGGGGGGTTGTAGGCGTGCACGACGCCTTCACGTGTACAGGGGATGGCTGCCCATCCCCTGTGCCATTGGGGGAATCCTGGCCGCGTCACTACCCAGAGCGACCAATCTGGTCGGTTTGGGGGCGTGGCTTGCTGTATTTAAGCAAGCACGCGACCGGGACTCTTCCTCTTGCCTCCCGCTCCCAGCTACTCAGGTTTTCCCGCCCACCCACCCTATAGGCATCTTTTCTCTTGACCTTGCTATGGACTTTGGTTGGTCGCCGTTGATGGCCCTGGTAGGAATTTTCCCACTTGGCAAATTGGCTCTGGCCTGGTGGTTTTCGCCTACCTTTTAGCAACTCGTCACAACTTTGGTTTTGTCTGTTAGGCATTGGATTATCTCTGTAAGGTGGAAGGTGGGGTGGGGAGGTCTCACTACTCCGTGTTTACCCAACATTTTCATGTCAGATCTACAGTGCTGCATCCCCACAAGGAATTAAGCACTGGCAGATGCCTGAAGTGTGCCCTTAACCCAATAATGCCACAGAATAACTAATATTTTTCTCCCCAGCCCTGTCACCTGCCTAGATGCAACTGAAGCCAGTGGGACCAATTTCTGTCTACTTTCTTCTTTCTGTAGCTCTCTTTCTCATCGACTTTGTTCTTATGTATTTCCTCTTCAGCAAAAATAAAAAGCCACCCACAAACAGAATATCCTTCACTTCCAGATACATATCCTTACTTTATACCTCTATCTTACTTGTCTTCACGTGAAGGAATTAAATCACCACCCCCACTCTTTTTCTGTGTGGATGCACTAACAGCTTTTGGAGTTAATTTGGAGCTGAACCAACAATGTCTCTTCCTCAAGTGGCCTTTGCACATGGCCTGGTGCCTTCCATTCAACTGGTTGAGAGAATGACCATGTTTGTGTAGCTGCCTAATGAAGGAAGCTGCATGGCCATTGCTGGCTCCAATCGAGACCTTCCTCATAGTTGTGTGAGTGGCTGATTCATACCTGGCACTCTCTCAGTCATTGGCACATTCAACTCCTGAGGTCTCAATTCATCCCTTTTATGCTTTGGAAACCACGCCCGAGATAGCAGGATCGTTATACTGGTTAAAACCTCCATTGCATCCACATCTACCCATAGCCAGTTCCATTCTTTCCAGCCTTGCTGGAATGGATCTAGTATCCAGGGTTTTCCTGAAGGAGCGTCTCCACTACCATCATTCAGTCCAGACACTGAGATCTAGCTCTGAGGGCCTTCTCACTTCTCTGAGAAGTGAGGTTAGTGGAAACTAGGCAGAGGGCCGTCTTGGTAGTGGTGCCCACACTGTGGAATGACCTCCCATCAGATGTCATGAAGATAAGTAACTATCGAACCTTTAGAAGACATCCGAAGGCAGCCCTGTATAGGGAGGTTTCTAATGTTTGATGTTTCATTATGTTTCTGTATGTGCTTGAAGGTGCTCAGATTGGCTAGGGTGACCCAGTCAGATCTTGAGTGCCTTCATCATTTAAATTGTAAATTATCTTTATCAAAAAACAAATCTGAGAAGTGTCTATCAACAACTAATGAGATCATAGACAATACCAGCAGTGAGCTTTGAATTTCAATATGTCCTTCTTTATCTTTGTGGTGAACAAACAACACCCATTTCCGGACCTCACTGAACCATTTGTTCCCAAGTGTTGCCTGCGTCATGAGTCCTTGGCCTATAAATCCCTCCAGGTAAGCCTCTACCTGCATCAATTCCCTTGTTGATCCATCTCTGCTCTGAGTCTCCATATCTAGAATGATGAAGACACTCTTGAGTGCATGTCTCCTCTTGGCCCTGATTTCTCCAGGTAAGTTGGGAAACATTTAATGATCTTTAGTGCACAGTGAGGAGAACATGCTGTTAGGGAGGGAAGGGAAGTTAGGAGTGCAGATCAACACCATAGAAAGCAAGGACTGCTGGGTTACCAAGAGAAAGTAGGGGAGAATTAAGTCAAGGGTATTTCTTGTGATGTCATATATATATATATATATATATATATATATATATATATATATATATATATATATATATATATATATATATATATATATATATATATATATATATATATATATATATATATATATATATAAAAGTGATGTCATACAGATATAGAATGAAATATCCCATTCTAACATGGAAGCTACATTTCAGCAACACACACAAAATAGTGGATCTCTCTCTGTGTGTGTGTGTGTGTGTGTGTTGTGTGTGTGTGTTTATAGATATGTGTGTACACACACACGTAGATTTTGGAAATGGGGACAGAGGGATGATTGCAAAGGCAAGAGATTGGCAGATGAAAATGTTGGGCATGATTTCAAAGTGCAGGGAAAGTGCTAAGAATATGAACAATGTGGAGGTGGAGAAAATATGACTTAGAAAATAGGACAGAATAATGATTCCATTGGTATGGAGAGTAAAAGTTGGTTAGGAAAGGAAGGGGAAGAAAACAAAGTATGGCCATAGCAGGAAGAAATTAAATACATGTTACAAAGAAAGACACCACCCCTTTGGAACAAATGGTGAGGATCCAGATTCCTTAATACTCCTCATTGGTTGTGGAAATCTGGGGGGCTGAATTTCAGAGAGCCAGTGTGCTGTCATGAATGTCAGACAAGGATCTAGGGGACCAGGGTTTTTATCCTCACTCAGCCACGAAGCTCACTGGGGGGTCCTCGACCAGGCACTATCCGTGGACTTAACCTACCTCACAGGAATCTTCTGAGGATAAAATGGGGAGGGGAAAACCATGTACACAGCCTTGAGCTTCTTGGAGGAAGTGGCTGCAGATAAATGATTAAATTAGAAAAAATAGAAATTAAGAGCAAGTGGCATTGATAGATTCACCGCTAGTCCAAGATTCTGTCCTCACACTGGCCAACCCAATGACTATGGGAAGCACACAATCAAGACCTCAGCGCAGCAGAAACTCTCTGGCTTACTGTGGGTTCCAGCAACTGATATTTGAAATATGCTACTCTTGATATTGGATGTAGTACATAGCCATCATGCTTAGTAGCCACTGAGGGTCTTATTCTCCAACAATTTGTCGAATCCTCTTTTAAAGCCATTCAAATTGGTAGCCTTCACTACCCCTTGTAGAAAATTCCGCAGTTTAATTGTGCTCAGATCGAAGCTTGTGACCAAACAGTGGGAAGAAAATGTATTTAAGAGAGATTCTGGATAGGAGGAAAAGTGGGTCGTGGGAAAGGGAGGGTTCACTTCCCCACCTCTTGGAAATAATTAAACCAATGTTCTGGCCAATGGCTTCAAAAGTTTTAATTAATGACTGTTTTACTCATTTCATTTCAATTTATTCTATTAAAATTCTTCTTAAATTGAACCCGTTTTAATTTAAAAGTTTTAAATCACTATCGCCTCCTCCTCTGAGTCTCATTAAGCAAACCACAAAACCAAATAATAATAATGTTGATTATAATAATGATCCATCTTTTGCTCCTAATCTCAGCATTACCTCTGAAGTGCAGATATACTGTCAACAACACTGATTTGACCTATAATAGGTATGCTAAAACAACTTGTGACTTCAAGGAAGATTCCTGTGAGGCCAGTGTTCTGCGTGCAAATATAAGTAAGATTTGCCTACCTTTTTGTCTTTTGCTGTTGGATTAGATCCAGGTTAATATAGTTGAACTTTAAGGATTCTACTAGCATATACCTGTTTATTCTGTCTATTCTCGGGCAACTCACCTATGAAAAAAGTGAGGTGAGGAAGGTGTAGCACTTCAGCTGTAGATGAATTAGAACTCCCATCAGCCTCAGCTATCCTGGCCACCAGTCAGCATTGATGGGAGAAGTAGATCTACAACATCTGGAGGATCACAGCTTCCCAGTCCTGAAGTAAGGAATGGCTTACATATGAAAATTTGCTTATAAATACAAAGAAAACAAAAGAGCTTGTGGTGGACTTTAGGAAGCAGAAAAGCGATGTCCGGCCGCTTTTGATTGATGGGACCTATGTGGAGAGGGTGACAACGTTCAGATTTCTGGGCATTGAGTTACAGGAGGCTCTGTCCTGGAGTGTCAACATAGGGGGGGTTGTGAAGAAGGCGCAGCACAGACTGTATTTTTTGGAATTCTGAGGAAAAATCATCTTCCGCAAAAGTTGCTGCTTGCCTCTATCACTGTGCCATTGAGAGTGTGCTCACTTATGGTTTATGTGTGTGGTATGGAAACTGCACTTCTTGGGATAGGATCGTGTTGCGAAGAATTATCAAAACAGCAGAGAGTATTACTGGCTGTTCACTCTCTACCCTAGAACGTATCTATACCATCAGGTGCCACAGAAAGGCACTAGATATATCAAGTGACCCATCACACCCAGGTCACCGGTTCTTTGAGCTTCTGCCATCGGGACAGAGATACAGAACAATGAAGGCGAGAACGAGCCATCTTAAGAACAGTTTCTTTCCTAGAACAATCCTGGCCTTAAATGGAAACTCTGGAGTCTGAAGTCATCTTATTTTGTTATATTGTCCTGTATTGTATTGTGTTTATCAATATTTTTAAAATTTATGTGGAGAGCCTTATTTTGAGTTGATATAGCAACCGAGGAATTTCGTTGTTTCCCGCAAGGGGACAATGACAATAAAGATTTATTCTATTCTATTGTAAAATGGGAAATCTAACATCATCACCTGATCACAACCAGTGACTGAGTTTGGTGCTGATCGCCATGCTTGGAGATCTTGATTTGCATTAACCAGAAATCTCTGCTGACCCAAACCAATGAACTCCAGTTTAGTTTTGGTTATCAAGCTACTAGGACAATAAGCCTGGAATATAAACTGAATATCCCCTTTGCCATATAAATGACATTAAAATTGAGAGTCATTTCACAGATATAAAAATTAAAAGCTGAGCAATCGGGATGGGAGATGAAGGTGCTTCACACTTTCATGGCTCCCTATCTGCCCTCAAGTAATTTTGAAATAATTATCGGTGATGAAATGATGTGGAAGGAACCAATATAAAGGAAGTATTCCTGTAGTTTGCCTCTTAAAAAGGATTTCCGTTACCCAGCTTGATTCAGAGTGGACTCCTCCACCCTGACAGACTTTGGTTCCTACTTCAACCATTGGTTAAGGTTAATTTAATCCCCTTGCTCGTTCCTGATTCACCAACCCCTTCTACCCTAGAGTGAGTGGGTGCCATTTTGTGCCAAAATGCCTCAGGTGCCAAAATGCCTTGGGGCAATTCTGGGTGGGATGGTGGCACTCACTTGATCATCTGTTCCTACATCATTGCTACATTCTTGGAGGGAGAGGGGAAATGGGGCAGTAAGGTTGGTGCAATGCAAGTTTCTTGTCAAGTGTCTTGTGTTGGGCACACAGGAGTTCAGGGAAGCATTTTCCCCAACCTGCAAACTGTTATGATCGACTAGCAGAGAGAGAGAGCGCGCACTGTATGTCACATATGTATTGTCAGATGTATAGAAGAAGCCATGAGCCTTCGTGATAATAATAATAATAATAATAATAATAATAATAATAATAATAATTTATTATTTATACCCCGCCCATCTGGCTGGGTTTCCCCAGCCACTCTGGGCGGCTTTCAACAGAACATTAAAATACAATAATCTATTAAACATTAAAAGCCTCCCTAAACAGGGCTGCCTTCAGATGTCTTCTAAAGGTCTGGTAGTTGTTGATACAAATTTGACCTGAAATGCAGTTCTGCATACATTCCATTTCCAAATTTAATAATACTTTCCATATAGTTAGTTTGAAAAGGTCCTGATTCGGAAAACTCAGAAAATTTGAACCATTGCAATGAATGTGCCTTAAGAGCAATAGACCTGCATATTTTTTCCAGATCTAGATGTTTCTTTCAAATTCTTTTTCACAGTTAAACCCCAAGTGCAACTTTTGAATCAATGCGCGTCATCCACCTATTGTTTCTCAGGCCATTACAGCTTCACTGCAGCGGACGGTAAATTCTATGAGATGAAGAGGCACTGTTGCAACACTGGACTGTGTAACAATGCAACACTCAGCCGTAAGTTTCTGCATCATTTTAGAATCTTTAACATGTTATGGCTGTGCATTGTATTTGGCCAAGGCCTGGATCCTTAGTAAATCAGCAGTACTCAGAGGACCTGTGCCTTATTCAAATGGGATGAGACAGCTCCAGATGGCTACTAGTTGGGTTGAGCAGTTCAGGACTATTAGGGGCTCTCATGGCGTGGAATGTTAGGCGGAGAGACAGGCATGAGGAGAAACTGTGAAAAAGAGTTACTTTTTGTGTGAAAAAGAGTTACTGGGCAGCTACGTCTCTGCCTGAGAAGGGATGGGTTGCCTTTCCAACCTGGCCTCTCTGCTGAATCTGTCCCAATGTCAATTCTAAACCCAAACTGGATCTATATAATCTTTTCATCCAATAATACTTGCAGATGCCCCACCAAAACTGTAAGGCCCTTGGGTGAATTACAATAATATAACACAGAGATACAAAAACAGATAAAACCATTAACATGCTCACTATACTTCTGATTTTGGCAGTTCCTGATCGCAACATGCTGGCTGAAAATGGTCTGCATTGCCCATCCTGCTTCTCCAAAGGAACCAAAAAGTGTAAAAGTGAGAAGATGATCAACTGCCTTGAGAATGAGACCCAGTGTGTTGATTTTGAAGGAGCTCTTAATATAGGTAAAATTGCTACTTACACAGGGGAGAAAGGTCTAGTCATCGAATCTGTCACATAGACCCCCTCCTGCTCTCCTTCTCTCCCTTCTTGCCTCTCTCTTTACCTTTTATGTTGCTGGAAAAGTAAGAGGGACCACATCTCTCACTGGCCCCACTCTGCACCCTTCCTTAGTGTTTTGCCTGCCTGCACTGTGTCCTTTAACTCTCATAATGCCACTTGCTTGTCCAGAAGTAGAATTCAGAGCAAGATGTGTATATAAAATACACTTCTGAACAAAAGTAAAGAGTGCATTATTTGCTTCACCCTAGTTGCATCCGGATCTCTCCACCACTGGGATGCAGTCCAGGACAAAATGTGTCCCTCTTGCTCAAAAAGCATATTTATTATGTAAAAGGAATGTAATACATTTCCCTAAATTCTGTGACAATGAGCAGTATCTGGCTAACTCAGACCATTAGTGCAAGGATTAACAGTTGTGCAAAAGAATTTCCGCTCTCTGTATGTGCTCTGCATCCTGCCAAAATCTGCTCCACAGAATTCGGAAAGCCCCCAGAATGTATTTAGGAGGAGGAAGAGAGGGAGGATATGTTCCTTTCCACAAGCTTCTGCCCCACATTCTTTCTTCTCATCCTTCTGCCCTTTACAGCCTGGGCTTTGCTGGTTTCTCTTTTGAAGGCTCACACACCAGGGAAGGATTGTTGTTTCCAAACCTTGCTGTGTGGCCACAGCATGTGGCTTTTAACATGCCCAGGAGATGGCAGGAACAGCATTTCTCCCGGATTTTTTTTGCAACTGACATGCACACAAGAACTTGATATTCCAATGAAATTATGGATTTTTTCAGATTTTTTAAATATACACATTTTAAAACTAACTTATTAAAATTTTCATTCACCGTCACAGGCAGAAACTTCTAGTCCCTGGGTAAAGGACTAATGTCAATATTTGTTTTATTTCCCCCCAGGTTTTATTAGGCACCACAATTTCACTTTCCAAGGTTGTGGAACAACAGATTTCTGTGCCTTCAGGAAAAATGGATTAAATATGCTTGGAACTGGGGGAGTTATCCTTTTTGTTGCCCAAGAAAGATGTTATAATGCTTCACGAATCTCACATGAGCTTGAACATGAAGGATAAATGGGACGGTGTAAACCTCCTCCTTGTGTATTCCAAAATCCATGGCAATGAGGGGGAATTGGAGGCCTAGGGGTGAAATCCAGAACTCAGTATCTCTTTTTCTTTCTTTTCCTTTTGGTGGAGGTGAAGGGAAGCAAGGGGCAGAGAAAAAGGGTCAGAATGTGGGGATTGTGGATTCTAACTACAAAGAACCCTGTAGTGTATCATTAATAAATAAAGTTTTCATTATGATCATTACAATGCAAAATAAATGGTTTTGGGAAATAAAATTTTGGTTCTCAGTTCTGTTTCAGATACAAATGCAATTATTATTTCTTGGTTTAGCTGAAGTGATTACAAAAGATAAAATACACAAAAGAGGTTAAAAGCAGAATAAACATTTCTTATAATAGTCACTTTAAAGGCAGAACAGACCACTTTTTCAGAGGTGTAAGGGGTCTTTCCCCTTAATAAAAAGTTAATCATATACCCAATCCATCTCTCAGTTGGGATATTTAAATATTTAAACAAAGATTCTTGTAAGTCCTCATAAATGGGACAAACCAGCAAGTAGTTGGGTAAAAATTCAGGCCCCTTACTTCCATGTAGGCAATCTTTTTTCACATAGGAGATCTGGCAGTTGCATCCTTCAACCATGACAGAGTTCATACACTGGAGTCACAGAGCTATAAAAGCTTTTCCCCATTTGGTATTTGTGATGCTGGTTACATAGTGAGGGTGAGGGGGTTGAATGCGTAGTTTGGCATACCAAGGTGCAGTATGGTCCCACCCATGAGGCAAGGTCAGGAGATCATCATAGGCCACTGGATCCATGGGGGCAGAATATCTGGCCTCCAAGGAATTCCTTGCCCCCTGCCGCTGCCACAGGGATCACTCCCTCTTGCAAGGAGGCATCAATCACCTCCCTAACCCAGTCAGCTGTCCCCTCCCTGCTGGTTTTCCTCAGACAAGAGGGGCAAGTGGCAATGTCCTTGAATCTTACCAACTGAAATGCATCCAACACAAGAGGGCGAGACAGTGCTTTGGACACCCCTTGAGACTCATCTGCTGTATTGCAACTTCTTTTTTCACATCCTGGAGTCTAGAATTTGTTCTACTTCATACTCTTCCTCTCCTTCTACCATGACAGGAGGGGTAGGTGCTTGGCTAGGTGCCTGGTAAGGGTGTGCAGGTACAAGCGGTGACAAGGAAGATCTGTGGAGAATGGGGTGAATTGTCCTAGATACAGGCAATCGGAGTCAGAAAGTCATAGGCTTGATCTGGTCCACAACCTCAAATGGGCCATATCTCTGTGGGTGCAGTTTCCTGTATCTGCCCTTCTGTGGCAAATAATGTGTCAACAGCCAAACCTGATCTTCCACATTAATTTGGTGCCAGACTGTCAGTATGCATCTGACAACTTGGCACAGTCCAAACACTCTTTTAGCAAACTCTGTATTGCTGACAGTTTTTCTACAAAGTCTTCTCCTGCTGGAACAGACACAGTGTCAGTTGGGGTTGGGAGGATGGTATCCATAACTTACAACACCACAGTGGTTGAATCCCTCAGAGTTCCTTAAAAAGATTGCATCCAATATGAAAAAAGAACTTTGTGTTACGATATAGAAATACCGGTATACCGGGTAGGATTTCTGGGAAAGCATGCACTCTGTATTTCCATAGGTTCCTGCTCCTCACTGGACCAGTCCTTCCCAGTTGGAATCCTTGGTCACCCTTCCTTGGCCCATAAATACCTCCAATCCCTTCCATAGGTCACCTGTTGGTTCATTCCTCCTTGGTTTCTGATCATTCCAGCATTATGAGGGCCTTCCTGTGTATATGCTGCTGGAGAGGAATGCCACACCAACTCAGTGAAAGTTGGTTTCTCAGATTGAGTTCAAGATCCAGGTGAGGACACAATAGATTGCAAATATAAGTTTTGTGTGTGTAAGTGAGAGAAGATTCTAAACAGTGGCTTTATTTGTAGGATTAAAGAGTGTGAGGCAGGGGAGATGGAGTGAAGTGCCAGAGAAACCAAAATATCTAACTATACTTTGAAGAAGTCACAATACAGAACTATACACACTTATCTGGGAGTAAGACCCATTGAAATCAGTGGCGCTAACATCTAGGTAGACAGATACAGAATTGCATTGTCATCCCTTTGAAATAAATGGTTGCACCTTCCACCAACAGTGCATAGGAGTGTGCTGAAATCCCTACGCCACCTCAAGTCATTCCAGCCAAATATATTTATTGGTGAGGGTTGGGGTGGAAACATGAGAAACATCTTTTGCTATCAAGGAAGGAAGGAAACTTCCTTTGAAAGTGGAAGTACCCACATAGATATTGTGGGTTATTTCACCCTGCCTGAATTTGTCTAATCATCTTTTTCAGTCATCTAAACTGGTGGCCATTACTACCTCCTATGGAGTGAGTTCCATGATTGAACAATGAACTGCATAAAATATTATATAGCACATAGCTTCTGAACTGCATTAACCATGTTTTACCCCTCCTTTCAACTAACTCAGCTAAAATATTTGGGATATTATGGGGTTAATCATTAAATAGAATACTTTTCTTTTCTTTTTTTTAATATAATTTTTATTTATTTTCCAATCATTTTTGCAATATACAATACATATACTTTTTTCACACCTTATACTTTTTTGGCTTTTTACAGCCTTGACTTCCTTCAGTCCTTTCAAACGACTTCATAGTTTCTATATTTCACCTTATATTTCTTATGTCTACCATTGCTTCACATCTCACTTAAAAATTTATCACGGTAAATTTACTTTAAACAACAATATTTCTTCTTTAATCTACAATGCCTCTTGTAATCCTACCAACGTATTCAGTTCCGTAGTTTCTTTTAAATAATCTGTAAATTTAGTCCAGTCTTTGATGAACTTTTGGTCCCGCTGTTTTCGGATTCTCCCCGTCATTTTGTCCATTTCTGCATAGTTGAATAATTTCATTCTCCATTCTTCTATTGTCGGTGTCTGTTCTTGCTTCCAATTCTGTGCTATTTACAGTCTCGCCGCAGTCACTGCATACTGGAAAAGCTTAATGTCCTGCTTTTTAATGTCTGTACCTATAATTCCCAGCAGAAAAGCTTCTGGTTTTTTTAACAAATGTATATTTCAACATTTTCTTTATCTCACTATATACCATATCCCAGAAGCTTCTCACCCTTTTACACTCCCACCACATATGAAAAAAGGTACCTAAATAGAATACTTTTCATTCTTCTTTAACTTATTAAACACAAGCAAGATAATTAAGAAATATTAGATTACCTTCTCCAGGACATCAGAAATTGTGCTGAAGCAAAGCATAATCTGCATCAGCAAAATTCTTCAGTTGAATCAGAATTGTAGAGTTGGAAGGGACCCCAAGAGTCATCTAGTCCAACCATTGCAATTCCCCCCATGGGACTCGACCATGAGATTTTGAGTTTCATGCTCGACTGGCTGAGCTACAGAAAACCCACATCCACAGTTGGATAGACCTAACAGTGGACTAGTCAGTTATGGAAGAGGCTATCAGTGGCAATTAATTTGATGGACATACTATTTCCATTTGCTGGGGGAAGAACAGTGGGAGTGGGTGACTGCCCTCCTGTCATGATAGTCCTGTACCCATGGACATCTGATCAGCCACTCCAAGAAGGACGCTGCTACACTGCAGGGTTCTTCTTGTCTTCAGAAAATGGAGGATGGGATTTGAAGCAGGTATAAACAACTACGTAGCTGGATTCAGTTCAAGACAATGTGGCTAAGGATAGTCATCACTTAACAGATCAGCTGACTCAAATATCCTCTGCCTTTCACAACAATCTGACACAATTAGAACAAGGAGGGGCAAAGTTCAGTAAAATGATTTAATCATCTCTCAGTAATGATCTTGGAGTCATTGTATTCTATTCAGTGTGTACCAGTGTGTCCCTGGCACCTTTCAACAGCCCTGAGCTCTGTCTAGCTTTGCCAGCTGAACAGTTACCTGAGCTATACCTTGAGACTTTCATTGCACTTTGATTAGAGGCCTGGAAGAAGAGAAAGGGTATATTGCTCCCTCCCACTCAGTAAGACCCCACATCAAGCGAAGGCAAAAAGCAGAGGCATTGGCTCAAATTATTTTTTCTACTTTTAATGATGAGCATAGTCAGATGGCCTCAATTGACTTTGCAGTCTCATTTGGAGCTGTTTGTGGTCCTGCAGTAATATTACCTTACAGTGGTACCTCTGCTTACGAACTTAATTCGTTCCATTTTTAAGCTGAAACCATTCTTATCCTGAGGCGTGCTTTCACTAATGGGGCCTCCTGCTGCATGTGATTTCCATTCGCATCCTGGAGTAAAGTTCTCAACCAGGAGCCTCTACTTCTGGATTAGTGGAGTTCATAACCCAAAGCGTTCGTAACCAGAAGCGTTCGTATCCAGAGGTACCACTATACTTTCTACCTCAGCCTTACTTGCCTGCACCTGAAGTGATTGCTTCACTTCCACTGAGTCACCCTCCTTTTTTCTGTGTGGATCAGATTTACAGGATGAAGCCTCCATTGCATCCACGTGCGCTGCAATATGAAGTCGACATTTTACCCACAGCTCATCCCATCCTTCCCAGCCTTGCTGGGATGAATCTAATATCCAGGCTTTTCTCTTCTTTAGAAGAGGAATCCTTAGATGTATTCAGGGGATTTCTTGTAAGTGGCTTCCAGGCTTTGCCATTGCCTTTTTTGTTCTCAGCTCCTTTATTGGGTGCAGTCAGAATTTAAATTTTAAATTAGCTGTATAGAGGAAGGAATCTGAAAAGTGCCTATTGTCAACTAATGAGATTGTGAAGAAATAATTCAGACAATTTCAACAGTAAGCTTTGAATTTCATCATTTTCTCTATGTCTTCATGCCAAAAAACAACAACAAAAAAGAAAAAAAACACTCCTCTTCCCAGAACTCATTGACCATTTGTCCCCAAGTGTTGCCTGCAGCACAAACACATAGCCTATAAATCCCTCCAAGTAAGCCTCTATGCGCATCAGTTCTCTTTCTAGAATGATGAAGGCACTCCTGAGCACATGGCTCCTCTTGGCCCTGCTTTCTCCAGGTAAGTGGGAACCAGTAGGTTATGAAACTTTAAATTATATTTAGAGGACAGAGGAATCTGGAGAGCTGAATTTAAGAGAGCTAGTGTGTTGTAGTCATTAGAGGGTCAGACAAGGATCCAGGAGAAAAGGGTTCAAATCCTCAGTCAGCCACACAGCTCACTGGGGGATCCTGGACCAGTCACTATACCTCAGCTTAACCTACCTCAGGGGGTTCCTGTGGGGATAAAATGGGGAGCGGAGAACCGCGTAAACAGCCTTGAGCTGCTTGGAGGCAAGGGCAAAAAACATATACAGTGGTACCTCGACTAACGACGATAATGCGTTCCGACGCGATTTCCGTTAGTCGAAAAAATTCGTTCGGCGAATCCCCATAGGAATGCATTGGGAAAAAAATCGTAAGTCGAAAAAATCGGGTCAAAATTCGTACGTCGACAAAATCCTATTAAAAGCAGCCACGACGTCTTTTTTTAAGTCGAAGAAATTTGGATATGGCGGCCATTTTGTTTTACCAGAAGTCATTCGTTAGGCGAAAAATACGTTAGGCGAGTTATTCGGAAATCGAGGTACCACTGTACATAAATAAAAAATTAGAAACTAAGAACAACTGAAATGGATAGAATAGACCTGTTTTCACTCCAAAAACCTGAGGACTATGGTATGCATAGGATCAGGACCTCAGTGCATCTGTAGCAGCACTTTCCCCTCTTGTAGTATCCAGGAAGTGATATTTGAAATATGCTAGTAACTGAAGGTACTCTGTATGTTTAGTAGCCACTGGTAGCCTGATTCTGCATCCTTTGTCTAAACCTTTTGTGAAGCCATTCAAGTTGGTAGCTTTGTCAGTCTTACCAGAGAAAGGGTTCAACATTTTTCATAGGTGAGGTCCCCCAGCTTAGCTAGTAGAACCCTTAAAGTTCATCTCTCTTAACCTGGATCAGAACCTGTTCATTTAACTCTGCTTAAAACTGGTTTAAATGCAAAATCTTCTCCCCAAGAGGTCTAGTAAGTGATGGTGCAGAATATTCCTTCATAGGGTTCCCAGTTCCCCAATGCTTTTTTCCACCATGCCTAAATGGTGGGATGAGACCAATTTACATTTAAAAGTGGACCTGCAGGTGAGGGGAAAAGGATCTGCACACTGTCATAATTTGCCTTCCTGCTGCTCCTCATCTGGCCATTGCTCCTTTAGCTAAGCTCACATCTAGGATTGTAATCAAACAGTAGAAGAAAAAAGGCATTGAAGTGGCAGAGTGGATGGGAGGAAAAATGGGCCCTGGGAAAGGGAGGGTTTACCTTCAAAACTCTTGGAAATAATTAAACCAGTGTTCTGGTAAATGGCTTTTACTCATTTGATTTTTTTAAAAAGATCTTATTAACTTGAACCCCATTTCATTTAACAGATTTAATTCACGCTCACCTCCTCTGTGTCAAATTAAGCAAACTACAAAACCAAATAATAATAATGTTAATGATAATAATAATCCATGAAGTAATCTTTTGTTCCTGTCCTCAGCATTACCTCTGTCCTGCAGATTCGCATTTAACAGGACTGGACTGACATATGCTAGCTATTTAAAAATACGCTGTAACTCCACTGACTCTTCCTGTGTTGCCAGTGTTCTGCGTACAAATATAAGTAAGATTTATCTGACTTTTTGTCTTTTGTTGTTGGAATTACTAAATTAGTGGTAAGGCAGCTGTGGCACATAAACTGTAGATGAATGAGAACATCCATCTGCTTCATCTAGCCTGGCCACCAGTCAGAGATGATGGGAGATGTAGTCCAGCAACTTCTGGAGGATCACAGCTTCCCAATCCTGCAGTAAGGAATGGCTTACATTTGAAAATGGGGAATCCAAAATCGGCTGATCACAAGCATTAGATTTCCAGCTTGGCTTGGAGAACCTGTTTTGCATTAACCAGGAATCTCCATTGACCCAAACCAATGAACTTCATTTTAGTTTGGTTATCAAACCAGGGCAATAAGCCTGCAACACAAGCCGAAAATTCCCCTTGCCATAAGTGACATTAAAGTGGAGAATCCTTTCCCAAACGCTATAGAGTATATTCAAATGCCAAGCAATCAAATGATGAGAGATGAAGGTGCTTCACACTTTCACGTCTCCTTATCACACCGCAAGTAATTTTGAAATAATTATCATGAATTATTTATTAATTATCTGATGAAATGATGAGGAAGGAACCAACCTAAATGGTATATTGCTCTTCCTTGTTCTTGATGTATGTATTCACCCACCCCTTCTTCCCTGGAGTGTGTGGTTGCCATTTTGTGGTTCGCCTCAGGTGCCAAAACACCTTGGGGCTATTCTGGGTGGGGTGGTGGTGCTCACTTGACCATCTGTTCCTACATCATTGCTGCATACTTGGAGGGAGAGGGGAAATGGGACAGTGAAGTTGATGCAACAGGAGTTCAGGGAAGTATTTTCCCACCCTGTAAAGGGTTATGATAGACTAGCAGAGAGAATGCAGTGAATGGCACATGTATTGTCAGAAGTATAGAAGAAGCCATGAAAATGCAACTTATATCGCCAAGAACAACATTTTTTTTTTGGTTGAAAGACCCACAAAATCATTTTCAAAAGCAAAATAAAAGAGAAATACAGGGAAGATTAAAAGGCGGTCACTTTGTTTTATCCGGAGTATGTAGGTTTCTATTTCTTATTACTTCTGAGAGGAACTTAGCCAAGGCCAGGGTAGTATCATCTTTCTTACAATGACTACTCTAGTCTCACTATTATTCAACCAATCCTTGGCAAGCATCTTTTAAATGCCTGCAGAAAAATTGTGTATTCCACCAGGCTCATACAAGCCATTCAGAATACATATTTCCACTGGTTAATTGATATCGGTTTCTTTACTTTTAATAGCTTTTATTGTATGCTTTAAGTATTATGGCTGGAAGACAATTTGATTTCTTTCTTTCTATGATATAGTGGTGTGTACCGGTACATATTTTAATTAATAAAGCCCGAATTTAGATTGCCGAATTTAATAATATGTTGCATGTTATTTGTTTGAAAAGATTCTCATTCAGACAATACAGAAAATTGGAACCATTACAATGAATATGCCTTAGGAGCAATAAACCTCCATATCTAGATATTTCTTTCAAATTCTTTTTCATAGTGAAATCCGAAGTGCAACTTTCAAATAAGTGTACGCCATCCAGATTCTGTTCCTCAGGCCATTACAGCTTCACTGCAGCGGATGGTAAATTCTTTCAGATGAAGGAGCAATGCTGTGAGACTGAACTGTGTAACAATGAAACTCTCAGCCGTACGTTTCTGCATCAATTTATAATCATTAACATGTTAGGGTTTTGCACTGAATTTGGCCATGGCATGGATCCTTAGTCATTCAGCAGTACTTAGAGAATCTGTGCCTCAGTCAAATGGGGTGAGACAACCCCAGGTGGCTACAGGTTGGGTTGAGCAGCTCAGGACTACTATTAGGGGCTCTCAAGGAGTGGAGAGTCAGGCAGGATGGGGAGGCAGGCATGAGGAGAAACTGTGAAAAAGAGGAACCTACTTGGCAGCTACGTCTGCCAGAGAAGGAAGGGCTTGTCTTTCACGCCAGGCCTCTCCTTCTTCCTGCCCCTTGAAGCAGCACCATGCAGGATCAGATCCTTCTTCTGATAGGTTGAAAGATCTGATCCTGCACAGTGCCAGTGCCCCTTGTCCAAACCATATTTTTACTGTATGTTAAGATATTGTTACACATAGTCCTATATCCAAGTGATGTGAGATTCCATGGGTACCAGGCATGCTGTAACCCAGGCTCTGTGTTTCCTGTGGGACCATAATGTACTGTGGTGTTTTTATGATATATGGCTATGCATAAATATATACAACCTGAGGCCCTTTTGTCTGAGCGTGCGCAAACAGTCTTGAAGTAAATATAAAATGGATCTCATCTGCTGCTCAATTGCGTCATTTCCGGGATCAAAGTCAAAACAACCACTTTTTGCCAACCTGTAATGTTTATAATCCGAGATTTTCAAAGGTCTTTCAATGCCCTTCCCCCCTGAATCACGGGGATAGGGGTAACTTTTATCTTCATCCTCAATAAATTGTAACAAATTGCATCAAATAGCCTCCTAGATACAGAAGTTTCCTTTCAGTTCCTCTTTCACTCAGCTTAGCTGAAACTTTCACTGCTTCCCATTGTTGCAAGATCAAAGGGGGGGTGACCTCCACTTTTAAACCCCTCAATGCATTACCAATTATGTCCAAATGTCCTTTTTACTCACGATTTTGAGGCAAAATCCAAAGTTCCGAAATCGCTTTTGGAGGAATTGAATGCTCAGGGGCTGCTGGACTTACGCAGCTTCACCCAGCAGGGGAGGTGATTCCGTAGGACTCCATTTCAGACCTCGCTCTCGGCCGGTGGCTCTTCTGAGCCGCCTAGGAGCGAGGGAAACTCGCGGAGTCAACAGCCGGACCACGCAGTCCCCGGGACAACCCTCCCAGGGTTTATCTTTTTCTTTTCTTTTTAAATAATTTTTATTAATTTTACAATTTTATAAGCTCCAACCATAGACAAAGGTTAAATTTTCATGCTTCCCCTCTCTCACCATGGGAAGCCAAAATCCATTCCCCCTCTCACAAGGGTATATAAAAACATAATACATTTAACCTTTCTTTTTTTATAACATGCTTAGCCTGGCCTTCTTCCGAGGTCAGATTCACTATTTCTCCATAACATATTTCAGGTGACTTCCTCCTCCCCCCTCTAATTGGATTCAATTTCATATCATCTTTAGCAGAATAAACTTTTCATATTAACATAGTACAAGAACCATAAAACCTTTAATTTTTTACCTAACTTCATCGACCAAGCCTACTAGTAGTTCTGCACCTTTCTACCTTTCTTATCATCTTGATATATATTTAAACATAATAGCATCTCTTATCATTAATTCGTCCTCCCCTTCCTCCCGTTAATTCCAGGGTTTTTGGCCCTATTTTCATTACATTATCATTTTTTAAAAATTATTCATCATAAGTAATCGCTGTGCCAGACATCATTAACCATAAACCATCCTTCTTGCCGCCAGAAAATTAGCCCAGTTAAAATGTCCTCCTTTTCAGCCCACACCCTCCCGTCTCACATAGACACCCCACAGTACTTTCTGCCCCAGGGGGGCTAACCTCCTCTTCTTTTCCAACAGCCCCCATCTCCAGTTGCAGCTTTTTCTTCGGGCCATTTTTACTCCATGTGCCAAATTTAAGTCCTTTCGATGTTTCCTTGTTATTTTCTTCTTATTCTTCAAAGGCCCCTCGTTTTTGCCCTTCTTCTTGTTTTTCCGCCCCTTTGTTTTAGCAACCAAATTGCCCTTTATCCTTCATTGTTTTCTTTCTTTTTGTTTGTGGGATGTTACTCTTTCCGTAGCATGGGCTGCTTCCCCACATTCCGGCAGTTGAACATCTGGTGTTTCTGGCTCAGTGCCATATTCCTTCATAAGGTTGTTTGTCCCTTTGTCCCATTGTCTGAGCATGCGCAAACAGTCTTGTAGCATGTATAACATAGTTCTCATCTGCTGCTCAGACAAATGCATCATTTCCAGAATCAAAGTCAAAACAACCACTTTTTTTCAGCCTGCAATATTTATGATCCAAAATATTATAAAATCTTTCCTTGCCAGTCCCCCCTGAATCACGGGAGTAGGGGTAACTTTTTTTCCTTCAGCCTCAATAAATTGTAGCAAAATTGTAGCCTCCTGGATACAGAAGTTTCCTTTTCACTTCCTCTTTCACTCAGCTTAGCGAAAGCTTTCACTGCTTCCCATTGTTCCAAGTTCAAAGGGGGGTGACCTCCGCTTTTAAACCCCTCAAAGCATAACCAATTAAGTCCAAATGATCCTTTTACTCACGATTTTGAGGCAAAATCCAAAGTTCCATATCAATTTTTGGAGGAATTGAGTGCTCAGGGGCTGCTGGACCACGCAGCTTCACTCGGCAGGGGAGGTGAGTCCGTAGGACTCTATTTTCAACCCCGCTCTCGGCCAGCGGCTCTTAGAGCCGCCTAGGAGCGGGGAAAAATTCACGGAGTCAGCTGCTGGACCACGAAGCCCCCGGGACACCCTTCCCAGGGTTTATCGGGAGGTGCAGGCCTGGTGCGCCTTCCCTAGTCCCCTGCCGAGCCGAGGAATGTCGCAGCCGACATTCCCCCCGGCCAGCAGCTCCGGCACTCAACCGGAAGAGCTCCCGGGGTTTATCGGGGAGTGCAACGCTGATGCACTCTCCCTAGCCCCCTGCTGAGCCGGGGAACGTCGGAGCGAGCGTTCCCCGCAGCCAGCAGCTCCGGCATTCAACCGGAAGTCCCACCTATTGTTTCTCAGGCCATTACAGCTTCACTGCAGTGGACGGTAAATTCTATGAGATGAAGAGGCACTGTTGCACAGTACACTGGACTGTGTAACAATGCAACACTCAGCCTTAAGTTTCTGCATCATTTTAGAATCTTTAACATGTTATGGCTGTGCATTGTATTTGGCCAAGGCCTGGATCCTTAGTAAATCAGCAGTTCTCAGAGGACCTGTGCCTTATTCAAATGGGGTGAGACAGCTCCAGATGGCTACTAGTTGGGTTGAACAGTTCAGGACTATTAGGGGCTCTCATGGGGTGGAATGTTAGGCGGAGAGACAGGCATGAGGAGAAACTGTGAAAAAGAGTTACTTTTTGTGTGAAAAAGAGTTACTGGGCAGCTACGTCTCTGCCTGAGAAGGGATGGGTTGCCTTGCCAACCTGGCCTTTCTCCTGAATCTGTCCCAATGTCAATCCTAAACCCAAACTGGATCTAGATAATCTTTTCATCCAATAATGCTTGCAGATGCCCCACCAAAACTGTAAGGCCCTTGGGTGAATTACAATAATATAACACACAGATACAAAAACAGATAAAACCATTAACAGGCTCACTATACTTCTGATTTTGGCAGTTCCTGATCGCAACATGCTGGCTGAAAATGGTCTGCATTGCCCATCCTGCTTCTCCAAAGGAACCAAAAAGTGTAAAAGTGAGAAGATGATCAACTGCCTTGAGAATGAGACCCAGTGTGTTGATTTTGAAGGAGCTCTTAATAAAGGTAACATTGCTACTCAGACAGGGGAGAAAGGTCTAGTCATCGAATCTGTCACGTAGCCTCCCTCCTGCTCTCCTTCTCTCCCTTCTTGCCTCTCTCTTTACCTTTTATGTTGCTGGAAAAGTAAGAGAGACCACATCTCTCACTGGCCCCACTCTGCACCCTTCCTTAGTGTTTTGCCTGCCTGCACTGTGTCCTTTAACTCTCATAATACCACTTGCTTGTCCAGAAGTAGAATTCGGAGCAAGATGTGTATATAAAATACCCTTCTGAACAAAAGTAAAGAGTGCATTATTTGCTTCACCCCAGTTGCATCTGGATCTCTCCACCACTGGGATGCAGTCCAGGACAAAATGTGTCCCTCTTGCTCAAAAAGCATATTTATTATGTAAAAGGAATGTAATACATTTCCCTAAATTCTGTGACAATGAGCAGTATCTGGCTAACTCAGACCATTAGTGCAAGGATTAACAGTTGTGCAAAAGAATTTCCGCTCTCTGTATGTGCTCTGCATCCTGCCAAAATCTGCTCCACAGAATTTGGAAAGCCCCCAGAACATATTTAGGAGGAGGAAGAGAGGGAGGATATGTTCCTTACCACAATGTGTTCCTTACCACAATGTTCCTTACCCATATGTTCTGCCCCACATTCTTTCTTCTCATCCTTCTCCTGCCCTTTACAGCCTGGGCTTTGCTAGTTTCTCTTTTGAAGGCTCACACACCAGGGAAGGATTGTTGTTTCCAAACCTTGCTGTGTGGCCACAGCATGTGGCTTTTAACATGCCCAGGAGATGGCAGGAACAGCATTTCTCCCAGATTTTTTTTGCAACTGACATGCACACAAGAATTTGATATTCCAATGAAATTATGATATTTTTCAGATTTTTTAAATAACTAACTTAGTAAAATTTTCATTCACCGTCACAGGCAGAACCTTCTAGTCCCTGGGTAAAGGACTAATGTCAATATTTGTTTTCTTTCCCCCCAGGTTTAAGTAGGCACCACAATTTCAATTTCCAAGGTTGTGGAACAACAGATTTCTGTGCCTTCAGGAAAAATGGATTAAATATGCTTGGAACTGGGGGATTTATCCTTTTGGTTGCCCAAGAAAGCTGTTATAATGCTTCACGAATCTCACACCAGCCTGAAAATGAAGGATAAATGGGACGGTGTAAACCTCCTCCTTGTGTATTCCAAAATCCATGGCAATGAGGGGGAATTGGAGGCCTAGTGCTGAAACCCAGATCTCAGTATCTCTTTTTCTTTCTTTTCCTTTTGGTGGAAGTGAAGGGAAGCAAGGGGCAGAGAAAAAGGGTCAGAATGTGGGGATTGTGGATTCTAACTACAAAGAACCCTGTAGTGTATCATTAATAAATAAAGTTTTCATTATGATCATTACAATGCAAAATAAATGGTTTTGGGAAATAAAATTTTGGTTCTCAGTTCTGTTTCAGATACAAATGCAATTATTATTTCTTGGTTTAGCTGAAGTGATTACAAAAGATAAAATACACAAAAGAGGTTAAAAGCAGAATAAACATTTCTTCTTATAATAGTCACTTTAAAGGCAGAACAGACCACTTTTTCAGAGGTGTAAGGGGTCTTTCCCCCTAATAAAAAGTTAATCATATACCCAATCCATCTCTCAGTTGGGATATTTAAATATTTGAACAAAGCTTCTTTTAAGTCCTCATAGATGGGACAAACCAGCAAGTATTTGGGTAAATATTCAGGCCCCTTACCTCCATGTAGGCAATCTTTTTTCACATAGGAGATCTGGCAGTTGCATCCTTCAACCATGACAGAGTTCATACACTGGAGTCACAGAGCTATAAAAGCTTTTCCCCATTTGGTATTTGTGATGCTGGTTACATAGTGAGGGTGCAGGATGGTCCCACCCATGAGGCAAGGTCAGGAGATCATCATAGGTCACTGGATCCATGGGGGCAGAATATCTGGCCTCCAAGGAATTCCTTGCCCACTGCCGCTGCCACAGCGGCAGTAACAGCATCACTGAATTCCTCAGACACCAGATTTGCCCCTCCCACCCTAATCAGATCGCCTCTTAAGTGACCTCTTAGGCAATAGGAGGTGGTGCTAGTCTCCTTCCATCCTTGTTTCCTGTGGAGATCTTTATTCCTCACCCCTCTCACCCCTGGGCAGCAGATCTGGCCTCCAATGAATTCCTTGCCCATTGTTGCTGCTCAAGCACAAATACTTTATTCCCTACCCCTCACAGTGTTCCTGTTGTCAATCGTCTCTCAACCCTTCTTCCCTGGAATGGGGAGGCACTATTTTGTGGTTTGCCTCAGCTGCCAACATGTCTTGGGGCACCCTTGCCAAGGAGCACATTTGACCAGATAGGCAGAAGACAGAGAAATCATGCTTCAAAATATGAGATTTCATGTGACAAGGTGCCACCTCAATTGCTAGCGCACACAGAGTGTCCCAAGAAAGATCATACTAATCAATAATGTGTAGCATTTCCTTATTCCAAGATGGAGGCATTGTATTGTTAAAAGTCAGCATCTCCTTAAAACCTCCATGCCCCTCCCCCCTATATTATTCAAGTTGGCACTGCTGACATTTTTCAAAAGGAGAAGCTTTGGGTAGCTCAAAGATAGTGCAAATATATTTATTCTGTGGTATTTACAGATTCAGGTTTTGAGGAGATCCCCATATTGTGCACCATAACAGATTTGTGGGATGACTTTGACTTCATAAGTTTTGAGGGCTGGGGGAATCTGTGTACCCCCTTTACTCCAACAGAACCTTGATAGAGAGTTCACTGTATTAATGACCAATGTATTGTATTTACAAAGTGCTTATTCCAATTAAAAAGCATAAAACTAGATATTTAAAGGATTTCAACTGATTGGTGAGGTGCTCCTCAAGTTGCCACTTATGTATTTAAACCTATTGGCAGGAATAAAAACATTTGTCTTTTTATAATTAAGTTTTACTTTTTCTTGCATTAGCAATTGATTAAAAAAAAAGCAAGTCTTCTTTCAGATGAATACTTCAGAATGGGGAAGCATATATAGCAGACAGGAAGACTGAAAATTACAGGACCCTTGGGGTAATCATGGTGGAGCTTCAGTATCAGGATTTAAGTTCAGTTTTCCAGTCAATGGTGTATCATTCCTGGACTCAGCCAGATCATCTCTCCTGACACTGAACTACAGGTCTGTCTGTCTCTCCTAGTTGCCTTTAGACAGGAAGAAATAGACAGTGCCTCCCGCCCGCCCCGCCCCCCAATTCCACTGACTGAGCATCCTGGCAGGATACTTTGGTCATGCATACAACAGGCATCAGTAGTATTAGTATATTAAAAGGTAAAGGTAAAGGGACCCCTGACCGTTAGGTCCAGTCGCGAACGACTCTGGGAGTATTACCTCCTGTCAATTGCTTATGTCCTGCTCCTCCTGACTTTGATTGATGATGTCATGTGACACGTCACACCAAAACTCCCATCCCAGAAGTGCCAGCTTCAAGGGACACCATGAAATGACTTGGGGGGGGGAGGGGCCCACATAACCCATCTGTGATGAGGGCACACCACTGCCTCCTTAAAGCAGACAGGGATCACCCCCTCTTGCAAGGAGGCATCAATCACCTCCCTAACCCAGTCAGCTGTCCCCTCCCTGCTGGTTTTCCTCAGACAAGAGGGGCAAGTGGCAATGTCCTTGAATCTTACCAACTGAAATGCATCCAACACAACAGGGCTAGACAGTGCTCTGGACACCCCTTGAGACTCATCTGCTGTATTGCAACTTCTTTTTTCACATCCTGGAGTCTAGAATTTGTTCTACTTCATACTCTTCCTCTCCTTCTACCATGACAGGAGGGGTAGGTGCTTGGCTAGGTGCCTGGTAAGGGTGTGCAGGTACAAGCGGTGACAAGGAAGATCTGTGGAGAATGGGGTGAATTGTCCTAGATACAGGCAATCGGAGTCAGAAAGTCATAGGCTTGATTTGGTCCACAACCTCAAATGGGCCATATCTCTGTGGGTGCAGTTTCCTGTATCTGCCCTTCTGTGGCAAATAATGTGTCAACAGCCAAACCTGATCTTCCACATTAATTTGGTGCCAGGCTGTCAGTATGCATCTGACAACCTGGCACAGTCCAAACACTCTTTTAGCAAACTCTGTATTGCTGACAGTTTTTCTACAAAGTCTTCTGCTGCTGGAACAGACACAGTGTCAGTTGGGGTTGAGAAGGTTGCGAGGATGGCATCCATAACTTACAACACCACAGCGGTTGAATCCCTCAGAGTTCCTTAAAAAGATTGCATCCAATATGAAAAAAGAACTTTGTGTTACGATATAGAAATACCGGTATACCGGGTAGGATTTCTGGGAAAGCATGCACTCTGTATTTCCTTTTTTTTTTTTTAATAATTTTTATTAGTTTTTAAAAATTACAAATGTACACAACATAAATTCAACATTTCAAAAAAGAAAAAATAAGTAATCATGATAATGTACCTATCTACTCATCTCTGTGCATTCTTCTTGCTTGCTCATTAAGTGCCTTATTTCCTAATCCTGTTCCCTTTGTACAAATTACCTACTCTAAATAAACATTTACAAACAAAATAAATCAAATGACTTCCGTCTGCTCTTCACTCAGGTGTTCCAAATAATCTGTCTACTGACTGCTTTCATAAATCCATCTGTTGATATACAACGTATTCAATACTTATTCCTTGTATTAATTCATTCTACCCATATTCCATACGACGTGCTCAAAAATAAATCCAGGATTTTACTGTGGGGCATTCCTTTTTCATATAATCTCTAAATTTCTCCCAGTTTTTTTAAAAAATTTGGTTGCTATTACCTCTTACTATTTCAGTTAGTCTTGCCAAATCCATATAACAAAATAATTTCTCCTTCCATTCTTCAATTCCTGGGATCTGTCGGTTTTTCCAGTATAGAGCTATCAAATTTCTGGACGCAGCAGTGATATATAAAAAGAGTTTTCTATCTTGTGGACAAATATCTTCCCCAATTATGCCCAGTAGAAAAGCCTCTGGGTTTTTTTAATATTGTATTTCAATATTTTCTTTGTTTCTTCAAATACCTGCGTCCAGAAATTCTGTATATGCTCACATTTCCACCACATATGTAAGAAATCCCCCACTACCTTTTGACACTTCCAGCACTCTGTATTTCCATAGGTTCCTGCTCCTCACTGGACCAGTCCTTCCCAGTTGGAATCCTTGGTCACCCTTCCTTGGCCCATAAATCCCTCCAATCCCTTCCATAGGTCACCTGTTGGTTCATTCCTCCTTGGTTCCTGATCATTCCAGCATTATGAGGGCCTTCCTGTGTATATGCTGCTGGAGAGGAATGCCACACCAACTCAGTGAAGGCTAGTTTCTCGGATTGAGTTCAAGATCCAGGTGAGGACACAATAGATTGCAAATATAAGTTTTGTGTGTGTAAGTGAGAGAAGATTCTAAACAGTGGCTTTATTTGTAGGATTAAAGAGTGTGAGGCAGGGGAGATGGAGTGAAGTGCCAGAGAAACCAAAATATCTAACTATACTTTGAAGAAGTCACAATACAGAACTATACACACTTATCTGGGAGTAAGACCCATTGAAATCAGTGGCGCTAACATCTAGGTAGACAGATACAGAATTGCATTGTCATCCCTTTGAAATAAATGGTTGCACCTTCCACCAACAGTGCATAGGAGTGTGCTGAAATCCCTACGCCACCTCAAGTCATTCCAGCCAAATATATTTATTGGTGAGGGTTGGGGTGGAAACATGAGAAACATCTTTTGCTATCAAGGAAGGAAGGAAACTTCCTTTGAAAGTGGAAGTACCCACATAGATATTGTGGGTTATTTCACCCTGCCTGAATTTGTCTAATCATCTTTTTCAGTCATCTAAACTGGTGGCCATTACTACCTCCTATGGAGTGAGTTCCATGATTGAACAATGAACTGCATAAAATATTATATAGCACATAGCTTCTGAACTGCATTAACCATGTTTTACCCCTCCTTTCAACTAACTCAGCTAAAATATTTGGGATATTATGGGGTTAATCATTAAATAGAATACTTTTCTTTTCTTTTTTTAATATAATTTTTATTTATTTTCCAATCATTTTTGCAATATACAATACATATACTTTTTTCACACCTTATACTTTTTTGGCTTTTTACAGCCTTGACTTCCTTCAGTCCTTTCAAACGACTTCATAGTTTCTATATTTCACCTTATATTTCTTATGTCTACCATTGCTTCACATCTCACTCAAAAATTTATCACGGTAAATTTACTTTAAACAACAATATTTCTTCTTTAATCTACAATGCCTCTTGTAATCCTACCAACGTATTCAGTTCCGTAGTTTCTTTTAAATAATCTGTAAATTTAGTCCAGTCTTTGATGAACTTTTGGTCCCGCTGTTCTCGGATTCTCCCCGTCATTTTGTCCATTTCTGCATAGTTCAATAATTTCATTCTCCATTCTTCTATTGTCGGTGTTTGTTCTTGCTTCCAATTCTGTGCTATTAACAGTCTCGCCGCAGTCACTGCATACTGGAAAAGCTTAATGTCCTGCTTTTTAATGTCTGTACCTATAATTCCCAGCAGAAAAGCTTCTGGTTTTTTTTAACAAATGTATATTTCAACATTTTCTTTATCTCACTATATACCATAGCCCAGAAGCTTCTCACCCTTTTACACTCCCACCACATATGAAAAAAGGTACCTAAATAGAATACTTTTCATTCTTCTTTAACTTATTAAACACAAGCAAGATAATTAAGAAATATTAGATTACCTTCTCCAGGACATCAGAAATTGTGCTGAAGCAAAGCATAATCTGCATCAGCAAAATTCTTCAGTTGAATCAGAATTGTAGAGTTGGAAGGGACCCCAAGAGTCATCTAGTCCAACCACTGCAATTCCCCCCATGGGACTCGACCATGAGATTTAGAGTTTCATGCTCGACTGGCTGAGCTACAGAAAACCCACATCCACAGTTGGATAGACCTAACAGTGGACTAGTCAGTTATGGAAGAGGCTATCAGTGGCAATTAATTTGATGGACATACTATTTCCATTTGCTGGGGGAAGAACAGTGGGAGTGGGTGACTGCCCTCCTGTCATGATAGTCCTGTACCCATGGACATCTGATCAGCCACTCCAAGAAGGACGCTGCTACACTGCAGGGTTCTTCTTGTCTTCAGAAAATGGAGGATGGGATTTGAAGCAGGTATAAACAACTACGTAGCTGGATTCAGTTCAAGACAATGTGGCTAAGGATAGTCATCACTTAACAGATCAGCTGACTCAAATATCCTCTGCCTTTCACAACAATCTGACACAATTAGAACAAGGAGGGGCAAAGTTCAGTAAAATGATTTAATCATCTCTCAGTAATGATCTTGGAGTCATTGTATTCTATTCAGTGTGTACCAGTGTGTCCCTGGCACCTTTCAACAGCCCTGAGCTCTGTCTAGCTTTGCCAGCTGAACAGTTACCTGAGCTATACCTTGAGACTTTCATTGCACTTTGATTAGAGGCCTGGAAGAAGAGAAAGGGTATATTGCTCCCTCCCACTCAGTAAGACCCCACATCAAGCGAAGGCAAAAAGCAGAGGCATTGGCTCAAATTATTTTTTCTACTTTTAATGATGAGCATAGTCAGATGGCCTCAATTGACTTTGCAGTCTCATTTGGAGCTGTTTGTGGTCCTGCAGTAATATTACCTTACAGTGGTACCTCTGCTTACGAACTTAATTCGTTCCATTTTTAAGCTGAAACCATTCTTATCCTGAGGCGTGCTTTCACTAATGGGGCCTCCTGCTGCATGTGATTTCCATTCGCATCCTGGAGTAAAGTTCTCAACCAGGAGCCTCTACTTCTGGATTAGTGGAGTTCATAACCCAAAGCGTTCGTAACCAGAAGCGTTCGTATCCAGAGGTACCACTATACTTTCTACCTCAGCCTTACTTGCCTGCACCTGAAGTGATTGCTTCACTTCCACTGAGTCACCCTCCTTTTTTCTGTGTGGATCAGATTTACAGGATGAAGCCTCCATTGCATCCACGTGCGCTGCAATATGAAGTCGACATTTTACCCACAGCTCATCCCATCCTTCCCAGCCTTGCTGGGATGAATCTAATATCCAGGCTTTTCTCTTCTTTAGAAGAGGAATCCTTAGATGTATTCAGGGGATTTCTTGTAAGTGGCTTCCAGGCTTTGCCATTGCCATTTTTTGTTCTCAGCTCCTTTATTGGGTGCAGTCAAAATTTAAATTTTAAATTAGCTGTATAGAGGAAGGAATCTAAAAAGTGCCTATTGTCAACTAATGAGATTGTGAAGAAATAATTCAGACAATTTCAACAGTAAGCTTTGGATTTCATCATTTTCCTCTTCCCAGAACTCACTGAACATTTGTCCCCAAGTGTTGCCTGCAGCACAAACACGTAGCCTATAGATCCCTCCAAGTAAGCCTCTACGTGCATCATTTCTCTTTCTAGAATGATGAAGGCACTCCTGAGCACATGGCTCCTCTTGGCCCTGCTTTCTCCAGGTAAGTGGGAACCAGTAGGTTATGAAACTTTAAATTATATTTAGAGGACAGAGGAATCTGGAGAGCTGAATTGAAGAGAGCTAGTGTGTTATAGTCATTAGAGGATCAGACAAGGATCCAGGAGACCAGGGTTCAAATCCTCAGTCAGCCACACAGCTCACTGGGGGATCCTGGACCAGTCACTATACCTCAGCTTAACCTACCTCAGAGGGTTCTTGGGAGGATGATATGGGGAGCGGAGAACTGCGTACACAGCCTTGAGCTGCTTGGAGGCAAGTGGAAAAAACATATACATAAATAAAAAATTAGAAACTAAGAACAACTGAAATGGATAGAATAGACCCGTTTTCACTCCAAAAACCTGAGGACTATGGTATGCATAGGATCAGGACTTCAGTGCATCATCATCAGCACTTTCCCCTCTTGTAGTTTCCAGCAACTGATATTTGAAATAGGCTAGTAACTGAAGGTACTATGTTTAGTAGCCACTGGTAGCCTAATTCTGCATCATTTGTCTAAACCTTTTGTGAAGTCATTCAAGTTGGTAGCTTTGTCAGTCTTACCAGAGAGGGATCAAAATGTTTGTATTTCCACATTGTCCCCATCATGAAGTATAGTATGTGCTTCCAAGAAGTCTCCTCTTTCTCCCCTCTTAACTGTCCTAACTGTCCCCTCTTAACTGCCCCCCCCAACGATTGTCAACATTTTTCATAGGTGAAGTCCCCCAGCATAGCTAGTAGAACCCTTAAAGTTCATCTCTCTTAACCTGAATCAGAACCTGTTCATTTAACTCTGCTTAAAACTGGTTTAAATGCAAAATCTTCTCCCCAGGGGGTCTAGTAAGTGATGGTGTAGAGCACAGGTGTCAGAGACAAGGCCCGCGGGCCAAATGCGGCCCGCGAGACCTCATCATGTGGCCCGTGAGCGCGCGCTGATTGGCGGTGGGCGGCGAAGGTCAGCGCGCGCGAGAGGAAGGGAGCAGAGCGGAGAGAGGAAGACTCGGAGTGCTTATTGTTTCCCGCCAGGGACAGAGTCGGGAAGGCGGATTGGTGGAGGGAGCGGTGGGCGTGGCCACTCGCGAGAAGTAGGCGGGGGAGCCGAGGCGCGAAGCTCTGGGGTTGGCTGCGGCGTCTCCGCACCATTTTTGCCTTGCCGGAACATCCCGGCAAGGTTTTTTTTCCCGGGCCGTTTTGGCCCAGCGCGGCTTTTTGCCGCCTCGGGGGTGCCCCGCGCGGCTTTCTGCCACGTCGGGGAAGCCCCCTGCACCATTTTTGCCTTGCTGGGTGAGCCCGGCAAGGTTTTTGATTTTCGCGCCGAAATGGCGCAGCACGGCTCTTTGCCGCGTCGGGGGCGCCCCGCGCGGCTTTTTGCAGTGTCGGGGAAGCCCCCCGCACCATTTTTGCCTTGCCAGGAGACCCCGGCAAGGGTTTTGATTTTCGCGCGGAAATGGCGCAGCGTGGCTCTTTGCCGCGTCGGGGGCGCTCCGCGCGGCTTTTTGCAGCGTCGGAAAGGCCCCCCGCACCATTTCGGAGCCGCCTACAAGAGGAGAGCTGCGGGAGCCTGGCCATCCACCTCGAAAAGGTAAGTGACCCCCGATTTCTCTTCCCATAGGAATGCATTAATCCGTTTTTAATGCATTCCTATGGGAAATATGCCATATGTGTAATAAACAGTGTTTGGCAATATTTGTATGTTTAGTTATTACTTAAATTATTACAAAAACAGTAATAATTGAATGCAGTGACAATAAAGAGTGGACACATAGTCCTACAGAGACAACCGGCCCTTTGAGGGTGACCAAACTGCTGATGCGGCCCCCGATGAATTTGAGTTTGACACCCCTGGTGTAGAGTATTCCTCCATAGGGTTCCCAGTTCCCCAATGCTTTTTTCCACCATGCCTAAATGATGGGATAAGACCAATTTAGATTTAAAATAGGATCTGCAGGTGAGGGGAAAGGATCTGCACACTGTCATAATTTGCCTTCCTGCTGCTCCTCATCTGGCCATTGCTCCTTTAGCTAAGCTCACACCCAAGATTGTAATTGAACAGTAGAAGAAAAAAGGCATTGAAGTGACAGAGTGGATGGGAGGAAAAATGGGCCATGGGAAAGGGAGGGTTTACCTTCAAACCGCTTGGAAATAATTAAACCAGTGTTCTTTTACTCATTTTATTTTTAAAAAAGATCTTATTAACTTGAACCCCATTTCATTTAACAGATTTAATTCATGCTCACCTCCTCTGTGTCAAATTAAGCAAACCACAAAACCAAATAATAATAATGTTAAAGATAATAATAATCCATGAAGTAATCTTTTGTTCCTGTCCTCAGCATTACCTCTGAACTGCAGATTCGCATTTAACAAGACTGGACTGACATATGATGACTACCGGCATATAAAAATAGCCTGTAAATCCAAGCAAGATTTCTGTGTTGCCAGTGTTCTGCGTACAAATATAAGTAAGATTTATCTGGCTTTTTGTCTGTTGTTGTTGGAATTACTAAATTAGTGGTAAGGTAGCTGTGGCACATAAGCTGTAGATGAATGAAAACTTCCATCTGCCTCATCTAGCCTGGCCACCAGTCAGAGATGATGGGAGATGTAGTCCAGCAACATCTGGAGGATCACAACTTCCCAATCCTACAGTAAGGAATGGCTTACATTTGAAAATGGGGAATCCAAAATCGGCTGATCACAAGCATTAGATTTCCAGCTTGGCTTGGAGAACCTGTTTTGCATTAACCAGGAATCTCCATTGACCCAAACCAATGAACTCCATTTTAGTTTTGGTTATCAAACCAGGGCAATAAGCCTGCAACACAAGCCGAAAATTCCCCTTGCCATAAATGACATTAAAGTGGAGAATCCTTTCCCAAACGCCATGAAGTCTATTCAAAAGCCAAGCAATCAAAGGATGAGAGATGAAGGTGCTTCACACTTTCATGGCTCCTTATCACACCGCAAGTAATTTTGAAATAATTATCATGAATTATTTATTAATTATCTGATGAAATGATGAGGAAGGAACCAACCTAAAGGGTATATTGTTCTTTCTTGTTCTTGATGTACGTATTCACCCACCCCTTCTTCCCTGGAGTGTGTGGTTGCCATTTTGTGGTTCGCCTCAGGTGCCAAAACACCTTGGGGCTATCCTGGGTGGGATGGTGGTGTTCACTTGACCATCTGTTCCTACATCATTGCTGCATACTTGGAGGGAGAGGGGAAATGGGACAGTGAAGTTGATGCAACAGGAGTTCAGGGAAGTATTTTCCCACCCTGTAAAGAGTTATGATTGATGAGCAGAGAGAATGCAGTGAATGGCACATGTATTGTCAGAAGTATAGAAGAAGCCATGAAAATGCAACTTATACCGCCAAGAACAACATTTTTTTTTTCGGTTGAGAGACCCACAAAATCATTTTCAAAAGCAAAATAAAAGAGAAATACAGGGAAGATTAAAAGGCGGTCACTTTGTTTTATCTGGAGTATGTAGGTTTCTATTTCTTATTACTTCTGAGAGGAACTTAGCCAAGGCCAGGGCAGTATCATCCGACTTACATTGACTTCTCTAGTCTCACTATTATTCAACCAATCCTTGGCAAGCATCTTTTAAATGCCTGCAGAAAAATTGTGTATTCCACCAGGCTCATACAAGCCATTCAGAATACATATTCCCACTGGTTAATTGATATCGGTTTCTTTACTTTTAATAGCTTTTATTGTATGCTTTAAGTATTATGGCTGGAAGACATTTTGCTTTTTTTCTTTCTATGATATAGTGGTGTGTACATATTTTAATTAATAAAGCCCATCACCTTAGATTGCCGAATTTAACAATACGTTGCATGTTATTTGTTTGAAAAGATTCTCATTCAGACAATACAGAAAATTGGAACCATTACAACGAATGTGCCTTAGGAGCAATAAACCTCCATATCTAGATATTTCTTTCAAATTCTTTTTCATAGTGAAATTCGAAGTGCAACTTTCAAATCAATGTTCGCCATCCAGATTCTGTTCCTCAGGTCATTACAGCTTCACTGCAGCGGATGGTAAATTCTTTCAGATGAAGAAGCACTGCTGCAAGACTGAACTGTGTAACAATGAAACTCTCAGCCGTACGTTTCTGCATCAATTTATAATCATTAACATGTTAGGGTTTTGCACTGAATTTGGCCATGGCCTGGATCCTTAGTCATTCAGCAGTACTTAGAGAATCTGTGCCTCATTCAAATGGGATGAGACAACCCCAGGTGGCTACAGGTTGGGTTGAGCAGCTCAGGACTAATAGGGACTCTCAAGGAGTGGAGAGTCAGGCAGGATGGGGAGGAAGGCATGAGGAGAAACTGTGAAATAGAGGAACCTACTAGGCAGCTACGTCTGCCAGAGAAGGGAGGGGTTGTCTTTCCCGCCAGGCCTCTCCTTCTTCCTGCCCCTCGAAGCAGCACCATGCAGGATCAGATCTTTCTTCTGACAGGATCTGATCCTGCACAGTGCCAGTGCCCCTTGTCCACACAAAATTAAGATATTGTTACACATCGCCCCTATATCCAAGTGATGTGAGATTCCATGGGTACCAGGCATGCTGTAACTTAGGCTCTGTGTTTCCTGTGGGACCATAATGCACTGTGGTGTCTTTATGATATATGGCTATGCATACATATATACAACCTGAGGCCTACAATGAAGACATCCACCAGAAGATGTCCTGTCCCTCTCATAGACACAGCAGCATCCTTGCCTTGGCAGTTTGTCTTTTCCTGAGAACGCTCACATCCCTCATATTCTAATAAAACCTAGAATCATAGAATCATAGAGTTGGAAGACACCACAAGGGCCATCCAGTCCAACCCCCTGCCAAGCAGGAAACACCATCAAAGCATTCCTGACAGGTGGCTGTCAAGCCTCTGCTTAAAGAAGGAGACTCTACCACACTCCTTGGCAGCAAATTCCACTGTCAAACAGCTCTTACTGTCAGGAAGTTCTTCCTAATGTTTAGGTGGAATCTTCTTTCTTGTAGTTTGAATCCATTACTCCATGTCCGCTTCTCTGGAGCAGCAGAAAACAACCTTTCTCCCTCCTCTATATGACATCCTTTTATATATTTGAACATGGCTATCATATCACCCCTTAACCTTCTCTTCTCCAGGCTAAACATACCCAGCTCCCTAAGCCGTTCCTCATAAGGCATCGTTTCCAGGCCTTTGACCATTTTGGTTGCCCTCCTCTGGACACGTTCCAGCTTGTCAGTATCTTTCTTGAACTGTGGTGCCCAGAACTGGACACAGTATTCCAGGTGAAGTCTGACCAGAGCGGAATACAGTGGTACTATTACTTCCCTTGATCTAGATGCTATACTCCTATTAATGCAGCCCAGAATAGCATTGGCTTTTTTAGCTGCTGCATCACACTGTTGACTCATGTCAAGTTTGTGGTCTACCAAGACTCCTAGACCCTTTTCACATGTGCTGCTCTCAAGCCAGGTGTCACCCATCCTGTATTTGTGCCTTTCATTTTTTTTTGCCCAAGTGTAGTACTTTACATTTCTCCCTGTTAAAATTCATCTTGTTTGCTTTGGCCCAATTCTCTAATCTGTTAAGGTCATTTTGAAGCGTGATCCTGTCCTCTGGGGTATTAGCCACCCCTCCCAATTTGGTGTCATCTGCAAACTTGATCAGGATGCCCTCAAGTCCATCATCCAAGTCATTGATAAAGATGTTGAATAAGACTGGGCCCAAGACAGAACCCTGTGGCACCCCACTAGTCACTTCTCTCCAGGATGAAGAGGAGCCATTCATGAGCACCCTTTGGGTTCGGTCAGTCAGCCAGTTACAAATCCACTGAATGGTGGCTAGCCCGCATTGTCTAGCCCGCATTTTACCAGCTTCTTTACAAGAATATCATGGGGCACCTTGTCAAAGGCCTTGCTGAAATCAAGATAGGCTACATCCACAGTGTTGCCTTCGTCTACCAGGCTTGTAATTCTGTCAAAAAATGAGATCAGTTTAGTCTGACATGACTTATTTTTCAGAAACCCATGTTGACTTTTAGTGATCACAGCGTTTCTTTCTAGGTGCTCACAGACTGTTTGCTTAATGATCTGCTCTAGAATCTATCCTGGTATTGATGTCAGGCTGACTGGGCAGTAATTGTTTGGGTCCTCTCTTTCCCCCTTTTTGAAAATAGGGACAACATTTGCCCTCCTCCAGTCTGCTGGGACTTAACCTGTTCTCCAGGAATTCTCAAAGATTACTGCCAGTGGTTCTGAAATCACCTCTGCCAGTTCTTTTAATACTCTGGGATGTAGTTCATCTGGCCCTGGAGACTTGAATAAATCTAAACTAGCCAAGTGTTCTTGTACTACCTCCTTACTTATTCTGGGCTGTGTTTCCCCTGCTGAATCATCTGCTCCATATTCTTCAGGTCGGGCATTGTTTTCTTTTTTGGAGAAGACTGAGGCAAAGAAGGTATTGAGGAGTTCTGCCCTTTCTGTGTCTCCTGTTCGCATTTCACCTTCTTCTAAGACCTAATTCTGGTCTTATTACTACACAGGGAGCAGCCTCCATTCCTTTGATGTACTGCTGTGCTAATCTGTTATTTTAATGACCCACTTCCCCAAAATGGTTACCTCAGAAGTAGATTGCTTCTGACATACGTCATGTTGATTTCCTAGGATTTAGAAGAGTCTAAAGTGTCAGTTATGTAAATTTAGGAACTTTGCCTACATAAATTAACCCAGTGGATAAGTAAAAATAAATAAATCGGGGCCAAGAATACAGTCTTCAAGATGCCTTTCTAACATTCCCTATGCATGATTAGCCCATGAATGATCTATTTCAAGCAATATAATTGGATACCTAGGCATATGATTAGCACATAAACAGGTTATGGTTCCTTTGAGATAACTTTCAATTACAGTAGTTGGTCCGAATATGGGCCTTACAACCCACCTATCTTTTCCAGGTGTCCTGCTAAATGACCCTTGAACTGTTTCTGGTCAATCTTTTAATTGACAAGATAAGCACTGTCTAAGCTATTATTATTATCTATTATTATTATTTATTGAATTTATATACTGCCCTGTACCTGGAGGTCTCAGGGCAATTCACAGAAAGTGATGGTTAGTTCATTGCTGAAGTGCAGAAGAGAGACAGAATCTCTGTACAAGATAAGGGACTAAGAGCATACATTTTCATACAGGCTACACAATAATAAATGGCAGGAAAACCTTCTGAGAGATTGAGAAGGGAAGAAAGTTCACACTCCCCCATCCCCCTTTATGTAAAGGTTATTCATCTCAGAGACCAATGGTCTCTCCCCCCCCCCATGCTCAGCCTTGAACCCAGATTGTGTCTACATTATATTTTGTGCAAGAATACTTGGCAGTAAACCAATGATGATTATCTGAAGTAAGGAGCAGATGGGAAATCGGGTCTATAGTGATAAGAGCATTTTCAGTTTGTCATTTTGTGTTTAATATCAAGTTTAGTATTTTTTATTTTTGTTGTTGTTGTTGTCTTCCTTCTTTTATGTCTATGTGTTGATGAATGTGGACTTTTGGTTGAATAATAATAATAAAAGATAAGGGACTAAAAGCGTATATTTTCAGAGGGGCTACAGCATAATCAATGGCAGGAAAACCTTCAGACAGATTGAGAAGGAAAGGCAAGTTCACACTCCCCCAACCCCTTTTATGTAAAGGTCGTTCATCTCAGAGACCAATGGTGACTTTGTCCCATGCTCAGCCCCGAACCCAGATTGTTTCTAGATTATATTTTGTCCAAGAGTACTTGCAGCTGCCCCATCAAAACTGCAAGGCCCTGGGGTGGATTGAATTGATATAACACAGAGATACAAAAACAGACAAAGACATTAACATGCTCACTATACTTTTGATTTTGGCAGTTCCTGATCACAACATGCTGGCTGAAAATGGTCTGCAGTGCCCATCCTGCTTCTCCAAAGGAAAGGAAATGTGTAAAAGTAAAAAGACTGTCAACTGCCTTGAGAGTGAGACAAAGTGTGTTAAATTTAAAGGAGATCTTCTTACAGGTAACATTGCTACTCAGACAAGGAAACAAGGCCTAGTTATTCTTGGCCATACAGATTCTCTCCTTGTCTCCTCTCCCTTCCTCCCTTTCCTTTGCATGTTGCTGGAAAAGTGAGAGGGACCGCCTCTCTCACTGGCCCCACTCTGCACCCTTCCTTAATGTTTTGCCTGCCTGCACTGTGTCCTTTAACTCTCATAATGCTACTTGCTTGTCCAGAAGGAGGATTCAGAGCGAGATGTGTATATAAAATACCCTTCTGAACAAAAGTAAAAAAGTGCATTGATTGCTTCACCCCAGTTGAATGCAGATCTCTCCACTACTGGGATGCAGACCAGGACAAAATGTGTCCGACTTGCTCAAAAAACATATTTATTATGTAAAAGGAATGTATTACATTTCCTTTAATTCTGTGACAATGAGCAGTATCTGGCTATCTCAGACCATTAGTGCAAGGATTTACAGTTGTGCAACAGAGTTTCTGCTCTCTGTATGTGCTCTGTATCTCCCCAAAATCTGTTGCACAGAATTGGGAAATCCCTCAGAATGAGGAAGAGAGGGAGGATATGTTCCTTTCTACAACCATACATTATAGTCATACCTTGGGTTACGGCCACTTCAGGTTGCGTGATTTTGGGTTGCACACTGCGCCAAACCCATAAGTAACGGAACGGGTTACTTCCGGGCTTGGCGCTTGCACATGCGCAGAAGTGCTAAATCATGCTTTGCGCATGCACAGAAGTGCCAAATTGCATCACACGCATGCGCAGATGCAGTGGCGCGGGTTGCGAATGCGTCTCCCGCACGGATCGCGTTCGCAACCCGAGCCTCCACTGTATTTTGCTGATGTCATGATTTAGCTACATCCGTAAAGATAAAGCACTTTATATGCATTATAACAATTTGACACCAGATGGCGCTGTGGAGTCCCGTCTTTTGTCAACAGGATTTCCTAGTATGAAGGTTTGTTGTTGTTGAGTCGTTCAGTCGTGTCCAACTCTTCGTGACCCCATGGACCAGAGCACGCCAGGCATGCCTATCCTTCACTGCCTCTCGCAGTTTGGCCAAACTTATGTTAGTAGCTTCGAGAACACTGTCCAACCATCTCGTCCTCTGTCGTCCCCTTCTCCTTGTGCCCTCCATCTTTCCCAACATCAGGGTCTTTTCTAGGGAGTCTTCTCTTCTCATGAGGTGGCCAAAGTACTGGAGCCTCAACTTCAGGATCTGTCCTTTTAATGAGCACTCAGGCTGATTTCTTTAAGAATGGATAGGTTTGATCTTCTTGCAGTCCATGGGACTCTCAAGAGTCTCCTCCAGCACCATAATTCAAAAGCATCAATTATTCGGCGATCAGCCTTCTTTATGGTCCAGCTCTCACTTCCGTACATTACTACTGGGAAAACCATAGCTTTAACTATACGGACCTTGTTGGCAAGGTGATGTCTTTGCTTTTTAAGATGCTGCCTAGGTTTGTCATTGCTTTTCTCCCAAGAAGCAGGCATCTTCTAATTTTGTGACTGCTGTCCCCATCTGCAGTGATCATGGAACCCAAGAAAGTGAAATCTCTTACAACACATTTAATTACAGTTGTACCTCTGGTTGTGCTCCAAGCTCCAAAAACCTCCCCAATGGAAATAAAGACAAAGTGGACACAGAATTTAATTTTAAAGGTTAATTTTTGGCCACAACTTTATTGAAAATACACAAGTGTGACTGGTATTGGCTTAGGCATTGGTATCAAATATAGCTGACTCCTGCCCACCTTGCAGGAAGCCTGGAAGGGTAAACAACCAGCAGAGGGAGCTCCATCAATGCATATTGACTGGTGATCACTCCTGGAGTTCCCAGGGGTCCTGGCATGACCCTTACCCCTCTCGGGCTTTGGACGGGATCCAGACCCCCGGATTCCTTTAATGGTATACCCTTTAATTGGAGGGGAAGGTGATGGCCGGACCTCCCCTCCCCACATTCCCTTAAACCAATGCCTAACCACCACTCGAGCAGCTTCCTTGCCGCCAATACCATCACACCTGCAGCCATCCTTACAAACCATCCGCAATCTCTGCCAGCCAAATGTCATTCACTTCATCAGAGAGATGCACACCATCCGCCCGAAACAAGGCTTCGTTGTGATTAGACATGCCTGGGTGGTGTATCACCCAACGCCAACACTTTTTTGGCCACCTCATGGTCCACCAGCTTCCTGGCCCTATTTGTGGCAACCGGAGAGCAACTACCTTGCCAACAACGTCGCGTAAGAAGTTGCGACCAAATAAAAGTCAATTGAGGATAATTAGGCAGCAGCTCGTCCATGTCCTTGATTATGCGATACTTCAGAGCCACGCCTTTTAAAGAAGGCAGGTAATTCTCGCCCAATTGGATCACAAGTGCAGAAGGTGGTGCCCAAGCCACTGCCTTAGCCTTGACCAATAGCAGGAAGGCATCCCAGCCCAACCCGCGTCTTCCACAACCCTCAAACTGGTGCAGTGAACGATGTTGTGGCCGATCCAAATGTTTAAACCCAGGAACCTAGGGATATAATAATAATAATAATAATAATAATAATAATAATAATAATAATTTATTATTTATACCCCGCCCATCTGGCTGGGTTTCCCCAGCCACTCTGGGCGGCTTTCAACAGAAAACCAAAATACAACAATCTATTAAACATTAAAAGCCTCCCTAAACAGGGCTGCCTTCAGATGTCTTCTAAAAGTCTGGTAGTTGTTGTTCTCTTTGACATCTGAAGGGAGGGCGTTCCACAGGGTGGGTGCCACTACCAAAAAGGCCCTCTGCCTGGTTCCCTGTAACTTGGCAGAGTTGAAGATGAACAGCAAAAATCAGGCACAGGAAAACTTAATGATGTGATCTGATGCATCCTATATAAGCCTCTGCTTTCCAGCATCCTTTTTTAAAATAATAATAATAATAATAATAATAATAATTTATTATTATTATTATTATTATTATTATTATTATTATTATTATTATTCTGTCCGTAGACAATGAAATGCTGTTGTGGCTGCACCAATCCTAAAAGAATGGGCAGCAAACTCTTCGGCAGGTAGCCCACAGGCCGCAATGGCCTTCCTCAAAATCCATGAAAATTGCAGTCTAGCTAACGGGGAACCATCTTGATGAATCAGAAGTGGTCCAACTCCAGGGGGTCTTAATTTCAACATTCTTCTGACATCCCTTACTGGGCGAAGGCCAGCCTGAAGCGTCGCTGGCAGTCAGAGCAATGCGCCCTTACCCAACTGATCAGTCTTTGACCTTGTGATATTGACCTGCAGATCGGTCTCAGACATAGATATGTCCTCCAAGAACAAACCTCTGGTGCTTCCCCCCACAGCCACTTCAAAACATGGCAGCACGAAGCAAGAGGCGTTCCCCACATCGTGCTGCCGAATAAATACCCCCAACCCCAAACCTTGCCACACTGCCGATTGGCTAAAGGCCATTGGCATACGGTGGTACCAAGCCGGTTGGGGAAGTTTTCCAGGGCTGAGCACAACATGGACCCTCTGTTAGGAGGATCCAACTTACGAACTTAATTCAATCCGGAGGTCCGAACTTAACCTGAAACCGTTCTTAACCTGAGGTATCACTTTAGCTAATGGGGCCTCCCGCTGCCACCACACGATTTCGGTTATTATCCTGAGGTAAAGTTCTTAACCCAAGGTACTACTTCCGGGTTAGCAGAGTCTGTAACCCAAAGTGTTTATAACCTGAGGGGTTTGTAACCTGAGGTACCAATGTAAATCAATTTTTTGATGTATCTAGATCTAGACTTGGATGGATCAGCATATTTTTGAGGAATAATGCTATATTGAGAGGGAATTTGGAATGAATGGGGTAGGGGCATATGGCTGATTTGCCTCAGGAGGGAAGAGGCAGATTCCAGGCCATTTGTGATGCTTCTGCTCTACATTCTTTATTCTCTTCCTTCTCCTGCCCTTTACAGCCTGGGCTTTTCTGGTTTCTCTTTTAAGGGTTGAGTAAGAATTCTGAGATGAGTTCCTGATTTGCTCTTGGGATTCCCCCTTTTCACCTGCTTTATGTTTGATGTGTTTAACATGAAAATTGATATGGTAAAATAAAAGGAGGGTTCTCTGGATACTTAGACCACAGTTAGAGGCAATGAGGGAGCTTCAGTTGGCATTCAACCATCCTGAGAGACAATGAAGTGCACCTCCAGCATTTTTTGCTGCTGCATCACCCTGTTGACTTATGGCAGGTTCACACACTCAAGGTTCAGACACCAAGGAGGGAGTGTTGTTTTCAAATATTGCTGTGTGGCCACAGCATGTGTCTTTTAACATGCCCAGGAGATAGCAGGGATCGAATTCCTCCCATTTTATTGCAACTCACCTGCCCACAAGAATTTGATATAGTTATCTTATTCATTAGGCCTGTTTTCAAATCCTCTGATGTCATTATATCTTATAAATATAACCTGTTTATTAATATTCTGTGTGACTAGAGAGTCCTTTGGGTATGATAGTAATTTTAAATTATATCAGAGTTACTTCTTTACCTGAACTTCTAATGTTGAAAATTTGGTATATTCATGTTCTGAAGAAATTATGATATTTCTCAGATTTCTAAAATATACACTTTTAAAAACTACCTTATTAAAATTCTCATTCACCATCACAGGCACCATTTCATAGTCCCTGAGTAAAGGACTAATGTCAACATTTCTTTCCTCCCCCCCCCCCCCAGCTAACTTTCAGGCCAGCAGTTTCACTTTCCAAGGTTGTGGAACAACAGATTTTTGTGCCATCGGGAAAAATGGAACAGCTGCAGTCGGAGGTGGGAGATTTGTCCTTTTTTTTAAGCAAGAAAGATGTTACAATGCTTCGCGAATCTCACACCAGCCTGAACATGAAGAGTGAACGGGACAGTGTAGACCTCCTCCTTGTGTATTCCAAAATTCATGGCAATGATGATTACAATGCAAAATAAACGGTTATGGAGAATAAAATGCTGGTTCTCAGATCTGCTTCTTTCAGATACAAATGCAATTATCATTTATTGGTTTAGCCACAGAGATTACAAAAGATGCAATACAAAAAAACATAATAAATAAAATAAAATACATTGCACAGCTAAAACCATTATTAGAATTAGATGATTTAAATTAGGGCATATTTTAAGCCAGAGTTCACTGGAGCTCAGCTCTGACACCTCTCAGGTTATTGCCATTGCCACACTAAGAGAACAAGGAACACGTTTGGTGGTGAACTCTGGCACCTTTAAATCTAGAAAAATAGCACTGATCCCTACAAACGTTTCTCCTTATAATCATAACTGTAAAGGCAAAACAGATCAATTTTTCAGAGGTGTAAGGGGATTTGTCCCTTAATAAATAGTTAATCATATGCCCAATCCATCTCTCAATTGGGAGATTTAAATATTTGAACAAAGCTTCTCTTAAGTCCTCATAGATGGAACAAACCAATGAGTAGTTGGGTGAATATTCAGGCCCCTTACCCCAGCCTTCAACTATGACAGCGTTGTAAAAGCTTTTCCCCATTTGGTATTTGTGATGGGCTTACACAGTGAGGGGGCTTAATGGGTAGTTTGGCATACCATGGTGCAGGACAGTCCCACCCATGAGGCAAGGTAAGGCAACCATCTTTGGCAGATGGATCTACAGGGGCAGCAAATCTGGTCTCCAAGTAATTCCTTGCCCACTGCTGCTACCAAAGTGGCAGCAATAGCCGCACTGCGCTTCTTAAAGACCAGATTTGCCCCTCCCCTACAATCAGGTTGGCTCTTCAGCGGCCTTTTGGCCAATAGTAGGCGCTGCTGGTCTCCTCCTATCCTTGTTTCCTGTGGAGATCTTTATTCCTCACCCTTCACATTGTTCCGGATGTTGATCTGCACTGAACCCTTCTTCCCAGGAATGGAGAGGCACTATTTTGTGGTTTGCCTCAGCTGCCAACATGTCTTGGGACAGACTTGCCAAGGAGCACATTTGATCATGAAATCATGCTTTAAAATATGAAATTTCATATGACAAGGTGTCACCTCAATATATAACACACTCAGAATATCCCAAGGAAGATCATAATCATCAACAATGTGTAGGATTTTCTTATTCCCAGATGGAGGCTCTCTATTGTTAAAAATCGGAAGCTCCTTGAAACCTCAATTTTCTTTTTAAATTTTAGTCAATACCTAAGCGAAAGGATATGCACTCTGGCCTTCACTGAACAAACACCAATTTACATAGGAGCCAACTCCTAGGGGGCAAGGGGTTTTCACTCCCCACCCCCAATAAAATTTCTGAGATAGCCAGTCCCTCCCAAAGTTGATGGGCATGGCAATTGGTTTGTCTGTCTCTCCTAGTTGCCTTCAGACAGGGTGCCATAGACACTGCCCCTCCCCATTCCACTGACTGAGCAGCCTGGCAGGATACATTGGCCATGCATACAACAGGCATCAGTAGTATTAGTATATTAAAAGGTAAAGGTAAAGGTAAAGGGACCCCTGACCGTTAGGTCCAGTCGCGAACGACTCTGGGAATATTACCTCCTGTCAATTACTTATGCCCCAGCCCTCTAGAATTTGATTGAAGGTGTGATATGCCACTCCACCCCAAAAGTCCCATCTCAGAATTCCCACCTCCAAGAGCCACCATCTGTGATGATGGCATGCCACTGCCTCCTTCAAGTAGGCAGAGACCACCCCCTCTTGCAAGGAGGCATTAATCACCTCCCTGACCCAGTCAGCTGTCCCCGCCCTGCTGGTTTTCCTCAGACAAGAGGGGCAAGTGGCAATGTCCTTGAATCTTACCAACTGAAACACATCCAACACAACAGGGCTGGAAAGTGCTCTGGACACCCCTTGAGACTCATCTGCTGTAACAGCGGAGTCAGGTTCCCAGTGGATGCAAGCAATTCAACCTCAAAATGCTTTGCAAACAAGTCACAGCATTGGCAAATCACATGGACACTCCCCGACTCCCAATGACAGGCCCTTATTTTCACCTTGGAGCTTTCCTTTTTTCACCCAGCCTCTCACCCTGCGAGATGCCCACTTCTCCACCTCTCACCCTGGTTACAGGCACCAGGTTGAGATATCCCAATGCCACCAATTGCAGCACATTAAGCATTTGATTAGTTTTATTTTTAAAGCTCAGACCAATTTTCCATATCATCATGTGGCTGAGATATCTTAGCATTGCCTCATCTTTGTGTGTCCCCCTCTTTTTTAGTGTGAGGGGGTTTCCTAATAAATGAGACATTGAAAATAAATGGGGACAGAAAATGCCAAATTTTCTTAGATGTGATTACTTCCCTCCATTATGTGATTAATTTACTTCATCCTTTAGAAATTCTGTTACTATAAGCAAATACAAAAGACACACCGATACAAAGGAAATGAGTAGAAAGAGGTATATTTGAAATAAAATTAATAGCAATAATGATGACCCTGCTCCACTGAATTGAAATTTCAGACTTCACGACATAGGAAAACGGCCAAGTAAACAGCTTTTTACATGCAGGAGGGTCAAGATATTAACTGATATGCATGAAATTCATATATAGCTATATAATCCCTAGTGTAGTAAGATAAGACCTTTGGAGCAGGCATTTTCAAAAAAAGATTTTTTAATGAATCGCCGTAGTAGGGTAGTAATTGTTCCTTGATCTTTTGTCACCCCCCTCCATGATGGTACCTAGGGCAAAACGCCCCCCCACCTTTCCTATGCCCCTGGTTGTTCTGGCACTGCATATGCCCACCCTGCGCCCACCCCTGCCCCATCGGGGAAGAAGCCGGTGAGCTCCTCTCACAGGAGGGGTTGTTTAGACATCCGCCCCTGCCAGTTACTGGCAGAGACCTCGCTTGTTGGATGCGGCCCCTGCAAAGGACATGCCTGCCCCACCCTGTGGCAGGACAAGCCCCCACCCCAGCCTGGTTGGGTGCTCAGGGGCAGCAGCATAAGCAAGTGACTCTTTGCATGTCATACTTATGTTGCTTGCATCATCATCATAATCATCATCAATCAATTAATTACAATTATTACTTGCTATCTTGCCCAGGGCAGCTCAAAATGACTTGCAAACCACACCCCACAGAGTGGGAGGGGGGTATTGGTTTGTGAAAAGGGGTCGTTCTTGTTTTTATTATGTGCTTTGTGTTATACTCTTGTAAACTGCCCTGAGATTAACAGCAGAAGGGCAGTATTCAAATTGAATAATAATAATAAAAAATAAACTAAAGTGTGTGGGTGTAGGGGTGGGGTGGTGGGAATTACATTAGAAACACCCCACCCACTCCCAAAATATTAGGATTTCATTACTCTTGCCAACAATTCTTCCCTTCAGGTCCAGGGGACACCTGTAGGTACAAAGGACACCTGGGTGATTCCAGAAAGCAGGAGCTAAATCACAACTCTCTGCTGCCCGATGTCTCCAGCAAAATATATCACCCAGGATGCCAAAAAAGATCTGAGGTAATGGTTTGGATCAAGACTGTATCCAAATATCCACCAAAAGTACAGAATACATATTTATTTAAGAAAAATAAAATAACAGTGTAGTAACAACCCTATTACCAAATAGGAATAAAGGATCCTAGAAGAAGGTCACTTAGGAATTCGGGAACATTTGGGATAATACGTACAGAGAAAACAACAAATCTGACATTCCAGGCTAGTATATTTTAACACCACTTTCTGACCCTCAAAAAGATGTGACAACCATCAGTGTGTGTGCATCCCTTTGTGGGTCACATCTTCCACTGTGATCTGCAACAACTGGTATTAAGAGGCTTACTGAATCTCATACTTGGAGGGGAAATAGCTATTTGTGACTACATTTTAAAAAATACTGATAAACCACATAATTAATAGTGTAAACTTGAATGGCCCCATGGATGCGAGCAGGTTCCAGATTCACCTGATGTCTTGGAAGAGCATGTGTGTGACATGCTAATTGTTGATTACTTTGTGCCTCATTAGGATTAGATTGTTTCCAGCTCAGTTTTACCATGAAGCCCGCAGGAGGAACACATTTATTTAAAGTACCTGCTTACTGAGAGTGTAGGTGTGGTTGGACTGGAAGAGGCATCTGGCTGACTCACACAGAGTTGCTTAAAAAGATTACATCCAATATTAAAAAAGAGCTTTGTGTTACAATATAGGATAATAATAATAATAATAATAATAATAATAAACATTTATTTATACCCCGCCCTTCCCAGTCAGGAACCGGGCTCAGGGCGGCTAACAATCATAAAAACCACAACAAACCACAAACAATCAATTAAAAACACAGATTAAGATACAACGTAAAATTCCAATTTTAAAATGTCACCTCATTTTAAACAGTCCACCAACAGACCAATAGAATAACATAACAAGGCAATTAAACTCCACCCAACCCAAAAGCCTGGCGAAACAGTTCAGTCTTGCAGGCCTTGCAGGATTTCTGGGAAAGCATGCACTCTCTATTTCCATAATTTCCTGCTGCTCATTGGACCAGTCCTTCCCATTTGGATTCCTTGGACACCTTTTTTTGGCCCATAAATCCCACCAAGTCAGCTTCTTCCATTGGTCACCTGCTGGTTCATTCCTCCTTGGCTTTTCATCACTCTGGCATTGAGGGCCTTCCTGAGTATATTCCTTGCACAGTTGGTTTGGACTACTGCCCAGGCTAAACAATACAGAGGTGTGGGAACAGTGCAATGGTTTGGTAAGTCCCTGATTTCTGATCTGAAAGAGCAGCAAAATGTATGTACAGCAGGAGGTGTGAGGACTCTGACAGGGTCCTAGAGTCCAACAGCATTCTTCCCAAAGCCTAGTAAGCAGTAACTCAGCTTTGGGAAGGACCCATATAGGCTCCAGATCAAGGGAACTAATATGGTACTACTGCTCTATTCTGACTTGGTCACACCACACCTGGAATGCTATGCCCACTTTTGGGCACTGCAGTCTAAGATGGATATTTAGAAGCTGGACTGTGTGCAGAGGTGGGCAACCAAAATGATAAAGGGTCTGGAAACCAAGCCTTATGTGGAATGCATGAGGGAGTTGGGTATATTTAGCCTGGAAAGGAGGGAACTGAGAGGACTCCTTTTCAAAGCCTTAGCCATTGAACTGTGACAATTGACCTCAGGATTCTGTCCTGTCCTCAGTGCTAGTCAGCATTTACATGAAACTTTTGGGAGAGGAAATGCCACACCAGCTCAGGGAAGGCAAGTTTCTTGGACTGAGTTTAAGATCCAGGTGAGGACAATATAGATTGCAAACATAATTTCATTCCGCAGGAAACTTTGTATGTGTGTAAGTGAGAGAGAAAAGATTCTTAAACAGAGGCTGTATTTGTAGGATGAAAGAATGTTAGTGCCAGAGAAACCAAAACTCCTAAGGACAGTCATCACCAAACAGATCAGCTGAATCAAAGTATCTCTCCCCATCTGAGTAAAATGATTTAATTAGCTCTCAGTAATTAACTTGGAGTCATTCAGTGCATAGCAGTGTGTCCCTGGCACCTTTCAACAGTTGTGAGCTATGTTTAGCTTTGCCAGTTGAGCAGTCACCTGAGCAGTACCTTGAGGCTTTCATTGCACTTTGATCAGTATATTTCTCCTTCCAACTCAGTAAGACCCCACATCAAGTAAGAGCAAGACAGAGGCATGGGCTCAGAATATACCTTTACCCAGCAACTTCCCATAGACCTTGGATGTGATAGTATTAGCAGTTTGTGCACATGTCTGTAGCAGATGAGGGCTGCAATCAGGCACTGAAGAATATCGTTGGCTGTCTTAGCCATTGTGGAAAGAGATTTAGAAATATTATCACAAGCCCTTCAAGCACTCAGTGCTTGCAACAGAACAACCAAAGCACTAAATTAGTTTTTCTGCTTTAATAATGGGCATAGTCAGATGGCCTCAATTGACTTTGCAGCCTTCTTGGAACAAGTTGCCCATTTGAAGCTGTCCATTGTCCTGCAGAAGCTCTACCAGGGGGAAATGACACCTTCCCTGCTGAGAGCCAGTGTGGTGTAGTGGTTAAGAGCGGTAGACTCTAATCTGGGGGACCGGGTTCGCGTCTCCACTCCTCCACATGCAGCTGCTGGGTGACCTTGGGCTAGTCACACTTCTTTGAAGTCTCTCAGCCTCACTCACCTCACAGAGTGTTTGTTGTGGGGGAAGAAGGGAAAGGAGAATGTTAGCCGCTTTGAGACTCCTTCGGGTAGTGATAAAGCAGGATATCAAATCCAAACTCTTCTTCTTCTGCCCTGCACCAATATATGTGGCAGCTGCCTCATTCGCTAAGAGACGGTTGTCTGTATTCTCACTATCCAAAACCTTTTAGGATTCTTTAAGGAGTTTCTGGTTTAAAATTGCTATATAGATACAGCCTTATAAAACTGAATGGCAGCTATGCTTTTAAAATACTACTAATAATTCAAAAACCAAGATTACTAAAATAAATTGAAGAGCTGTAGTAGCTGTAGTAGTTTGGCTGCACAAAACAACAAAGTTTCAGAGGAGCAAATTGTAGGACAGGGAAATAATTGTGGAAGGTTAGACAAATACAAAAAAATATGGGCAGGTGAGGATTTTGTCTAACTCTTGTGCGGAAGCAGTGCCCCCCAAGTCTGCCATGTGTATACTATAGCCTCCACCTGTGGGTTCCTGAGGAAGGACGGGGAAAATGGATTCACTTCTTGTAAGTTCCAGTTACAGGTAGGTAGCCGTGTTGGTCTGCCGTAGTCGAAACAAAATAAAAAAATTCCTTCCAGTAGCACCTTAGAGACCAACTAAGATTGTTCATGGTATGAGCTTTCATGTATCTGAAGAAGTGGTATCTGAAGAAGTGTGCATGCATATGAAAGCTCATTCGAAGAACAAACTTAGTTGGTCTCTAAGGTGCTACTGGAAGGATTTTTTTAAATTTTGTTTCACTTCTTGTTAGGTGAGCTTTGCGTATCAAGAAAAGGTAAAGGACCCCTGGATGTTTAATTCCAGTTGAATTCGACTTTGGGATGCGGCACTCATCTCCACTTTTACGCCAAAGGTGCCCAGGGACAGCTTTATGGATCATGTGTCCAGCATGACTAAATTGCTTCTGGCCCATAGCAGATCATGACAAGTGTCAGAGTGCATGGAAACACCGTTTACCTTCCCACCACAGCGGTACCTATTTATCTACTTGCATTGGTATGCTTTCCAACTGCTAGGTTGGAGGATGTGGGACAGAGCAACAGAAACTTATCCCGTAGTGTAGATTCAGACTGTAGTCCTTGTGATCGGCAAGCCCTAGTGGCTCGGTGGTTTAGGCCACAGCACCACCTGCATCCTTTGAGTATCTATCCAACACACACACCTAGAATTGGCAGATGCCTGAAGTGTGCCCTTATCCCAATAATGCAACAGAATGCCTAATCCTTTTCTCCCCAACCTCATCACCTGCCTAGATGCTGCTTTCTTCTTTCTGTAGCTCTCTAAATCAGATTTGTTCTTACCTACTTCCACTGGAGCAAAAATATAAAAGTCACCCACAAACAGAAAATCCTTTACTTCCAGATACCCCACTTTATATCTGATTCTTACTTGCTTAACCACCCACTCTTCTTCTATCTTGATGCACTAACAGCTTTTGGGGATAATTTGGAGCTTAACCAACAATGTCTCTTCCTCAAATGGCCTTTGCACATGGCCTGATGCCTCCCACTCGACTGGTTGAGAGAATGGCCATGTTTGTGTATCTCCCTAATGGAGGAAGTTCCATGGCCATTGATGGCTCACTCCCTTTGACCTTCCTCATATCTGTGTGAGTGGCTGATTCATACCTGGCACTCTCTCGGTCACTGGCACATTCAACTCCTGAGGTCTCACTTCATCCATTTTACCCTTTGGAAACCTTGGCCAAGACAGGAGGATCAGTTTTACTTGTTAAAGCCTTCATTGCATCCATGTGCACCCGGAGCCCATTCCATATGGATCCAGGATTTTTCTGAAGGAGCATCTCCACCCACGGCATTCAGCCCCAACACTGAGATCTAGTTCTGAGGGCCTTCTGGCAGTTCTCTTACTGTGAGAAGTGAGTTCAGAGGGAACCAGGCAGAGGGCCTTCATGGTTGTGGTGCCAACACTGTGGAATGACCTCCCATCAGAGGTCAAGGAGACAAGTAACTATAGAACCTTTAGAAGACATCTGAAAGCAGCCTTGTATAGGGAGGTTTTTAATGTTTGATGTTTTATTATGTATAACCTGTATTTCTGTATAACATTGAAGCGACCCAGTGGCTGGGGTTGTCAAGTCAGATGAGTGGGGAATTGTTTTCTTTTTTATTAAGAGGAAGAAAATTCCAACAGTGAGCTTTGAATTTTAGCATGTTTCTCTTTATCTTTGTAGTGATCAAACAACTCTCATTCCCAGACCTCCCTGAACTATTTGTTCCCAAGTGCTACTTGCGACATGAATCCATGGCCTATAAATCTCTCCAGGCAAGCCTCTAAAAGCATCAATTCATTTGATGATCCATCTCTGCTCTGAGTCTCCTAATCTTTCTAGAATCATGAAGGCGCTCCTGAGCTCATGCCTCTTCTTGGCCTTGCTTTCTCCAGGTAAGATGGGGAACATCTTTAGAGGACACTGAAGAGAACTTGCTGCTTGGGAGGGAAGGGGAGTTAGGAGTGCAGATCAACACCAGAGAGAGCAAAGACTGCTGGGTTACCAAGAGAAAGTAGAGGAGAGCCAAGTCAAGAGTTTATTTCTTGTGATGTCATGGAGATAAATCATACAGATTAGTAATGAAATATCCCACTCTAACATGGAAGCTGTGTTCCAGCAATACACACAAAATGTGGATCTCTCTCTCTCTCTCTCTCTCTCTCTCTCTCTCTCTCTCTGTGTGTGTGTGTGTGTGTGTGTGCGGATGGGTGGGTGGGTAGGGAAACAGAGGGGCAATGTACAAATGCAAGAGATTGCCAGATGAAAATTTTGGACATGATTTCAAAGTGCAGGGAAAATGCCAAGAAGTTGAACAATCTTTTCTTTCGTGGGAGAGGTGGAGAAAATATGCCTTAAAAATAGTACAGAATAATAATTCCATTGGAATGGAGCATAAAAGTTTCTTTGGAAAGGAAAGGAAAGGAAAGGAAAGGAAAGGAAAGGAAAGGAAAGGAAAGGAAAGGAAAGGAAAGGAAAAGGAAAAGGGAAAGGGAAAGGGAAAGGGAAAGGAAACAACATATGGCCACAGCAGGAAGAAATTAAATACGTTTTACAAAGAAAGACACCTTCAAGTCTACCCCTTAGAACAGATCACATCAACACCCTGGTGAAGATCCAGATTCTCTACTACTCCTCGTTGAATGTGGAAATTTGGGGAGCTGAATGTGATTTGAGTGTCAGACAAGGATCCAGGACGCCAGGGTTCAAATCCACACTCAGCCACGAAGGTCACTGGGTGATCCTAGACCAGGCACTATCCGTGGGCTTAACCTACCTCACAGAAATCTTCTGAGGATAAAATGGGGAGCGGAAAACCATGTACACCATCTTGAGCTTCTTAGAGGAAGTTGCTGCAGAGAAATAAATGAATAAGAAAAATGAAAATTTGACAGCAAGAGAAAATGATAGGTTGGTTCATCCCTAGTGCAGGATCCGGTCCTCATACTGGCCAAGCCAGACTAAGGGAAGCACACAATCAAGACCTCAGCACAGCAACACTCTGGCTTACTGTGGGTTCCAGCAATTGATATTTGAAATATGTTACTTTTGATATTGGAGCTAGTACATAGGCAACATGCTTAGGAGCCTTAGTAGTCTTATTCCCCATCAACTTGTCCAATCCTCTTTTAAAGTCATTGAAATTGTTGGCATTCACTGCTTCTTGTAGAAAACCCCAAAGTTTAATGTGCTCAGATCTAAGCTTGTGACCAAACAGTGGGAATAAAATGTATTTAAGTGAGAATTTGGACGGGAGGAAAAGTGGGCCATGGGAAAGCGAGGGTACACCTCCCCACTTCTTGGAAATAATTAAACCAGTGTTCTGGCCAATGGCTTGAAGAGTTTTAATTAATGAGTCTTTTACTCATTTTATTTCATTTTCTTCTATTAAAATGCTTATTAAATTGGACCCCTTTTAATTTAAAAGTTTTAATTCACGATCACCTCCTCCTGTGTGTCTCATTAAGCAAACAGCAAAACCAAATGATGATGATGATGATAATTCATGAATCTTTTCCTCCTGTCCTCAGCAGTATTTCTGAGGTGCAGAACTGTGTTTAACATGACTGGAATGGAAACTACTAGCAATACAGCTACAAATTGTGATAAAAGTGTTATATATACCTGTTCTTCCAATGTTCTGCGTACAAATGTAGGTAAGATTTACCTGTATTTTTGTATTTTGATGTTGGATTTGATAGGTGAACTTTAAGGGTTCTACTAGCCTATAGAAGTCTATGCTGGGTCAACTCACCTATGAAAAAAGTGAGGTGAGGAAGCTGTGACACTTCGCCTGTAGATGAATTTGAACTCCCATCAGCCTCAGCTAGCCTGGCCACCAGTCAGGGATGATGGGAGATGCAGTCCAACAACATCTGAAGTAAGGAATGGCTTGCATTTGAAAATGGGGAATATAACATCACCTGATCACAACCAGTGGCCGAATTTGGGTGCTGATAGCCAAGCTTGGTGAACTTGATTTGCATCAACCAGAAATCCCTGTTGACCCAAGCCAATGAACTCCAGTTTAGCTTTGGTTATCAAACTAGGACAATAAGCCTGGAATATAAGCTGAATATCCCCTTTGCCATAAATGACATTAAGATTTAGAATCCTTTCACAGATGTATAAAAACTACTCAAAAGCTGAGCAACCACGATGGGAGATGAAGGTGCTTCACACTTTCATGGCTCCCGATCCCCCCTCAAGTAATTTTGAAATAATTCTCAGAGACGGAATGATGAGGAAGGAACCAACATTAAGGAAGCATTCCTGTAGTTCACCACTTAAAAAGGGTTTTCATTATCCAGCTTGATTAAGAGTTGCTCCTCCACCCTGACGAACTTTGTTTCCTACTTCAACCATTGGTTAAGGTAGATTTGATCCCTTTGCTTGTTCCTGATTCACCCACCCTTTCTCCGCAGGAGGGAGTGGGTGCCATTTTGTGGTTCACCTCAGGTGCCAAAATGCCTTGGGGCAATCCTGGGTGGGATGGTGGTGCTCACTTGATCATATATTCCAACATCACTGGTACATTCTTGGAGGGAGACAGGCAAAGGGGCAGTAAGGCTGGTGCAATGCAAGTGTCTTGCCAATTTTCTTTTGTTCAACAACCGGAGTTCAGGGAAACATTTCTCCGAACCTGCTAACTGTTAGGATCGACTAGAAGAGAGAGTGCAGTGCATGGCAGATGTATTGCCAGATTTATAGAAAAAGGCATGATTCTTCATGCAAAACATTTGACTTAAAATCAAGTTCTGCATAAATTCCAATTTAATGCATTTTACAAATTATTTGCGGATATTAGAGAGAGCCTGGTCCTATGGATTAAGGAGGCAAGAGACTACTGCTTGTGGTTGAGAGCTGAACTTTTAAATGCCTGCAGAAAACCAGAGCTGGGCAGACCATTAAGAATACACTGGTTTATTGAAATCTATCTATTTAATTTTCATATGGTTCTTATTGTATCTTTTATGTATTATAACTGAAAAACATTTTGATATCTCTTTTCTTTTATGATATAGCAGTGCACACACATTTAAATAAATAAACAGCACCTCACTTTACATTGCCAAATTGAACAAGACTTTCCATATTGTTACTTTGAAAAGGTCCTGATTCAGGCAACACAGAAAATTGGAACCATTATAATGAATGTGCTTTAGGAGCAATAGACCGCATTTCCCCCCAGATCCTGATATTTCTTTCAAATTCTTTTTCATAGATGAACCTGAAGTGCAACTTGAGAATAGATGTATACCATTGAGGAGGTGTTTCTTTGGCAATTACAGCTTCACTGCAGGGGATGGTAAATTCTTTGAGATGAGGATGAAATGCTGCAAAACTGACCTGTGTAACAATGCAACTCTCAGCCGTAAGTTTCTGCATCATTGTAGAATCATTAACATGTTAGGACTGTGCACTGGATTTGGCCAAGGCTTGGGTCCTTAGTCAATAAGCAGTACTCAGAGGACCTGTGCCTCATTCAAATGGGGTGAGGCAGCTCCAGATGGCTACAGGTTGGGTTGAGCAGCTCAGGAATATTAGGGGTTCACAATGGGTGGGGATTCAGATTGGGTAGATAGTCAGGCATGAGGAGAAACTGTGAAAAAGAGGGACCTACTAGGCAGGTCTCTGCCTGAGATTGGATGGGTTGCCTTTCCAGCCAGGCCTCTTGTTCTTCCTGTCCCTTGAACATCACCATGCAGGATCAGATATATAATTGGATACCTAAGCTCATGAACAGCTCATAAATAGCTTATGGTCCCTTCAAGTTAACTTTCAATTGGATGTTTCAAATATGGACCTTACAACCCACCTATCTTATCCAAGTGTCCTCCTGAATCACCCTTGAGCTAGTTCTTCTCTGTCTTTTAATTGGCAAGCACTACCTAAGGCAGCAGTTATAATGGTGCAAAGATAATACCCTACTTTACAGCATTCTATGAAATTTATATATTGAATTTATGTACCACCCTGTAGTGGGTGTCTCAGGGAGGTTCACAGAAACTCTCGGATAGCTCATTGCTGAAGAGCAGAAGAGAGACAGAATCTTTCCTTACAAAAATGGGGGACTAAGAGCCTATATTTTCAGAGACGCTACACCATAATCGATGGCATGAACACATTCAGAGAGATTAAAAGGAAAATAAAGTTCCCACTCTCCCACCCCACTGTGGGTAAAGGTCATTCATCTCAGAGACCAATGGTGACTTTGTCCCATGCTCAGCCCTGAACCCAGATTGTTTCTAGATCATGTTTTCATCCAAGAACACTTGCAGCTGCCCCAGCAAAACTGTAAGTTCCTAGGGTGGATTCCATTTATATAACACAGAGATACAAAAATAGATAAAACCACTAACATGCTCACTATACATTTGATCTTGGAAGTTCCTGATCGCAACATGCTGGCTGAAAATGGTCTGCAGTGCCCATCCTGCTTCTCCAAAGGAAGGGAGAAGTGTAAAAGTGAGAAGACCGTCAACTGCCTTGAGAATGAGACCAAGTGTATTGATTTTAGAGGAGCTTTGAATAAAGGTAACATTGCTATTCAGTCAGGAGGAAAGGCCTAGTCATTGGCTGGGTCACGCAGACTCCTGCCTGCTTTCCTGCTCTCCCTTCCTTCCTCTTTTTCTATTGCACTTTGCCGGAAAAGTGAGAGGGATCCTATCTCTTAATGGCTCCACTCTGCACCCTTCCTTAGTGTTTAGCCTGCCTGGACTTTCTTTAACTTTCATAATGCCACTTGCTTGTCTAGAAGCAGGATTCTGATCGGGATGTTTATATTAAATACCCTTCTGAACAAACAGGGAAAGTGCATTCATTGCATCTGGATCTTTCCACCACTGGGATGCAGTCCAGGACAAAATATGCTTTCTCAAAAAGCATGTTTATTATGTAAAATAAATGTACTTAAATTTCCTTAAATTCTGTGACAGTGAGCAGTATCTGGCTCAGACCATTAGTCCAAGGATTTATAGTTGTGCAACAGAATTTCCACACTTTTCTGCCTGTAGGTGCTCTGTATCCTCCTAAAAGCTGCTCCAAAGATTTGGCTGTCATAATTAAACTACAGTACATTCGTAAAAAGATAAAATGCTTTATATGCATTATAACACTGTGACACCAGTTGGCGATGTGGAGTCTTATCTTTCGCCATTGGGATTTCACAACACATTTAAGTGAATCGCTCTTTTCATGTGCCTGGATCCAGCCTTCCATGCACACCTCCCAATCAACAGCGTTTTGAGGAATAATGCTCTTTGGAGATGGACCAAATTTACCACACCCTTCCTTCCTGAAAAGAAGAGGGGATTGGGAATGAACAGGGGAGCGGTATATGGGCTGATTTGCCCCAGGAGGGAAGAGGCAGAGTCCAGGCCATTTGAGCTGCCTCTGTCCTACATTCTTTCTTACCATCCTTCTCCTGCCCTTTACAGCCAGGCTTTCCTAGTTTCACTTTTGAGAACCCCCATTTTCTTGGGACCCCCCTTTTCTCCAACTTCATGTTAGATGTGTTTAACATGAAAATAGATGTGGTAAAATAAAAGGATCACAGTTTGGGACAATGAGGGAGCCTCAGTTGGCATCCAACCGTCCTGAGAGACAATGGAGTGGTACTTTTTATGCGGCTGCATCACACTGTAGATTCATGCCAGGTTCACACACTCAAGGCTCACACACCATGGAGGAAGTGTTGTTTTCAAATTTTGCTCTGTGGCCACAGCATGTGGTTTTTAACCTGCCCAGGAGATGGCAGGGATAAGATTCCTCGCATTTTAATGCAAATCACCTGACCATTAACTTTGTTAATTACGGCAGTTTTCAGAACCTCTAATTTCATTATATTTTATAAATATAACCTGTTTATTAATAAACTTTATGTCTTGAGACTCCTTTGGGTATGATACCAATTTTGATTTACATCTGAGTAATTTTTTTACCTGAATTCCTAATGTTGAAAATTTTGTATATTCATATTCTGATGAAATTTTATTTTTCAGATTTCTTAAATATACACTTTTTAAAACTAACTTGTTAAAATTCTCATTCACCCTCACAGGCACCATCTCCTATTCCCTGGGTAAAGGACTAAAGCCAACATTTCTTTCCTTTTTTCCAGGTAACATTTTCCCCAACGATTTCACTTTCAAAGGTTGTGCAACAAAAAATATTTGTGCCCTCCGGAGAAATGGAAGAGTTATTATTGGAACTGGGAAAATAGTTATTCTAGTTTACGAAGAAAGCTGTTATAATGCTTCACCAATCTCACACCAGCCTGAACAGGAAGGGTAAATGGGATGGTGTAGACCTCCTCCTTGTGCATTCCAAAATCCATGGCAATGAGGGGGAATTGTAGGCCTAGTGGTGAAATCCAGGACTCGGGATATCTGTTTCTTTCTTGCTTGCTTTTGGTGGAGGTAAAGGGAAACAAGAGCAGAGAAAACAGGGTCAGAGTGTGTGGATTGTGGATTCTAAATACAAAGAACTCTGTAGTGTATCATTAAAGAATGGTTAATTTTTCATTATGATCATTACAATGCAAAATAAATGGTAACGGAAAATAAAATGCTGGTTCTCAGATCTGTTTCTTTCAGATACAAATGCACTTATTATTTATTGCTTTAGCTGAAGAGATTACAAAAATGAAATACATAAGATTGGATAAAAACAAAATAATATACATTGCACAGCTAAAATCATTATTGGAATCAGACAATTTGTTAGATAAGAGGTTTCTCCTCTGAAGAGAAAGGCAGTGGTGTGATGAAGGGATCATGCCCTCTTGCAAGGAGGCATCAATCACCTCCCTGACCCAGTCAGCTGTCCCCTCCCTGCTGGTTTTCCTCAGACATGAGGTTTTCCTCAGCATCCAACACAATAGGGCTACACAGTGCTCTGGACACCCCTTGAGACTCATCTGCTGTATTGCACCTTCTTTCTTCGCATCCTGGAGTCTAGAATTTGTTCTACTTCATATTCTTCCTCTCCTTCTACCATGACAGGAGGGGTAGGTGCTTGGCTAGGTGCCTGGTAAGGGTGTGCAGGTACAAGCAGTGACAAGAAAGATCTGTGGAGAATGGGGTGAATCTTCCTAGATACAGGCAATTGGAGTCAGAAAGTCATAGGGTTGATCTGCTCCACAACTTGAAATGGGCCATATCTCTGTGGGTCCAGTTTCCTACATCTGCCCTTCTGTGGCAAATAATGTGTCGAAAGCCAAACCTGATCTTCCACATTCATTCGGTGCCAGGCTGTCAGTGTGCATCTGAAAACTCTTTTAGCAAACTCTGTATTGCTGACAAAGTCTTCTACAAAGTCTTTTCTACAAAATCTGCTGCTGTAACACACACAGTGTCAGTTGAGGTTGAGAAGGTTGTGAGCTGAATCCCACAGAGTTCCTTAAAAAGATTGCATCCAATGAAAAAGAACATTGTGTTACAATATAGAAATATAGGATTTCTGGGGAGCATGCACTCTCTATTTCCATAGGTTCCTGTTCCTCACTGGAGCAGTCCTTCCCAGTTGGAATCCTTGGGCACCTTTCCTTGGCCCATAAATCCCTCCAAGTCAGCTTCTTCTTCCAAAGGTAACCTGCTGGTTCATTCTTCCTTGGCTTTTGGTCACTCCGGCATTATGAAGGCCTTCCTGAGTATATGCTTCTTCCATGCACAGATGGCTTTGACTACCGCCCAGGCTAAACAATACAGAGGTGTGGGAGCAGTGCACTGGTTGGGAAAGCCTCTTCTTTCTGGTCTGAAAGAAGCAGCAAAAGGAGGTGCTTCCGACAGGAGGTGTGAGGACTCTGACAGGGTCCTAGAGTCAAACAGCCTTTCCCCCAAAGCCTGGTAAACAGTAACAAGGCTTTGGGAAGGAGCCCTCATGTCCCCAGGAGCTACTTACATGGCCCTTCTCTGCTGGCAGGGAGAAATCAGGACACCTTCGAATCAAGGCACAACCCAGGGCAGCTTAATAAATTCCATGGCCGCTCCAGCCAAATCGGGACTGTTGAGGGGTATGCATTCAAATCAGCATTAAAATAACTTTGCCTCCAAGGTGAATGGATTCTTGAACTGTAAGAAGAATATTAGTACATTTACAACTCAAAATGGTCAGAGCTGGAGGCCATAGGGTTGGCGTAAAAGTCCAATGCCTTTTGAATATGACTTTTGTATGTTGTTTTTTTAAAACAAGATTAAGGTACCTGAAGAAACACATATTGTTAGGCCCAGCCAGTCTCTTCCACCACCTATTCTAATTCTTTTATTATTTCACTTAGTTGAGAGATGTGTCCTGTCAAATCTCTGCTTGCCTGTTGTTTTACTTTAAAAACAAATCGCTGATGCTTTATATCAGGAAATAACCATATTCCCCATCACAAACTATTGATTTGAAGGACACACATTTCAGAACCAACTTTTTATTTGCCACAATCATTTATATTTATCATAATAAGCATAATGATACACCAGAATACAGCTCTCTTTTCTCTCTGTCCTGCATCCCATTTCCCTCCACCAACTGCAAAAAAGGAAGAGACAGGGATCCCAAGGTCTAGCTGTCACCTCTAGGCATCCAAACCCCTCACCATTGCTGTGAATTCTTGAATTCATAAGGAGGAGGTTTATGCTGAACCATAATTACCCATCAATGTGAGGCTGTTGTGAGATTTGTGAAGCATTATAACAGTTATTTCAATTGGAAAAGAGATCTGTTGCTCCAATTCCAACCCTTACTAGAGCCTTGTAGTTTGTGGTTCTGGTGGTGAATGAGAATCTTAATGACTTAATTAAGATTAAAATAAGATTAAAATAAGATTAAAATTAAAATAAGTGTATACTTATTTTTTAAAAAAATCTACTATGCTATAACTGATTTCTATAGTGTCTAGATCAAAGGAACTATTAGTACTGCTCAATTCTGACTTGGTCATTCCACACCTGGAATGCTGTGCCCAGTTTTGGACCCTGCAATCTAAGAAGGATATTTACAAGCTGGAATGTGTGCCGAGAAGGGCTACTAAATGGATAAAGGGTCTGGAAATCTTTTGAAAATGGAGAATGGGATTTGAAGCAGTTATAAACAACTAGCTGGTTTCCATTCAACACAATGTGGCTAAGTACAGTCATCACCAAACAGATCAGATGAGTCAAAGATACACAAAGTATCAAAGTATCACAATCTGACACAATTAGAACAAGCAGGAGCGAATTTCTTTAAAATTATTTCATTAGCTCTCTGTAATTATCTTGGAGTCATTGTATTCTATTCAGTGCCTAACAGTGTGTCCCTGGCACCTTTCAACAACCATGAGCTATGTCTAACTTTGCCAGCTGAACAGTCACCTGAGCTGTGCCTTGAGGCTTTCATTGCTCTTTGATTAGTATATTGCTCCTTTCAACTTAGTAGGAGCAAAGACAGAGGCAGGGGATCAGAATATACCTTTATCCACCAAGGACCCAGCAACTTCCCTTAGACCTTGGATGTATTAGCCATTTGTATTAGCCATTTGTGCACATGTCTGTAGCAAGTGAGGGCTATGGTCAGGCCCTGAAGAATATGGTTGGCCATCTTAGCCATTGTGGGAAAAGATTTAGAAATATTATCACAAGCACTTCAAGCACTCAGTGCTTGCAACAGAACAACTAAGCCCTAAATTAGTTGTTCTGCTATAGTGATGGGCATCGTCAGATGGCCTCAACTGACTTTGCAGCCTTCTTGGAAAAATTGCTCATTTGAAGCTGTCTGTGGTCCTGCAGTATCTCTACCATGGGGAGTCGACAAGTTCCCTGCTGCTCTGCACCAATACATGCGGCAGCTGCCTCATTTGCTAATGGACAATCTTCTGTACTCTCAGTATCCAAAACCTTTTAGGATTCTTTAATGAGTTTCTGCTTTAAAATTGCTATGTAGATTCAGCCTTATAAAACTGAATGGCAGGCATGCTTTTAAAATAATAATAATTGAAAACTCCAGATTACTAAAAATGTTTTGAAGAGCTGTAGTAGCCTGGCTGCATAAAACAACAAAGTCTAAGAGGAGCACTGTATCAGATTCAGCTAGAGCCACTTTATTAACTATTACTGAAAAACTCTGAACCACATACTGTATGTGGGAAAAACCACATGTACACAGTATTCAATTCATCTGTTAGGCTCCAATGCATTTTGGGCAACTCTACCCTGCAGGGAGGAAAGTTAAGTTCATCCTCTTGATGATGATGATGATAATAATAATAATAATAATAATAATAATTTTTTATTTGTACCCCGCCCATCTGGCTGGGTCTCACCAGCCACTCTGGGCGGCTTCCAACAAACACAAAATACATTAAAATATCGCAGGTTAAAAGCTTCCCTAAATAGGGCTGCCTTGAGGTATCTTCTGAATGTCTTGAGGAACTGCAAACCAAATTTAGGCAAATTCAGAAAATGTGGGCAGGTGAAGATTTTGTCTAACTCTTGTAAGGAATCAGCTCCCTCATCCCAACACTGCCAGCCTCAAACTGTGGCTTCCTGAGAAAGGACAGCGAGAAAAGGACTTACTTCTTGTTAGGTGAGCTTTGGATATCAGGTAAAGGTAAATGACCCCTGGACAGTTAACTCCAGTTGAATTCGACTTTGGGATGCGGCGCTCATCTCCACTTTCAGACTGAGGGGGCCAGTGTTTGTCTGCAGCTTTATGGGCCCCGTGACCAGCATGAGTAAATCAATGCCGGCACATAGAGGACTGTGACGAGTGCCAGAGCACACAGAAACACCATTTACCTTCTTGCCACAGTGGTACCTATTTACCTACTCGCACTGGTATGCTTTGAAACTGCTAGGTTGGAGGTTTTGGGATGGAGAAACAGGAGCTCACTTCGTAACTTGAGAGTCAGTGGGGTGTAGTGGTTAAGAGCGGTAGACTCGTAACGTGGTGAACCGAGATTGCGTCTCCGCTCCTCCACATGCAGCTGCTGGGTGACCTTGGGCTAGTCACACTTCGTTGAAGTCTCTCAGTGTGCTGGGCCTGGGGGTAATCTGAGAAATGAGGTCCAGGTCCAGTCCAGAATCAGAAGGTTCAGTGAGAAGTCAGTCCATCAGAGCCAAGGCAGAACAAGGGGTAGGAAACTAGGCAAGAACAGGTACATGATCTCAGGCTGGAGATTGTTGGGTCAATGGCCAGTCCCAATCCCCCGGTGACTCATCTCCCTGTTTCACCCGAAGGTGAGCACTACTCAGGTCTCTCCTTCTCACCGACCTGAGTCTCTGCAGCTCGGGAGACGCGGGTGGGTTACTGGACCCAGGGGCAGCCTCAGCCTCCCCTGACTAAACCGGTAGTGGACCATCTGTAAGTGATGTTCCAGCTGAAGGCAATGAGGTAATCTCCGTATCTGGAGCCAGGACAGGCTCAGGCCCCTGACTCGGCCCAGCTGGTGTTTGCTGCAGGGGAATCTGTGCAGACTGGGACTCTTCAGGATCAGGCCCCAGACTTGGTTCAGATGATGTTTGAGGCAGAGGATCTGGTGCAGACTGAGACTCCTCTGGTTCCAGGTCCAAGCCCGAGTCCCCCCTCCCATCCCCCCTCCCAAGCCCCTCCTTCGGCCAAGGGTCCAGACCTGGCTTGCTGGGGAAGCAGCGTGGAAGGTCGGAGGCAGTCAGGTGCGTGGACGTTGCCTGCTGGTTCCCATGAACGGTCCTTGGCCTCATATCCCTTCCATTCGATGAGGTACTGGAGCTTCCCCCTGCGGTACTGTGAATCAAGGATACGCTCCACCTCATACTCTGGCTCCCCTTGCACCGACACCGGCTGAGGTCTTGGACGGTGTGGGTGAAACTCATCGGGTGGGGCAACAGGACTGAGCAGCGACCAATGGAATATTGGGTGAACCTTGAGTGTTGGCAGTAACTGGAGGCGGTATGCCACAGGCAACACCTGGGCAGTGATGGGGAACAGGCCAGTGAACCGGGCATCCAGCTTCCGCGAGGGCTGAGAGGGGTGAAGGTGATGGGTGGAGAGCCACACCCGATCGCCGACATGGAGTTCCATCCCCTCCTGACGGTGGCGATTGGCCTGGGCCTTATAAGCGTCCTTGGCCCGGCATAGTTGCTCCATCAGAAGTTACTGCTGGTATTGGAGCTCCAGAAGCCAGTCAGTTACTGCAGGGACTGCGGATGGCGGCCGCATGCTTGGGAACAAACGGCTGTTTGTTGTTGGCCTGTACTGGGGTCTGTTGGGTGGAAGCGTTCACTGCATTGTTGTATATGAACTTGAAAAATGCCAGATGGTTGACCCAATTGTCCTGGTGGAAGCTGCAGTAGGTACCGCTATAACACCGCCTTTGCCCATTCGGTCTGTCCACCTGTCTGCAGATGGTAGGCCGAAGATAGACAGACCTCCGTCCCGAGAGCCTGATGTAGGAAATCAAGCATTCTGGTAGGCCATGCAGGCAGAAAACATGCTGCAGGTACAGTCGTGCCGTCTACTTGGCTGAGGGTGCAGACAGGCACGGGGTGCAGTGCACCATCTTTGTAAAATGGTCCGTGAATACCAGGAGGCAGGTTCAATGACGAAACGGGGGTGAGTCCAATGAAACCATGTGCCACGGACGAGGCGGGCCTGGCAGTGGCTGAAGCAGCCCAGTAGGTCTCCCGGTCAATCCCTTGGCCCACCGGCAGACGTCGCAACCCCCAATGTACTGCACCACGTCGGCCTTCAAGCAGGGCCACCAGAATTCCCGGCTTACCAGGTAGGTGGTCTGATATCTCCTGAACTGGCCAGCTGCCGGGGCGTCGTGGGACATCCGGAGTACCTTGGTCCGCAAAGGTCCAGATGGGATGTACAACGACCGTGGTGCATCAGTAGACTATGTGCAGAGGAGGGCAACCAAAATGATAAAGAGTCAGGAAACCAAGCCTTATGTGGAATGGATGAGGGAGTTGGATAATGGATATATTTAGCCTGGAAAGGAGGCAACTGAGAGGACTCCTTTTCGAAGCCCTGGCCACTGGACTGGAAGTGACTATCATTTGTTAGTTTTCCTCAGGGACGCGGGTGGCGCTGTGCCCTAAACAACTGAGCTAGGGCTTGCCGATCAGAAGGTCAGCAGTTCGAATCCCTGTGACAGGGTGCGCTCCCATTGTTCGGTCCCTGCTCCTGCCAACCTAGCAGTTTGAAATCACGTCAAAGTGCAAGTAGATAAATAGGTACCGCTCCAGCGATAAGGTAAACAGCGTCTCCGTGCGCTGCTCTGGATCACCAGAAGTGGCTTAGTCATGCTGGCCACATGATGCAGAAGCTGTCTGCGGACAAACGCCAGCTCCCTCAGCCTATAGAGCGAGATGAGTGCGCAACCCAAGAGTCATCCACAACTGGTCCTCACAGTCAGGGGTACCTTTACTTTTACCTTTTTACTTCCACCAACTGTGCATAGGAGTTTGCTGAAATCCCTACACCGCCTCTAATCAGCTCTGACACCTCTCAGGTGGGTGCCATTGCCATTCTAAGAGAACAAGGAAGAAGTTCATGGTGAGCTCCAGCACCTCTTTTTCTATATATAAAAAAACCACACTGACGGGAAAAAGATGTGGGACATAATATACAGATGACAGATTGGGAAAGATTATGGAAAAATGATATAAAATTTATGGCATGTATGGCACTTAAGGAGAATTATATGAAAATGATGTACAGATGGTATTTAACTCCGATTAAAAAATAAAAAATGTACAAAACAAAAGAAAATAAATGATGGAAGTGCAAAAAAAAAGCAGGGGGTACGTTTTACCATTACCATGTGGTGGCAATGTAAGGTTATAAAAAGTTTTTGGGAAATGATCTATAATGAAAAAAATATGTTTAAAATAACATTTGTTTAAAAACCAGAAGCTTTCTTAATAGGTATGACTGAAATTGATATACCGAAATAATACAAAAATCTGTTTATGGACGCAACAACAGCTGCACGGACATTAATAGTCCAACATTGGAAAAAAGAACAAGTCCAGAGTGTGATCATATTCTCCAACTAACACATCATGGCATCCAGATTTGTATTGATTCTGCTGATAACACAGTATTTGGATGTTTTTAGCTAGGATAAGAACTAAATGACCATAGCATAGCATAAAAGGCACCTGTTCTTTCTTACCTTTCTGCATTATGGTTTATTTTCTGAGTTATGGTCAGAAGGTTTATACCTTAGTTCTATTCCCCCAACTTGTGATTTCCTCTACATTTGGACAACCAATAATCTCTCTGCAGCAAACAAATATATTGAGAGATTTATTTTCTTAAGAGATTTGTTCAACCCTTTAAAAAGTGAAAGAAAACCCTCTAAAAAGTGTAAGGAAACACAACTGTGTGGTAAGAACCATTTGTCCCCATATAATATTAAACATTTTGAATATATATTTCACCCAGTAGAGGATGGTGGTCCCCTCAGTATTGGGGGGGGGGGTGTCTCACAAATATTGAGGGGGCTGAAGCCCCTTCCGCCCCCTGTAGTTTGCACCCCTGATGAATAGATTGGGAAAAGTGGGATTTACTTTCTACATCATTGACCTGCCAGTCACAATGGAGCTCTCCCTCTGCCTTCTCAGCAAGCTGCTGTTCACTCTCCCTTGTGCTATGATGCCACTCTTGCATTCTTGCATGTGGTCAGCTTGCAAATGTAATATCACTTTTAGTAGACCCTTGTCTGCCTTTTCTTTACTATCTGGATTGCCAAGATGCTGCACAGCACTTCAGGGCCATGTTATGTCAGATAGATTCCACTTTATTTTGGGCAAGCCCCAAATCCACTGCAGGCACACATATTGGCTTGCTGTGCATGTGCTTCTGATAAACACTGCACACAGTGGCGTAGCAAGGGTGGGGTGCTGGGTGCGGGGAGCCCCGGGTTCCCCCCTGGAGGGGGGGACATTGGCGGCTCCCCCCGCGAGCCCCGGACCACCCGCCGCCCGGTAAAAGAGTCTTACTCGGTGGCTTGTCAGGTCGCCGGGGGAGCAGCAGCACAGACGGACTGCGCATGTGCGGGATTCCACACATGTGCAGTCCATCTGTGCGTCGTGGCATCATGACGCATGTGTCATGATGTCACAATGCATGGACGGAGCAATGCCCCGCCCCTGGGGGTGCCCCCGCGTGTGCCGCTCCCAGCGGCCAAGGGTCTCCGTTCACCACTGACTGCACACCTACTAAGCAACAGCACGAGTTAAAAGTGAGATAATTTGTGGGTAACTGCGGAATTAAGCATCAGCTTTATTTTAATGTGTCTGTGTCTAACTGATCATAAAGTCTTTGGTTTGGTGCTTTTTTTTTCATTTTGTGCTTGAAGAAGGCTTCACTTGGTCCACTCACAGTCTCCCATATAATGGGGAGTTCCTGGGTTCAAGCCCAGGAGCTCCCCATTATATGAATCCGTTCAAACCTCATTGAATCTGTCTCTGAGGGTCATAGCAATTATATGCCTTATGGCAGAGACATATATCTTCCTTTATAGAAGGCAGTCATGTATTTGATTAATTGTCAGTTGGCAATATTCTGTTTCAAGGAGTCCTTGATTTGAAAGCTTCTCTGGTCCACTTCTGGTTTTAAAGATCAAGAACAATAAGAAGAGAGAGTAGTGGTATTCAACTAGCCATTAGATTCAGGAGAGCTAAGGGGGCAGGGCACATAGTTCAAAATTAAGTCTGCATCACTATCACCTGACAGTAAGAGCTGTTCGACAGTGGAATTTGCTGCCAAGGAGTGTGGTGGAGTCTCCTTCTTTGGAGGTCTTTAAGCAGAGGCTTGACAGCCATCTGTCAAGAATGCTTTGATGGTGTTCCTGCTTGGCAGGGGGTTGGACTGGATGGCCCTTGTGGTCTCTTCCAACTCTATGATTCTATGATTCTATAATGAGATGTATTTCTAGATTTTAAATTCGAATTTGTAAAGACAAATTCTTTTACTTTGACATCATTATGCACACCTGTGACCTCTTCTTTTTCCTCTGTCTTGCTATGCACAAGTGACCAGCCTAATGCTTTGACTGTCTATGGTTGGGGGGTGGATCTTCCAATAAATATCTGTTATGAAACAAAGTCACTTGCATTTGGGTGTGTGTTTTTCTGTGCTACCTTGTAAATTGAGCAGTAGAGGGAAGCAGGGCTAAACAAGATAATATGCAGCTTCTCATATTTTCCATCAAATACCCTTTCTAATCATAGGTAGGTAGCCGTGTTGGTCTGCCAAAATCAAAACAAAATAAAAAATAAAAAAATTCCTTCCAGTAGCGCCTTAGAGACCAACTAAGTTTGTTCTTGGTATGAGCTTTCGTGTGCATGCACACTTCTTCAGATACACTTTTTAATCATATTCTGCATATATAAAACATGCCGATAAAGAATGCAGATTCTATTCACCAGAAGATTTTATTTTGATCATGAATTCAATCAATTGTGGGGGGATGACCCACATGACCTCAGCCCTCCTCTTACCACTCGGCTCCCAATTTCTTCTGCCGCTACCATGATTGTTGGAATTAACAAGGAGGAGACTTCCTCTCTCCTGGCTACCCTTCAAGGCCAAACTGCTTAGCATCATGGCATTTGGTTTTAATAAAATTCAATGTGTAATGTCCATTTTTAAGATGTTTTCCAATGCCACACCAGTTTGCAGTTGCGCAGCCTTGGAGTTTGAGTTCCTTAAAGGCGAGACCTTTGTCTGTGAAATAAAAAGCATAAGTCACATTAGTTCTTTATTTGGGCCTTGACGATAGGGATGGCTGTGGTTGAAAAAGCTTAGGTTGCTTAGAACCAACACACTGTGTGCTTAATCTGTCAGCCAATTTTCACTACTGAATGTTTTAGGAACCTTGCCCTGTGAGACAAATTAACCACAGCTGTTGACCTAATTTAACCATTTTACCCAAGCAGCACCCACTTGCCTTACACTAACACTGAATTACACCAGACATGTGGGAGATATATTCACTGCTGCAGCAGAACAACTGAGAGCCTTGAAAACCACTCTGAATTGCCTCTTGAGAACCAGGGTTTGAAGTCACAGCCAATCAGCTGAACCCCTAGCTGAAAGCAAAGTTTGCTTACAGTGCCCAGCAACTAAGTGGCACTGATAGGAAGTTGCATCTCCTGACACCATAGTGATGCCAGGAGTTAAATACAGTGGAACCTCATTTTTCAGACGTAATCTGTTCCAGAAGACCTTTCAATTTCAGTAAAGTTCAAAAACTGAGGATCAATGAGTGGTTGGCAAAATCTATTGAAAAAATTGAAAAACACACAGCGGAAGCCATTCGACTTCTGAGGCATGTTCAAAAATTGAAGCAATTACTTCTGGGTTTTTGGCATTCAGGTTCTGAATCATTCATCAATGGAGATGTTCAAGAACCAAGGTTCCAATGTATAAGGTGCACTGGTAGTACCCTTCTTCCTCCCAGCCTCCTTTATTTTAAATTTAAAACGCTGCACCTGAGTGTGTCTATCCCCACTAATTATTATTGAATTCTAACAGGGGTAGTTTGAATTCCAAAACAAAACTAGAGCATGCTGTTTGAGAAATCAAAGCTATAAATGCATAATAAGAGGTGCCAACTCTACGATTGAGGGGGCTGCTTCATGCACGTGACATCTTTGGAGGAGCCAGGAAACGGAGCTGAATGTAGTGGCCAGGGTTTCCTCCTTTCTCTTGGTCTGCAGCCTTCCGCAGCAAAAGGTGGAGGAGGCGATGGCCACCGAAGCTGCACTTGGCTCCTCACTATGCCTCCTCCACCTCCTAATGGTAGGAAACATTGGAGGGAGCTCACCCCAAAAAATAAATATTGAGGGGCCAAAATGTTCAGTCCCCTTGAGGTGGTGCCGCTGCCCATAACACAATATAAAAAGCAAGAAAAGATGAGCCACTGCTTTTCTGGCAACGAGAAAGAGACAAAGAAGAGCTGATTTGTTTGACTGATTGGAAATATTACTCACATGTAAAGGTACTAAAATAGTCGATGCACTTGGTCTCATTGTCAACACAGTTAACATATCCCTGACTTTTGCAATCATGTTTTCCAAAAGGTAAGATGGCGCTGAAGCAGGCTGGGCACTGTCGACCATTGGGTTTGCGGGGTGGAACTACCAAAGTTAAAACCTACAGTCAGCATATTGATACACCTCATTCCCCCTTCTATTTAATGTTAACTTCATTTCATTTATTTCATGTCTTCTAGTAACTTCTGACTCTAGCTGGACTTGCTACCTCAATATTGTGCCCAGTGGTGGAGGAAGAGGAGTGTGGGGGGAGCGCACCGCCCCCAGTAGCGTTATCCCTGTGGGGTGCCATCGCGGCTGCCCCCCACCTGTGCTGGGCGCCACGCCCCTGCAGGCAGTGTGCCACGCCCCTAGGATGCACACCATGCCCCTGTGGGCAGCGCACCACACCCCCAGGATGCGCGCCATGCCCTGGGACGTGTGCCATCCCCGCCCCCACCTGCTGTCCGCCCACCAGTGCCAGAGCATGAAGCTCCACCACTGATTGTGCCCTACATTTGCCACTAACTTTGCAGATAAGGCACGTCTACTGACCATCTCTAAATAATGTTTTTGTGTTCAAATTTTCTCATGCATGCTCTTTTTTGTAGATGTTCTGGTGTTCTCACTTGGTATAAGAGCCATCTGACAAGCTATTTGCTCTCTGTTTCTAAACATCCATATCTGAAGTTATAGACAGCTGCATTCTCTGGGAGGCCATTTCCCTCCCTCCCTCCCTCCCTCCCTCTCTCTCTCTCTCTCTCTCTCTCTCTCTCTCTCTCTCTCTCCCTGTCTATCTCTGTGGGTGCAAGCAAGTAGTTGGCAGGTCCAGATCCCAAACTGGAAAGAACTATGCCAAGATTTCCCGTATTTCTTTCTACATCTCTGCTTCCAACCCCACCCATTACCTGTATAAAATTTGACTGATGTAATTAAGGAGGAGTAAAGTATTCTTCCTCCTAAGAGGAGATCATCAACTCCATTAATTCTAGATTCAAGAATCAACTGCTGATATTTCTTAGTCCTTTGCACCCAGTGTCTGAATGAACTGAGAGACATAAATACTATACTTTTCCTGTAACTAAGTAGCACATTTATAATGAAGATATAAGCCCCTACTGTTCTGAGATGCAGATACCCACGGTTGAGAGGTTGCTTATTACATCCTGTTTTTTGGCAGCAGAAGAGATTCATCTGGAGGAATTTTTCATTGGCTGAAGTGAGGCTGTAGCTGCCTGAGCGGCAAGATGCAGGAGGAGCACATCCCCGGAAAGCTCCCATTTCATATTTTTCAACTGAAAAGAACAAAAGGAAATAAATCAAAAGATCTGCAAAAATTCTGGTTAATTCCCTCCAAATGTATTTATTTTTAATGATACTTCCCATTAACTAAATTGTTTACTCTTCAGTGAGGATGACGTAATTCACAGATCTTGAATCAATAGGTAAAGGTAAAGGGACCCCTGACCATTAGGTCCAGTCGTGTCCGACTCTGGGGTTGCGGTGCTCATCTCGCTTTATTGGCCGAGAGCTGGCGTACAGCTTCCGGGTCATGTGGCCAGCATGACAAAGCTGCTTCTGGCAAACCAGAGCAGCGCACGGAAACGCCGTTTACCTTCCCGCCAGAGCGGTTCCTATTTATCTACTTGCACTTTGACGTGCTTTCGAACTGCTAGGTGGACAGGAGCTGGGACCGAGCAACGGGAGCTCACCCCGTCTCAGGGATTCGAACCGCCGACCTTCTGATCAGCAAGCCCTAGGCTCTGTGGTTTAACCCACAGCGCCACCTGGGTCCTCGAATCCCTTGAATCAATAGATGAATGAAAACACCATTATTTTTCAAAATCCCTAATTCTCTGGTCTTTGTTACAGGTAGATAGCCGTGTTGGTCTGTCATAGTCAAAACAAAATAAAAAAATTCCTTCCAGTAGCACCTTAGAGACCAACTAAGTTTGTTCTTGGTATGAGCTTTCGTGTGCATGCACACTTCTTCAGATACTTCTCTGGTCTTTGCTAAGCAGTTCACCCACCAAACAGTGTAAACAAAGATGCAAATAGTAAGGAAACGTATGCTAGTCCAGCTCATAGTAGACCCATTGTAGTTATGACTAGGATGTAGTTGAATGCAAAGCAGCTATATTAGTTAAAACAACTGACATAGATACATTTTATTAGGGAAAATGGTTTACAAATGCATTTATGTTAGTCACAACTCCATGAAAATGTTTTATTAGGTTAAAGATTGCTCTTAAATGCTGACACATTTTTATGTTTGCTTGCTTACTGTGCAGAATTCAACTGAGGTTTGCAGCAAATGAGAAAGTGAAAGAAAGCAAAATTGACAGATGCACAAATTGCTAGCAGAAACTGGAATAGATCTGTTTGTTTGGGGAAAAAACATCTAGTTGCACATGTAAAATGCATCTGATTTCTCAGTTGGGAGTGAATTTGCAGCATTCTGATGATGGAGGGAGCCTTTTTCTAGGGTGTTATACAAACAGGTCTGCCTCACTTTATGCATACAGGTAGTTGTTGCCAGCCTACTTTTGAGTAGTTTGTTATTGCTGAAGACCCACAAAGTATAACAAATGATTTTAAACTTTTATACTGCAATCTTGTATCTCAGGTCATTATTCCCCGGGCATGCAGGCAATGAGTGACATGGAAGTTGAAACCAAGAGATGACCATTGTGAAGCTAATAGGCCATATAGTCCTTTCTTGTGTTCTAAAATCACTGGATACTCAGGATAAAAGGAAGATGTCTGCTTTTGAAACAACAATCCCATGAATACCTCCAACATGCACAGTCTATGAAGATGCATGGATTAGTGTCATTGCACTATGAGTTTCCCAACCCTGTGTGAGAAACTGAAGGGGACCAGGGTCTCTGAGCATGATGACATCATGACACACATCTTCTTTCACAGGATGTTAGTTAGGTGTGTAGTGCTGCTCGTTGGTGCCAGGGGCAAGAACCATGTATACCACCTTGTGCTCCTTGGAGAAAAGGTGGAATATAAAATAATATAAATAATACTAATTCACACATAAAAGTCGGTCCTTGTGTAAAGAGTAAGTGTAATGAGTAAGTGAAAAAATAACATCTCACGTATATTGTTTTTCACAACCCCAGCGGTACAGATCTTTTTTGGTTGACAGGCTTTCTCTTGATTGCTTTCACATGAGGTTCTATCATTCTCACAGGAAGAACATTTCAGAGATGTCACTGCAAAAAAATAGATAGAGGTTGGTGCAAGAGATTACTTGAGATGTGAATAGATCTAATGGTACAATGGGTGGAGATATATACAGTAAGAGTATAAAAAATGAAAACCCAACATGCAAGTATGTCAAGGATGTTTCAGATTTATGCTCTAAAATTATCAAGGTGAATGCATATTAATCATCCTAGTGCTATATTACTAACATAATATGCCCTTCTTCTTAAGGAGGTGGCATGCAAGAGGTAGATGTGTTTTAAACTGGAAGGATATAACTTTTATATTAATTAATGAGCGGCATCTTTACCCAATGCAATCTCCCCTTCTCCAGTAATTAAGAACAAAAATATCTCAATCTTGCTATGTGTTGAATATTTTATGTTGTGAACTACTCTGTGATCTGTGGCTGAAGAACAATATACAAATTTAATAATAAATAAGTAAATTTAGTGCTCTTCTGCCTTTCCAAATGGGTCCTCAAAAATATATTGTTTGCATACATACTATAAATAAGAAAACCTATCTGTAAATTACTCTAAGCCCAAAATTATGATTTTTGTAAAAAAAAAAAAGGGGGGGGGGAGTCCTAAGTATACATGGTGTTTAGATCAGCAAGCTATAGAAGAAATCTGCTCATTTATCTAGTGGGTGTACTCTTTAGTGCAATCCTTTCTTGGAAGTGTCGTATGAAGGCAGCGAAAGTCAAAGCATAGAAAACAATAGGGACATTGAAGAAGTTGAAGAAGGGCAGCTGAATGAACCTGTCCTACATAAACTTTGTACCAAAATACTTACTGAAATGCTCTATGGCATTGTGAGACAATAATATCTTGATATCACAGAGAGTGTTCCTCTATGTACTGGTTGTAAAAGGCTCACTTTGTACTGGTTGTACAGGTGATTTGAAAATTAAATCTGAAACCAAGCAAGATTTAAGCTTGTTGGTTTCCCTGGTATCTTTATTTTCTTATGCCATTGATGTTGGCTTATACTGTATTATGGATGTATATTCCGCATTTTGTCATGGCCTTTGGCTAGAACAATAAGCTTATGAACTATCAATGAAATGCTCATTGCTACTCCAATAAATGAGAATTCCTTGCACTTGGTCTCTTCCTCAATCCCCATATCCCTGCGACTTCACTATGATCTTGGAAGTGAACCTGGCTTAGGGAACACTTACTAAGGTCAAGGATAGTAGAGAGACAGGTGATGTTTATTGTGAATGTTCACCCTGCCACACAAATGTCCCCTTTCCTACTAAAATTTGATCCCTACTCTTGAACTGACACTCTCCTACTTTCCCTTCATAACCCAGCAGTCTTTGCTCTCTATTATTCTCATCTCCTGTCCTCACTCTCCTTCCCTAACAAGGAGCAAGACTTTCCGAGTGTCATTTAAAGATGATAAAAAGAATCCAATTCTCTTCTTTATAATTTTATGTTTTGTTTTGACAAAGTAATCATAATAAATAAATAATAATAGAAATGTGCACTCCACCCCCGAGACCATTCCATTGTAACTATCCAACCTCCCCAAAATTCAACACCTCTTGTGATGGTTTGACCCCTTTCCATTTTAACAGTACAAATTCAACAAACACCCTCCATATCTCCTCAAAATCATTTCTCCTGAAAAAGAATTCAGTTCTGCTGCTTCCTACTTACCTGGAGAAAGCAGGACCAAGATGAGGTATGTGCTCAGAAGTGTTTTCATCATTTTCAAAAGATTAGGAGACTCAGAGCAGAGACGGAATAGGACAGAGATGCAGGCAGAGGCTTACGTGGAGATATTTATCGGCCAAGGATTCTTGCGTTTGCCAAGAAGGCACAGAGCGTCATCTTGAAATTCACACCTCATTAATGAAATTGGCAGAATTATTCATCGTTGATTTAATTAGCTATTGCCAAACACTTCTCGGGTTTCATTTTCTATATAAGTAATTTACAATTTAAACCATAACGATGCCAAAGAAAGAATCTGGGCACAAAATAGACAAGGGCAAAGCCAAGATGTCACTATAAGGATCCATGGCCAAAACAACCTCCCCCAAAGGATTCCTCTTCTTGGGAGGAGGAAGGTCTGGCTATTAGAAATCATTCTGGCATGTTGATTTGAGCATGCTGGGTCCCTAAATCTGAATGTTGGATTTGAAAATAACTTCCTTGGTTCTGTGGTTTATTTAAAAAATGGTCCCTCACCTGGGTACCGGACAAGGTGGTGTAGAAGTGAATTTTCACCAAAATATGTATGTGGAACTAAAGGACAATGCTATTCCATACGGGAAGGCCTCCACTATACTGTATTGTGATGCCATTTATTCCTACCTACCAAGGAGAAATTATGGAAAGGGTTTTTGTTGTTGTTGTTGCCTTTGTTGTTGTTGTTTTTTCCAGAGGAGATAGATAAGAATAAAGAGGACAAGAGAGAGTGGTATACACAGATGAAAGTGGGCATAATTTGGTGCAGCTGACTTGCATTGAGTCTGGGCACAGGAGTCAGTTGGGCGGGGGGAACACCATTAGGAACACTGAGGCATTGTTGGGATTAGGATACTTTTCAAGGATCGGCCAGTGCTTCATTTCAGGTGGGACTTGGAAGTGCACTTAAGGTCTGACATGCACATTTGGGTGAATGCTGAACAGTGGAGCCCAGGTGCTTATGTTGAGATTAAAGCCAAGGTTCACCCTACCAGAGTTATATAAGATCCTCACCTGGCTAAATTTTCTCAGTTAAGTTCAATCTGCTTTGTAGTTCCTTCAAGAGGTGGACATAAGGCCAACTTAAGGGCAACTTTACCCCCTGCGAGGTAGACTTGCTCAGCCACAACAGGCTTAGAAAATTTAGAGTACATTTTCCACATATGATCTATTTCCCACCTATGAAGTTCATGAAGTTCAGGAACACATCTGCATTTGGACTCTGAAAAATCCATTTGTACCATACATTGTCTCTCACCTACTACTGCTCCTTTGAGACATTATTGTTTACATGCAGCCGGGCTACTGCAAGTCTTTCCTTTTTATTGATGTTCTGTAATTTTTTTTTAAAAAAAACAGGATCATGGCTGTAAAGCAGATTTTCACCCAGCAAGTGAGGCAGCTGCCTCATTTACTGGTGTTGCAGTGAATGAGATGGAGCTATTGTAGGATAAAGGACGGCTCCAAGATAGAATCTTGCTCTGAGATGTCCTCCGAATCACTGAATCGTACCTTGAGGGTCATTTGTTCAGTCCCCTGCAATGCAGTATTCTCAACTCAATCTTAAATGACAGAATGCCATGCAATCTGAGGCCTTCTGATTTGCCCACCATCAAAATAGAACAACCAATTTAGTGCTTTGTTGTTGTTTTACTGCTGCAATGATTCAGTGCTCGAAGAGCTTGCAAATATGCTTTATAGTCTCATCTCACAATGTTATGACCCCCCAACAATGTTCTCCATTGACTGATTGCCAGTCCTCATTTGTTACAGACAGGTGAACTACTGCCACTTCTACTAAGATGCCCAAAGCCTATGAGGAGCTGCTGCGTTTTTATTGGATAAAGGGATTTATTTACAATTAGCCACGTCTGTGTTTTTCTCTTCTTTGGTGTGGTGTCTAACTCAGTTGCAAGGAGCAAATATTTTTCTCATCTTCCATGTCCCAGAAAAAGCCAGACATAGCTCAGAGGTATTGACAGGTGCCAGGGACAAAGTGATATTCACTGCATATTGTACAATGACTCCAAAATGATTTCTTAGAGCTGATGAAATCATTTTATGCAACTTTATTCCTCCTTGTTCCAATTGCATCACATGGTTTGAGTCATCTTGCTTCTAGCCACATTGTCTTGAATTGAACCAAGCTGGCTGTTTATACCTCCTTCAAATACCATATTCAGTATTAACCTCATCCATATGCCCAACATTTCTCAATTTACTGGTACCTGACCCCCTTTATATATGTATGTATGTTTGTATGTTTGTTTGTGTGTTATTGGTTTTCTTAGATGTGTAACAACACTAAACAGCTACAGATATTCAAAATATGCCTTTCTCCCCACATTCTTGCCAGCTACCACATAAGTATTCCTCTTTTTTATTTTCTACAAAATTCTCGACCATTATTCCATCAGGGCTGTATGCTAGCATCTATCCAGAATGTGTTCATCCAGGATATGAACTAAATGGTTAAGAATCACACTATTACATTATCATTTATGTTCTCCATTATAGTCAGTCTCCATACATTTTTATACTTTAGGTCTCTTATCCAATCCTGTAATTTCTTACACATTTGGTCAACCAAGCAAGCAAATATATAAAGAAATTTCGTAAGAGACTCAACTGTTTAAAAAGCAAAAGTAGACCCTCCAAAGAGTGAAAGGAAACACAACTGTGGGGTAACATCTATTTCTTCTCATATAGTATTAAAATATTACCTCCAAAATAGACACTATTCCAGAATTAATGTGACAGAATTGCACTGGTGTATCATGGCACCTATGCATTAACCGAATATCAAAGATCTATGGGAAATTACTATGTTATTGATGGCTATATTGATAGTGCCTCTATCTTTGCTCTCATTTAGTGTGGGGTCTAACTTTTTTGGGCAGACAAAGTTAGTCCCTAGGGCCCAGATCAAAGTGCAGCTAAAGCCTAAAGGTACAGCTCATGTGACTGACCCAGTGGCAGAACTAGATATATACATCAATCCAATTGGTAGGTTCCAGGAACACAGTGTTGGAAACAGTTGGAGGATGGATGGTGGTTAATGGATTGAGTTTGAATCCTGCCAAGATAGAAATACTGTTTTGGGGGGGAAGAGTGGGTGATGTGGGTGTGGGGGGGTCTCCTGGTCCTGAATGGGGTAATTGTGCCCTTGAAGGACCAGGTGTGCAGCCTGGGAGTCATTTTGGACTCACAGTAGTCCACGAGGCACAGGCCAATTTTGTGTCCAGGGCAGCTGTCTACAAGCTCCATATGTACACAGGCTGAGATGCTACCTGCCCACGCACTGTCTCACAAGTGTGGTACATGTTCTGGTTATCTCCCACTTTGACTACTGCAATGTGTTATACATGGGGCTACCTTTGAAGTTGACTCAGAAACTACAACTAGTGCAGAATGCAGCAGCTAGACTCTTCACTGGGAATGGCCATCAGAACCACACAACACCAGTCCTAAAGTATCTACACTGGCTCCCAGTACATTTCTCTGCAGAATTCTAAGTGTTGGTGCTGACCTTAAAAGCCCTAAAAGGCTTTGGCCCTGCATAATACTTTGGCCACCTCATGAGAAGAGAAGACTCCCTGGAAAAAACCCTGATGTTGGGAAAGATTGAGGGCACAAGGAGAAGGGGACGACAGAGGATGAGATGGTTGGACAGTGTTCTCGAAGCTACCAACATGAGTCTGATCAAACTGCAGGAGGCAGTGGAAGACAGGAGTGCCTGGCGTGCTGTGGTCCATGGGGTCACGAAGAGTCGGACATGACTAAACAACTCAACAACTCAACAACTCAACAACTCAACAACTCAACAACAACTAAACAACAACAACATTCCCATCCTTCAGCCCAGACACTGAAGTCCAGCTCTGAGGGCTTTCTGCAAGAAGTGAAGTTACAGGGAACCAGGCAGAGGGCCTTCTCGGCTGTGGTGCCCTCCCTGTGGTATGCCCTGCCATCAAAAGTCAAGGAGATAAAGAACTACATAACTTTCAGAAAACATCTGAAGGCAGCCCTGTTCTGGAAAGTTTTTAATGTTTGGTGTTTTATTATGTTTTTACATTTATTGGAAGCCCCCCCCCCCCGAGTGATTGGAGCAATCCAGCCATATTGGTTGGGTATGAATAATAAAAATCTTCTCCTTCTTCTTCTCCTTCTCCTTCTCCTTCTCCTTCTTCTTCTTCTTCTTCTTCTTCTTCTTCTTCTTCTTCTTGCTGTTGTTGGCATTTCTGCATCATGTATGGCATTAGACTAGACAGCCTACCAGCACCAAAATCCACACATCAAACTTACATGGTTCTACTGGGTTGGAGTGTGGAGCTGTTGATCAATGTTTTAAGGCAAAGACCCACAACTCCAGTGTTCTGACATGCTTAAACGGCTGCACACATGCAACTCCCCCCATCGCTAAAGAGAACCCTTTGCAATTACAAAACCATCACCTGCAATCGATTGAACAAATGTCCTGGGTTGGGCAGTGGTTGTGCACTGCAACACACTGTTCCATGTCACATGTGCCTAGAATATAAATTACCCAACATTGGAAAGAGTTGATTCTTCCCACTCATGAGAGCTGGTTTGGGAAAATCTGGAGCACTTGATTCAACAGAGGAGGGTACAGTGCCAGATTTACGTATAAGCTTAACAAGCCATAGCTTATGGCCCCACTCTCTTGCGGGCCCCCCAAATAATTTAAAGGAAAAAATCATGATGTATATTTCCAAAATATAAGATAAAAAACAAATAAAATAAAACCTAAATACAGCAACAGTGGTTTGTGTTGTGTAGACTCCTATGATGTAAGTAGCCTGCTCCCCGCCTGTTAGCCTGCTAGCCTGCTATCACTGGTAATTATTTCACTATTAATATGCTTCTTCTTAAGTGTATTTCACTATTAATATACTTCTTCTTAATTGTATTTCAGTTCAACGATTTAGGATTTAGGAAAGGTGATTGAATTAAAAAAATGGGAAAACCTATGGAAAAGGGGCACCAAATTTACATCAAATTACGACCTACAAGAAAATTTACTAAAGATGCAATGTAGATGGCACTTAACGCCGGTAAAACTATCAAAAATCAATAAAAGAATAAATAATAATTGCTGGAAGTGCCAAAAAGAAATAGGCACCTACTTACATATCTGGTGGCAATGTAAAGAACTTAAACCATTTTGGGAAGCAATATATAATGAAATAAAAAAAATATTAAAATATTCCTTTAAAAAAACGCCAGAAACATTCCTTTTGGGAATATTAGAAGACGACATTAAACCTAGAGACAGGAAAGTAGTGATGTATGCAACGGCCTCGGCAAGGCTTCTAATAGCAAAAAATTGGAAATCAAACTATATACCCAATAAAGAAGATTGGCAACTTAAAATGCTAGAATATTATAACTTAGCAACAAAACATGGAGAAATAAAAGGGATAAAAAGAGAAGAGAGAATGAAGGAATGGCAATTATTTAGGGATTACATTGGGAAACAGGTGGAAAAAGCAAATCTTCTGGTAGAACGTTAAAGGCTCATTCAGAAACAAACAGTTTGGAAAAGTGGTAGTTATAGAAATTCGAAGAAACAGAGTTATTAGAGTTGTTAAACTGTAATATAGTTGGTTGAGAAGTAAAGAGGGACAGAAGGGAAGAGGGTGGGAGAGGGGAGGAGAATGGGAGAGGGGGGAGGGGACAGGGGGGAATACGTAAAATGTTTTTATTTGCAAGTTCCGTATATTTCATGTATATTATTTGTAAAAGACGTGCAACATTGATTGTAATGCAAAGTAACTTAATAAAGGAATTTTCTTTAAAAAATAAATAAATCGGGTCTTATGATGATAGTTTAAGGGGAGTACAGCATTGAGATACCCAAATATGGAGGAGCTCACTTAGGAATCCTTTGGCTTCTCTCAAATTGCTCCACCTTGAAGCCCTGCCCTCTATGGCTAGACAAATTTTGTTAGGCTGCAAGATTAAAGAGTGTTGATTCAGCGAGGATTTGGAGTGATCTTTACACTTGACGCTTCTGAGTTTACTAGTGGGGAAGGGCTGCTGGCACTTTAATTCGTTCACTTCCATAGTGTGTGCTAGCTGTGTCTCTGAGTTATCAAGCTTGTGTTGGAGCTTGTCCAGCTGTGATGATATCCCCTCTATACTCTTCAAAATGCACTCTAAGGTCTTAATTATTAAGTGAAGCTGTTCCAGGCCCATATCATCTCCCAATTCAGCCTCAGGCACCTCCTTCAACGTGGGTCTATCCTCTTTATCATAATCGTTCTCTTCAGCATTTACTATCTCCTCCGCTACTGCTGTGGTTGCAAAATCAATTAATGGATTAAAACGGTTGTGGGTTTCCACTATATAGCTGTAGTCTTCGTAAAAATTATCACGTTTAGGAAACTGAGAGTCTATCTTAGACTGTTTGAGCCGCGGGGAAGAAATAGCCTCATCCGAGACTCTTGGTTGCTTGCCACGACCCATAATTCAGAGTTTAGTGAGGATTTAACGAGTATTTAAAATACAATACTTGAAAGTCCAATTAAATATCTTACTGCGTCTTGCAAGAGCATGGTGTTCGGAGAGGAAGAAGATAAAATATAAAAGACAAGGTAGATCCTGGCTTGCAGTAGAAAGAAGTAGGGTTGAACAAATACTATGCCAGTTCTCATATTTCCTGTCAAATACCCTTTCTCACCATTCTACACATTCTGCATATATGAAACATAAAGATACAGAATACAGATTCTATGTATCAGAAGAGTTTATTTTGATCATGAATTTCACCAATTGTGAAAAAGAAAACCCAGGTGGCCTGAGTCCCTCTTCTTACCACTAGGCTCCCAATATCTTCTGCCACTACCATGAATGGTGGAATTAATAAAGAGGAGAGCTTTCCTCTCTTCTATCTACCCTTTGAGGTCAATCTGTCTTGAGGATTTCTCAGGATCGTAGCATTTTGCTTTAATGTTAAGTAATGCAATAAAGCCATAGCTAAAGTGTTTTCCATCAAGGGCACACACGTCTTCATTTGCACAGCCTTGGAATTTGAGGTCGAAAATAAGGTGGTCAACTAGAAAATAAAAAGTATAAGGTTTGCATTAGTTCTCTAATGGAGCCTTGTGGGGGGGTAGGATTTACCATGGTTATTAAAGCTCAATGTGCTTGGAACCAACATACTGTATGATTAATTGGGCAGACACATACTGTATATCGCTAGTGCATGCCTTAGAAATCTTACCCTGTGAGTCAAATTAAGCCAAGCAGGCGGCATAATTTGTCCATTTCAATCAAGCAACACCCACTTGCCTTCCACCAACATTGTATTACATCACATTTGTGATGGGTATGTTCACAGCTGCAGAAGAAAAACTAGGAGCCTAGGAAATCTCTCTGAATTGTTGCTTGAGAAGCATGGCTTACAGTCACTGCTAAACATCTGAATCTCCTGTTGAAAGCAATGTTTTCTACCATCCCCAATCAGCTGAGTGGCACTGGCACTAAGCTGTGCTGGCATCGGGATCAAGACATGCATATTGCAGTTGATCCCTGCCAAACATGGAGTCTGCAGACTCCACGTTTGGCAGGAATCTTCCTTTCCAGTTTGGCTTGTGTTGAAACTGATGCAGAAGCAGAATGAAGAGAATTGGGTTGTCTACTGATTCTCTTCCTTGAAGCTGGGTTTCCTGACAACATAGCGATGCCACTTGGCTGGTAGGCATGCCACACCAAAGACTTCCTTAAAGTCATTTAGAAAGCCTCCTGATGACATGTGTTGGGAATTAAATAAAAGGGCGAGGAGCCATAAGCAGGACAAATCCCCCACTAATCTTTGCCAGCATGGCAATGTAAACATTAAATTACAATCTTCCACCCCTGGGAGCCAGTGTGTTGTAGTGGTAAAGATAAGTGGACTCGTAATCTGGGGAACCGGGTTCGCGTCTCCGCTCCTCCACATGCAGCTGTTGGGGGACCTTGGGCTAGTCACACTTCTTTGAAGTCTCTCAGCCCCACTCACCTCACAGAGTGTTTGTTGTGGGGGAGGAAGGGAAAGGAGAATGTTAGCCGCTTTGAGACTCCTTAGGGTAGTGATAAAGCAGGATATCAAATAAAAAATCATCAACATCTTCTTCTTCTTCTTCTTCTTCTTCTTCTTCTTCTTCTTCTTCTTCTTCTTGTATTTTGCTAGAATAAGGCTGCTGTCCACATCTAACTGATCATAAAGTCTTTAGTTTGAGGCATTTTTCATTTTCTGTTTGAAGAAGGCACCACTTGGTCCAGTCACAGTCTCCCATCACAAGGACCTGATTCAAACCCAGGAACTCCTTGTTCTATTAATCCATTCAAATAATATTTCAGTCTCTATCTAAACACCTGTCTACTTTGTCATTGCAATTATATGTCTTATGAGGGAGACATATGTCTCTCTTTATAGAGGGCAGCCCTGCATTTGATGAACTGTCAAGACAATCCTCCTTATCAAGGAGTCCCTGCTTTAAAAGCCTCTCGAGTCCAGTTGTGCTTTAAAGACCAAGAACCATAAGCAGAGAGAAGAGGGCTTTCCATCAGCCATTTGAATCGGGAGGACTAAGTGGGCAGGCACACAATTCAAAATTAAGCCTGCGCCACTATAGTGAGATGAATTTCTAGATTATAAATTTGAATTTCTTGAGACAAATCAACATAGATGAATATTATGTGCACCTGGGACCTTTTCTTTGGAGATAAAGTTCCTGTCTTGCTATGCACATCTAACCAGTCTAATGCTTAGACTGCCTATAACTGGCTGACAGATCTTCAAAGAAATATCTGATTTGGGATGGAGGCAGTTGCATTTGTTTTTTGTGTGTAAAGTTAACAGTAGAATGAAGAAGGTTTGAACAAAATACTATGCCAGTTTTCATATTTCCCATCAAATACCCTTTCTCATCATTCCACACATTCAACCTATATGAAACATACAGATACAGAATATATATGTGTCAGAAGAGTTTATTTTGATCATGAATTTCACCAGTAGTGAAAAAGAAATCCCAGGAGGCCTGAGTCCTTCCTCTCACCATAAGCTGTTAATTTATTCTGCTGGTTCCATGAATGGTGGAATTGACAAGGAGGAGAGCTTTCCTCTCTCCTAACGCCCTTTGAGATCAGTCTGCTTTGAGGATTTCTCAGCATCAGAGCATTTGGCTGCAATTTTTCGAAAGCTAAGATGGCCAAATTGAACGTTTTTTCCATTTAGGGCACACACGTCTTCAGTTGCACAGCCTTGGAGTTTCAATTTCTTCATATAATTCCATCTATCTGAGAAATGAAAAGCATAAGGTTTGCATGAGTTCTTTATTATGTCCTTGAGGATAGGGAAGACCATGATTATAAAAGCTTAATGTGTTTGGAACCAACACATGGTATGATTAATCTGTCAGCAAACTATCACTAGTGAATGCCTTAGGAACCTTAACCTGTGAGCCAATGAAGCCCAGCAGGTGTCCAAATTTGTCGCTTTTACCTGAGCTACACCCACTTGCCTTTTACACCAACAACACATTACATATGATATGTGGCAGGTAGATCTGCTGGTGCTGTAGAAAAATGGGGAGCCTTGAAAGCCACTCTGAATTGCTGCTTGAGAAGCAGGGCTAGCAGTCACAGTGAGTAGGCTGAACTCCTTGTTGCAGCCAGTGCCAATTTGCTGAGTGGCAGCCATGGGAAGCTGTGCTGGCATCAGGATCCAAGATCTCAATGCAACTAATTTCTGAAGAAAGATGAATAGTTGTGTACTGGCAGGATGTTTCTCCCAGCCTCCATTCTTTTAAACCTTTGGCCAAGGTGTGTGGCAAGACACAGTCCTCCTGGACCAGCACCCACAGGTTCACACTGCTGTGTGGAAGAGCAGTCATGTGCCAGCTGGTTCTGCACCCTCCCTTGTATCCCTCTGCTCTGATACCCTTTGTGCATTAGAAGAGAAAGGTGTGCAGTAAGGAGCCTGTTGTACTTGTTTATGCTCCCCGCACAATGCAAAACCCTGCCCCTGAATGAGTCTCTCCCCTCCAGTTCTTATGTAATTTTAAGCAGGGTAGACTGGAATCCAAAACACAATAGAAATTGACTTGAGAACTGGGAAATCCAAGCTTGCACCAGCTTGTATAGAAATTACCAGAACCCACAGACTATAAATGATTTCTACACATTAAACCAATGCTTTCTATACTTCAAAAATACAAGGTATGACATTGCTATCTGGTCCTACACTGACCCTTGTATCCCTGTTTTCTGATGCCCCTTGTGTATTAGAGGAGAAAGGTGTGCTGTGAGGAGCCTACTGTACCTTTGGAAACACCCCACACAATGCAAAACTCTGCCCATGAGTGAGCCTGTCCCCTCTAGCTCTTACACAATTCTAACAGGGGTAGTTTAGAAATCCGCTCCACTCCCTGTGGGGAGGAGTTGCGGTGGACCGCGGGACCGCCCACGCTCTTCCGGGGGCAGGGACGTCGTCCCTTGCCGCCCGGAAGATCCCTGGCCGCGTCATTCGCCGGCCAGCCAATCGGCTGGCCGAGGGGGCGTGGCCGCGGCCCCGTTTAAACCTTGGTGCGAGCCGAAACGCCTCCTTTTCGGCTCGCGTCTTCAATCTACGGGATCGTCCCTCGCTGTTCCGCCGACCTCCACTCCAGCGGCTAGTCCTTGCTGGCCGCGCCGCACCCTCGGCCGCGCTGCTTTGCCGGATTGGTGGCCTGGCCATCGCGCTCTCCGTCGGCCCTTCTCGCCGGTCTTTCACAGCGTTCGCCTTTGCCTTGCCGGACGCCAGCCGCCTGAGCTCGGCGGTTGACGCTGGTTCACCGCGCGGAGCCTTGGGGAGCCAGGGCTGCGTCTCGGCCGCCGCTGGATTCCAGCTATCGGAGCTTCGGGGCTGCCCTTGGATCGTCCCCCCCTCCGTCCTTCTCCCATCTGCCTAGCCATCGCCTAGCCGGCTCTTCCCAGTGCCGGGGGATTGCTGCGCCCCTCGTGCTCCCCACCGCTGGCCGCCAGAGCTCAACGCCTGCGGCTTTCTCCGTGCGGAGCCTTAGTCCCCCCCCCCCCCGGAACAACGGACGTGTCGGCCCAGGTCGCAGTGAGTGTGCTTGGGTAGCCAAGGCTTCGGGGTGTGGGGTTTTTTCTGAGTGGCTTTGCGGGGTGCGGGGTGCTTCCCTTGCGGTGGTTCTCTGAGGGAGGTATTGTTTCCTGGGCGGCATTCCCGGCGTTCTGGTGAGGCTGAAGCAGGCTGGGCACTGTAGACCATTGGAGGAAAGATCCTCACGAGGTGGAACTACAAAGGTAAAAGCCTACAGTCAGTAAACAAATGCACTTCACCCCCTCCCCCTCATGTCTTTATTGTTAAGTTCATTTCATTTTTATGCATTCTTTCTAGTAATTTCTGAACCTAGCTGGACTTGCTACCTTCATATTGTGCTCTAAATTTGCCATCAGATTTGGAGAACAGGTACCGGTACGTCTGCTGAGTGTCTATAAATAATAATTTTGTTTTTCATCTTTTGTCAGGCATGCTCATTTTCATTTTATTTTCCTGAGTTCTCCCTTTGAATATGGGTATCTAGCAAGCTGTTTGAAGCTACAGTCAGCTGCATTCTCTTGGAGGTAATCTCTCTGTCTATGGGTGCAAGCAAGTATTCAGCAGACCCAGAACCCAAATTTGGTAGAGCTATGTTCCAGATTTCTTTCCATATCTCTGCTTCCAGTCCCAGCCCTTACGTTTGTGAAGTTTGACTGATCATCTACTTCATTCATTTCAGATTCATCGTAGAATCATGGAACTGTTGAGCTGGAAGGGACTCTTAGGGTCATCTAGTCCAACCCCCTGTAATGCAGGATACCCAGCTAAAGCATCCAGGACAGATGGCCTTCCGATCTCTGCTTCAAAACCTCTCCAATAAGGAGATTCCAGAATTTCCTGAGGGAGACAATTATACTGTAAAGCAGCTCTTAATGTCAGAAGGTTTTGCCTGAAGTTTAGTTGGAATCTCCTTTCGTGTAACTTGAATGATCCACGGATCCACTGTAGATACTTATCAGACCCTTGCACCTAGTGTCTGAATGGACTGAAAGACAAAGATGCTATACTTTGCCTGTAACTAGGTGGAAGTTATATGGCAGGTTAACAAGCCATTAACCTTCAGAGATGCAGATACTCACCATAGAGAGGTTCCTTATTACACATCTTTGTTCCGCAGCAGAAGACCTTCATTTGTAGGTATTTATCATTGGCTGAACTGATGCTGTAATCACCTGATTGGCAAGTTTTGGAATTAGCACATCCCCGGTAAGTTGTCACTTTATATATTTCAACTGCAATGTACAAAAGGAAACAAATCACAAGATCTGCAAGAATTCTGATTAATTCCTTGCAAATGTATTTATTTTTAATGATGGTTCCTATTAACTAAATTGTTTACTCTTCAGTGATAAACTACATAATACACAGTTCTTAAATCAATAGGTGAACCAAAACACCCTGTCCTGAATCAGTGATGTATTCAGGGTATCCCATTAAAGGGGTCTCAAAGGAAGTTTCTGTTCCCAGCGATGGGCTTAGGATGTCATTCTGGATAGATTGCCGCCTTGTGAGAGTCCATATTCCATGACATGATCCTGAAGTGGTTTCAGCCCTCCAGCAAGAGACTGGAATTGATTTACACACAAATTTTGTTATATAAATGCAAATAATTATTAATTAATACATTATATTGAATTGAATTGAACTTACTTTATTACAGTCACAGACCAGCATAAGCAAAACATCGAAATAAAAAGCATAACATTATCTCTCAGCGTATAATTATTAAATTAATTGGGAGCAAGAACCAAACATAGATTAAACGATAGAAAATGTATGAATAAAAACCAATAGGGACAATTTAAAGGAGATCAGTTAAAAAAGAACAGCTGTATTGGATGGGGCTTCAGAACTGTGGATCTAAGAAAAGGGGTCTATTTAGGACTGATTTATAGCATAGACCACCCTTTGAAAAATCTGGCAACTAAATATGTTACTTCTGGGCTTTCGTCCTCTAGTAATAGGGAGAAGTAGTGTTGTTCTGAATGCCCAGGGAACCAGATGGGCTGGATAAACCAGCTCAAATGTCTATGTACGGTAATATGGGCAATGAAGAAGGGCATGCTCCATTGTTTCCTGTTGCCCAGAGTCACATGGGCATTTCCTCTCCTCATATACTATCTTCCTCTAACAGCCTTCCTGTACTGTTGACCCGCCTGACAACGGGTCAAGGTGAAACCCCTTCGTTGTTTTGGTATTTCAAGATTAGCTATGTATAGCATTTGGGAAGTCGAGTATCTTCTAGTTTCACTAATTAAATTTTTTGGAGACCTGGCTAGATCTGCCTGTCATTCTATGTCTACCACACGCTGTTTAATAATGTTTTTTGCTTGTTCGTTCTCCATGCTAAGTAAGAAATGTGGATTGAATGGTCGAGTTCTTATTATATTATCCACTGCTCGTTTCCATATCAATTGGAAATCGTCTTTGATAGTCAAGGAAGCAAGGCTGCTCAGAAGGGAGGCTAGTCTCTTAAGAGTGGTGAGCCGCACTCTCGCCTTGATTCTTATGAATCCAGTTTTGAGGTGTATTGTAGTTTTGGAGGGTAGAAATTTATATTGTGGAGATAAGGAATCATATCATTTATATAATAATTGAACAAGGTTGGAGCCAGTATACATCCTTGTTTGACTCCTTTCTCGGTTTCTATTGCATTGGTTAAGTGGCCCTGAGAGGTATAACACACTTTTAATGAGGTCTCTTCAGCAGGAGACTGGAATAAATTTACACCCAATGCCTGTGCGAAAATTTCACCTACACCTGTAATCAATAAAGTTGTGGCCAATTTTAATCTAGATCATTTTCTTTGTGAGTTCATTCTTTCACAATTCACACAGGGGAAGGGGGCACGTCGACTGGTACTGAAACCATGTACAGCACATACTGCTCTTTGGGGGGGGGAAGTTGGTATTTAAATGCAAGTAATAATTAATACATTATATTAATTTACACATTTACAACATTTATTGGGGTGAACAAGAATAAGTGAAAAGTTTCAGCTCACCTATATTGTTATTCAGAACACCAGAGACACAGATTGGATCAGAGTAACAGACCTCACCTGCTTCACCTTTGCATGAGGTTGTATTAGAACGACAGTAGGAACATTGCAGAGATGTCACTGCATAAAGGAGATAGAGGTTGGTGCAGGAGGTTTCCTGAGATGGTAACAAGCTTAATGGTACATTGGGTGGAGATGGAAATTAAGTCTATATAAAACATGAGAACCCCACAGGCAAGTCTCAAATATATTTCAGATTTATACATTAGATTTATGAAGGCAAATGCATGTTGATCAACCTAGTGCTGTTTTACAAACAAACCAAAATACTATAATGTGGGAGAAGGTGTCCTTCTTCCTAAGGAAGTGACATGAAAGAGGGTAAATATGTGTTAAACTGGAAGGCAGTCACTTTGATAGTAATGACTGGATGCCAATACAATGTTCCCTTCCCAGTTATTAGGAACAGAATCTTGATGTGTTTCAATTGTTTTATATAGTGAATTGCCCTGGGATTTTTGGATGAAGGGCGGTGTACAAATTTAATAAGTAATAAATAAATATGTAAATTTTGTGCTCCTCTCTCTTTCCCAATGGGAGCTCAAAAATTGCTTGGAGGTGGTCACTACGTACTGTCAATAAGAAAACCTATCTATAAGAACAAGATTATGATTTTTTGACAACAGCAGTCCCAGGTATTAATGGAGTTTAGATCAGCAAGCTATACGACAATCCTGCTCATTCAGATTCCTAGGTATTCGATTTGCTGAAACCTTTTATTGGAAGTGTCAGATGGACGCAATGAAATTCAAACACAGAAAACCACAGGCGTATTGATGAGGTTCTATCACAATAATGGAGGGTATTGAAATCAGGGGGTCTGAGTCAAAATTCATTAAAGTTTTAAAACTGCACAGAATACCGGTAAAATATTTTTTGAAGTTAAACTCTCTCCCATCAGTAATATCAGCAGTTCTTATTTGTACAGAATCCAGGTGCCCAACCAATATGGCAAGAGCTGTTTGCACTCAGTTCAGATTACTACTTTTTCCAGACCTGACCTCTGCATTGACCTTGATTCACTTATAAGGTCATAGTGTGGTTAGTCAGATTCCTCCATGACAGAAATACCTGCTTTGAACCGACTATACTTGGCTGTCAAGGCTTAAGTGCTTAAAATGTTGAGTTCACTCTCCCCTACTTTCCTTGTAATGCAGCATTCCTTACTCTCCATTATGCTCATCTATTGTCCAAGGAGTAAGTATTTTCAGTGTCATCGAAAGATTATTAAAAATATCCAATTCTGGCATCATCAATAATTTAAGGGTGCCAAGCACGGGTGGAGGGTGGTCATAGGGACTCTAAGATGAAATGGCATAAAGATACTTGGATACACATATATAGATAGATACTTTATTGTCATTGTACATAGTACAATAAAATTGAATGCTATCCCACATTTACAGCCAAACAACACATACATACCATCCATCACGACTCCCCAAGATCATATTATTTGGTTACAGCATTTAAAATAGTTATAGTATTTGGATAAAAACTGTTTTGTATTCTATTCGCTCTTGATTTAATTGTTCTGTATCTCTTGCCCTAACACAACCATGCAAACAGGCTATATCCAAGATGAGATGAATCCTGTAAAATGTTGTTTGCTTTTTTGAGACAACGGGAGATATATAGTTCGTCCAAAGATGGAAGAGGATGACCAATAATCTTCCCGGCTGTGGTTATGGCCTTCTGGAGCATTTTCCTATCGGTGACTGTGCAACTGGTAAACCAAGCCATATATAGAATGCATAGATAAAAACGTTACATGATGTTTTCTTTTGAATGGATCAATGTAGTAATATAAGAAATAAATATAATCTTAAGAAATAAATAAAGAATCTTATGAAATAAATAAAGAATCTTAAGAAATAAATAAAAGAATCCAATTCTGCTGATTCCCACTTACCTGGGGAAAGCAGGGCTAAGAGGAGGCAGGTGCTCAGAAGTGCTTTCTGCATTCTTGAAAGATAGAGTCTTACATGGAGATATTTAAAGGCTATAGATTCATGATGTGGGCAACTCTTGGCAACAAATGGTTCAATGAGGTGTGAGAGTGGGTACTTTGTGATTGCCCAGAAGACACAAAGGGACATAGAGAAATTCAAAGCTCCATGCCAAAATTGCCTGATTTATTCATTTTCAGTTCCATTAGCTGTTGCCAGAAACTAATCATAATTCCTTTTCTATATAATTTTTTTTACAATTTACTCGTAACACCTATTAGCTTTGTATTAGAAAGATGCACTGAAATGGATATACACCCAATGCCAAGCCAAAATTCCACCTACATCATTTTTAATCCAAATCATTGTCTGTGTGAGTTCATTCTATTGCACACAACAGTACTCACTTGCACAGGGGAGGGTGGAACTGCAACGGGTACCACAACCATGAACACCACCTTGTGTTCCTTGGAGAAAAGGTGGGATATAAATGCAATTAATAAATAATAAATAATACTAATCTACACATGAAAGTCATTCCCCAGGGTGACCAAGAATAAGTGTAAGGTGTCAGCTAACCTATATTGTTATCCAGAACACCAGAGGTGCAGGCTGCATTAGATTTTACAGACCTCAGTGATCGAGCTCATCTGGGTTCCTGTGCCACACCTGAGCAGCAACCCCACTGCATTGTCAAAGGACACACAGTGCACTAAGCACAGGTGCACATCTTGACTGACCCACATTTTGGGAGGGGTAAAAATGCATGAAAAAATATTTGCTCTATACTTTTTTCAGGACCACAAACACCAGGTATTTGGCCAGGGGAAAGGCATGCTAGGAATGAGGAATGGACCCAGTTCTATACCCTCACCAAATTCCTTAGCAATCTTTTTTTAAATAGTGACCTCCATCGGTTCCACTGATTTCAAGCTGCAGCTAAACTGATAAACACTCAGACTAATATGTCTATATATTACACAGGATCCTAAAACCTTTCAAATTGTAAGTAATCTTATCTAGGTCTGGATAACCCTTCCACACCTTTTGTAAAACTAACAAATTGATGAGGGTTGATTGTTCCCATACAACCTTATATATACAATATTAAACATTCCTGAATGTATATCCACACATCGCACAAGTTCTCTTCTTGGACAGCTCCACCACAAGTGGTGGCATGGGTCCCTCCAACTAAAAGCTCTGCAAGACATTGCTTCTATTTAGGAGAAATATGGACGATTGCTCTGCAACTCTTTGCCCATCTATGTATTACCTCAATGTCCAAGGGACTATGGGAAGTTATTGGGTCCTTGCTGGACAAAGCAATATACTGAATAAGAACCAGTACTGCCTCCTTTCCTATAACTCAGAGTGTGTTCTAACTTGGTTCACAGAAGCTTTTTAAAAAATATTCCTCCATTTCCCAAATCAAAGGACAGCTATAGACTCAAGATATGCCACAGGTGACTGTTGAAGTAGCCAAGCTAGATAAAGCTAAAGGGAATTGCACAGTGCTAGGGATAACGTGACGTGTACTGAATATTGGACAATGGAGACAAAGTTATTACTGAGAGCTATTAAAATCACTATTAGAATCTGGTACATTGTTTCTCGTTGTTCCAAATGCATCAGAATGTTGGGAAGGAAAGAGGACAATTAGAGTCATCTGACGTGTTTGGTGATGAGTGCCCTAAGCCAAACTGTTTTGAATGGAACAATGTGTTTCAAAACCCATTTTCATTATGAACCTCATTATGAACCAAATCTGAAGCTATTCAAGAACAGGCTGGACACTCATCTGTTAGGGATACTCTAATGTTGGCTTTTGTGCACTGTATTGGGTGTTAGAGTAGAGAGCCTACCAGAATCCCATCTCTCACACAAAACTTACATGGTCCTACAGTGGTGGAATGTGTAGTTATTGATAAATGTGTCAAAGCAAAGTTCCACAACTCAATCTTATGAGAGAAAGGCTTTAAAATGAAGTTACAAAATCATTCAATATTTGTGTCTCAACTCTAGAGACAAGGACAATAGAGATTTTGTAAAAAGTCAGGGAACTCTTTATGGTGTATTGTACCTACAGAAAAACAGTAAAGATGTAGACTCACTAACATGATTGAGAAAACACTTACAATTAATAACCTAGAAATTAAGAGGTAAAAACTGAAAAATAATAAAGTGCAAGAGGAAATGTGAAAATAAGTAGGGTATAAAAAGGCGAAGTATATGATAATATTTAAGTTAAAGATTGAATATTAAGGTAAAATGAAACAAGCAGGGGAAGCAAACATTCAAAGAACCAGAAAAGGAAGTTGAGGAAAGTGGAGGTGGTGCGGGGAATCTATATCCTCTTTTATTTTTGAGATAATGTTGATTGTGAAGGTGATAATATTTGTAGAACTCAATAAAATATTATTTAAAATATATATTTGTGTGTCAACTCCACAATTTAGTCTTTGGAGACGGTTGAGATATAGCACACACAATTGGTTATATCTGCCAGGGATGTGTTCAAATCGAAGGTGGTTGCAACACTCTGCTGTAATGCTAAAATGGCTGTAAAATGTGCAACTACACTATCTTCCTGCCTATGGAGAACTATGCAATTACAAAACTGTCACCTGAAAGTATCATTGAGCCCCCCCCTTTTTTTTCAAAATAATTTTTATTAGGTTTTACTGTCAGGCTAGAGCCCGACCATGAACTCACCCTGTTATCGGGCTTGGAAGCCAGCCCAGGCAGAGGGGGCGTGCAGCTTAGGGAAACAGAAATGTTATCAGAACTTAGTTTTTCCGACACTGATAACCCACCCCTCAGCTTGCAGGAACGCCGAAAGGGTGGATTACAAGAGAGGGGAAAGGTGACGTTATGGAAGCGACGTCAGAGGGTGGGGCCCCCATCTAGGTTTAAAGGAAGGAGGAACAACGCTGCAGATTAGATGAGTCATCATTTCTTGTAGCCAGCAGTCTGCAGAGGAGGGGCTGCAGATCTGGGGCTAGTATGTTGCCATTATTTTGTAAATAAACCTTGAACTTGCACAATTGAAGTTACGAGTCCGGCTGCTGCTTACATTTACGCAACTTATATAAAACATACATATCACACACAAACACATGATACAAAACAAAAAATACAAACATAAAATACTAAAATTCATTTTTCCCCCTTTTCCTCTTTCCTTATCATCATGGTTTGGCTTCCTTCTGTCTTTCCCTCAGTGTTTCAATGCATATCATCTTTAGCAATTTCATCTCTATCATCTATTGTTATTTTCTTTAATAATAAAGTATCTTATCTTATCTATTTCCTTTACTTCTTTAAACATCATTAAAACTTTAACATCTTAGTATCTTATCTAGTATTTTAATTATCAACCCTGAAACTAACTTCTATCATATTTCATATTTCACTTAATTTTTCTCATAACACTTCTGTAAATTGTTCTTTCAATCGGCATTATTATAATTCAAATATCTATCTAAAATTTCTTAATATATTCCTCAAATTTCTCCCATTCTTTTTCCACTGCTTCTTCCCTCTGGTCGCGGAGTATCGCGGTTATTTCGGCGAGTTCCATGTATTCAATCATCTTCATCCGCCATTCCTCTACTGTTGGTAAGTCCTTTGTCTTCCAATGTTTTGCTATCAAGATCCTTGCTGCTGTTGTGGCATACATGAAAAAGGTGTGATCTTCCTTTGGAATTTCTTGGTTGACCATTCCAAGCAAGAGGGCCTCTGGTTTTTTAACAAATGTCTTTTTCAACACTTTTTTCATTTCATTATATATCATTTCCCAGAAGGCCCTCGGTCTTGGGCAGGTCCACCACATATGGTAAAATGTACCTTCAGAATTCTCGCACTTCCAACATTTGTTGTCCTGCAAATGATAGATTTTAGCCAACATAACTGGGGTTAGATACCATCTATAAATCACTTTCATAATATTCTCTCTTAGTACATTACATGCAGTAAATTTTATCCCCCTCCTCCAAAATCTCTCCCAGTCTGCCATCATTATGTTGTGACCTATGTCTTTTGCCCAATCTATCATTGCGGATTTCACCAGTTCATCCTGTGTATGCCATTCTAGCAGCACATTGTACATTCTAGACAGGTTCTTAGATTTTGGTTCTAACAATTCCGTTTCCAATTTCGACTCTTCCGATTTAAAGCCAAGTTTTTTATCCATTTTGAAGGTTTCGTTGATCTGATGGTAATGTAACCAATCTTTCACCTGAAAGTATCATTGAGCCCTTGGTGCGGTTTCAGAAGAATAGGAATGGACAGGAGCTTAGAAAGAAAGTCCCGGGGTTATTATTTTCACCACCTAAAAGCATCAGAACAAGGGAAAGCTATTCACTCAGCATTTATTTATTTATCTATGTCATCCATATTTTCCTTCATTTCACTGGATTTTCTGGCTCATGGGTGAGCAGCTCCTTTTAAACTGCTCTAAGATTGAATCCTAGAATTGTAGTGTACGAAGGAACTAGAACGAAGGGTCTAGTCCAACTCCCTGCAATTTAGACATGCATTGACACACTGAATGACAGTTTTGAAAGGAAGGGAAACACTGAGCTTTCAGAGTAGCCCAAATGTGGGGATACAAGTTAAGTCGCAAAGAAGTAGACAGCTGCAAAAAGAAGATTGTTTTGAGTTTTGCACAGATCTTCAGGTGGGCTGTGGTTGTGTTTGCTGACATGCATGCATGTTAAATTAATGCTGGGAGAGAGTGGAAGAGGGGTCCAGAAAATCTTCATGGGATGCCCATCAAATTGTATCAATCAACTTGGAATTACAAGGCCAGAATTAAGTGTGAGGTTTTTTAGAAAATCACTAGTCCATTGGTATCTCTCCCTATGTTCCACTGAAGCTGTTTTCCTAGGTATTGCCCTGAGGCTCATGTGGCCCTGATGCCAAGTTGGATATGGAAGACATGTACCAACTGTCAAAATTACTTTGTGTTTCTGAAAAACAAATTATCTTATTACAAAATTGTTAATATGTATTTAATAACCATCACATGCAAAATTCAGGAGCTTAATTGTAGTCATACCTCTGAGGCTAAGTGCACTTTATGACAGCTTGATTTGCACATTTAGAAGTCTTTCTGTTAAACCGTCTTCATGCTTGTTTGCTTTCAGTTCAACAGACCCACACTGCTACTATACAAGTAGCATACTATACTATGCTACTTGACAATTGCACATCCTACCATATCTTAACATACCACAATTCACTATTCCCCTGTGTTACAATTCACTATTCCCCTGGCCAATCTCCATTTTTGGAGAGAGAGGATGCTCTGTGCACAATTTGGCATAAATTAAGAGAATGATGTTATTAAGTTTGTGATGCTTTCTCTGGAAAAAGACTGTGGAGAAAAAAAGCAAATGGAAGGTTCTAGTGGAAGAGATCGGGACTTTGATATAAACATAACAGAAAATTTAAAAGAACAGGAACACACTCCATCTGCAACAAGACCTCCACAAGCAACATTCTAGCCCAAGAGTGTTTTTAGCAGCTTCAGCTTTTGTAGCTGGTGTTGCCCAGGTTCCCACACTCCCAGGTCAGGTGGAAAAGGCCTGCAAGGTAGGGAAAAGGTCTACATGCTAAATGGTATCAAAAGGCACAGAGAGATCAAGCTGGAGAAGGAGAGTCACACTCCTCCTGCCTCACTTTTGGTAAATGTCCTACATCATGGTGACCAAGGATGGCCCTGTCCCATAACCAGATGTCCCTTCTGGGGGAGCGTGACACTGGACAACACCGGGAGAGGTTTGTCTCATACTGGGGGCTGCAGGGGCACACAATCTTCTGAGTGTGTCTCAGCTGGCAGAGCAAGACTTTGATGTTTCCTTCAAGAAGGGAAAGTGTGTCATTAGCAAGAATGACGTGGACCTATTGTATGGCTACATTGTAAGTAGTATATTTACTTCATTTGATGATGATGCAATTGAGCCATGTCATGTGATGTCTGAAAATGTGGGTAAACATTTTGGTTGCATTAACGGTCTTCATAGAAGATTTGTTCATTCAGATTGCGTAGCAATCTGCAAGATGGAAGGGATGGTGCAGGAATTGAAAATCCATCCATGCTAGTTTCACATGGAATGTAAGTGATGTGCTGTGGCAAAAGTTACAATAGCCCGCAGAACAAAAGGGCCTGCTATTACAGCCCCAGGGGCTTATCAGCAGGTGCAGGCTGATGTCATTGGTCCTCTATCTCCCTCCAGAGGCAAAGCCATTTACTACCTAAATTTGATTTATTCTTTTTCCAGGTATACATGGATGTTTTTAGTTACAGGTAGGTAGCCTGTTGATCTGCCATAGTCAAAACAAAACGAAAAATAAAAATAAATTCCTTCCAGTAGCACCTTAGAGACAAAGAGGGATATGGTGAAATTTAAACTCATGGTTGAAATTAATTGAATGATTCATCTTTGAATGATTCATCTTTGATTTCATTAGCTGAATTATTCATCTTTGATTTCATTAGTTGTTTCTAGGCAGTTCACAGAATAATGTTTCTTTTAAATTACTTTACAGTTAAAATGGCAGACCCCCCCCCCAAAAAAAAAGAATCTGGGAACAAAAAAGACAAGTGCAAAGCCTATATGGCAATCTCTGTCTCCTAGTCAAGTGCACTGGGCAATGTGCGAAGGGCAATTGAGGAAGACATTTTTGGTTCAGTTGCAGATTAGCCCAAGCGCCATTAGTACAGCCAAGCTGTGGGATGATCCAAGAGCAGTGAAGCAGTCAGCTGGGATTTAGGGATGTAAGGTTGATTTAAAAAACAACCCTGTGTAAGTAGAAGTAAGGGACCATGATATTCCATGTGTGATGTTGTGATATCATTTATTATTGCCTACCAATGAATTGTTTTGGAAAGGGGAATTTCTGTTTGGCTTTGTTGCTGTTGTTCCAGAGCAGAAAGAGGAGAATAAAGAGGATGACAAAAGCAAAGTGAACAGAAATTGGTGCAAATGCCTTGCATTGAGTGTGGGCAGGGGAGGTAGCTGGGGAGAAAAACGGAAGGCACACTGAGGCATTATTGGGTTTAGGACACCGTTCAGGGATTGGCCAGTGCTTCAGGGTTTTTTTTTTTGTGGGGGTGCTTTAGGTCTGATGCACACATTTTGGGTGAATGCGGGTGTGATGACCTGGGAGTCAGACTCAGACGCTGAACCTGAGGGATCCCAGCCTGCACAGGATTCACTGCCCTCAGAAACAGCAGAGCCAGGGCTGGGACCTGGGTCTCAAGGGGACTCACCTGTGCTGGATCCTCAGGTGCAGGCTTCGGCTGAGGTTGATCTGGCTCCTAATGGGATGGAGGACTTACTGCCTACAGGTGCTCCACTCCCCACCCAGTCAGGGGAAGCTGAGGTTGCCTCTGGGTCCGGTAACCCTCCAGCTTCTCCTGAGCTGCAAAGGCTCAGGGCAGAGAGGCGAAGGGAACTAAGTTCTCGCAGGAGGAGTGCTCGCCTTCAAGCCAGGAGAGGCGAGTCACCTGGGGATCGGAGCTGCCCTTCGCCTCGGGACAGATAAAGCCGGCCAGTCCCAGTCCCAAGTCGCAGGAGCAACATCGTTGCTGGAGAGTTCTGCTTGCTCCCTGCCCGGTTGTTCTGCCTGAACTCCTGACCTGCCTCGGTTCCCTGTTTATCCTGCCGTTCCTGACCTCGCCGGACTCCTTGCCCTGGACCCTGCTCCTGTTTATTCGGACTGCCTTCATGTACCTCTGACCTCTGACCGGACTTCGACCTCGCTTCCTGGATACTCCACGGGACCAGCACAGCGGGATAGTGGGGCCCAGGTGCTTATGTTGGGTTTATACCCAAGGCTCGCTCAACAAGGGGGAATTGGTTCTTCTACTTCCTTTGCTGGAGACCCACAGTCTGTAGCTGCATTACATGACCAGGGGTCTGGGGGGGGGGATGCTTCCCTTCCAGAGTTATTAAAAAGCCTTCACCTGCCTACAATTTCTTAAATCTGTTAAAGTTGGTTTGCAGTTCCTTCAAGAGGTGGACACCAATCCAACATAAGCCAAACTTTACTACTTGCAAGGTACACTTGCCCAGTTACGTGAGGCTTAGAAGCGTAAGAATACATTTACCTCATATGACACACACACCCTGCTGCTGCTATGCAATTCCTGGTTCTTAAGTTATAATTTATCATGTGGACCTACCTAAATCCCCATATTTTTGTGGGCTCCCCTCTCCCCTAGCCATCTCTCCCCATCTTTCTCCGATCTCGGTTCAGACCTTTAGATCCACACAGCTGAATGTCTCACAGTATGTAGTTGCATAATCTTCCATCATGTGCCGTTATTTTAAAGCCAGTTTTAAAATCCAATTATAATAATAATAAATAATAAACTTTTATTTATATCCCGCCCTTTCCAGCCAAAACCGGGCTCAGGGCGGCTAACAATCATCAAACCACATAACCATTGAACAAACAGTTAAAATACAGATATAAAAATTAATACATAGCTATCAAGTTCTCCCTTATTTTAAGGGAAATTCCATTATGCCGAATAGGCTTTCTCGTGAGAAAAGGTAAAACTTGACAGCTGTGATTAATAGGGTAGCCTCTGCTTCCAGAAACAGAGTCATGGGGTTGTGGCAGACAAAATGCTTCTGCACCCTGTGCCTTTGCCTGCCCTCGCATTCCATGAGGAAGTGAGTGCCAGACCTCAGGGCAAACCATAGATGAAAATCCATTCCTCTCAAGCCAAGAGAGGAAATCAGAGAATGGTTTAAGCTACAACATTTTCATTCTCTTTATCTGCTTCTCCCTGCAATGTCCATTCCTGCTGCAGAGAAGAAATGGAAGCCATCCTTGGAAATATCTATGTAGGCTGCTGTGGATGCATACCCAATCCAAAAAGAATGGACCCCAATGTCCATACTCTTTCTGTGATGAACTAGCATCACAAATATGTATCATAAATTCTTGGCCTGGCACCACCACCCAGCATGCAAAATTTAAACCACTAACTCCTGCAACTCTCATGAAGTAATCTTGAACACTGCTTGACTGAATCCAATTCTATACTTAGGAAAGTTCATACTGCACTAGGCTGCTCTGTCTTTTCCTTTCCCAGAGGAACCATCAGTTCCTCTGCCATATCTCTAAATTCCAGTGTCAGACAGTAGACCACATCTGCCAAACCCGACCACTACTTGACAGTTCAATTTTAGAAAACAACTGAAGCATTCAAAAGTACGTTTCCGAGCACAATTCAATGTGTTGGTGCTGACCTTTAAAGCCCTAAATGGCCTCACTCCTGTATACCTGAAGGAACATCCCCACCCCCCTCATTCAGCCTGGACACTGAGGTCCAGCACCGAGGAACTTCTGGTGGTACCTTCATTGCGACAAGTGAGGTCACAGGGAACCAGGCAGAGGGCCTTCTAGGTAGTGGCGCACGCTCTGTGGAAAGCCCTCCCAACAGATGTCAAGGAAATAAACAACTATCTTACATTTAAAAGACATCTGAAGGCAGTGCTGTTTAGGGAAGTTTTAATGTTTAATGCTGTATTGTGTTTTTAATCTTCAGTTGGAATCCGCCCAGAGTGGCTGGGGAAACCCAGCCAGATTGGGGGGGGGGTATTAATATATTATTATTATTATTATTATTATTATTATTATTATTATTATTAAAGCTGCACATGAAATAGAGCTATCCATAGGCAACATTTTCAGTGTCAACATCATTCATATCCCCCACATCTCACTATTTACCGCCCCCCGGTCTCTTTTCTTTGTTGAAATCTCAGCTGATTGGGAATCTCTCCAAAGAAAGCATCCAAGCATATAGATAGAACACCACATCTTTCACAAAAGGCTGCAGTCCAGAGCTCACAGGGATAAATATTCTTAGGGTCTAAGTGTGACTACCAGTCTTTTAGGACTGAATAAAATACTGCCCATCTGTCTGTCCATCTGATGTCAATTTGACATGACCGTTTCAGAGATGCAGAAACCAGTTTATGTTTGGATGCCATTTTTAAGAAAGATTTCAGACTGAACTTTCCCAAACTGCAACAATTGCTTCATTGCCCAATTTAGCGCGATGGTTTCTCAGAGTGAGGTGTGGGTTGTGGACTACATTTGGAAGGCATCAGGTGCAATTTTAATTCAAGAGGGCAGACTGAACAATTCCAAACTGTACTGATTCAGACATCTCTGAGACTACCACCAAACAATTTGGTGTGGTGGTAACAAAGAAACCAGCGTGGTTTTTGTTGTATGTTTGGAAACTGTTTGGCTAAAAAAAATACACCCAGTGGTATTGCTGCATTGGCAAACCTTAACATAGGTGTCATGAAGTAGTGATCCTGTGAGCAAGTATTGCTGGGTGGAGCCCCTCAGGCAGGTGGTAACAATTAGTCACCAAAGTGGGAGCATGTGATGGGGCTGGCTGGATGCCAGCATTCCCCAGCCCCGGTAAATCTTCGAGTTGTTTTTTTTAAAATTATTTTTATTAATTTTACAATTTTATATGCACATTACATCTTGGTTAGGTTTTCCATGCCTCCCCCCCTCTCACAGAGGTATACCCATTCCTCATACCCCTAACCTTAATAATATTATGCCTTAACTTTGCTTAGGCCTGGCCCCAATTCCCAGGCCAGGCCATTCTTATCTCTATTACATATCACATATGACTCCCTCACGTCCTCCCTATTGATTTCATATTTTGTCATCTTGTCCTCTTATCAGGTTCATACTTCTTCTATTAAATCATCATCAAATACTTCTCACAGAAGTAGAATGCCCAGGGATCGCTCTGAGTGTTTAGAACTACAAAATCGATTTGAAGTGTTCTCCCTTAACATGGAAGATGAAGAACAGACTCCATTGGAAGATCTCTCCCTCATCACAGTTGATGAGGTATATGAAGATGAGCAGCAAAGTCAGTCCTCCGGGAATGTGCAGGTGACCTTGGAAGGGACAGCACATGTAAGAATCCCGACCAAGCCTAAGAGGAGGCGTGTAGTGGTGATAGGGGATGCCCTACTGAGGGGTACAGAAGCAGTGATCTGTGGGCCTGACAAGATGTCTCGAGAGGTGTGCTGTCTCCCCGGGGCCAAGATCCATGATGTAACAGAACGGCTGCAAGGAATCATAAAACCCACTGACAAAAACCCCTTCCTTTTAGTCCATGTGGGAACCAATGACACCGCAAGCCCTAGCCTCCAGAAGATCAAAAGTGATTATGAGGCTCTGGGCAGGAAGTTGAAGCAATTAAATGCACAAATTGTCATCTCATCTGTCCTCCCAGTTGAACGCCGTGGCCCAGGAAGAGAGGGAAAAATAGGAGAAGTGAACAACTGGCTTCGCAACTGGTGCCGGCAGGAACGGTTTGGATTCTTAGATCACGGCCTGCAGTTTCTTGAAGATGGACTTCTGGCAAGTGATGGGCTGCACCTCACAAGGGTTGGGAGGAATGTTTTTGCCAAAACTCTCAAAAACCTCATCAGGAGGGCTTTAAACTGACTTATGTGGGGGAGGGAGACAGTGGTCCTGAAGGTGGGAGTCTATCAAATGCTGCAGATGATCATCCAAAAGTCAAGGACCAAATGGAGCAAACAGCACACAGACCTAGTGGTGGGAGGAAAAAATCCTTAAGTAGGAGACTAGGGGGAATGATAATGGTTTTCAATGTCTGTATACAAATGCACAGAGCATGGGAAATAAAGAAGATGAACTTGAGCTCTTGGTACAGCAGACTAAATACGACATAATAGGCATCACTGAAACCTGGTGGGATGAGTCTCATGATTGGAATGTAGTAATAGAGGGATACAATCTATTTCAGAGAAATAGACCAAACAGGAAAGGAGGAGGAGTGGCGTTATATGTCAGGGATGTGTATACCTGTGAAGAGATCCATGATTTAAAACTTCAAAGCCAAATTGAGAGTATCTGGGTCAAAATTAAGGGAGAGAAAAATAACAGTGATCTCATTGTGGGAAAGGTAGATAGCCGTGTTGGTCTGTCATAGTCAAAACAAAACAAAATAAAAAAAATCCTTCCAGTAGCACCTTAGAGACCAACTAAGTTTGTTCTTGGTATGAGCTTTCGTGTGCATGCACACTTCTTCAGATACACTGAAACAGAAGTCACCAGACCCTTATATATAGTGAGAGGGTGGGGAGGGGTATTACTCAGAGGGGTGGTGGAAATGGGTGAAATGTTGATAGCTGTGGTAAACCTGTTGACGACTGTTAACGGCTGCAATTAGTCTTACAGGAAAAAGCAAGGGGTGAGAAGGTTAAAAAAGCTTTGTCATGTATAATGAGATAAGAATCCAATGTCTCTATTCAGACCAGGTCTCTCCATGGTTTTAAGCTTGGTAATGAGTTGCAATTCAGCAACTTCTCTTTCCAGTCTATTTCTGAAATTCCTTTGCAATAAGACAGCTACTTTGAGATCTTGTATAGAGTGTCCTGGGAGATTGAAGTGCTCTCCTACTGGTTTCTCTGTCTTGTGATTCCTGATGTCAGATTTATGTCCATTTATTCTTTGGCGTAGGGTTTGGCCTGTTTGTCCAATATAGAGAGCTGAAGGGCACTGTTGGCATTTGATGGCATACACAATGTTAGATAATGAGCAATTAAATAGTCCTGAGATGGTATGTTTGATGTTGTTGGGGCCAGTAATGGTGTTGTCCGGGTATATGTGGCAGCAAAGTTGGCATCTGGGTTTATTGCAGGCTCTGGTGCCAGTGTCTGTGTTTAGTCTAGTTGTGGGTGAGGAGTTGTTTAAGATTGGGTGGCTGTCTGTAGGCGATGAAAGGTCTTCCTCCCAGAGCTTGAGAAAGAGAACTGTCATGGTCTAGGAGAGGTTGTAGATCTCTGATGATCCATTGTACTGTTTTAACTTGAGAGCTGTATGTGATTACTAGTGGTGTTCTGCTGTTTTCTTTTTTGGGTCTGTCTTGCAGCAAGTTCTCTCTGGGTATCAGTGTTCTGCTGTTTTCTTTTTTGGGTCTGTCTTGCAGCAAAAACTCATTGTGGGAGTTTACTATAGATCCCCAAGCCAAACTGAGGACATAGATGATGCCTTCCTGGAACAGATGACCAAGCATTCAAAAGGAAATGAGATAGTAGTAATGGGGGATTTCAACTATCCTGATATTTGTTGGATGTCAAACTCAGCCAAGAGCATAAGGTCGAACAGATTCCTCACTGGCCTTGCAGACAATTTCATTGTCCAGAAAGTGGGAGAAGCAACAAGAGGATCAGCCATTTTAGATCTGGTCCTAACCAATAGTGATGACCTGGTTAGTGGGGTAGAAGTGGCAGGATCATTAGGTGAGAGTGATCATGCTCTTCTGGAGTTTATTATACATCAGAAAGGAGCAACCAAGCATACTAAGACTCAAATTCTAGACTTTAAGAAAGCCGACTTCAGAAAACTTAGGGAAATGCTGGGTGTGATCCCATGGTCAGTAATACTAAAAGGGAAGGGAGTTCATGATGGGTGGGAGTTTGTTAAAACGGAGATATTAAAAGCACAACTTAAAGCAGTACCAATGAGACAAAAACGTGGAAGGTGCCTGAAGAAGCCAGGGTGGCTATCTAAAGAACTTTTAACTGAGTTAAGATTTAAAAGGGATATGTACAAGAATTGGAAAAAGGGGGAAACCACCAGAGAGGAATTCAAACAAATAGCTAGCACATGTAGAGACAAAGTCAGAAAAGCTAAAGCACAGAATGAACTCAGGCTTGCTAGAGAGGTTAAAAGCAATAAAAAGGGTTTTTATGGGTATGTCCGTAGCAAAAGGAAGAACAAGGAAACAGTGGGGTCATTTAGAGGAGAAGAAGGTGAAATGCGAACAGGGGACGCAGAAAGGGCAGAACTCCTCAATACCTTCTTTGCCTCAGTCTTCTCCAAAAAAGAAAACAATGCCCGACCTGAAGAATATGGAGCAGATGATTCAGCAGGGGAAACACAGCCCAGAATAAGTAAGGAGGTAGGACAAGAACACTTGGCTAGTTTAGATGTATTCAAGTCTCCGGGGCCAGATGAACTACATCCCAGAGTATTAAAAGAACTGGCAGAGGTGATTTCAGAACCACGGGCAGTAATCTTTGAGAATTCCTAGAAAACAGGTGAAGTCCCAGCAGACTGGAGGAGGGCAAATGTTGTCCCTATTTTCAAAAAGGGGAAAAGAGAGGACCCAAACAATTACCGCCCAGTCAGCCTGACATCAATACCAGGAAAGATTCTGGAGAAGATCATTAAGCAAACGGTCTGTGAGCACCTAGAAAGGAACGCTGTGATCACTAAAAGTCAGCATGGGTTTCTGAAAAATAAGTCATGTCAGACAAATCTGATCTCATTTTTTGACAGAATTACAAGCCTGGTAGACGAAGGGAAGACTGTGGATGTAGCCTATCTTGATTTCAGCAAGGCCTTTGATAAGGTGCCCCATGATACTCTTGTAAAGAAGCTGGTAAAATGCGGGCTAGACAATGCTACCATTCAGTGGATTTGTAACTGGCTGACTGACTGAACCCAAAGGGTGCTCATCAATGGGTCCTCTTCATCCTGGAGAGAAGTGACTAGTGGGGTGCCACAGGGTTCTGTCTTGGGCCCAGTCTTATTCAACATCTTTATCAATGACTTGGATGATGGGCTTGAGGGCATCCCGATCAAGTTTGCAGATGACACCAAATTGGGAGGGGTGGCTAATACCCCAGAGGACAGGATCACACTTCAAAATGACCTTGACAGATTAGAGAACTGGGCCAAGGCAAACAGGATGAATTTTAACAGGGAGAAATATAAAGTACTACACTTGGGCAAAAAAAATGAAAGGCACAAATACAGGATGGGTGACACCTGGCTTGAGAGCAGTACAAGTGAAAAGGATCTAGGAGTCTTGGTAGACCACAAACTTGACATGAGTCAACAGTGTGATGCAGCAGCTAAAAAGCCAATGCAATTCTGGCCTGCATCAATAGGAGTATAGCATTAGATCAAGGGAAGTAATAGTACCACTGTATTCCACTCTGGTCAGATCTCACCTGGAATACTGTGTCCAGTTCTGGGCACCACAGTTCAAGAAGGATACTGACAAGCTGGAACGCGTCCAGAGGAGGGCAACCAAAATGGTCAAAGGCCTGGAAACGATGCCATATGAGGAACGGCTTAGGGAGCTGGGTATGTTTAGCCTGGAGAAGAGAAGGTTAAGGGGTGATATGATAGCCATGTTCAAATATATAAAAGGATGTCATCTAGAGGTGGGAGAAAAGTTGTTTTCTGCTGCTCCAGAGAAGCGGACATGGAGCAATGGATTCAAACTACAAGAAGATTCCACCTAAACATTAGAAAGAACTTCCTGACGGTAAGAGCTGTTCGACAGTGGAATTTGCTGCCAAGGAGTGTGGTGGAGTCTACTTATTTGGAGGTCTTTAAGCAGAGGCTTGACAGCCACCTGTCAGGAATGCTTCGATGGTGTTTCCTGCTTGGCAGGGGGTTGGACTGGATGGCCCTTGTGGTCTCTTCCAACTCTATGATTCTATGAAATATATCACATTATTATAACTAAATTCACACCTCTGCAATCATATACTTCTATTTCATCTACTTAGTTCCCCCCTACCTCCCCTTAGTCTCTGAGTGTCTAGCCTTGTTAAATCCTTTACTTATTCATATCATTAGCCGTGTCCATAATCATTAAAACCCGAGAAAATATCCCATTAATATCTTGTAACGTCCATCACCCCACACTCAGTCTTTCCAAAGTCCAGCTCCATGCATTCTCTTGTACGATTTGGTCTTTTTCTTGCTCCCTTCTCTGCAGCTCCCTCTGTTTTATCTTTCCAGTTTTTCTTCTTCTTTTTGGATATTCCTTCCTTATTTTCGCCTTCATCTTCTCTCTTTTGGTAACTCCAATTTTCTTACGGTGAAAAACTTTTTCCCTGCAGCGAATTCTTTTTAATCTTTTTTCCTCTTTGACCTTGGTGGGGATTGCTCCCTCCTCCTCTTCATGTTCAGCTGGCTTGACATCATTCTTGTTTTGGCCACATCTTACCTTCTCTGTGTAGGCTCGGATTTCAGCTCTCATTTCCTGTATCATGTCTAATATTTTTCTCAGACCAACGTCACGCTTGTTTTCCGCCATGTTCAATAACACAGCTTTTCACAGTCAATAACAAATCCACTTTCAAGTTCAAGTCCAACAGTTCCAATTCAATTCCCACATTTTCTACCACTTTTTCCACTAGAAACCCCCAAGACCAGGGGTGGCAGGGGGATCGAATCTCTGTTACAAAAGTTTTCCTTTTAAGTTGCACTTCAGTTGCATCAGTTACAAAGTTCCTGTATATAGTGTCACAATAGCAAGGGAATGACCTCCATGTTTAAAATCCCAAGCAGTTCTCTAATTACATCCGAATTTCTTTTTGCTTACTTTTCAAAGTCCAAATGTTGCTCCTTGGAGCAATCGGTGCGCTCAGAACGACCGGTCACGCAGCTTCACCCGACGGGGTTTTTCAGATCCAATGAGCTCCGCCTCCCCTTGCTCTCTCTTGGAGCAGGGAAGGCATCTCTTGGAGCAGGGAAGAAACAGGGAGAGTGTTTCAGAAAATAATTTCATCAGTCATCAGTAATGAGCTTGGAGCCCTATTAAAACACCAGCCACCACTTTTTCCCTGGCACCTAGTCCTCAAGGAGGGGGTTGGTTTCCCAAGTACTCCCTCCAAGCTACTAACCAAATGGGTTACCAGGCTTTATTGGCTTCTTCTCTGGCACCAGCTACAGAACATCACACAGCAAGTCTAATACACGATGTCTTCTTCCCCAGTAACAGGTAGGTAGCCGTGTTGGTCTGTCATAGTCAAAATTAAAATAAAAAATAAAAAAATTCATTCCAGTAGCACCTTAGAGACTAACTAAGTTTGTTCCCCAGTAGGTTAACTCGAAGATTTACCGGAAGGACTTCCGTTCGGCATCCAGGCCTCAATGGCACCCCTCTGGCACACACACTGGTTCAGGATTCATATGACTCCATTGAGCACTGTAGCCCTAGTCAGCATCGACAGGTGTTAATAATGAAAGTACATGTTGAGAATGGAAGAATTAAGCATTGGCTTTATTTGACTTAGTCCATGTCTAACTGATCATAAAGTCTTTAGTTTGAGGCAATTTTCATTTTCTGTTTGAAGAAGGTACCACTTGGTCCAGTCACAGTCTCACATAGCAAGGACCTGGTTCAAACCTAGGAATGCTGTGTTCTAGTAATCCATTCAAATCATCTTTCAATCTTTCTCTAAACCTCTGTAAACTATCTCATTGCATATATATATATATATATATATATATATATATATATATATATATATATATATACCCTCCCTTTCAAGGAATCCTTGATTTGAAAGCTTTTCTGGTCCAGTTCTGCTTTAAAGACCAAGAACCATAAGCAGAGAGAATAGGGCTTTCCATCAGCCATTGGAATCGGGAGGACTAAGTGGGCAGGAACACAATTCAAAATTAAGCCTGCACCACTATAGTGAGATGAATTTCTAGATCATATATTTGAATTTCCAGAGACAAACCAACATAGATTAATATTATGTGCACCTGGGACCTCTTCTTTGGAGATAAATTTCCTGTCTTGCTATATACAACTAACCAGTCTTATGCTTAGACTAGGGGTAGGCAACCTCTGGCCCACAGACGGTCCAGGAATCAGCATGTTTTTGCATGAGTAGAATGTGTCCTTTTATTTAAAATTCATCTCTGGGTTATTTGTGGGGCCTGCCTGATGTCTGGCCCACCACATGTTCTAAGAGATGGTGGACCGGCCCATGGCTGAAAAAGGTTGCTGATCCCTGGCTTAGACTGCCTATAACTGACTGACAGATCTTCCAAGAAATATCTGATTTAGGATGGAGGCATTTGGGTTTGTGTGTGTGAATTTAACAGTACAATGAAGTAGGTTTGATCAAAATACTATGTCAGTTCTCATATTTCCCATCAAATACATTCAGCATATATGAAACATACAGATACAGAATACAGATTCTATGTGTCAGAAGAGTTTATTTTGATCATGAATTTCACCAAAAGTGAAAAAGAAAACCCAGGAGGCCTGAGCCCCTCCTCTCACCATAAGCTGTTAATATATTCTGCTGGTTCCATGAACGGTGGAATTGACAAGGAGGAGAGCTTTCCTCTCTCCTATCTACCCTTCAAGAACAATCTGCTCTGAGGCTTTTTTAGCATCAGAGCATTTGGTTACAATTCTTCGAAAGGTAAGATGGCCAAATGCAAACCTTTTTCCATTAAGGGCACACGCGTCTTCAGTTGCACAGCCTTGGAGTTCCAGTTTCTTACCGTAAGTGTTTCTATCTGGGAAATAAAAAGCATAAGGTTTGCATCTTTTTTTTATTACATCCTTGGGGATAGGGAAGACCATGATTATAAAAGCTTAATGTGTTTGGAACCAACACATGGTACGATTAATCTGCCAGCAAACTATCACTAGTGCATGCCTTAGGAACCTTAACCTGTGAGGCAATGAAGCCCAACAGGGGTCCGAATTTGTCACTTTTACCTAACCTACACCCACTTGCCTTTTACACCAACAATACACTACATATGATATGTGGCAGGTAGACCTGCTGCTGCTGCAGAAAAATGGGGAGCCTTGAAAGCCACTCTGAATTGCGGCTTGAGAAGCAGGGCTTGCAGTCAGAGTGAGTAATCTCTTGTTGCTGCCAGTGCCAATTTGCTGAGTGGCAACAACAGGAAGCTCTGCTGGCATCAGGATCCAAGATCTCAATGCAACTAATTTCTGAGGAAAGATGAATAGTTGTGTACTGGCAGGATGTTTCTCCCAGCCTCCTTTCTTTTAAACCTTTGGCCAAGGTGTGTGGCAAGACACAGTCCTCCTGGACCAGCACCCACAGGTTCATACTGCTGTGCGGAGGAGCAGTCATGTGCCAGCTGGTTCTGCACCTTCCCTTGTATCCCTCTGCCCTGATGCTCCTTGTGCATTAGTGGAAAAGGGAGTGCTGTAAGGAGCCTGTTGTACTTATTTATGATCCCCGCACAATGCAAAACCTGCCCCTGAGTGAGTCTGTCCCCTCCAGTTCTTATGTAATTTTAACAGGGGTAGATTGGAATCCAAAACACAATAGAAATTGACTTGTCAACTGGATAATCCAAGCTTCGACCAGGTTGTATAGAAATTACCAGAACCTTCTACTTGAACCCACAGACTATAAATGATTTCTACACATTAAACCAATGCTTTCTGTACTTCAAAAATGCAAGGAATGACGTTGCTATCTGGTCCTACACTGTCCCTTGTACCCCTGTTTTCTGATGCCCCTTGTGCATTAGAGGAGAAAGGTGTCCTGTGAGGAGCCTACTGTACCTTTGTAAATACCCCACACAATGCAAAACTCTGCCCATGGGTGAGCCTGTCCCCTCTAGCTCTTACACAATTCTAACAGGGGTAGAATACAAAACAGGACTAGAGCATCCTCCTTTTCCTCAGAGAAAGAAATCAAAGCTACATATACATAACACATATAAAAAGCAAACAAAGATTAGACATTGCTTTCCTGGCAATGATAAAGAGACAGAGGAGAGGTTTTTCTTAGATGATTGGAAATATTACTCACATATAGCTTTGCTAGAATAGTCAATGCACTTGGTCTCATTGCCAAGGCAGCTGATAGTCCCCTGACTTTCGCATTTGGTTTTTAATCCAAAATCGGTGAGGCTGAAGCAGGCTGGGCACTCTAAACCATTGGGGGAAAGTTCCTCTCGAGGTGGAACTACCAAAGTAAAAACCTACAGTCAGTATATGAATGCACTTCATCCCCCTTTTTCTTAAGTTCATTTCATTTTTTGCATTCTTTCTAGTAACCTCTGACCCTCCCTGGACTTGCTACCTTCATATTGTGCTCTAAATTTTCCATCAGCTTTGTAGAACAAGTACGTCTGTTGAGCGTCTATCAATAATGATTTTGTTTTTCATCTTTTGTCAGGCATGCTCATTTTCATTTTATTTTCCTGAGTTCTCCCTTTGTATATGGGTATCTAGTACAGCGTTTCCCAACCGGTGTGCCGCGGCACACTGGTGTGCCGCGAGACACCGGCTGATGTGCCACGGAAAAAGGGACCTGCAGCCCAGGGCTGCACAGGACTGTGGCGGCGGCGCTGCTGGAGCCCAGCAGCGAAGTGGAAGCCAGGGCGGCGCTGCTCCCTTGGCTGCTGCAGCAGCAGCAGCAACAGAAGCCTCGCGGGAGAATCCCGACCTGGTGCCCCAGCTGATGGGCGGGAGAAAGGACGCCGCGCTACAGCTGATCCCAGAGGTAACTCTGGGTCAGGAGACCCGGCACAGCCGGGTGGGGGAGGAGCGGTGTGCCGCGAGATTTTTTTAATGAAACAAGTGTGCCGTTGCCTAGATTAGGTTGGGAAACACTGATCTAGTAAGCTCTTTGAAGCTACAGTCAGCTGCATTCTCTTGGAGGTAGTCTCTCTGTCTATGGGTGCAAGCAAGTAATCATCAAACTTAGAACACAAATTTGGTAGAACTATGTCTAGATTTTCCAGATTTCTTTGCACATCTCTGCCTCCAGCCCCAACACTTACGTTTGTGAAGTTTGACTGATCATCTACTTCATCCATTCCAGATTCATCCTAGAATCATGGAAATGTTGAGCTGGAAGGGACTCTTAGGGTCATCTAGTCCAACCCCCTGTAATGCAGGATACCCAGCTAAAGCATCCAGGACAGATGGCCATCCTATCTCAGCTTCAAAACCTCCAATAAGGTGATTCCACAATGTCCTGAGTGAGACCATTCCACTGTAAAACAGCTCTTAATGTCAGAAAGTTTTACCTGAAGTTTAGTTGGAATCTCTTTTCCTGTAACTTGAATGATCTAGGGATCAGTTGTAGATACTTATCAGACCCCTGCACCTAGCGTCTGAATGGACTGAAAGACAAATATGCTATACTTTGCCTGTAACTGGCTTGAAGTTATATGACGGGTTAATAAGCCATTAACCTTCAGAGATGCAGATACTCACCATAGAGAGGTTCCTTATTACACCTCCATGTTCCACAGCAGAAGACCTTCATCTGGAGGTATTTACCATCGGCTGAACTGATGCTGTAATCACCTGATTGGCAACTTTTGGAATTAGCACATCCCCGGTAAGTTGTCGCTTTATATACTTCAACTGCAATGTACAAAAGGAAACAAATCACAAGATCTGCAAGAATTCCAATTACCGGTAATTCCCTCCAAATGTATTTATTTTTAATGATGGTTCCTATTAAAGAAATTGTTTACTCTTCAGTGAGAAACTACATAATGCACAGTTGTTGAATCAATAGATGAACCAAAACACCCTGTCCTGAATCAGTGATGTAATCTGGGTATCCCATTAAAAGGGTCTCGATGGAAGTCTCTGTTCCCAGCCATGGGCTTAGGATGTGACTCTGGATAGATTGCTGCCTTGTGAGAGTCCATATTCCATGACATGACCCTGAAGTGGTTTCAGCCCTCCATCAGGAGACTGGAATTGATTTACACCCAATGCATGAGCCATATTCCACCTACTCCTGTAATCAATAGAGTTGTGGCCATTTTAATCTAGATCATTTTCTGTGTGAGTTCATTCTATCACACCTTACACAGGCGGAGGGTGGCACTGAGACTGGTACTGAAACCATGTACAGCACATTTTGCTCTTCGGGGGAAATTTTGTTATATCAATGCAAATAATTATTAATTAATACATTATATTGAATTGAATTTACTTTTTTTACGGTAATAGACCAGCATAAGCAAAACATTTAAATAAAAAGCCTAACAGTATCTCTAAGCGGATAATTGTTAAATTAATTGGGAACAAGAACCAAATGTAGATTAAAACATATACATAGAATAGTTGATTAAGCATAGATAATGGATGAATAAAAACCAATAGGGAAAATTTAAAGGAGATCAGTTAAAAAAGAACAGCGGTATTGGATGGGGCTTTAAAAGTGTGGATCTAATAATAGGGGCCTTCTATTTAAGACTGATTTATTGCATAGACCATCCTTTGACAAATATCTATCATGGCAGCGCAAAATCTGGTAACTAAATATGTGACTTCTGGGCTTTCTTCCTCTAGTAATAGGGAGAAGTAGTGTTGTTCTGAATGCCCAGGGAACTTATATAGGATGGGCTGGATAAACCAGCTCAAATGTCTATGTAATGCTCCCAATGAAGAAGGGCATGCTCCATTGTTTCCTGATGCCCAGAGCCACATGGTCATTTCCTCTCCTCATATGGTATCTTCGTACAATGGCCTTCGTGTACTGCTGAAGGGAGGGCCTGACAATGGGTCAAGGTGAAATCCCTTCGTTGTTTTGGTATTTCTATATTAGCTATGTATGGCATTTGGGAAGTCGAGTATCTTCTATTTTCACTAATTAATTTTTTGGGGGGATCTGGCTAGCTCTGCCTGTCGTTCTATGTCTACCACACAATGTTTAACAATGTTTTTTGCTTGTTCGTTCCCCATGCTAAGTAAGAACTGTGGATTGAATTGTAGAGTTCTTATTATAACAACAACAGCAATCTTTATTATGGTCCAGAGACCCATCCAATTTGGACAGCCTGCCCTCAGGTTACACAAGCATTTTGTTCAGACTTAGAAATTGGGATCATTGGTTCTTGCAAGGACCGATCTTAAGAATTTGGATTGCACCAATTCTAATGGAGCACAATTGGCAAAGGGGTCTAGTTGGGTACCATATAACAGTTGTGCAATCGATTTGGTCTTAAACAATTTGCTGGTATGTAAAGTGCACCTTTGGACATAAGGATAGCATTAGCGCTTCTCTGAGCATTCCCTGCAACATAGTCACCATGGGTTTTTCTACTTCCCGAAGAATGAAGGGCTATAACCAAGTATTTAAAGCAAGTAACCTGCGCAATCTTATGACCGTCAATGTACCATATATGTAATTTTGGCCTCTTCGCAAAGACCATGATTTTGGTTTTCTGACAGTTGAGGTTCAGTTGGCTCTCTTTACATTATGCAGCTAGTGTTTTCATGGCTCTTTTAAGGCCTATCGGTGTTCTAGAGAGGATTGCAGCGTTGTCTGCATATAGCAGCACAGAAATATGATTTCCTGCTAGTTATGGAGGGTAAAAATTTATATTGTGGAGGTAAGGAATCATATCATCCTATATAATAAAGAGCCTATGTCCCTCCGTAGCTTTCCGTCCGTCAGTGGAATTCGCAAGTGCGCTTGCGCTCCACTGACACACGGATTGGAGAGGAGAGAGAGGAGGAGGAGCCTGAGGTTGGAGCGCAACCACTTCTCCACTTCAGCCGCAATGGCGGCCTCTACCCGCGCGCTGCTGCTTCTCCCCCTCCGTACCTGCAGCAGCCGCTGTGGCACCTTGGTGGGGGAGGGGAAAGCGTGGCAACCGGGAGGTGTTTAGCAGCGGAGGGAAAAGCGTTTGGCGTCGGGTCGTTCGCGCCGCTACCTCCAGCGGAGCCTCCCGTTCCTGGAGGCTCCCGCCGCCGCCTTTCTTCAAGAGCCCGTAATCTTTACGGGCTTAATTTACTAGTTTATATAATAATTGAACAAGGATGGAGGCAGTAAATATCCTTATTTGTTTCCTATCTCAGCTTCCATTGCATTGGTTAAGTGACCTTGAAAGGTACAACACACTTTTAATGAGGTCCCTTCAGCAGGAGACTGGAATGGATTTAGACCCAATGCCTGAGCCAAAATTCCACCTACACCTGTAATCAATAAAGTTGTGGCCATTTTTAATCTACATCATTTTCTGAGTAAATTCATTCTGTCACACCTCACACAGGGGAGGGTGGTACTGCAACTGGTACTGAAACCATGTGCAGCACTTAGTGCTCATTGGAAAAAAGTTGGTATTTAAATGCAAGTAATAATTAATACATTATATTAATTTACACATCAACAACATTTCTTGGGGTGAACAAGAGTAAGTGAAAAGTTTCAGCTCACCTATATTGTTAGCCAGAACACCAGAGACACACATTGGATTAGAGGGACAGATCTGACCTGTTTCGCCTTTGCATGAGGTTGTATTAGAACGACAGTAGGAACAATCCAGAGATGTCACTGCATAAAGAAGATAGAGGTTGGTGCAGGAGGTTTCCTGAGATGGTAACAAGCTTAATGGTATATTGGGTGGAGATGGAAAGTAAGTCTATATAAAACATGAGAACCCCACATGCAAGTCTCAAATATATTTCAGATTTATACATTAAATTTATGAAGGCAAATGCATGTTGATCAACCTAGTGCTGTTTTACAAACAAACCAAAATACTATAATGTGGGAGAAGGTGTCCTTCCTACGTAAGTGGCATGAAAGAGGGTAAATATGTGTTAAACTGGAAGGCGGTCACTTTGATAGTAATGACTGGATGCCAATACAATGTTCCCTTCCCAGTTATTAGGAACAGAATCTTGATGTGTGTCGATTGTTTTATGTAGTGGACTGCCCTGTGATTTTTGGATGAAGGGCGGTATACAAATTTAATAAGTAAAAAATAAATATGTAAATGTTGTGCTCCTCTCTTTTTCCCAATGGGGCCTCAAAAAGTTCTTGGAGGTGGTCACTACGTACTGTCAATAAGAAAACCCATCTATAAGAACAATATTATTATTTTTTGACAACAGTATTCCTAGGTATAAATGGAGTTTAGATCAGCAAGCTATAGAACAATCCTGCTTTTTCAGATTCCTAGTTATACGATTTGGTGAAAACCTTTCTTGGAAGTGTCAGATGGACGCAATGAAATTCAAACACAGAAAATCATAGGCGTATTGATTAAGTTCTATCACAATAAAGGAGGGTATTGAAATCAGGGGGTCTGAGTCAAAATTCATTTAAGTTTTAAAAGTGCACAGAATAAAATAATTTTTGAAGTTAAACTCTCTCCCATCATTAATATCAACAGTTCTTATTTGTACAGAATCCAGGTGACCAACCAATGTGGCAAGAGCTAATTGCACTCAGTTCAGATTACTACACTTTTCCAGACCTGACCTCTGCATTGACGTTGATTCACTTATAAGGTCATAGTGTGGTTAGTCAGATACCTCCATGACAGAAATACATGCTTTGAACTGACTATACTTGGCTGTCAAGGCTTAAGTGCTTAAAATGTTGAGTTCACTCTCCCCTACTTTCCTTGTAACACAGCAGTCCTTACTCTCCATTATGCTCATCTATTGTCCAAGGAGTAAGTATTTTCAGTGTCATCGAAAGATGATTTAAAAAATCCAATTCTGGCATCATCAATAATTTAATGATGCCAAGCACGGGTGGAGGGAGGTCATAGGGACACTAAGGTGAAATGGCATAATGATACTTGAATACACATACAGTGGTACCTCGGGTTAAGTACTTAATTCATTCCGGAGGTCCGTTCTTAACCTGAAGCATACTTGACCTGAAGCACCACTTTAGCTAATGGGACCTCCTGCTGCCGCTGCGCCGCAGGAGCAAGATTTCTGTTCTTAGCGGATTTCTTAACCTGAAACGTACTTAACCTGAAGCGTACTTAACCCGAGGTACCACTGTATATAGATACTTTATTGCCATTGTACATAATACAATTCATTCTTGATTTATTTGCTCTGTATCTCTTGCCCGAAGGCAGCCATCCAAACAGGCTATATCCAGGATGAGATGAATCCTGTAAAATGTTGTTTGCTTTTTTGAGACAACGGGGGTGTAACGATCATCCATTCCTGGGGGAAGGGATGAATGTGCAGGCGGGAGAAGAGGGGTTAAATTGATTAACCAATGAGGAGTCAGGGGGGAGCTGAAGGGCAGTTGAGAGGGAGTCGGTTGGGAATAGGCAGTTGGGGGGAGTGGGAGGAAGGAGCCGGGTGGAACCAGGAGGGTTGTGGAGTGTGAGGGCGGAGATAGGATAGGAGACATAGGAGGAATAGATTAAGGACAGGTTAGGGACGTGTAAACTGCATACCAATGTGTTGAAGTATTGAAAAGTTGTGAGTTATCTAATAAACACTTGTTCAGTTATTCAAAACCCGGTCTGTGTTAATACTTTCCCAGGGAGGGAGGAAACTTGGGTGGCGGCAGCAGGCTGAAGGGTAGTGGCATCAGAGTCAACGGACCGTGAAACGTCTGGGGATCTGGTGCGATCGCTACAAAATTGGTGGCAGCGACGGGATACGATCAGTTCAGGTTGCCTGTGAGGGGAAGCTATACACCTGGAGAGGGGAAGGGTAAATCGGTGGATTGATTACCTGACCCGAGGGGGTGATTGAGGTAAAACCCCAGGTTGGTGTGAGGCCACGTTTATAAAAAGAGTAAGGCATCTCGAGAGACTGTTCTGGCAGAGGGTTAGACTAGAGGTCAGTGGAAGGTAGCTTGAAAGGTTGTGAGAGAGAAAACCTAAAGCTAGACTTTGAGACCCGAGTCTTGAAAAGCCCAGCCAGGTAGAATAGTAAGGAGATTAAGGCGGCTTCCGGTCGGCGCGCCGGAGGGGAAGGTCGGGGGACATGTCGCTCCTGACATTCCCCGACCCGACCGGCTTAAAGGGGTGCCTGCGACAGCGACGCAGCCCCCGAAACTCCCGGGAGCTTTGATCCCGGGACCTTAGGTCCGGCAGCGGCTCTCAACGCCGCCCCAACTCCCGCGGCGGCCACAGTAGAGGCTGCCGTGCGAGACGCGGGGTAGCGGAGCCCCTCGGACCGCCATTGCCCGCCGGGTTGAAGCTGCGAGCCCTTCCCAGCTGAGCGCGCTGATTCCTCCGAAAATGCCTAGATTGGACAATTTAACCGTGAGTACAAAGAGTGTACCGAAGAATTAGGACTAATTTGGCAAAGTACAGGGATGAAATTTACGGAGGTCCGTCCCTTGCTACTGTGGCACAAAATCAGGAACTTAATTGCCGATGCAGCTGCAAAGTAACGGAATTTGACATTGCAACAGAGATGCGATCCTTTTGACACCCCTGATCGGGGGGGCTACTAACTAACATTTTTGACAGCTAGGATCGGAATCGGACCTGTTGGAATTGATTGTGGAAATTTAGTGTTAGAACTTGGCTTTGGTTCGGTCTGGAATATTGTAAAGCCATGTCTTTGAAAATGGAGGACGATTTGGAATGTGGAGGCTGGAAGAGAGTCCTTGATAAAATCTGGGAACTGCGAATGGAGTTCCAGGCAGAGACTGCAAGAATGAGAGGCGCTGTAAACAATGTTGATGTCATGCCAGCTGCACAAAGAGAGGAAGGGGGTGAAATTCCCCCCAAGGCCATGAGAAAGCCTCGCCACAGGAAGAAACATAGGAAGAAACTTTTCCGCCGTAAGACATCTGGATTGAAGAAGAGGATTAAAAGACTGACATTCATAAAGGATTACCCTGTACAAAGACAGTGGAAACAGAACCAGCGGAGAAGTCAAAGTGAAGATGAAGCCCAAGTGCAAGTGAGCACTTGGACTTGGATTGAGGAAAGGCGAGGGCAGGGGTGAATGGTGCAGATGGGTTATTGGGGATTGATTAAACATTTGGATTTTGACCTTTTTATGTCGGACATGGCTTGGAGTTTGGATTATGATAGTACCTCTTGAAGTTAGGGGCCTGAAGATTAAGGGGAGTCAGAAGGAAACTTTTAGATGATGTGGGAGGAAGACGCAGAGGCTAGAACTAAATAAAGTTGTGAAACAAGATATGTTGTTTTGTATGAGTTAGAACTATATTTGGAAACTAAGCTTAAGTTAGGTTTAAGGTGTTTATGTACCTGAATGGAAGTAATATATTGTTTGATGCAGCCACTAGGGAGGTGCGGAGGAAGTCACCATGATTATGATTTGTTTTTAAGAAGGGCCTACCCGGGAAAAGGGGTAGGCCGAAGCTAGATAATGATTTGTTTGAGGTCAGGGGAAATAATGACTGGGTTTACCTCCGTGAGAGGGAGGGTAAGATTATATATCTCCCCAAGGTGAGAGATGGGGAGGGATGAATCCTGACCGAAATGTATTATTGTATGCTTATAAAATTATAAAATTAATAAAAATCATTTAAAAAAAAAAAAAAAAAAGAATAGTAAGGAGATTAAAAGGCTTTTATTTAGCGAACGTGTGCCAGTACTGACTCACACAATGCCACCTAAGAAAACCAAACACTCAGTGAGAGAAACCTCCTATGAAAGTTCTGGGGAAGAGAATGGTAATCCTCAGGGGGAGGAAACCAGGGTAGAAGAAATATCTAGAACCCCACCTGAAGCAGGAGTTCCACAGTTTTCAGAGGATTTTGAAAAGTGGAAGTTAACCCAAGAGTATAATTTGAAATTAGAGTTAGAAAAATTAAGAGCTGAGCAGGAATGGGAAAAAGAAAAATTAAGAGCTGAGCAGGAATGGGAAAAAGAAAAATTAAGAGCTGAGCAGGAATGGGAAAAAGAAAAATTAAGAGCTGAGCAGGAATGGGAAAAAGAAAAATTAAGAGCTGAGGAAAGAGAAAAAGAACTGAGAGTGCAAGCTGAAAGAGAGGATAGAGAGAGGCAGTATAATTTAGAAATGAAACGGATGGAATTGGCTGCTCTGACCAATCAAAATAACAGCAATAACAGTACACCTCAAACTGGTAACAAAATAGATTTAAAACGATTCCCAGAATATAGGGATAGTGACAATCCTGAAGCTTACATTTTGGCTTTTGAAAGGGCTATTCAGGATTTTGGAGTGCCTGCTGAAGACCAAATGCCAATACTAAGAGCCCGCATCAGCGGAAAACTGATTGAAATTTACTCCCAACTACCCTTAGACCAATCTAGAGATTTTCAAGTGTTTAAGAAGATGGTCTTTGGGCGATTTGGCATAACAAGTGAAAAATTGAGACAGCGGTTTCGGTCTGTGCGTAAAGGGCGTGAAGAGACCTTCGCTCAGTTGGGAGCTAAAATCAGCAATTATTTAAATAAATGGTTAGAGCAGGAGGAGGCGGGTTCAGTAGACAAGATCCGGGAAGTGTTTGCGTTAGAGCAGTTCTACGATACCATACATAGTCAGCTGAAATATTTAATCAAAGAGAGACACCCAACTACTTTGCAGGAGGCGGCCAATTTAGCTGACCAATTAAATGAAATTAGAGACAACAAATTTGATGAGCCAAAAGTCAGTGGAAGGTATTGGGAAACCAATAAGAATAAGTTTCCCCAAGAAAAAGGAAAAATTACCTCAGAAACTGACAAGAGGAGTAGCCTCTCACCAAAAGGCTCAAATGAGAAGCAACACACTCAGTCAGAAGGAACTGAGAGAAAAGTGGATAAACCAAAATATGCAGGACCCAGAGACCTGTCATGCTGGGGCTGTGGAAAATTAGGACACAGATTCTTTGAATGCAAAACAGGGAAGGGAATGACTAGTAGTAGCACAACACCAAGGCAGACATATTGTATCCAATCTGTGGAGCAAGACCAGCCTAGTTCGGTTGGCAAGGAAACCAACATGTCGTCTAGGCCCGAGCCTGTTGAAACAGTAGAGGCCAAAGTCAGGCACTGTTACTTGATTAAGCACAATGATTCACTTTTTAAAAAATCGGGGGAACAGATTTGGATTGAAGGTAAACAATATCTGGGCCTAAAAGATTCGGCGTCAGAAATTTCGATGGTGCATCAGGATGTGATTAGTCCTAGTAGTGTAATCCAAGGACAAACTATAAAATTAAAAGGAATATCCAGGGAGCCCGTTGTTTTAAAAATGGCTGAGGTAAACCTTAAATGGTGTGATTGGAGGGGCAAGTGGAAAGTGGCCATTTCAGAGGAGATTCCCACTGCAGTGCTTATTGGCTGGGATCTCCTGGAGCATGTGCAGAGTGCTTTAGTGGTTACCCGCTCCAAGGGAGGCCAAAAGTTCGCAGATATAGAGGAAAGTGATACTGTTGCGAATGAGAGCAGAGCTCAGAGTCCTCAAGCTGACACTTTAAGTGAGGCCGGCTTCCTAGTTCCTTTTAAAAACACTCAAAAGGCTAGTTTCTCTCAGGAGCAAAAGAACGAGGGGGAACTACACAGTTGTTTTGAAGCAGCAAAGGCTCCTATACCATTAACCCCTGATGGTCCAGAGAGGTGCCGCCTAGAAAAAGGGCTTGATTTGTTGGGACCGTTACCCAAGGCAACTAAGTAGAAAAATAAAAATACTCTCACAATGGCGAGTTATGCCAAGAAATGTCCTGAAGCCAAACCTTGGCTGAGGGTCACAATGAGCCATGTAATTAGAGTGCAAAGAAAATGCCCAGAAACAGCATTTAGAGCCTATGTAAAGCACAAGAAACGGGTAGCAAGGTGGAGAGCTATAAGGTTTATTAAAAGGCATGACTATATCAAAGATATTGTAAAGAAAATAATTCATGAGCCTAGTCAAAGAGCTCTACGTGCCAAAGTTGTTGTCTGTAAACCACACAGACTTAAGAAACAAACAGAATTCTTCAGCGCAGCTGAGAGCGGTTATGGAAGAAAGTTTGTTTACTGTGGCCACAAAGTTCGGCTCAACATTGATAATGTCCTATCCGGGGGCACTATATCAGAAAGCACTATGGCCTACTGTCTTGAACAGAAGTTAGGGGTTCGAAGTAAACTGATCCGTGCTTCTAGGAATTATGCCATAGTGATTCCCCAAAAGTCTGAAACCAAGAAGACTAGAGTGAAGCTGTCTTCTGAGTCCAAAAAGGAGAGCTTCTCTGCAAACAAAGCAGTTATTGGTTTTGGTGCTGATAGTGGTCGTAGTGACAAACCTATCGTGAAAGCTGAACATGGTGACACGGTATTAACGTGGCTGACATACCAGGATAATAAAAAAGTAGTCTTTAAATTGCTTAAAGTGAGAGCTGAAAAATCAAGACATCCTAAAGAGGGACTGATAGCAAGAGAGATTGCTAAAAGCGATAAGCAATCGGAGCTTTTTAGCCTACTTTCATTAAATAAACACCCTGACCTAGAAGGATTCAGTAAGCGGACTAAAAAAGAGGCGAATAACAAACTTTGGAAAGCAGTTCTCACTGAAGTTAAACGCCAGAGAACCAGTTCGTATGCAGCTTGTGATGACCGGAGGATGTCTATGCAAGGCCGTAAGTGGGAACACTTATTTCAAATCCTGATGGGGAGAGAGTCGGATCCAAGAGAGAGCGTGACCAGGAGAAGCAAGGAAGCTACACAGTTTGGACTCCACAATCGGTGCAGAGGCCTCGAAAGCAGGAAGCAAAACTGGACTATCTCAACGAAGAGAAGAAAACAGCTGGCATCCCATCGAGTACGTAAGAAGAAGAAGAAGAAAAAGAAAGGACTGTAAACTAATGAGATGGACCCCTTTTATTGCAAGACTATAATTTCACCATAAAGAACGTGAAAGGGTCCCTGAATGTGGTAGCCGATGCGTTGTCCAGGAGTCCAGATGGAAAGGGTTAACCACGAACCACAACTACCCTTTTTGTAACTAAGCATGTTATGAAAATTGTTATTTGTGCATATGCTTGACCATAAACTGATGTATTGTTGAAATAGGGGAACCTGAATGTTTATGTAAGTATAGAAAAGGTTTTGTATTGGAAAGGCAGTTTGATCAGGAGTGTAACTTTAAGAGTTAACCCTCCTGAATCAAACTTAGTTAAGGGGGGAGGTATGTAACGATCATCCTTTCCTGGGGGAAATTGATTAACCAATGAGGAGTCAGGGGGGAGCTGAAGGGCAGTTGAGAGGGAGTCGGTTGGGAATAGGCAGTTGGGGGGAGTGGGAGGAAGGAGCCGGGTGGAACCAGGAGGGTTGTGGAGTGTGAGGGCGGAGATAGGATAGGAGACATAGGAGGAATAGATTAAGGACAGGTTAGGGACGTGTAAACTGCATACCAATGTGTTGAAGTATTGAAAAGTTGTGAGTTATCTAATAAACACTTGTTCAGTTATTCAAAACCCGGTCTGTGTTAATACTTTCCCAGGGAGGGAGGAAACTTGGGTGGCGGCAGCAGGCTGAAGGGTAGTGGCATCAGAGTCAACGGACCGTGAAACGTCTGGGGATCTGGTGCGATCGCTACAGGGGGATATATAGTTCGTCCAAAGATGGAAGAGGATGACCAATAATCTTCCCGGCTGTGGTTATGGCCTTCTGGAGCATTTTCCTATCGGTGACTGTGCAACTGGTAAACCAAGCCATATATAGAATGCATAGATAAAAACGTTACATGATGTTTTCTTTTGAATGGATCAATGTAGTAATATAAGAAATAGATATAATCTTAAGAAATAAATAAAGAATCTTATGAAATAAATAAAATAATCCAATTCGGCTGGTTCCTACTTACCTGGGGAAAGCAGGGCTAAGAGGAGGCAGGTGCTCAGAAGTGCTTTCTGCATTCTTGAAAGACTTGGAGACTCAGAGCAGAGATGTACCAAGCCAGAGAACTGATGCAGGTAGAGTCTTACATGGAGATATTTAAAGGCTATAGATTCATGATGTGGGCAATTCTTGGGAACAAGTGGTTCAGTGAGGTGTGGGAGTGGGTACTGTGTTTTTGCCAAGTAGACACAGAGGGACATAGAGGAATTCAAAGCTCCATGCCAAAATTGCCTGATTTATTTATTTTGAGTTCCATTAGCTGTTGCCAGAAACTTCTCAGAATTCTTTTTATATATAATTATTTTACAATTTACTCGTAACTCGTATTAGCTTTGTATTAGAAGGATGCACTGAAATGGATATACACCCAATGCCAAGGCAGAATTCCACCTACATCATTTTTAACCCAAATCATTGGCTGTGTGAGTTCATTCTATTGCACCCAGCAAGGGAGGGCGGAACTGCAACAGGTACCACAACCATGAACACCATATACATAATAACTAATACTAATCTCCACATGAAAGTCATTCCCCAGGGAGACCAAAAATAAGTGGAAAGTTTCAGCTTACCTATATTGTTATCCAGAACACTAGAGGTGCAGACTGCATAAGATTTACAGACTCAGTGATCCTGCCCATCTGGGTTCCTGTGCCACACCTGGGCAGCAACCCCACTGCATTGTCAAAGGACACACAGTGCACTAAGCACAGGTGCACTTCTTGACTGACCCATATTTTGGGAAGGATAAAAAATGCATGAAAAATATTTGCTCTATATTTTCTTCAGGACCACAAATAGCAGGGATTTGGCTAGGGGGAAGGCATGCTAGGAATGAGGAATGGACCCAGTTCTCTACCCTCACCAAATTCCTTAGCAATCTTTTTTAAAATAGTGACCTCCATCTGTTCCACTGATTTCAAGCTTCAGTGATACTGATAAAAACTCAGACTAATATGTGTATATATGACACAGGATCCTAAAACCTTTCAAATTGTAAGTAATATTATCTAGATCTGGATAACCCTTCCACACCTTTTGTAAAACTAACAGATTGATGGGGGTTTGATTGTTCCCATACAACCTTATATATATATAATATTATACATTTCTGAATGTATTTCCACACACCGCAAAAGTTCTCTTCTTGGACAGCCCCACCACAAGTGGTGGCATGGCTCCCTCTAACTAAAAGCTCTGCAACAAATTGCTTCTATTCAGGAGAAATATGGACAATTGCTCTGCAACACTTTGCTATCTATGTATTACCTCAGTGTCCAAGGGACTATGGGAAGTTATTGGGTCCTTGATGGACAAAGCAATATACTGAATAAGAACCAGTACTGCTGCCTTTCCTATAACTCAGAGTGTCTTCTAACTTGGTTCACTGCATTTCTCAAATGGTTCCTCCATTTCCCAAATCAAAGGACAGCTAAGGACTCAAGATATGGCACAGGTGACTGCTGAATTAGCCAACTTAGATAGAGCTCAAGGGAATTGGACAGTGCTAGGGACATCGTGACGTGTACACGATGGACAACGGAGCCAAAGTTATTACTGAGAGCTATCAAAATCACTATTAAAATCTGGTACATTGTTTCTCTTTGTTCCAATTGCATCAGGTTGTTGTACACGATATTGGACAACGGAGCCAAAGTTATTACTGAGAGCTATCAAAATCACTATTAAAATCTGGTACATTGTTTCTCTTTGTTCCAATTGCATCAGGTTGTTGGGAAGGAAAGAGGACAATTTAAGTCATCTGATGTGTTTCGTGATGACTGCCCTAAGCCAAACTGTTTTGAATAGAACAAAGCTTTTTTTTTACATGTGTTTCAAAACCCATTTTCGTTACGAACCTTATCTCTACGCCCCAAATCTGAAGCTATTCGAGAACAGGCTGGACACTCATCTGTTAGGGATACTCTAATGTTGGCTTTTGTGCACTGTATTGGGTGTTAGAGCAGAGAGCCTACCAGAACCCCATCTCTCACACCAAACTTACATGGTCCTACAGTGGTTGAACGTGGTTGTTGTTGTTCAGCCGTTCAGTCGTGTCCGACTCTTCATGACCCCATGGACCAGAGCACGCCAGGCACGCCTATCTTCACTGCCTCTCGCAGTTTGGCCAAACTCATGTTAGTAGCTTCGAGAACACTGTCCAACCATCTCATCTTCTGTCATCCCCTTCTCCTTGTGCCCTCAATCTTTCCCAACACCAGGGTCTTTTCTAGGGAGTCTTCTCTTCTCATGAGGTGGCCAAAGTACTGGAGCCTCAACTTCAGGATCTGTCCTTCTAGTGAGCACTCAGGGCTGATTTCTTTAAGAATGGATAGGTTTGATCTTCTTGCAGTCCATGGGACTCTCAAGAGTCTCCTCCAGCACCATAATTCAAAAGCATCAATTCTTCGGTGATCAGCCTTCTTTATGGTCCAGCTCTCACTTCCGTACATTACTACTGGGAAAACCATAGCTTTAACTATACAGACCTTTGTTGGCAAGGTGATGTCTTTGCTTTTTAAGATGCTGTCTAGGTTTGTCATTGCTTTTCTCCCAAGAAGCAGGCGTCTTCTAATTTCGTGAGTGCTGTCACCATCTGCAGTGATCATGGAACCCAAGAAAGTGAAATCTCTCACTGCCTCCTTTTCTTCCCCTTGAACGTGGAGTTATTGATAAATGTGTTAAAGCAAAGTCCCACAACTAAATCTTATGAGAGAAAGGCTTTAAAAGGAAGTTACAAACTCAATCAATATTTTTGTCTCAACTCTAGAAACAAGGACAATAGAGATTTTTTAAAAGTCTGGGAAGCCTTTGTGATGTACTGTATCTACAGAAAACAGTAAAGATGTAGACTCACTAGCAGGGTTTGAGAAAACACTTACAATTAACAACCTAGAAATTAAGAGGTAAAAACTGGAAAATAATAAAGTGCAAGCGGAAATGTGAAAATAGGTAGGGTATGAAAAGGCAAAGTATATTATAATATTAAAGTTAAAGACTGAATATTAAGGTAAAATAAGACAACCAAGGGAAGCAAACATTCAAAGAACCAGAAAAGGAAGTGGAGGGAAGTGGAGGTGGTGGTGGAAATCTATTTTATTTTTGAGATAATGTTGATTGTGAAGATGATAAAATTTGTAAAACTCAATAAAAATATTTAAAATATGTATTTGTGTCTCAAGTCCACACTTTAGACTTTGGAGACGGTTCAGGTATAGCACACACAATTGGTGTGCCAGGGAAGTGTTCAAATCGAAGGTGGTTGCAACACTTTGCTGTCAAGCTAAAATGGCTGTAGATGTGCAACTACGCCACCCCCCTGCCTAAGGAGAACTCTGCAATTACAAAACTGTCACCTGCAATCTGATTGAGCAAATATCCTGGGTTAGGTGCGGTTGTGCATGACATGAAGGCAGATGATATGCACCCCATTGTTCGATGTCCCATTAGCTGCCATGCTGAAGTACAAAACATCTTAAGCAAACAATACAAAGCAAAGAAAATAACAGGCAAACACAGTCAGAAGCCCCACAATCAGGACTGGTGCTAGGGATTTTGGCGCCCTAGGCGCATGATGTATGGTGCCCCGCCCCCTGCCTGGCCGGGCGCCCCACACCACCGTGGTTTGTGCCGCTGGTTGGGGCGGCACCGGGCGGTGGCGGGGGGCGAGGGGCAGGCTGGCCAGCACCCTCTCCGTTTTGGCGCCCTAGGCAACTGCCTAGTTCGCCTTAATGGACGCGCTGGCCCTGCCCACAATGTTGCATGCCAGTTGAAATAGAAAGATGAAAAGTGGGGCATTGGTGGGCAAAACCTTTGACTAATGGCGGGATTGAGATTTTGACCAATTCTCTTGTTCCTTAAATTTTTCCAATGTCCCCATTCTACAAAAGAATTCAAGATGAATCAGAATTGCCATCCCTAGCCAATTCTCTTTTCATGCATACAATGGTCACCATAGAGTTTAACACTTTATTCTTTTCAGTTTTCTAGAATGGGCATTCACTGTGTAGAGTACCTAAAAGCAGTTACCTGTAATGTAAAAGGCAGGTACAGGCCTATTTGGCTAAGCTATGCCATAGACTCAAATGAAAACGGAATCATGAAGATAAAGTTTTATGAGATTCTTATTTTCTCGAACACTGTATCAGGGTGGAGTGAGATTTGTGAAGCATTGTAACAGTTATTTTTATGGCCCTCGAGAAAAGATTTAATGCAGCTGTGATTATAATCCCTGGAGGATGGTTTACTTTTTTCCTCTAGGCACAAAGGTTTGGAGTGACACAACCTGTGAAAGTGGGCAAATCAGGAAAAGGAAAACAAATGTTCACATTAGTCCCTTATCAGAGCATTGGAAAGAGTGGTTGTGTAAAAAAATGAGAATGTTAATTATTTATTTATAAAATGGGTATAATTTTTAAACCCGTCAGATCTCATAAGCTGATCGAAAGCCTGGGACTTGAGTCAACACAATAGTGTAATTATGAAAGTGAACAAATAATGCCACTTTGATGTAAAGTTTTTCCTAGGTATTGCCCTGAGGCTCATGTGGCCCTGATGTAGCCCTGATGCCAAGTTGGATATATAAGACGTGTACTAACTGTCAAAATTACTTTGTGTTTCTGAAAAACAAATTATCTTATTACAAAATTGTTGATATGTATTTAATAAGCATCACATGTAAAATTCAGGAGCTTAACTGTAGCCATACCAATGAGGCTAAATGCTCTTTTTAACAGCTTGATTTATGCATTTATAAGTTCTTTCAGCTAAACCATTTTGGGTCTATAGTTATCAGCATTTTTGACTTGGTCTTTCTTCAGCTGCTAGTGCTTAAGATATCACAAGGTGCTGGGTTGCTTTCAATTCAACACACACACACTGCTACTATTCTGGTAAAAAATACTCAATAATACTAACCTCAATAAGAGCGGACTTGACAATAGCACATCCTACCATATCTTAACATACAACAATTCACTATTCCTCGGTGTTACACTTATGTATGGAAATTTTAATAATCCGTTTTAAAAAAATTGTGAAATAAAAACATTGTCAGCTACTCAGCTACTAGCATAGTCAAACAGAGCTTCTTTATTTATTAAAAAAATAAATTGTAGTAATGTTTTTTCTAAGGTCAAGCTAATGTAAGAAAAACCTAACAAACAATTTTCCTGCTCTGTTTCCCCTTTAGTCCATCTCATATACCCAGCAATGCTGTTTTATTTATACATTATTTCCTAAGATTTATACACGACTTGATTGTAAAACAAGAAAAAGCAGCAGTTACAAGCAGTTACCGTGCGCTGCTCTGGTTCACCAGAAGTGGCTTTGTCATCCTGGCCACATGACCCAGAAGCTGTACGCCGGCTCCCTCAGCCAGTAACTCGAGATGAGCACCGCAACCCCAGAGTCGGACACGACTGGACCTAATGGTCAGGGGTCCCTTTACCTTTACAAGCAGAAAAATATGAGAAAACATCATAATATATAAGTGTTGAAATACTAAAACAGATTAAAACGGCAACAACTTTCTAAGCATGTCAGTAGGCTTGTTGAAACAAGAATGTTTTTAGCAGGAGCCTAACAGAGTACAATAAGTGCCCCTGACTGATCACAGTGCTAGAGAAGGGACTGGCAAGAGATCCTGCCTAATAACTGAATTAATTTACTGAAAAGCTATTTCCCCAAATTCAGCTGCTTAATAGTACTCCAGCTAACAGTAGAAATATGGCCCTTAAATTGTTCTACAGTGATCCTGCCCATCTAGGTTCCTGTACCACACCTGGGCAGCAACCCCACTGCACTGTCAAAGGACACACAGTGCACTAAGCACAGGTGCACTTCTTGACTGACCCACATTTTGGGAAGTATAAAAAATGCATGAACCAAAATTTGCTCTATACTGTTTTCAGGACCGCAAATAGCAGGGATTTGACCAGGGGAAAGGCATGCTATGAGTGAGGAATGGACCCAGTTCTCTACCCTTACCTAATTCCTCAGTAATCCTTTTTAATTTTTTTTTCCAATTCCATAACCTTTATTGGCATATCAAGTTCAACTACTTAAGAACAGGGTTGTTAAAAAAGAATAAAACAGTCACTTTATAAACTTCCTGAAGCCACAAATTCAGGAGCATAAGTACAACATTAAAAATAGCCTTCAATTAGTAAACTTCCTGATATTAAAATACATATTAATTAGTTCTATATTAAACACAATATGTTAATTTTCAATAAGCAGCCCCTGAATGCCTCCGGAGTGGCCCGTTCCCTCTGAATAAACCCGGTACAAAAACTCAGACACCGCTAAAGTAACTCTGTCATTGTTGTCCGACAGTAATCCCTGAATTGTAGGCGATGCAGCGATCGATGCGTCCACCTGTATAGCATTCAACAATCGCCTTCTTGCGTTAATACTATAATTGCAGGAGAAGAAAATGTGGTCCAGCATATCTAATTCTTCCTTCCCGCATTTACATAAATGTTCGGCTTTTGGGAGATCTAAATATCTTCCTTCTGTCATCTTGGCAGGAAACACGTTGAATCTAGCCAGCATGAAGAGCCTGCACCCTTCCTGACTCCTCAGGTTGGCCATATATCCCCCTTTAAAGTCTCTACACATAGGGAGGTTCAGATATAGAGGGGAGCAGGTACTGCGCCCCGCCACCTCGATTGAGTAGAGAATACTTTCCCTTATAAGCGTCTTTCTAATAATTTTCCATAGATCTTTGAGGTCGATGTTTTCAAAATCCTCTATCTTTAATCCTATTGAGTTTAACTTTCTCCGGCAAATCAAAGAAAGGGTATTACTAGTGTTATCACTTAGAAGATCGTATAGGAGAGAGTTAGGGGATAGGGCTCTATTATGGAGGAAGATCCAGTATTTCAAAATCCTCAGCCAAGCTCTGTTGCTAAAGGAAGTATTCCCAGCTCGCAGCATATTGACTCATATTTTACAGAGTTTGTGAATTCAAATAATGATTTCAGGAGAGATGCATGGAATTTATCCAGCTTCTTGAGGTCCCCTGAGATCCATAGTGGGGCTCCATATAAAAGTTGCTGGCAGAGTTTCATATCAATTACTAGCAGTGCCGCTGGGATATATCTATTTCCTTCGGGGGAGAAAAAATATGATTTAATCTGCTGGGCTGTCCCTTTGGCCTTGGCTATTGCCACAGAGATGTGTGCATTCCAGTTCATGTTGTTTTTAAATAAAATTCCCAGATAATTGATCTGTTTCACTTCCTGTATTTGCTGTCCATTAATTGTATAGTTTTTTGGGTCTCCTCTCTTTTTAAACTGCATAATTTTGGTCTTCTCATAATTGATTTTTAAACCATTAGAGGAGCAGTAATTTGAGAGGCTCTTAAGTAATTTTTTTTAAGCCCAACGAAGAGAGTGAGATAATTACTGTGTCATCAGCATAAAGCAATATAAAAACTGGGATATTGTTTAGATGGGGAATATGAGGTTACATTCTGAAGGGAGGTTGGTAAATCCGATAAAAATAGGTTAAATAGGGTGGGGGCAAGGAGACATCCTTGCCTTGCTCCTCGGTTATTCAAGATTGGGCCAGCAAGTCTGCCATCATTTGAGACTTTGCCGTATATTTGATTGTTAAAATGTAAGTTTTGAATCAGGGCAAGTAGATTCCGGTCTATGCCAAGGTGTTTCAGTTTAATCCAAAGTTTATTAGGGTCAATAGAGTCAAAAGCACTTTTTAAATCTACAAATGTCTTTTTAATATAATGATCTCCATCTGTTCCACTGATTTCAAGCTTTGGCTAAACTGATAAACCCAACTTCAGCTAAACTGATAAACTCTCAGACTGATATGTGTATATATGATACAGGATCCTAAAACCTTTCAAATTAAAAGTAATAACATCTAGATCTGGAAAACCCTACAACCCCTTTGGTAAAACTAACAAATTCATGGTGGTTAATATGGACAATTGCTCTGCAACTCTATGTCATCTATATATTACCTCAATGTCCAAGGGACTATGGGAAGTTATTGGGTCCTTGATGGACAAAGCCGATATTGATAAATGTTTTAAGGCAAAGACCAAAAACACAAGCATGTGAGAGAATTGCCTTAAGCCGGGCAGAAAATGAGTTTTATCAAAGAGAAATAGTGGAAATCAGTGCAGCACAGCTGACACAAAAAACCCAATGTTTTCAAAGGAGAGGAATGTGAATGGACAAAGGGCCATTGAAACGTATCATCTTTACACACCAGGTGGGAGATCAGGATGTTGGAATGCCTACACACACAAAAATTGGGAGCGTACTTTGGGTCTGACATGGACATTTTTGCTGATGCTGGACAGCAAGGCCCAAGTCCTTGTTGTTGTTGTTGTTTTCCCCAAGGCTCAGTTATAAAGGATAGAGTTGGTTCTTCTAATTTCTTTGTCGGGGTGCCACCCTCTGTGGCTTCAATGACTTGTCCAGGGGTCTAGGGGGATGTTTTTGTACCAGAGTTACAATATGTAATATGAGCCTTTGAGACATTGTTTTTGTGTAGCCCGGCTACTGCAAGCCTTTCAATTTTATTACTATTCTCTATTAAAATAAAGGATTGTGACTTTTATTCGGTATATTGAAGCCTTGCACTTAACAACTTTAGAGCAGAAATGCCTTAAAGAATCCAATAATGTTTTGGATAGTGAGGTGTGGGTTGTGGACTACATTTTGAAGGCATTAGGTGCAATTTTAATTCAAGAAGGCAGACTGAACAATTCCAATCTGTACTGATTCAGACATCTCTGAGACTACTACCAAACAATTTGGTGTGATGGTGACAAAGAAAGCAGAGTGGTTTTTGTGGTATGTTTGGAAACTGTTTGGTACCATTTTGAGGTGTTTTTTTTATAAAGAAAAATACACCCAGTGGTATTGCTGCACTGGCAAACCTTAACATAGGTGTCATTTAGTAGTGATCCTGTGAGCAAGTATTGCTGGGTGCAGCCCCTCAGGCAGGTGGTAACAATGACTGTAGTCACCAAAGTGGGAGCATGTGATGGGGCTGGCTGGATGCCAGCATTCCACAGCCCTGGTAAATCTTCAAGTTAACCTACTGGGGACGGAGAGAAGACACCGTGTATAAGACTTGCTGTATAAGACTCTGTATCTGGTGCCAGAGAAGAAGCCAATAAAGCATGGTAATCCATTTGGTTAGTATATTGGAGAGAGGACTCGGGAAAGTGACAATAGGTGCCAGGTATAAAGTGATGACTGGTGTTTTAATAGGGCTCCAAGGTCATTACTGAGGACTGATGAAATTGTTTTCTGGAACACACTGCCTGCTTCTTCAACTGTCACTCACCTGCCATTGCATGGTGAAGATCAGATGAAAAATTGCTGGGTGGAGCCCCTCAGGCAGGTGGTAACAATTAGTCACCAAAGTGGGACCATGTGATGGAGCTGGCTGGATGCCAGCATTCCCCAGCCCCGGTAAATCTTCGAGTTAACCTACTGGGGAAGAAGACACCGTTTATTAGACTTGCTGTGTGATGTTCTGTAGCTGGTGCCAGAGAAGAAGCCAATAAAGTCTGGTAACCCATTTGGTTAGTAGCTTGGAGGGAAGACTCAGGAAAGCAACCCCCTCTTTGACAATAGGTGCCAGGAATAAAATGATGACTGGTGTTTTAATGGGCTCCAAGGTCATTACTGAGGACTGATGAAATTATTTTCTGAAACACTCTCCCTGTTTCTTCAACTGTCACTCACCTGCCATTGCATGGTGAAGATATGAAAATTTTAATAATCTAATATTTTTGGTGAGTATGAGCCAACCATAGATAATCCAGTTATATAACTGAAATAATGGGGTATATGGAGTATATGAACCATTGGAGACCTCCTAGTATAGGGTGGTATATAAATTCAATAAATAATAATAATTATTATTATTTAAAATACTGAATTTTAAATCTGATAATAGTTTGTTTGGAATGATGAGAAACAATTTCCATGTGTATCCCTTCCTCTTCCCCATCAAACCAGTTCTGCCCAAATTCTGCCCATATGTTCTTTAGAATGGGAATATGTGTCTGGTAAAAATTAAATTAATTTACAGAAAGTAATTTCATTTCATTTCATTAACAAAGTTTGCAATATAGCACCACCTGTTCTGGAACACACAGCCACTAATTGCCACATCACAGAAATACAGTATTCCAAAGTGTTGCCCTCAGGCCATTTTCCTTCTCCTTCAAATTAATCTGAGTCGACTCTTTTATTAATTGGTTGCATTTTATGGTCCAGCACCTTTCCTGGCTCTACTGCCACTGATATCTTGAGGATAGGTATTATGTAGCTCACCTCTTTCTGTCTCTCCCTCCAACGTTGCCAGAAAAGTAAGAAGGAACCTTTCCTTCTTCTTTGAATGCCAATAATAGTGTACATACACACACACACACACACACACACACACACACACAGAGAGAGAGAGAGAGAGAGAGAGAGAATGTCCAAGATTCTAATATGAATGAAAGAAAGAAAGTAGCCCCCTTGTTTCTCCATTCACTGCCACTGTTATTTTGAGGATAGATAGTATGTAGAATAACCTTTTGCCTTGTGGATTTCGCAATTTATTGCAATGAGGAGGCGGGAGTTTAAGACCTATTTGTGACAGCCAGGTCTCAATGGCATCCCTCTTCTTTGGAGATAAATTTCCTGTCTTGCTATACACAACTAACCAGTCTAATGCTTAGACCAGGGGTAGGCAACCTAAGGCCCATGGGCCAGATGGGGCCCAATCGCCTTCTAAATGCGGCCCATGGATGGTCCAGGAATCAGCATGTTTTTGCATAAGTAGAATGTGCCCTTTTATTTAAAATGCATCTCTGGGTTATTTGTGGGGCATAGGAATTTGTTCACCCCCCCCCCCAAAAAAAATAGTCCAATCCAACACATGGTCTGAGGCACGGTGGACTGGCCCATGGCTGAAAAAGATTGCTGATCCCTGTGTTAAAGGTAAAGGGACCCCTGACCATTAGGTCTAGTTGTGACCGACTCTGAGGTTGTGGCGCTCATCTCACTTTATTGGCCGAGGGAGCCGGTGTACAGCTTCCAGGTCATGTGGCCAGCATGACAAAGCTGCTTCTGGCGAACCAGAGCAGTGCATGGAAATGCCGTTTACCTTCCCGCCAAAGGTACTTGCACTTTGATGTGCTTTTGAAATGCTAGGTTGGCAGGAGCAGGGACCGAGCAACAGGAGATCACTCCATCATGGGGATTCGAACCTCCGACCTTCTTATCGGCAAGCCCTAGGCTCTGTGGTTTAACCCGCAGTGCCACCCGCTTCCCTGACCCCTGGCTTAGACTGTGTATAACTGGCTGACATATCTTCCAAGAAATATCTGATTTAGGATGGAGGCAGTTGCATTTGGGTTTGTGTGTGTGAATTTAACAGTAGAAGGAAGTAGGTTTGAACAAGATTCTATGCCAATTCTCATATTTCCCATCAAATACCCTTTCTCATCATTCCACACATTCAGCATATATGAAACATACAGATACAGAATACAGATTCTACCGGTATGTGTCAGAAGACTTTATTTTGATCATGAATTTCACCAATACTGAAAAGAAAACCCAGGAGGCCTGAGCCCCTCCTCTCACCATAACCTGTTAATATAGTCTGCTGGTGCCATGAACGGTGGAATGGACAAGGAGGAGAGCTTTCCTCTCTCCTATCTACCCTTCAATATCGGTCTCCTTTGAGGATTTCTCAGCATCAGAGCATTCAGTTACAATGTTTGCAAAGCTAAGATAGCCAAATTTAAACCATTTTCCATTTAGGGCACACACGTCTTCAGTTGCACAGCCTTTGAGTTTCAGTTCCTTAATGTAGCTCAATGCAACTGGGAAATAAAAAGCATAAGTTCTTTATTGCATGAGTTCTTTATTATATACTTGAGGATAGAGAAGACCATGATTCTAAAAGCTTAATGTGTTTGGAACCAATCTGTCAGCAAACTATCACTTGTGAATGCCTTAGGAACCTTAACCTTCAAGCAAATGAAACCCAGCAAGTGTCTAAATTTGTCACTTTTACCCAAGATACAACCACTTGCCTTTTACACCAACAACACATTACATTACATGTGGCAGATAGATCTGTTGCTGCTGCAGAAAAATGGGTTGCCTTGAAAGCCACTCTGAATTGCTGCTTGAGAAGCAGGGCTTGCAGTCACAGTGAGTAACTTCTTGTTGCTGCCAGTGCCAATTTGCTGTGTGGCACCCATGGGAAGCTGTGCTGGCATCAGGATCCAAGATCTCAATGCAACTAATTTCTGAAGAAAGATGAATAGTTGTGTACTGGCAGGATGTTTCTCCCAGCCTCCTTCCTTGTAAACCTTTGGCCAAGGTGTGTGGCAAGACACAGTCCTCCTAGACCAGCACCCACAGGTTCACACTGCTGTGTGGAAGAGCAGTCATGTGTCAGCTGGTTCTGCACCTTCCCTTGTATCCCTCTGCTCTGATACCCTTTGTGCATTAGAAGAGAAAGGTGTGCCATAAGGAGCCTGTTGTACTTGTTTATTCTCCCCGCACAATGCAAAACTCTGCCCAGGAGTGAGCCTGTCCCCTCTAGTTCTTACGTAATTTTAACGGGGGAAGTTTAGAATACAAAACAGGACTAGAGCATCTACCTTTTCCTCAGAGAAAGTAATCAAAGCTACATACACATAACACATATAAAAAGCATTGCTTTTCTGGCAGTGACAAAGAAAAAGAGGAGCAGATTTTCTTGGTTGATTGGAAATATTACTCACATGAAACTCTGGCAGAATAGTCAATGCACTTGGTCTCATTGCCAACACAGCTGACAGTCCCCTGACTTTCACATTTGGGATTGGATCGATAATTGGTGCAGTTGAAGCAGGCTGGGCACTGAAGACCATTGGGGGAAAGATCCTTACGAGGTGGAACTACCAAAGTAAAAACCTACAGTCAGTATATGGATGCACTTCATCCCTCCTTTTCTTAATTGTTAAGTTCATTTCATTTTTTGCATTCTTTCTAGTAACTTTTGACCCTAGCTGGACTTGCTACCTCCGTATTGTGCTCTAAATTTGCCATCAGCTTTGCAGAACAGGTAGATCTGCTGAGTGTCTATAAATAATGATTTTGTTTTTCATCTTTTGTCAGGAATGCTAATTTTCATTCTATTTTCCTCAGTTCTCATTTTGTATAAGGGTATCTAGCAAGCCCTTTGAAGCTACAGTCAGTTGCACTCTCTTGGAGGTTGTCTCTGTCTCTCTCTATGGGTGCAAGCAAGTAGTTGGCCAAACCAGAATCCAAATTTGGTAGAGCTATGTGCAGATTTCCAGATTTTTTTCCAGATCCATGCCTGCAGCTGCAGCCCTTACATTTGTGAAGGTTGATTGATCATATATTTCATCCATTCCAGATTCATCATAGAATCACTGAACTGTTGAGCTGCAAGGGACACTAAGGGTCATCTAGTCCAATCCCCTGTAATGCAGGATACCCAGCTAAAGCATCAAGGACAGATGGCCATCCAATCTCCTTCAAAACCTCCAATAAGGAGATTCCACACTGTCCTGAGGTAGACCATTCCACTCTAAAGTAGCTCTTAATGTTAGAAAGTTTTACCTGAAGTTTAGTTGGAATCTCCTTTCGTGTAACTTGAATGATCCACAGATCAACTGTAGATACTTATCAGACCCTTGCACCTAGTGTCTGAACGGACTGAAAGACAAAGATGCTATACTTTGCCTGTAACTAGGAGGAAGTTATATGACAGGTTAATAAGCCATTAACCTTCAGAGATGCAGATACTCACCATAGAGAGGCTCCTCATTACACTTCCATGTTCCGCAGCAGAAGACCTTCATCTGGAGGTATTTACCATCGGCTGAACTGATGCTGTAATCACCTGAGTGGCAATTTCTGGAATCAGCACATCCCCGGTAAGTTGTCACTTTATACTTTGAAACTGTAAAAACAAAAGGAAACAAATCACAAAATCTGCAAGAATTCTGATTAATTCCCTCCAAAAGTATTTTTAATGATGGTTCCTATTAACAAAATTGTTTACTCTTCAATGAGAAACTACATAATGCACAGTTCTTGAATCAATAGATTAACCAAAACACCCTGTCCTGAATCAGCGATGTAATCAGGCTATCTGTCAGGTCAGAGCAAACTAGTGAGCTCTCGCAGCTGCCGGACCTGGATGTCAGCCCAGAACAGCAAAGGAGGACTGATAAGGAAGCTGCAGACGAGGGGGCAGAATGGAGGGCTCAGCTCAGAGAGACACAGGACGTATCGGAATACAGCTTCTCAGAGCCTGATACCCCGCCTCTCAGCATGCAGGAGCGTAGGAGGGGTGGGTTACAAGAGAAGGGGAAGTTAACATCAATTAAGTGACATCAGAGGGAGGTGTTCTCACGTGGTGTTAAAGGCAGCAGGAACAACGATGTGCAGTCAGATGAGTCATCTTCCAGTGAGGCTTGAGAGCAGGGGGCTCCAGACCTGAGGCTGGTGGTTTTCCTTTTGTTTGTAAAATAAACTCCAAACTTCACCGACTGAATGCGTACGTGTCTGGCTACTGCTTACAGTATCCCATTAAAGGGGTCTCGATGGAAGTCTCTGTTCCCAGCCATGGGCTTAGGATGTCATTCTGGATAGATTGTTGACTTGTCAGAGTCCATATTCCATGACATGACCCTGAAGTGGTTTCAGCCCTCCAGCAGGAGACTGGAATTGATTTACACCCAATGCCTGAGCCAAAATTCCACCTACACCTGTAATCAATAGAGTTGTGGCCATTTTAATCTAGATCATTTTCTGTGTGAGTTCATTCTATCACACCTCAAACAGGGGAGGGTGGCACTGAGACCGGTACCAACACCATGTACAGCACATAGTGCTGTTTGGAAAAAAGTTGGTATTTAAATGCAAGTAATAATTAATACATTATAATAATTTACACATCAACATTTCTTGGGGTGAAGAAGAATACGGTAAGTGAAAAGTTTCAGCTCACCTATATTGTTATCCAGAACACCAGAAACACAGATTGGATTAGAACCACAGATCTGACCTGTTCCGCCTTTGCATGAGGTTGTTTTAGAACGACAGTAGGAACATTCCAGAGATGTCACTGCATAAAGAAGATAGAGGTTGGTGCAGGAGGTTTACTGAGATGGTAATGAGCTTAATGGTACATTGGGTGAAGATGGAAAGTAAGTCTATATAAAACATGAGAACCCCACATGCAAGTCTCAAATATATTTCAGATTTATACATTAAATTTATGAAGGCAAATGCATGTTGATCAACCTAGTGCTGTTTTACAAACAAACCAAAATACTATAATGTGGGAGAAGGTGTCCTTCCTACGTAAGTGGCATGAAAGAGGGTAAATATGTGTTAAACTGGAAGGCGGTCACTTTGATAGTAATGACTGGATGCCAATACAATGTTCCCTTCCCAGTTATTAGGAACAGAATCTTGATGTGTGTCGATTGTTTTATGTAGTGGACTGCCCTGTGATTTTTGGATGAAGGGTAGTATACAAATTTAATAAGTAAAAAATAAATATGTAAATGTTGTGCTCCTCTCTTTTTCCCAATGGGGCCTCAAAAAGTTCTTGGAGGTGGTCACTACGTACTGTCAATAAGAAAACCAATCTATAAGAACAAGATTATGATTTTTTGACAACAGCAGTCCTAGGTATAAATGGAGTTTAGATCAGCAAGCTATGAACAATCCTGCTCTTTCAGATTCTTTCAGATTTGGTGAAAACCTTTCTTGGAAGTGTCAGATGGACGCAATGAAATTGAAACACAGAAAATCATAGGCGTATTGATGAAGTTCTATCACAATAAAGGAGGGTATTGAAATCAGGGGGTCTGAGTCAAGATTCATTTAAGTTTTAAAACTGCACAGAATAAAATATTTTTTGAAGTTAAACTCTCTCCCATCATAAATATCAACAGTTCTTATTTGTACAGAATCCAGGTGACCAACCAATGTGGCAAGAGCTAATTGCACTCAGTTCAGATTACTACTCTTTTCCAGACCTGACCTTTGCATTGACGTTGATTCACTTATAAGGTCATAGTGTGGTTAGTCAGATACCTCCATGACAGAAATACATGCTTTGAACTGACTATACTTGGCTGTCAAGACTTAGGTGCTTAAAATGTTGAGCAACCCCACTGCATTGTCAAAGGACACACAGTGCACTAAGCACAGGTGCACGTCTTGACTGACCCATATTTTGGGAAGGATAAACAATGCATGAAAAAATATTTGCTCTATACTTTTTTCAGGACCACAAATAGCAGGGATTTGGCCAGGGGGAAGGCATGCTAGGAATGAGGAATGGACCCAGTTCTCTACCCTCACCGAATTCCTTAGCAATCTTTTTTAAAATAGTGACCTCCATCTGTTCCACTGATTTCAAGCTTCAGTGATACTGATAAAAACTCAGACTAATATGTGTATATATGACACAGGATCCTAAAATCTTTCAAATTGTAAGTAATATTATCTAGGTCTGGATAACCCTACCACACCTTTTGTAAAACTAACAAATTGATGGGGGTTTGATTGTTCCCATACAACCTAATATAATATTATACATTTCTGAATGTATTTCCACACACTGCAAAAGTTCTCTTCTTGGACAGCCCCACCACAAGTGGTGGCATGGCTCCCTCTAACTAAAAGCTCTGCAACAAATTGCTTCTATTGAGGAGAAATATGGACAATTGCTCTGCAACTCTTTGCCATCTATGTATTACCTCAATGTCCAAGGGACTATGGGAAGTTATTGGGTCCTTGCTGGACAAAGCAATATACTGAGTAAGAATCAGTACTGCTGTCTTTCCTATAACTCAGAGTGTGTTCTAACTTGGTTCACAGAAGCTTTTTTTAAAAAGAAATTCCTCCATTTCCCAAATCAAAGGACAGCTAAAGACTCAAGATATGGCACAGGTGACTGCTGAAGTAGCCAAGCTAGATAGAGCTCAAGGGAATTGGACAGTGCTAGGGACATCGTGACGTGTACTGAATATTGGAGAATGGAGCCAAAGTTATTACTGACAGCTTTTAAAATCACTATTAGAATCTGGAACATTGTTTCTCCTTGTTCCAATTGCATCAGGTTGTTGGGAAGGAAAGAGGACAATTTAAGTCACCTGATGTGTTTGGTGATGACTGCCCTAAGCCAAACTGTTTTGGATAGAACAAAGCTAATGGTTTACATGTGTTTCAAAACCCATTTTCGTTACGAACCTCATCTCTACGCCCCAAATCTGAAGCTATTCGAGAACAGGCTGGACACTCATCTGTTAGGGATACTCTAATGTTGGCTTTTGTGCACTGTATTGGGTGTTAGAGCAGAGAGCCTACCAGAACCCCATCTCTCACACCAAACTTACATGGTCCTACAGTGGTGGAATGTGGAGTTATTGATAAATGTGTTAAAGCAAAGTCCCACAACTCAATCGCATGAGAGAAAGGCTTTAAAATGAAGTTACAAAATCAATCAATATTTGTGTCTCAACTCTAGAAAGAAGGACAAGTCTGGAAACCCTTTATGATGTACTATACCTACAGTAAAACGGTAAAGATTTACACTCACTAGCAGGGTTTGAGAAAACACTTACTATTAACAACATAGAAATTAAGAGATAAGAACTGGGAAATAATGAAGTGCAAGAGGAAATGTGAAAATAAGTAGGGTATAAAAAGGTGAAGTATATTATAATATTTAAGTTAAGCACTGAATATTAAGTTACAAGTAGGTAGCTGTGTTGGTCTGCCATACTAAGAGACCAACTAAGTTTTTTCTTGGTATGAGCTTTCGTGTCTCTAAGGTGCTACTGGAAGGAATTTTTTTATTTTTTATTTTGTTTTGACTGAATATTAAGGTAAAATAAAACAAGCCGGGGAAACAAACATTCAAAGAACCAGAAAAGGAAGTTGAGGGAAGTGGTGGTGGCGGTGGGGATACATATCCTATTTTATTTTTGAGATAATGTTGATTGTGAACATGATAAAATTTGTAAAACTCAATAAAAATTATTTAAAATATATATTTGTGTGTCAACTCCACAGTTTAGACCTTGGAGACAGTTGAGGAATAGCACACACAATTGGTTATATCTGCCAGGGATGTGTTCAAATCAAAGGTGGTTGCAACACTTTGCTGTCATGCTAAAATGGCTGTAGATGTGCAACTACGCCATCCCCCTGCCTAAGGAGAACTCTGCAATTACAAAATGGTCACCTGCAATCTGATTGAGCAAATGTCCTGGGTTGGGGTGCGGTTGCACATGACATGAAGGAAGATGATATGCACCCCACTGTTCCATGTCCCATTAGCTGCCGTGCAGAAGTACAAAACATCTTAAGCAAATAATACAAAGAAAAGAAAATAACAACAGGCAAACACCCAAACTCCAAACAGCCCAATGAGGCCTGAACATGTCAAAAGCCCTAGAAAGTTGTGTGCCAGTTGAAATACAAAGATGAAAAGTGGGGCAGTGGTGGGCAAAGACTTTGACTAGTTCTCTTGTTCATTAAAATTCTTCCAATTTCCTCAGTCCACAAAACAACTCAAGAAGAATCAGAATTGCCATGCCTAGCTAATTATCTTTTCATGTGTACAAAGGCCACCATAGATTTTAACACTTTATTCTTTTCAATTTTCTGGAATGGGCATTCACTGTGTTGAGTACCTAAAAGGAATTAGTTCTGTACTGCAGGGGTGAGCAACCTTTTTCACCTGTAGGCCAGGTCCACCGTCCCTCAGACCATATGGTGGGCCCGACATATATATATATATATATGGGGGACAACGACGACGAACGAATTCCTATGCTCCAGAAATAACCCAGAGATGCATTTTAAATAAAAGGACACATTCTATTCATGTAAAAACATGCTGATTCCCAGGCCCTGGATTTAGAAGGGGATTGGGCCACATCCGGCCCACGGGCCTTAGGTTGCCTACCCCTGCTGTACTGTAAAAGGCAGGTACAGGCCTTTTTGGCTTAGCTATGCTGTAGACTCTAATGAAAACGGAATCATGAAAATAAAATTTTATGAGGTTATTATTTTCTCCAACACTGTATCAAGGTGGTGTGAGATTTGTGAAGCATTATAACAGTTATTTGCAAGGCCCTTGAGAAAATATTTAAGGCAGCTGTGATTATAATCCCTGGAGGATGGTTTCCTTTTTTCCTCTAGGCACAAAGATTTGGGAAAGTGGGCATATCAGGAAAAGGAAAACAAATGTTCACCTTGGTCCCTCATCAGAGCATTGGAAAGAGTGGTCCTGTCAGTGAACGAGAATGTTATTAATTTATTTATAAAATGGGTATAATTTTTAAACCTGTAAAATCTCATTATCCAGTCAAAAGCCTGGGACTTGAGTCAACATAATAGTCTAATTATGACACTTAACAAATAATACCACTTTGACGTAAAGTGGTTTTCCTTCATATGTAGCAGAAAGGCCAGAATTGTCTGCAATTGGGTGGTTTTAAATTGTTGAGGTGCCAGGCCTCCATTGATGAGTCCAGTGAAAATTTGGGATCACTGGGGGGGGGGGGAGTGGCTGTATCTGTGGAAAGTGCAGGTAGGCGTTGCATAGCTGTCAAGTTTCGGATTTGAAAAAAAAGGGATCAGCATCCTCACCTTTCCCGGGGACAGTCTACGATTCTCAGGGACAGTCCACGCCGTGGTAATCCCCCCAGGCTACAAATTAATTTACACCAGGCTACACACCTTCATCTTTCCCCACCTTCAGAATGTCCTTCAGAATGGACACCACATGCACAAAAGCAAATTTTTAAAACGTATTATTCTGTCACTTAGCAAAGCCTCAGAATTCAGCCTTTTAGTAAACTTTTTTGGCCATGTGTTCTAATTAAAATGGTGCTGCGCACGTGGTGCTGGTGGCTGGCCAGCCTCGGCCTCGCGGTTGTCTTGGCAACCCTCAACAACCCAGCAAAGGGGGAGACAGGCAGCAGCCCCCTCTAAGAGTTAAACTCTGCGACAAGCAGAGGGGGGAAATAGCGACAACGATCCCACCCCAAATTAGAAACGACTACCAAATGAGGCAGCGGGGGTGCAAGGGCAACGATTGAGCGTGGGGGTGGGTGGGGGTAGACTTTCAGGGCCAGCTGGGGCTTTGAAAGATGCAGAGCAAAACTCCCAAAAGCCAAGGCTATTGAAGCTCAAAGCCGCAAATGAAGCAAAATGAAGCAAAATGCAACTAAATTAGTCATGCTGCTCAGGCTTCCCTGTGAGGTTATGCATGGAAGCGCAGCAGCAAGAACCCCCCCCCCCCCATTGTTAAGTCCCCAGGTTTAGGGAACACAGGAACCAACAGCAGGTGAAATCTAATGAAATATACTGCAAACAACTAAGGAGACAAAAGTGGGAGCTAGGGGTGTCTCACGCTCAGCCTTCCCCACACGCAGAACACACAAAACGCATTAACAGTGTAGCCTTTGCCCTGTTCCTCCCCGCACAATGAGCCTCCAAAAAACACACTCACCTCACCTCAGAGCGATACACCCCCCCCCCCACACACACAGATACACACAAACCAGAGGGGTAGCAATGAAGACTCTGAATCCGCTCCCTCCCCCTACAACCAGGCTAACCTCAGCGCAGTGTTATCTCCAATCTCTCTGCTATCTGCTACAGGACAGGAGGCACAACTTACAGCTGTTCCTCTGAACGTGCTGGGAGAAGCAACCAGCTAACCCTATTGGCCGGGTGAGGGGTTCGGCGGCGGCAGTGGATAGGGGCTGATGCAGGGGGCCGAATACGCCCCCCTGCAAGCACAGGAAATAGCTCCCACTCGCTTTGAGACTTTTCTCTGCAAGGAGGCGAGGTCTTCCCAGTCCCTGACCGGCAGGGGGGGAGGGAGAGGAGCTGCTTTCTTTGAAATCCGGGAATTTTAAGGGATATCAGCAATCCGGGAGAGCAGCGGGAAACAGCTTGGAATAAGGGAGTTTCCCGCCAAAAAAAGAGGGAGGGTTGACAGCTATGGGCGTTGGTGGTGGGGTGATTTTAAGTTTTGGAGGGGTCGGGTCATGTCCCAATTTCCCTCAGTGGGATGTTGGAGGCTATCAAAGTATTGAATCAGCCAAATGTCTGGTTAGCTGCATATTGCCTGATACCTAAAGATACATTATAGAGGTTCCAGGAAAGCCTCCCTTGGGAGATCATTGCACAAACAGGAAGATACAGTCTTTAGGCATGATGGAGGTATTTAGGAGGGTTTAAAAAGAGATTGGGTCTCTGTTTAGCCCAAGCGTTCATAAGTGCAGGCTGCTCTCTTGGAGTTGTCCATGATCCTGCAAACAATGGCCAGAAACAAGAAAGCACCATTGAGCACTGTGTGCAGTTTCATAAGAATAGGAATAGTCATGAGCTTATAGAGAAAGTCTTGGGGTTATTATTTTCACCACCTAACACCATCAAAACAAGGGACAGCTATCTCACTCAACATTTATTTATTTATTTATTTATTTATTTATTTATTTATTTATCTATGTCAGGGGTGGCCAACTCCTAAGAGACTACGATCTACTCACAGAGTTAAAAACTGGCAGTGATCTACCCCCTTTTTTGGGGTTCAAGTCAAAGTTGTTGAGCTTTTTTTAGGAAAGAGGAAGGCCCAAGAGGAGGGGGAGCCACAGTTGTTTAGCTTCTTTGGGGGGAGCCAATGATCTACCAGTGATCTACTGCAGACGTCCAATGATCTACCAGTAGATCACGATCTACCTGTTGGACATGCCTGATCTATGTCATCCACATTTTCCTACATTTCATTGGATGTCCTGGCTCATGGGTGAGCAGCTCCTTTTAAGCTGCTCTAAGATTGAATCCTAGATATGCAGAGTTCAAAGGAACCATAGGATCTAGTCCAACTTCCTGCAATTTAGACATGCATTGACACACTGCATGAGAGTTTTGAAAGGAAGGGAAACACTGAGCTTTCAGAGTAGCCCAAATGTGAGGATACAAGTTGAGTCAACTTGGAATTCCAAGACCAGAATTAAATGTGAGGTTTCTTAGAGAATCACTAATCCATTGGTATCTCTCCCTATGCTCCACTGAAGCTGCTTTTCCTAGGTATTGCCCTGGGGCTCATGTGGCCCTGATGCCAAGTTGGATATGGAAGACGTGTACTATCTGTCAAAATTACTTTGTGTTTCTGAAAAACAAATTATCTTATTACAAAATTGTTAATATGTATTTAATAACCATCACATGCAAAATTCAGGACCTTAATTGTAGCCATACCTCTGAGGCTAAATGCACTTTATAACAGCTTAATTTGCAGATTTAGAAGTTCTTTCAGGTAAACTGTCTTGGGTCAATATTTATCCGCATTTTTGGTTTGGTCTTTCTTCAGCTGCTAGTGCTTAAGATACCACAAGGTGCTTGGTTGCTTTCAATTCAACAGACACACACTGCTACTATTCTGGTAAGAAATACTCAATAATACAAACCTCAATAAGAGAGGACTCGACAATAGCACATCCTACCATATCTTAGCATACGACAATTCACTATTCCCCTGTGTTACACTTATGTAGGGAAATTTTAATAATACTTTTGGGGGAAAACCTGAGAAATAAAAACATTGTCAGCTACCCAGCTACTAGCATAGTCAAACTGAGCTTCTTTATTTATTCCCCAAAAATATATATTGTAGTAATGTTTTTTCTAAGGTCAAGCTACTGTAAGAAAAACCAAACAAACACTTTTCCTGCTCCGTTTCCCCTTGTTCTACAGTGAACCTGCCCATCTGGGTTCCTGCGCCACACCTGGGCAGCAACCCCACCTAGCATGCCTTCCCCCTGGTCAAATCCCTGCTATTTGTGGTCCCGAAAACAGTATAGATCAAATTTTGGTTCATGCATTTTTTATCCTTCCCAAAATGTGGGTCATTGTTTTCATAAATGTATTACAAAATATCACATAAACAAGATAACCCCCCTCTGAAATCTTGGCAGCCACAACATCAATATTCATACCTTTATAGCATTTGTTTCTCTCTTAGATCTCTCCTAAATTATCCTATGTTATTCCATCAGGGTTGTATGGAAGCATCCATCCAAACTGTGGTCATCTTCCTCAATCAAAGCACCAAGAATGTCATGACATGGTCACAGCATCTGGCTTTGTAGTGATGCTGCAGATAACACATTGTTTAGATGTTTTTAGCTAAGATATGAAATACCGGTAAATGGCCACAGAATGGAACAAAAGACATCCTTTCTTTCTTTTATTTCAGCTCTATTACATTACATTTCATTGTTGTTGTTCAGTCGTTCAGTCGTGTCCGACTCTTCGTGACCCCATGGACCAGAGCACGCCAGGCACGCCTATCCTTCACTGTCTCTCGCAGTTTGGCCAAACTCATGTTAGTAGCTTCGAGAACACTGTTCAACCATCTCATCCTCTGTCGTCCCCTTCTCCTTGTGCCCTCCATCTTTCCCAACATCAGGGTCTTTTCTAGGGAGTCTTCTCTTCTCATGAGGTGGCCAAAGTACTGGAGCCTCAACTTCAGAATCTGTCCTTCCAGTGAGCATTCAGGGCTGATTTCTTTAAGAATGGATAGGTTTTGTCTTCTTGCAGTCCATGGGACTCTCAAGAGTCTCCTCCAGCACCATAATTCAAAATTACATTATTCATAATAATGTAATTTGTAATGTGAATTACATAATTCACATTGCATTACATTATCATTTTCGCAGTTATACAGTCGTAGCTCTGGGACGCGGGTGGCGCTGTGGGTTAAACCAGAGAGCCTAGGGCTTGCCGATCAAAAGGTCGGCGGTTCGAATCACTGTGACGGGGTGAGCTCCCGTTGCTTGGTCCCTGCTCCTGCCAACCTAGCAGTTCGAAAGCACGTCAAAGTGCAAGTAGATAAATACCGGTAGGTACCACTCGGGCGGGAAGGTAAACCGTGTTTCCGTGCTCTGCTCTGGTTCGCCAGAAGCGGCTTAGTCACGCTGGCCACATGACCTGGATGCTGTACGCCGGCTCCCTCAGCCTATAATGCGAGATGAGCGCCGCAACCTCAGAGTTGGTCACGACTGGACCTAATGGTCAGGGGTCCCTTTACCTTTACCTTTTACCTCTGGTTACGTTAGCTGGGGGTTGCGTTCGTCATGAGATATGAACGCACCAAACCCGGAAGTACCCGAACAGGTTACTTCCAGGTTCGGTGGGCGAACATGCACAGATGCGCTCAATCGCACTTCGCGCATGCGCAGAAGCACCGAGTTGCACAGTGAGCATGCGCAGATTTGGCGCTTCAGGTTGTGCTCTGCTCATGTTGCGAACAGACCTCTTGAACGGATCTTGTTTGCAACCAGAGGTACCACTGTACTCAATTTCCATACATAGTTATAGGTAAAGGTAAAGGGACCCCTGATCATTAGGTCATAGTTATACCTAAGGCCTATTTCCTAAACCTGTAATGTCCTCCTCATTTCTACACCCCATAATCTCACTGCAACAAGCAAGCAAGATCTATTGTCTTAAGAGACTTATTAAACCCTTTATAGAGTGAAAGGAAACTGTTATTAGTTTCCATAGCATATTAAAAAATTCTGAGTGTATTCCCACCCCCCATATATTCTAGGACAGCCCCACTCCAATGATATTCTGTCCCCCTATGAATTAAATATTTTCAACGCATTGACCCTATTTCAGAATCAATGTGGCAGAATTGCACTGGCATCCTATGTCACCCAGGTAATACCTGACTCTCCAAGATATAGGGGAAGTTGTTGGTTTATTGGTATATTTAGATATATTCTGACTATGAACCAATGTCTCTATGTTTGCTCTCAAATAGTGTAGAGCATAACTTTCTCTAGGAGGTCAAAGTTAGTCCACAGGGCTAACGTCTGATCTTGCAGGGCCCTGGTGTGTCATTAGCAAGAATGATGTGGACTTATTGTATGGTTATAATGTAAATGGTTTATATTTACTGTCATTTGATGATGATGCAATTGAGACATGTCATGTGATGTCTGAAAATGTGGGTAAACATTTTGGTTGCATTAACGGTCCTCATAGAAGATTTGTTCATCAAGTTTGCAAAGCAATCTCCAAGATACAAGGGATGGTGCAAGAATTGAAAATCCACCCATGGTAGTTTCACATGGAATGTAAGTCATGTGCTGTGGCAAAAGTTACAATAGCCCGCAGAACAAAAGGGTCTGTTATTACAACCCCAAGGGCTTATCAGTAGGTGCAGGCTGATGTCATTGGTCCTCTATCTTCCTCTAGAGGCAAAGCCATTTACTACCTAATTTTGATTGATTCTTTTTTCAGGTATACATGGATGTTTTTGTTACAGGGAAAAGATCAGGCTTTAACAAAGTTCATGGGATTTTTGTGTATGGTTGAAATCTGTTCATGGTGTGAAAGTTGATTCTCTTCACAGATCAGGGAGGGATTTTTGGTTCACAGGAATGGGAAAGTTTCCTGGCCAAGGAGAAAATCCAGCATGAGATTGCTACCCCGAAATCATCATGGGACAATGGTTTGTGTGTAAGGGTACACCAGGTGTTGCAACAAGGTGTGAAAGTATTGCTACACAATTCAGGCTTGCCAAATGAGTTTTGGGCTGAAGCGCTGAATTATGATTCTTATACTTTTAACAGGAGATACTCCTCTGAGGTAAATTGCACACCATATGAGAAACTGTTCCAGAAGAAGCCTTTTGTCAAGCACCTTAGGATTTTTGGTTCTGATATGTGGGTTCAGAAGCCACAGAGCGATACGCTTGGCAAACATAGTTTGCATGGCACATTCCTTGGTTATGAAAAAGGTGCATACAAAGTACTGGTGTCTGAACCCAAGACGATTGAGCTCACTAAGAATGTTGATTGCAGTGCAAATTGGGGAGGAAATGTGTGTATTTTCTAAAGCTACCCCATTGCTGATGGCTCAGATATTGAGTCTGATGATGACAGTGACAGTGACAGTGCAGGTGTGAGGTCCACTGATACAGCGGGCTATGAACGCACACCAACATCGCTAAGACCGTAAGGACAGTCTGATTGAGAATTGAAGGAACCACTGGTCACAACAGGTCACTATTCTCCTAAAGAGGAGAGGCCCGGTCTGGAAGACCTGCGTCTCATACACAGATCTGAGAGAGCTACAAAGGGTAAACTGCCCACCAGGTATGCTCAGGAGTCTGCTAAAACAGGTGTTGCAAATTTATCTGTTGTTCGCAGCTCAGAACAGGTTGTTGAACCTGAAGGTTTGCAGGAGATTCAGAGATTGTCCTTGAAGGAAGCTGAACCATGACCAAAGGCCAAAACTGATTCCTCAGAGAGGAACAAGGCTAGGGTTTGAGTCCCGACAAAGCCAGGTGTGAAACTTCTTGACAGTCAGTGGAGCTATGAGGCCAAGACTAATCAGAAGGGCAAAGTGATTAGGCACAAGGCCAAACCAATTGTAGGTAATCCCAAAAATGGGAAAGGTACTACAGGAGTCTGTTATGTGTATGACAACTGTAAGTTTGATTCCATTGAGGCTGTGTTGGTGTTTAGATTTAGATTTAGATTTAGATTTAGATTTAGAAAGATTTCTGTCTTAGACTTCTTAGACTTCTTAGACTTCTGTCTAAGATTTCTGTCTTCTGTTGAAGAAGGGAGCAGACGCCATTATGATATGTCCTGTACATATTGAAAAATAAATCTAAGAAAGCTCACATTCACACTTCCAGTCATCACTGCTAGCTCTGCTGATTAATAGTGTGCACATGATCATCCGACCTGTGACGCTGAGCACACTGGAATGAAGACTGATGTCCATTCCGGGGAAGTGCAACACTGGACAATGCTCAGAGAGGTTTGTCTCATACCAGGGGCTGCAGGGGCACCCCCAGGGCATTAACAACAAACCCATGTTGGAATGAGTTTAGAACATTCTTCTCATTTGTAAGCTGCCCCTACAAAACCAAAATGCCCTTGGAACCATGACAACCATATAACATGCAAATATAAAGACACATAAAATAATAACATGCTAACTGTACATTTGATTTTGGCACTTCCAGATCATAATGCTCTTATCCAGAATGCTCTGTAGTGCCCAGCTTGCGTCACTTACAAAGACAAAAATTGTCTGAGTAATGAGATCATCGACTTCCATGGGAATGAAAATCAGTGTATTGATATTTGAACTTTATACAGTATGTTCAGAAGTAAGATTTTTACTGAGCCAGGAATCAAATTCTGTAAATTCCATGGCAAAAATATGCGCACCTCTTTCTGTCTCTCCCTCCCTCTTTTATTTTCCCATAAAAGTAAAAACGAACCTTTTGTTGTTCTTTGAATGCCAATATTAGTACATACACACGTTCGGGCTTCATATGACTCTGATGAGCACTGCAGCCCTAGTCGGCATCGACAGGGGTTTATAATGAGAGTACATGTTGAGAATGGAAGAATTAAGCATTAGGTTTCTTTTACTTTGTCGATGTCTTAACTGATCATAAAGTCTTGTTCTATTAATCCATGCAAAAAATATTTCAGCCTGTATCTAAACACCTGTCTACTTTGTCATTGCAATTATATGTCTTATGAGGGAGACATATGTCTTTACAGAGGGCAGTCCTGCATTTTTTGAACGGTCAGAAGAAAATCCTCTCTGTCAAGGAGTCCTTGATTTGAAATCATCTCTGATCCAGTCCTGGTTTAATGACCAAGAACTATAAGCAGAGAGAAGAGGGATTTCCATCAGCCATTTGAATCAGGAGGACTACGTGGGCAGGAACACAGTTCAAAATTAAGCCTGCACCACTATAGTGAGATGAATTTCAAGTTTATGAATTTGAATTTACACAGACAAATCAGCATAGATGAATATTATGCACACCTGGGACCTCTTCTATGGAGATACATTTCCAATGTCTTGCCATACACAACTGAGCAGTCTAATGCTTAGACTGCCTATAACTGGCTGATGGCTCTTCCAATAAATATCTGTTTTAGGACAGAGGCACTTGCATTTGAGAGTGTGTGTGCTTGTGCTACCATGTAAATTTAGCAGTAGAAGGAAGTAGGGTTGAACTATGCCAGTTCTCATATTTCCCATCAAATACCCTTTCTCATTGTTCCACACATTCAGCATATATGAAACATACAGATACAGAATACAGATTCTATGTGTCAGAAGAGTTTATTTTGAACATGAATTTCACCAAAAGTGAAAAAGAAAACCCAGGAGGCCTGAGCCCCTCCTCTCACCATAAGCTGTTAATACATTCTGCTGGTACCATGAATGGTGGAATTGACAAGGAGGAGAGCTTTCCTCTCTTCTATCTACCCTTCAAGATCTATCTGCTTTGAGGATTTCTCAGCATCAGAGCATTTGGTTACAATCCTACCTAAACTAAGATAGCCATATGTAAATATTTTTCCATTAAGGGCACACACGTCTTCAGTTGCACAGCCTTTGAGTTTCAGTTGCTTGCGGAAACGGAAAAAATCTGGGAAATAAAAAGCATTAGGTTTGCATGAGTTCTTTATTAGGTCATTGGAGATAGGAAAGACAATGTTTATAAAAGCTTAGCATGTTTGAAACCAACACATGGTATGATTAATCTGTGAGCCAGCCAACACTGGTGCATGCCTTAGGAACCTTAACCTGTGAGCCAAGGAAGCCCAGTGGGTGTCCAAATCTGTCACTTTTACCAAAGCTACACCCACTTGCCTTACACCAACAACACATTGCATATGATATGCAGCAGGTAGATCTGCTGTAGCAGAACAACAGGGAGCCTTGAAAGCCACTCTGAACTGCTGCTTGAGAAGCAGGGCTTGCAGTCACAGTCAATAGGCTGAACTCCTTGTAGAAAGCAAAGTTTGCTGCCAGTGCCAATCAGCTGAGTGGCACCGACAGGAAGCTGTGCTGGCATCAGGCTCAAAGAACTCAGTGAAACTTATTTCTGAAGAAAGATGAATAGTTGTACACTGGCAGGATGTTTCTTTCTCCCAGCTTCCTTTCTTTTAAAAGTTTGGCCAAAGTGTGTGGCAAGACACAGTCCTTCTGGACCAGCATCTAATGGTTCATACTACTGTGCAGAGGAGCATAGAATCATAGAGTTGGAAGAGACCACAAGGGCCATCCAGTCCAACCCCCTGCCAAGCAGGAAACATGTGCTGGCTGGTTCTGCACCTTCCCTTTTATCCCTCTGCTCTGATGCCTCTTGTGCATTAATAGAAAATGTGCTGTAAGAAGCCTGTTGTACTTGTTTATGCTCCCCACACTATGAAAACCCTGGCCATGAGTGAGTCTGTCCCCTCCAGTTCTTACGTAATTTTAACAGGGGTAGTTTAGAATATGAAACAGAATTAGAGCAACCTCTTTTCCTCAAAGGAAGAAATCAAAGATATATACACATAACGCATATTAAAAGCAAACAAAGATTAGACATTGCTTTTCTGGCAGTGATAAAGAGACAGAGGAGCAGATTTTCTTAGATGATTGGAAATATTACTCACATTTAGCCGTGCTAGAATAGTCAATGCACTTGGTCTCGTTGCCAAGGCAGCTGACAGTCCCCTGACTTTCGCATTTGGGAATTACTCCAAAATTGGTGAGGCCCAAGCAGGCTGGGCACTGTAGACCATTGGGGGAAAGATCCTTACGAGGTGGAACTACCAAGGTAAAAGCCTACAGTCAATATATTGATACACTTCATCCCTCCTTTTCTTTATTGTTAAGTTTATTTCATTTTTGCATTCTTTCTAGTAACTTCTGACCCTAGCTGGACTTGCTACCTCCATATTGTGCCCTACTTCGGCCTTAAACATTGCAAAACAGATACATCTGCTGAGCGTCTATAAATAATGATTTTCTTTTTCACCTTTTATTAGGCATGCTCATTTTCATTCTATTTTCCGGAGTTCTCACTTTGTATATGGGTATCTAGCAAGCTCTTTGAAGCTACAGTCAGCTACATTCTCTTGGAAGTAATTTCTCTGCCTATGGGTGCAAGCAAGTAATCAGCAGACCCAGAACCCAAATTTGGTAGAGCTATGTCCAGATTTTCCATTTTCCATTCTACATCTCTTCCTCAAGCCCCAGCCCTTACATAACTGATGTATAAAGAGGACTAAAGTATTCTACATCCTAAAAGGAGATAATCTAATTCATCCATTCCAGATTCATCACAGAACTATTGAGCTGGAAGGGACTCTTAGGGTCATCTAGTCCAACCCCCTGTAATGCAGGATACCCAGCTAAAGCATCCAGGACAGATGGCCATCCAATCTCTGCTTCAAAACCTCCTATAAGGTGATTCCACTCTGTCCTGATTGAGACCATTCCACTGTCAAACAACTCTTACTGTCAGAAAGTTTTACCTGAAGTTTAGTTGGAATCTCCTTTCTTGTAAGTTAAATGATTCAAGGATCAGTTGTAGATACTTATCAGACCCTTGCACCTAGTGCCTGAATGGACTAAAAAACAAAGATGCTATACTTTGCCTGTAACTGGGTGGAAGTTATATGACAGGTTAATAAGCCATTAACCATCAGAGATGCAGATACTCACCATAGACAGGCTCCTTATTACACTTGTCTGTTCCGCAGCAGAAAACCTTCATCTGGAGGTAATTACCATTGGCTAAAGTTAAACTGTAATCACCTGAGTGGCATCCTTTGGAATTAATACATCCCTGGTAAGATGTCACTGTATACTCTGGAACTGTAAAGAACAAAAGGAAACAAATCACAAGATCTGCAAAAATTCTGATTTATTCCCTCCAAATGTATTTATTTTTAATGATGGTTCCTATTAACTATTAATAAATTGAAATTTACTCTTCAATGAGAAACTAAGTAATGTGCAACTCTTGAATCAATAGATAAACCAAAATACCCAGTCCTGAACCAGAAGTATAATCAGGGTTCCCCATTAGAAGCGTTTCGATTGAAGTCTCTGTTCCCAGTGATGGATTTAGGATGTCTATCTGGGTAGATTGGCACCTTGTGAGAAGCCATATTCCATGATATGACCCTGAAATGGTTTCAGCCCTCCAGCAGGAGACTGAAATGGATGCACACAACAATGCCTGAGCCAAAATTCCACCTACATCTGTAGTCAATAAATTTGTGGCCATTTTAAATCTACATCATTTTCTGTGTGAGTTCATTGTGTCACACCTAACATTATTCACTACATAGGGGTGGGTGGCACTGTGACTGTTACCGAAACCATGTGCAACATATCGTGCTCTTTGGAAACAATGTTGTTATTTAAATGCAAGTAATAATTGATAAATTATATTAATTTACACATGAACAACATTTCTTGGGGTGAACAAGAATAAGTGAAAAGTTTCAGCTCACATATATTGTTATCCAGATCACCAGTGAGACAGACCTCTGAATTAGAGCCACAGACCTCAGATCTTTCGCCTTTACATGAAGTTGTATTTTGCTGACAGTAGGAACAAATCAGAGATGTCACTGCATAAAGGAGATAGAGGTTAGTGCAGGAGATTTCCTGAGCTGGTAACAAGCTTTATGGTACATTGGGTGGAAATGGAAAGTAAGTTTGTATAAAACATGAGAATCCCACATGCAAGTATATCAAATATATTTCACATTTATGCATTAAATCTATGAAGGCAAATGAATAATGATCTCCCTAGTGCTCTTTTACAAACAAGCCAAATAATGTGGGAGAAGGTGATTCTCCCCTACTTTCCCTTGTAACACAGTAGTCCTTAAAAGGTAAAGGGACCCCTGACCATCAGGTTCAGTCGTGTCCGACTCTTTGGTTGCGTGCTCATCTCGCTCTATAGGCCGAGGGAGCCGGTGTTTGTCCGAAGACAGCCTCCGGGTCATGTGGCCAGCATGACAAAGCTGCTTCTGGCAAACCAGAGCAGCACACGGAAACGCTGTTTACCTTCCCGCTGGAGCGGTCCCTATTTATCTACTTGCACTTTAACGTGCTTTCGAACTGCTAGGTCGGCAGGAGCTGGGACCGAACAACGGGAGCTCACCCCGTCGCAGGGATTTGAACCGCTGACCTTCTGATCAGCAAGCCTGTGGTTTAACCCACAGCGCCACCTGGTCCCTACTCACCTTACTCTCCATCTATTATCTCCCCTATTGTCCTCACTCTCCTTCTGTCCCTAGGAGTAATCCTTTTCCGTGCCATTATAAGATGATTAAAAGAATCCCATTCTACTGGTTCCTACTTACCTGGAGAAAGCAGGGCCAAGAGGAGGCTGGTGCTCAGAAGTGCTTTCTGCATTCTTGAAAGACTTGGAGACTCCGAGCAGAGATGTACCAAGCCAGAGAACTGATGCGGTAGAGTCTTACATGGAGATATTTAAAGGCTATAAATTCATCATGTGGGCAACTCTTGGGAACAAATGGTTCAATGAGGTGTGGGAGTGGGTACTGTGTGTTTGCCAAGAAGACACAGAGGGACAAAGTAAAATTCAAAGCTCCATGCCAAAATTGACTGATTTATTCATCTTGGAGTTCCATTAGCTGTTGCCAGACACTTCTCAGAATTCTTTTTCAATATAATTAATTTACAAAATGCTACCTACACCATTTTTAATCCAGATCATTGTCTGTGTGAGTTCATTATATTGCACCCCACAGTACTCACTGCATAGGGGAGGGTGGAACTGCAACGGGTACCACAACCATGTACACCACCTTGTGTTCCTTGGAGAAAAGGTGGGATATAAATGCAATTAATAAATATTAAATAATACTAATTTCCACATGAAAGTCATTCCCTAGGGCAGGGGTAGGCAACCTTCGGCTCCCAGATGTTTTGGGACTACAACTCCCATCATCCCTGACCACTGGTCCTGTTAGCTAGGGATCATGGGAGTTGTAGTCCCAAAACATCTGGGAGCCGAAGGTTGCCTACCCCTGCCCTAGGGTGACCAAGAATAAGTGAAAAGTTTCAGCTTGCCTATATTGTTATCCAGAACACCAGAGGTGCAGGCTGCATAAGATTTACAGACCTCAGATGTATCACCTTCACATGGGGTTGCATTACAATGACAGTAGGAAGATTTCATAAATGTCACTGCATTAAAGTGATAGAGGTTGATGCAGGAGATTTTGTGAGATTGTTAGGAATGTAAAGGTATATTGAGTGGAGATGGAACAGTAAGTCTACCTAAAACATGAAATAGACTATACTTGGCTGTCAAGGCTTAAGTGCTGGAGTGAATTTCCCCTAGTTTCTCTTGGTGACCCAGCAGTCCTTACTCCTCATGATGCTCATCTATTGTCCTCACTCTCCTTCCTTCTCAGGGAAGAAGTCTTTTCACTGTAATCTAAAATTGAGAAAAAGAACCCTATTCTGCGGGTTCCTACTTACCTGGAGAAAGCAGGGCCAAGAGGAGGCATGTGCTCAGAAGTGCTTTCTGTTGGATATTCTCTCTTTGTGTGAGAGAATCATTTGTTCCAGAAACAGAGAAGAACAGAGAAAAAGTTTAAAGAAAGCAGCAGAAGGCTGAGATTGACATTTTCTATGGCAACTATTCTTTGGACATGCACAGTGTGACAGGAGGTACTGATAACAATCTTTCTGTGTAACTTGTTGTGAGTCTCTTGCTTGCGCCTAGTGGTGAGAGAAGTTTGGTATTGGAAGTTTGCTGTATATTTCTAAATAAACCAGATTAAGTTGTCCTGTCAGAATCTTGACATTGAATTGAGACACTGTAGGAGAGACAAGGTAAAATGTACAGTCGAAAATGTAATGTAGGAACCACATTGGGGTGATCGGAAGTCACAATGGAACTTTTCATGCATGAATTTAATCTGTTGGTATTATGTATCAATTTTGGAATGTTTTTGTCGATGGTTTTTCTTTCTAAAACTAATAAAACATTTAAAAAAGGAAGCAAACTGAATGTTGCTGGTGCGTAACCAAATCTCTTTGTTTTTTCAGAGACATGCTCAACTGATTAAAATATTGAGATTTGCAGTGTGTGATGTGTAAGCACCCTGTACATAGTCATGGTTCCTAATGTTTCTGTAAAAATGAGAAGCTATATTGGCTATTCTCTCTCTGTGTGAGCATCATTTGTTCCAGAAACAGAGAAGAAGTTTCAAGAAGCAGCAGCAGAAGGCTGAGATTCTTTTGTCTATGGAAGGACATTTTCTTTGAGAACTGTTCTTTGGACATGTGCAGTGTGACAGGAGGTACTGATAACAATGGTTCTGTATAACTTGGTGTAACTTGTTGTGAGTCTCTTGCTTGTGCCTTGCATTGAGAGAAGCAGAGAGAGAGTTTTGGACTCTTGTTGGACTCTAAGCCGGAATTGACCACGGCAGTGGTGAATGTCTGAATATATTTGCTACCAATATGCTATTATGTCCGTCAAGTAAAGCCCTACACTTGACTGAATCTTTAAGGCATTGCCTACTGTGTGTACCTTCGACCCTGAAGATGCTTCCAAGGAAGGAGCTGCATTGAGATGTAACTCTGCTGAGTTTGGATACTAGCACACACACACACAGCGAAAGTGATACCGGACCCAATCCTTCTAAACCCATCCATCAGAGGTTGATGGATTGTCCAAAACTTTCATCATTTTTGAATGATTAGAAGAATCAGAGAGGAGATGGACCAGGAAGGGGAACTGATGCAGGTAGAGACTTACATGGAGATATTTATAGGCCAAGGATTCATGATGTGGACAACACTTGGGAACAAATGTTCTTTTAGCTGTTGCCATCTTCAGCAATCTTAGCTTGATATTGCATGGATGCACTGGAGGCTTCAACCTGTAAAAATGGTCCTCATGTCATGGAGGTGATTAACTTCCCGGGGGGTGGGGAGTGATGACAAAAGACCTCAGGAGCTGAATGCGCTGACGACTAAGAAATGCACCACGTGAGAACCAAGCACTCACAGAGCATGGAGCCATCTGTCTCCACCAACTATGCAAATAAGGTCATACCATCAACCACTCTCTACTAGTCATGTGTAAGGCACAAGGCAATGTACAAAGGGCAGCTGAAGGAGACATTGTTGGTCCAGCTGAAAATAACACAAAGGCCATTAATGCAGAGCCAATGACAATGAAACATTCAGCTGGGTTATAGGGAAGTAAGGTTGAGGTAGAAAGTCAAATTGCTCATATGTAAAGGTACCCTGAAGGTCATCTTGTCAAACCCACTGCAATGCAGCATTCTCAATTAAATCTTAAAAGACAGGTGGTCATCCAACCCGAAGCTTTCTGACTATGCCCACCACCAAAATAGAACAAACAATCTGGTATTTCCACTTTTCTTATGAAAAACAAAATTGTCTGGTCCAACTCCCTACAATTTAGACATGCATTGACACACTAAATGATAGTTCTGAAAGTATTTCCACCCACGCCAAAAGTTCTATTCAGAAGCAATACGGACAATTGCTCTGCAACTCTATGCCATCTATGTGTTACCTCAATGTCCAAGGGACGATGGGAAGTTATTGGGTCCTTGATGGATAAAGCAATTTACTGACTATGAACCAGTACTGCTGCCTTTCCTATAATTTGGTGTGGGCTCTAAATTAGTTCACAAGAGCATTAAAATAAAAAAATAAAAAAATCCATGCCCCATATCAAAGGACAGCTAAAGATTCAAGGTATGGCACATGTGACTGCTTAAGTAGCCAAGCTAGATAGAGCTCAAGGGAACTGGACAGTGCTAGGGACATTGTGACATGCACTGAATATTGGACAATGGAGCCAAAGTAATTACTGAGAGAGATTAAAATCATTATTAGGGAACATTATTTCTCCTTGTTCCAATTGCATCAGATTATTGGGAAGCAGACAGGATACTGTGAATTATCTGATCTTTTTGGTGAGACTGTCTTGAATTGTACCTAGCTTGTCATTTATGCCTCCTTCAAATCCCGTCTTCAGTGCCATCCTTATCCATATGTCATATCTCTCTAAGGCAGGATTTGGAGAAAGTGGGTGGCTTGGACTTGCAGATAAAATGCAGAATACTCTATTCCAATAGTTTTTAACATGAGGGCATTCCCATCACACATGAATAAATGAACCAAGTTTTCCCCAAGAAGGGTTTGACTTTTGCCAGCCTGACTGGCATCCAGTGCCAGTGGAAGATGACCTTGAGTGTGGTTTCCTGTAAGTGAGCAGAGATCATTGAAGGAGAGGAGTGGTCCAGGTCCCTCCCCTTGTGCTATTCAGTTGTGTGGCCTAATTCTGATTCCCATACAGTTTCAAGGCCTCTAGCTTTCCCCGCTTCATGATCTACTAGATTGTTGTGTATTCAGGAAGCGGGTCCCTCAGGTCATATGCTAGGCTGCTGCATAAGGATTTGAACAAGGTAAATGTACGTAGGTCCTCTCTTCTCTGCTCCAAAGAAAGTGCTAAAGAATGTGCCTGAGCCACTTGAAACCACGTAGTATTAATGGCTTTTAATTTACCTCGCAGTTCCCCTAGCCAGCATCAACAGGGGTTAATAATAAGAGTACACGTTGAGAATGGAAGAATTAAGCATTAGCTTTCTTTTACTTTGTCGATGTCTTAACTGATCATAAAGTCTTTAGTTTGAGGCATTTTTCATTTTCTGTTTGAAGAAGGCACCACTTGGTCCAGTCACAGTCGCCCATCACAAGGACCTGATTCAAACCTAGGAACGCCTTGTTCTATTAATCAATTCAAATCATATTTCAATCTGTCTCTAAACTTCTGTAAACCTTCTCATTGCAATATGTCTTATGAGGGAGACATATGTCTCTCTTTATAGGGCAATCCTGCATTTGATGAACAGTCAGAAGACAACCCTCTCCTTCAAGGAGTCCTTCATTTGAAAGCTTTTCAGGTCCAGTTGTGGTTTAAAGACCAAGGACAATAAACAGAGAAAATAGGGCTTTCCATTAGCCATTAGAATCGAAAGACTAAGTGGGCAGGCAAACAGTTCAAAATTAAACCTTCACCACTATAGTGAGATGGATTTCTAGATTATGAATTTGAATTTATAGAGAAAAATAAGCAAAGATGAATATCTCTTCCTTGGAGATACATTTCCTCTGTCTTGTAATGCACAACTGACCAGTCTAATGCTTCGACTGCCTATAACTGGGTGGTGGGTCTTCCAATATATATCTGATTTAGGACAGAGACATTTGAGTGTGTCTGTTTTTGTGATACCATGTAAATTTAGCAGTAGAAGGAAGTAGGGTTGAACAAAATACTATGTCAATTTTCATATTTCCTGTCAAATACCCTATCTCATCATCCCACACATTCTGCATATATAAAACATACAGATACAGAATAAATATATGTCAGAAGAGTTTATTTTGATCATGAATTTCACCAATAGTGAAAAAGAAAACCCAGGAGGCCTGAGACCCTCCTCTCACCATAAGCTGTTAATATATTCTGCTGGTAGCATGAATGGTGGAATTGACAAGGAGGAGAGCTTTTTCTCTCCTAACTACCCTTCGAGAACAATCTGCTCTGAGGCCTTCTTAGCATCAGAGCATTTGGTTACAATCTGATTTAAGTGAAGATAGCCATATGTAAAACTTTTTCCATTAAGGGCACACACGTCTTCAGTTGCATAGCCTTTGAGTGTCAGTGGCGGAAGGAAACCATATACATCTGGGAAATAAAAAGTATAAGGTTTGCATGAGTTCTTTATTAGGTCCTAGGGAAGACCATGATTATAAAAGCTTAATATGTTTGGAACCAACACATGGTATGATTAACCTGTCAGCCAGCCACCACTAGTGCATGCCTTAGGAACCTTAACCTGTGAACCAATGATGCCCAGTAGTTGGTCAAATTTGTCATTTTTACCAAGGCTAAACCCACTTGCCTTTCTCCCAGCCTCCTTTCTTTTAAACATTTGGCCAAGGTGTGTGGCAAGACATAGTCCTCCTGGAACAGCACCCAATAGTTCATACTGCTGTGTGGAGGAGCAGTCATGTGCCAGCTGGTTCTGCACCTTCCCTTTTATCCCTCTGCCCTGATGCTCCTTGTGCATTTGAGGGAAAGGGTGTCCTGTAAGGAGCCTGTTGTACTTATTTATGCTCCCCACACAATGCAAAACCCAGCCCTTGAGTGAGTCTATCCCCTCTAGTTCTTATGTAATTTTAGCAGTGGTAGATTGGAATCCAAAAAAAGATTAGAAACTTACTTGTCAGCTGGAAAGTTCCAGCTTGCAGCAGCTTGTATCAGACATAGAAATTTCCAGAACCATCTACTTGAACCCATAGACTATAAATGATTTCTACACATTAAACCAATGCTTTCTGTACTTCAAAATGCAAGGCATGACATTGCTATCTGGTCCTACACTGACCCTTGTATCCCTGTTTTCTGATGCCCCTTGTGTATTAGAGGACAGAGGTGTGCTGTGAGGAGCCTACTGCACCTTTGGAAACACCCCACACAATGCAAAACTCTGCCCATGAGTGAGCCTGTCCCCTCTAGCTCTTACACAATTCTAACAGGGGTAGTTTAGAATACAAAACAGGACTAGAGCATCCTCCTTTTCCTCAGAGAAAGAAATCAAAGCTACATACACATAACACATATTAAAAGCAAACAAAGATTAGACATTGCTTTTCTGGCAATGATCAAGAGACAGAGGAGCAGATTTTCTTAGCTGATTGGAAATATTACTCACATGTAGCTGTGCTAGAATAGTCAATGCACTTGGTCTCATTGCCAAGGCAGCTGACAGTCCCCTGACTTTCGCAATTGGGATTTGATCCAACATTGGTGAGGCCGAAGCAGGCTGGGCACTCTAAACCATTGGGGGAAAGCTCCTCACGAGGTAGAACTACCAAAGTAAAAGCCTAAAGTCAGTATATTGATAAACTTTCTCATTATTGTTAACTTTATTTCATTTCATGCCTTCTGGTAACTTCTGTGGGAATGTTTTGGAACGTGGATGGAGATTTATAAGTTAATATATCTCATCCTAACTTGCCCTTGCAAGTTCAACTAGCAGAGTAACATTCCCTTTTAAAATACACACAGCAGAAGTTGCTTTGATTCGCTAGAATCAACTTAATCTAGTTTCCTGGTTTATCACTATATTTCCCCTTTGTCCCTCTTCAAATAAGACACAACACACGTCTTCTATAAAAAGGTATAAAATGTTTACTCACATATATCCAGCTCAAGACAAATCCCAAAGAAGGCAGGCTTATTCTTAGTAAAGATATTTACAATAGGAATCTCCCCATGTGGGAGAGAAGTCCACTATGCCCCAGTTGGCTGGAAGCCAACTGTGCATCCTTCCAGACGAGAGGCAGGAGAGTAAGAGAGAGAATGGCTGCTGGCCAGTGGGTTTTGCTAATCCCTTCCCAGGTGAAGCCACTCCCACATCTAGTTGCAAAGAGGAAATTGACTCAATCCAGGTGACCAAGAAGTTGTGGCTGGAGGACTGAGGCAATCTCCATTGTCTGCTCTAGCATTGTTGTACTTGACTGCTCTAGTGTTTACATCCCACAAACCCCTTCTCAGGCAAATACAACATACAAAACATAAACAACTTTATTCAACCACCCAGAGTCCCAGCTTGACACGTAGATTCTGGAAACTCTCTTTTGGCAAGGGTTTTGTCAAGATGTCGGCAGTCATCTCTTTGGTGCAGCAATAAGACAGTTCCACAAGTCCATCTTGCACCATCTGGCGTATATAGTGGTACCTGACCCCAATGTGTTTGGTTCTGGCTAGGAACTTTTCACTCTGCGTCAGCTTCAGGCAACTTTGATTGTCCTCTAGCAGGCTGACAGGTTGCCTTCTCACCAGTCCAAAGTCTTTGATGAGTTCATCAAGCCAGGCAATTTCTCTGCATGCTTCTGTAGAAGCAACATATTCGGATTCTGTCGAAGACAAAGCTACACAACTCTGTTTATAACTTCCCCACACAACAGGTCCAACCCCAAACATAAAAACATGACCGCTAGTGGATTTATAGTCAGCATTATCCCTGGCCCAATCTGCATCAGTGTACCCAACCAACTTAGGGTCTCTGACAGCTGGCAACTTTAATTTACAATTTATTGTACCTTTCAGGTACCTAACCACCCTTTTCAGCCCCGCTAAATCATGCTCAGTGGGAGAATTCACTTTTCTGCTCAGAATCCCCACAGCATTAGCTAAGTCAGGTCTACATGTGGTAACCATATACAAAAGTTTACCAATTACCGACCTATATTGACTGTTATCTGGCAACAGCTTCAAATCCTGCTGATTCTTCAAGAAGTCTGTAGCCATGGGCGTTGCAACCGGGTGTGCGTCTTGCATCTGCAAATACTCAATCAGTTCATGAATCTTTTGCTTCTGGCTGAGAAGAAATGAGCCGTCTTCTTTTCTTTCCACTTGGATTCCTAAGTAGTATTTGACATCTCCAAGTTCTTTTACTTGTACCTCCTTGCTGAGGTGTTTTACTATTTGTGTATAGTCTCTATTATTTGCAGTAGCAATAATCAAATCATCGACAAAAGCCAATATGTATGAATATTGTCCATTACTTGACTTGCTGTACAAGCACTTATCTGCGTTTCCTTGCTTGTACCCAAGTTGCACAAGCATACTGTGCAATTTCTGATTCCAGGCTCTAGCCGCTTGTTTAAGCCCATAGATTCCTTTCTGGAGTCGACACACGAGGTGCGTCTCATTTGGTTTTGTGAAACCTTTAGGTTGTTTCATGTATATTTCTTCTGAAATTCTCCCATGTAAAAACGCAGTACAGACGTCAATGTGTTTCACGTCCAATCGTTTAGATGCTGCAATGCTCAAAAGCATTCGGACGGTACTATATCTTACGGTTGGTGCGAAAACTTCGTCGTAATCTTCACCAAAACGTTGTGAAAAACCTTGTGCTACTAGCCTTGCTTTGTAGCGTTCCACTTCCCCTTCTGACCCCTTCTTAACCTTGAACACCCACTTGCACCCAATGGCCTTCTTACCAGGAGGGAGCTCTGTCAGGGTCCACGTCTGGTTCTGATGCAGTGCATCCATCTCCTCCTGAGCGGCCTTCTTCCAGAGACTGGCTTCCGCAGATGGCATCTTCTGAATCTCTTCCCATGTGGAAGGTTCCTGTGGAGACACCGACCCTGCAAGGTAGGACAGTTGTACTGGTGGGACACCTCTGTTGGTTCTGGATGAGCGTCTGACCTCTGGTTCTAGTTCCTGAACCGCATCAGCTTCCTCACCCTCCTCCAATGCTGACATGTCCCCATCTGAGTCCTCCTCTTCGTCTCTGGAGCCGCCAGGGGTCTGGTCATCTGCGTCTTCTGGTGCGTCGCCTGTAGGGGGTGCTATGACACTAGAAGGCAGATTAGTACCATGTGGGGTTTCAGAAGGAAAGTTTATAAGTTCATGAGTCCATTCTGACTCCTTGGAGCAGCCAATAACAGTGTTCTTTGTGTCTGCTTTTGCATGTTCATCAAAATAAATTGCATGGTACGCACTCACTTTGCCTGTCTGTAAGTCCATTACTTTGTATCCTTTGCCTCCAGCAGCATATCCCACTAAGATACCTGCTTGTGCTCTGGAGTCAAGCTTGTGCCTCTGTTCCTTGGGCACGTGGTAGTAACATATACTGCCAAATACACGTGTGTGCAACAGACTAGGCACCTTTCCATGCCAAAGTTCAAATGGTGTGCGCTGTGTTGCCTTTGTTGGCAACCTGTTCTGGAGATAGACAGCTGTGTAAGCAGCATCTCCCCACATCTTCCTAGGCAGGGATGCTTCCTTAAGCATACACCTTGTCATTTCCATAATGGATCTGAACTTCCTTTCAGCTATGGAGTTCTGTTGTGGCGTGTAAGGAACTGTGGTTACATGTGTAATTCCTTCCTTTGCCATAAGGGCTTTCATCTCATGTGAGCAGTATTCTCCTCCATTGTCAGACATTAAGACACCTGGAGCTCTTTGGAACTTGTTCCTAACCATGGCAATGTAATTCTTGAACATTTCTACTGTCTCACTTTTATCTTTGATGAAATATGCCACACAATATCTCGAAAAATCATCAATAAAAATCAAAATATATTTGTTGTGTCCAAGTGATGGAACACTGAGTGGCCCACAGAAATCTGAATGCACGATATCCAGAACTTTAGTACTCCTTTGTTCTGTGCAACGTGTAAAAGAAGGTTTTACTGCCTTTTCAGTAACACAAGTTATGCATTTTATTGGAGCCTGGTTGCTGCTCCCTTTTACCTGCAAACCTGTGACAAGATCACTTCCCTGTAGACTCTTAATTTTTTTTTTTTGTAGACTCTTAATGATGGCGGTATCTCTGTGTGCAAGTCTTCTATGCCACAGCGTCAAATCCGCGTCATCCTTCTGTGTGGAGCATGCCACTTTTGCAGACTGGTTCTCTGAAAGATTAACCTCATAAACACCATTTATTAGTTTTGCTTCAATGTAGACTTCACCATTTTTAGTTACATGGCACTGTCCATTCTCAAAAGTGACCTTGAAACCTTTCTTGTCCAAAGTAGAGACACTGAGTAAATTGCAGCTCAGTTCTGGTACATACACAACATTGGACATTCTGGTCCTAAAAGATTCATTGTTTACATTGAATTCCAAATGTATTGAACCTTCACCTTTGGACTTTAAAATAATTCCATCTGCAACCTCAATTTCAGTCTCTTTATCATTTAATTCATTAAAACAGTCTCTTTTAAACGTATAGTGCGAACTGCATCCACTATCCAACAACCACTTATTGTGTGTGTTTTCTTGGCTCTGGACAGCTAAACTCCTTTCTTTCAACAGCATGTTGCGCTCAAATTTCCCTTTTCTTTCTCCTTTACGCTGAAAGGCTTGGGAATCTTTCTCTTTAGCTTTAGGCGCTCTACAATTTCTGGCTATATGACCGATTTTAATACAATTGTAACATGTTACCTTCTTGTGTCCATCTCTGGACTGTGCAGGCTGTTTAAAAACATAATTGCTGCCTTTATTTCTAGTGCTCCTTTCTGGGGAATCAGATCTCTTTCTGCATTCCTCTCTTAATTCACCAGTCAGTTCCTTAAAAGTTAGATTCTCTTTATGATTCATCAAACTGACAAATGCATCAAAATGTGGCCCTAATGAGGCTAACAGAAATGATACCTTTGTTACTTCATCAAAAGACTGTGGAGTAAGTTCAAGCTTTTGAATAATTTCTGTGAATTTATCAATATGCTCTGTGAATTCTTCTTTTGAATTCATTCTCAGTCTAGTTAATTTGCCCATCAATGTTCTGTAGGAGTTCTTTGTAGATTCTCCATACATGCACTCAATATCTTTTAGGATCTGAGATGCATCATCTTTGCTATTTATTAATGATAGATGCTTATTGCGAAGTCCACTCAAAATTATGTGCTTGGCCTCGCTGTTCTGCCTTTTCCAGACTTTAATCTTGGCTGAGGCTTCATCTTTTGTACCTTGGGGCTTTGGTTTCTCTATCGCATCCAAAACATCCCTTGCTTCTAAATATGCCATTTAACGCGCTTTCCAGTGCACAAAATTGTCCTCATCTAGCAGCATTAAGCCTGGCTTTGCTTCACTATAAAAACTGGCACTAGCCATCTTAAAATCCAAAATTTGGAAAAAATTTCAGAATTCAAAAATTTGTCCAAATTCAAAATCAAAATCTCAAAAATCTCAAAATGCAAAAAGCAAAAGCCTCAAAATAAATCTTCACTGCCTTTTGGGTCTTTTGTGAGCTCTGAGGGAGGGGAGGGGTAGCTTAATCCCCTTTCTCTAGACAATAGGACAAAGGACCATGCGGTCTCACCAGGAAATGCTCTCAGAAAAATCCTACTCAACTCAAAAATGCAATCCAACGCAATCCTTCAAAAATACACAAAAATATGCAGCGCTGGGCCCATAACCCTTTGTGGGAATGTTTTGGAACATGGATGGAGATTTATAAGTTAATATATCTCATCCTAACTTGCCCTTGCAAGTTCAACTAGCAGAGTAACATTCCCTTTTAAAATACACACAGCAGAAGTTGCTTTGATTCGCTAGAATCAACTTAATCTAGTTTCCTGGTTTATCACTATATTTCCCCTTTGTCCCTCTTCAAATAAGACACAACACACGTCTTCTATAAAAAGGTATAAAATGTTTACTCACATATATCCAGCTCAAGACAAATCCCAAAGAAGGCAGGCTTATTCTTAGTAAAGATATTTACAATAGGAATCTCCCCATGTGGGAGAGAAGTCCACTAGGCCCCAGTTGGCTGGAAGCCAACTGTGCATCCTTCCAGACGAGAGGCAGGAGAGTAAGAGAGAGAATGGCTGCTGGCCAGTGGGTTTTGCTAATCCCTTCCCAGGTGAAGCCACTCCCACATCTAGTTGCAAAGAGGAAATTGACTCAATCCAGGTGACCAGGAAGTTGTGGCTGGAAGACTGAGGCAATCTCCATTGTCTGCTCTAGCATTGTTGTACTTGACTGCTCTAGTGTTTACATCCCACAACTTCTGGCCCTAGCTGGACTTGCTACCGCCACATTCTGCCCTACTTTGGCCTTCAACTTTGCAGAACAGGCACATATGCTACGTCTATAAATAATGATTTTGTTTTTCATCTTTTGTCAGGCATGCTCACTTTCATTCTATTTTCCGGAGTTCTCACTTTGTATATGGGTATTCAAAGCTATCTGAAGGTACAATCAGCTGCATTCTCTTAGAGGTAATTTCTCTGCCTATGGGTGCAAGCAAATAGTCAGCAGACCCAGAACCCAAATTTGGTAGAGCTATTTCCAGATTTTCCATTTTCCATTCTACATCTCTTCCTCAAGCCCCAGCCCTTACATAACTGATGTATAAAGAGGACTAAAGTATTCTACATCCTAAGTGGAGATCATCTACTTCATCCATTCCAGATTCATCACAGAACTATTGAGCTGGAAGGGACTCTTGGGGTCATCTAGTCCAACCCCCTGTAATGCAGGATACCCAGCTAAAGCATCCAGGTCAGATGGTCATCCAATCTCTGCTTCAAAACCTCCAATAAGGTGATTCCACTCTGTCCTGATTGAGACCATTCCACTGTCAAACAACTCTTACTGTCAAAAAGTTTTACCTGATGTTTAGTTGGAATCTCCTTTCTTGTAAGTTAAATCATTCAAGGATCAGTTGTAGATACTTATCAGACCCTTGCACCTAGTGCCTGAATGGACTAAAAAACAAAGATGCTATACTTTACCTGTAACTGGGTGGAAGTTATACAACAGGTTAATAAGCCATTAACCTTCAGAGATGCAGATACTCACCATAGAGAGGTTCCTTATTACACTTCCATGTTCCGCAGCAGAAGACCTTCATCTGGAGGTATTTACCATCGGCTGAAGTTAAACTGTAATCACCTGAGTGGCAACGTTGGGAAACAGCACATTCCCGGTAAGTTGCTACTTTATACTGTTGAACTATAAAGAACAAAAGGAAACAAATCACAAGATCTGCAAGAATTCTGATTAATTCCCTCCAAATGTATTTATTTTTAATGATGGTTCCTATTAATTGAATTGTTTACTCTTTAATGAGAAACTACATGATCCACATTTCTTGAATCAATAGATGAACCAAAACACCCAGTCCTGAACCAGAAGCATAATCAGGGTTCCCCATTATAAGCGTCTCGATGGAAGTATCTGTTCCCAGCGATGGACTTTGGGTGTCAATGTGGGTAGATTGGCACCTTGTGAGAGGCCATATTCCATGACATGACCCTAAAGTGGTTTCAGCCCTCCAGTATGAGTCTGAAATGGATGCACACAACAATGCCTGGGCCAAAATTCCACCTACAATTATAATAAATAAAGTTGTGGCCATTTTTAATCTAGATCATTTTCTGTGTGAGTTCATTGTATCACACCTCACACAGGGGAGGGTGGCACTGCGAATGTTACCGAAACCATGTACAGCACATAGTGCTTTTTTGGGGGGGGGATTGGTATTTAAATGCAAGTAATAATTAATAAATTATATTCATTTACACATGAACAACATTCATTTTGGTGAACAAGAATAAGTGAAATGTTACAACTCACCTATATTGTTATCCAGAACACCAGACACACACATTGTATTAGAGCGACAGAACTCAGATTTGTCACCTTTACATGAAGTTGCATTACGATGACAGGAGGAACAAATCAGAGATGTCGCTGCATAAAGGAGATAGAGGTTAGTGCAGGAGACTTCCTGGGATGGTAACAAACTTAATGGTCTTTTGTGTCACTGAAAGATGATTAAAAGAATCCAATACTGCTGGTTCCTACTTACCTGGAGAAAGCAGGGCCAAGAGGAGGCATGTGCTCAGAAGAGCTTTCTGCATTCTTGAAAGATTTGGAGACTCCGAGCAAAGAGGTACCAAGCCGGAGAACTGATGCAGGTAGAGTCTTACATGGAGATATTTAAAGACTATAGATTCATGATGTGGGCAACTCTTGGGAACAAATGATTCAGTGAGCTCTGGGAGTGGGTACTGTCTGTTTGCCAAGAAGACACAGAGGGACATAGTGAAATTCAAAGCTCGATGCTGAAATTGGCTGATTTATTCATTTTTGATGGCACTCATATTTATGGTATGATAAAGTTCATAAAGTATTTGGAAACCACATATTTCAACAGTCATTGTATGAGATGTAGGATAGATATAAGAATTTATTAGAACGTAAGACACCACAGTGGCTATCGGCTCTTGAGGCAATGAGTGTGAAAAAGATAAATATGAGTAAAAATTGGGCCACCTATGAACAATTAGTGAAGGAGATGGATAACCAATGGAAATTAAAACCATATGAGGAGGTCAAAGGTTTTATGAATCACTGGTTGCATTATCACCAAATTAATGTAATGTTTAAAGATGATTAAAAAATGGATTTGGATATATAAAACCGAGATTTGAATTAGAATTATTATTAAATAATAAAGTTAAAATATTATCTAAAATGTATAGAGGGACCGTCTAGAGGGGTTGGGAGCTGGGGGCACTGTTATACAGTGGTTCCGCTCCTTCCTCCTGGGTCGTGTTCAGAAAGTGGTGGTGGGGGATGAGTGTTCAGACCCCTGGGCTCTCACTTGTGGGGTGCCTCAGGGTTCCGTCCTCTCCCCCATGCTTTTTAATATCTATGTGAAGCCGCTGGGAGAGATCATCAGGGGGTTTGGGCTGGGTGTTCATCAGTATGCAGATGATACCCAGCTCTACCTCTCTTTTAAATCAGAACCAGTGAAGGCGGTGAAGGTCCTGTGTGAGTGCCTGGAGGCGGTTGGAGGATGGATGACGGCTAACAGATTGAGGTTGAATCCTGACAAGACAGAAGTACTGTTTTGGGGGGACAGGGTGCTAGCAGGTGTGGGGGACTCCCTGGTCCTGAATGGGGTAACTGTGCCCCTGAAGGACCAGGTGCGCAGCCTGGGAGTCATATTGGACTCACAGCTGTCCATGGAGGCGCAGGTTAATTCTGTGTCCAGGGCGGCTGTCTACCAGCTCCATCTGGTACGCAGGCTGAGACCCTTCCTGCCCGCAGACTGTCTCGCCAGAGTGGTGCATGCTCTGGTTATCTCCTGCTTGGACTACTGCAATGCGCTCTACGTGGGGCTACCTTTAAAGGTGACGCGGAAACTGCAATTAATCCAGAATGCGGCGGCTAGACTGGTGACTGGGAGTGGCCGCTGGGACCACATAACACCGGTCCTGAGAGAACTACATTGGCTCCCAGTACGTTTCCGAGCACAATTCAAAGTGTTGGTGCTGACCTTTAAAGCCCTAAACGGCCTCGGTCCTGTATACCTGAAGGAGCGTCTCCACCCCCACCGTTCAGCCCGGACACTGAGATCCAGCGCCGAGGGTTCCCTCATTGCGAGAAGCAAAGCTACAGGCAGAGGGCCTTCTCGGTAGTGGCGCCCGCCCTGTGGAACGCCCTCCCATCAGAAGTCAAAGGTACTAACAACTATCTTACATTTAGAAGATGCCTGAAGACAGCCCTGTTCAGGGAAGTTTTTAATCTGTAACATGTGTATGTATTTTAATGTATGCTGGAAGCCGCCTAGAGTGGCCGGGGAGAACCGGCCGTATGGGCGGGATATAAATAATAAATTATTATTATTATTATTATTATTATTATAGTATAGATTATTATTGGTATTTGAAAGATGAAGTTATGATACATTGGGCTAAAGATATTGGTCATAATATACAATTAGAAGATTGGGGGAAATTATGGTGAGAGGGAATAAATTTTACTGCCTGCAGTGCTTTAATAGAAAACATAATGAAAATGATGTACAGATGGTATATAACACCAGTGAAATTAGCTAAAATGTATAAAACAAATAATAAATGTTGGAAATGTAAGAAAAAAGAAGGTACTTTTTACCATATGTGGTGGGAATGTAAGAAAGTGAAGGACTTCTGGGAAATGATTTATAATGAGATGTTTAAAATGTTGAAATATACATATATATTTAAAACAAAACAAAACACCAGAAGCCCTTTTACTTGGTATTGTAGGTACAGAGATTCATAACTGTGATAAAAAATGTTTTTATATGTGACAATTGCAGCAAGAATACTATTAGCCCAATAATGGAAGTAGGAAGAATTACCAACAAAGAAGAGTTGCAGATGACATTGATGGATTATGCCAAATTGGCGAAATTAACTGGGAAAATTCGGAACCAGCAAGACCAGACTTTCCTGAAGGACTGGAAAAAATTCATGATATATTTGAAATACAATTGGAATCAATTGACACCACTTGTAAGGTTACAATAAGTTTTGTAAGGAGAACTTTATGAATTATTGTGAAATTATTGCGAAGGAGTTTATTTAGGATTTGGATCTAATAGCAATAACTATAATAATAAAATGCAAAATTAGAAAGGAAGATAGAAAACCATCAGTCGAGGTTGATGGAAGTCATAGGCTGTGATAGCCAAAGGTTTGTTATGTTGTTTGAAATGGGATGTTATGTTTGGAAAACACATGCAAACACACACACACACACACAAACACACACACACATATATATACATACATTATATATATATATATATATATATATATATATGTATATTCATCTTTGAGTTCCATTTGCTGTTGCCAGACACTTCTAAGAATTCTTTTTCTATATAACTTATTTACAATTTTCTCATAACTCGTATTAGCTTTATATTACATGGATGCCCTGACATGGATATACAGCCAATGCCTGAGCCAAAATTCCACGTACACCACTTTTAATCCAGATCATTGTCTGTGTGAGTTCATTCTATTACACCCCATAGTACTCACTGCATAGGGGAGGGTAGAACTGAAACTGGTACCACACCAAGTACACCACCTTGTGTTCCTTGGAGAAAAGGTGGGATATAAAAGCAATTAATAAAAAATAAATAAAACTAATTTCCACATTAAAGTCATTCCCCGGGGTGACCAAGAATAAGTGAAAAGTTTCAGCTCACCTATATTGTTATCCAGAACACCAGAGGTGCAGGCTGCATCAGATTTACAGACCTCAGATGTATCGCCTTCACATGGGGTTGCATTAAAAGGACAGTAGGCACATTTCAGAGATGAAACATTCAGCTGGGTTATAGGGAAGTAAGGTTGAGGTAGAAAGTAAAATTGCTCATGTGTAAAGGTACCCTGAAGGTCATCTTGTCAAACCCGCTGCAATGTAGCATTCTCAATTAAATCTTAAAAGACAGGTGGCCATCCAACCCAAAGCTTTCTGACTATGCCCACCACCAAAATAGAACAACCAATCTTGCATTTCCACTCTTCATCTGAAAAAAAGAAAAGAAACAAAAAAATCCATGCTGGAATAGCCTGCAAATAGGTTTAGTCTCTTCCCACAATGCTATGACCTCCACCAATGTTCTCCAGATACTGCCAGCCCTCATTTGTTAAGGACCTGTGAACTACTACCACTGCTATTAAGATGTCCAAAGCCTAACTGGTGTTGCTAAAAAAACAGTGTCGTGCAAGGAAACAGCCTACCAGAACCCCACTCCACAAAGCAAACTTCCAGGATTGGAATGGAGAGATATTGATGAATGTTTTAAGGTAAAGACCCACGACTTCAGCATGTGTTGGAAAGAATTGAAAATGAAATCACAAAATCAATCAAGATACCATTTGTCAGTGTCTTTCTTTATTAAGACTTTGACTAATTATCTTGTTCATTAAAAGTCTTAGATTGAATCCTAGAATTGTAAAGTACGAAGGAGCCCAGAGGGTCTAATCCAACTCCCTACAATTCAGACATGCATTGACACACTAAATGACAGTTCTGAAAGTAAGGGAAACACTGAGCTTCCAGAGTAGCCCAAATGTGCGGATACAAGTTAAGTCCCAGAGAAGCAGACAGCTGAAAAAATAAGATTGTTTGAGTTTTGCACTGATCTTCAGATCGGCTGTGGTTGTGTTTGCTGACATGCATTCCTGTTAAATGAATGCTGGAAATGAGAGAAAGAGGGGTTCAAATAACTTTATGGAATGTCTATCCAATTGTATGAATGAACTTTGAATTCTCATGTTAAATGTGAGGTTTCTGAGAAAATCACATCCCCATTGCTATCTCTTCCTATGCTCCACTGATGCAGTTGTTCCTAGCTATTGCCAGTTACAGGTAGATAGCCGTGTTGGTCTGTCATAGTCAAAACAAAATAAAAAAATTCCTTCCAGTAGCACCTTAGAGACCAACTAAGTTTGTTCTTGGTATGAGCTTTCGTGTGCATGCACACTTCTTCAGATACTTCTTCAGCTATTGCCCTGAGGCTCATGTGGCACTGGTGCCAAGTTGGATATGGAAAATGTGTACTATCTGTTAAAATTACTCTGTGTGTTTCTGAAAAATTAATTATCTTAATACAACACTGTTAATATGTATTTAATAACCATGATGTGCAAAATTCAGGTGTTTAATTGTAGCCATACCACTGAGGCTAAATGAAATTGATAACAGCTTGATTTGCACATTTAGAACTTCTTTCAGCTAAACTGTCTTGGGTCTATGTTTATCAGTATTTCTGGCTTAGTAGTGCTTAAGATACCACAAGGTGCTTGGTTGCTTTCAATTCAACATACTGCTACTATTCTGGTAAGAAATACTACATACCGGTAATACAAACCTAAATAAGAGAGGACTTGACAATAGCACATCATACCACATCTTCACATATCTTAACATACTCCGGCAAGCGATCCTACTTTGCAGAGAAATCTGGGAATTGCAGCTCTGTGAAGAGAACAGGGGTTTTCTAACAACTCTCAGGACTACAGTTCCCAGAATGCTTTGGGGGAAAGCATTGACTTATTCAGATTGGCATAACACTATCTTGCATGCATAATCCAGATGGGGCCTTAGTTCAATATCACCCACTGGCCTCGGTCCTGTATACCTGAAGGAGCGTCTCCACCCCATCGTTCTGCCCAGACACTGAGATCCAGCGTAGATGGCCTTCTGGAGGGTACCTCACTGCAAGAAGTAAGGTTACAGGGAACCAGGCAGAGGGCCTTCTTGGTATTGGCACCCGCCCTGCGGAACGCCCTCCCACCAGATGTCAAGGAAATAAACAACTATCCTACTTTTAAAAGACATCTGAAGGCAGCCCTGTTTAGAGAATTTTTTAATGTTTAATGCTGTAATGTGTTTTTAATGTTGAATTGGGAGCCACCCAGAGTGGCAGCTCCCATTATTTCCTATGGACAGTCTTATCATTCATTTTAGTGCATCCCCACCTAGCCTGCAACAACAGTTCATCTATCAATCTTGCCAGGGAGGGAGCAAATGGCTAATGAAAGAATTGCCTCTTGCAATCAATTCAGAGCCAGATCATGGATTGCTTCCAAACTTCATTCCCCGTTCCCCCCTTGGTACCTCCATTTAATATATTCTTTCCCATCAACACACTATCCTAAAATCAGAGTAACAGGGCTGCATGCATCCAATGTGCTTGCACAAAGCTCACACGAAGGTAAGATGAAGTCCAGCCTATAGGAGCGTTTGTTCCAATTTGTTTGCAGGAAGGTTAGACTTCAATGATAAATCCAAATCCTGGTTTGCATTTGCGGTGGTTTGGTGGTTGATACATCTTCCCCTTTATAAATCCTTTGTTCCACATCATTTCTACCACAAAAAGTCCTTAAAACAGAGTAGATTTGTTGCGACAGAATGCTTTAATCCACTTTCACTGGGCAATTTCTGGGATGTGATCAAATCCCTCTTTGCAAAGAATTGATAGCCTGGAGGCAATCCTAGAGGAGGCGAAGAGCAATGAAGGACTCGGCAGTGGAGATCTCCAGCTCGAAGTGGAAAAGAGGCAGAAGAAGAACCTGCAGCCTTCTCTCACACATGATCCCACCTCTCTCTTTCCTGTTTCAGACTCTGACAAGCAAACTAAAACACCCAAGTGTAATATCCACAGTTGCAACCGCTTCTGGTCCACATCGGTGATTTTTCCAAGCTGCAGCTGCCTCCGTCTTCCTCTCTTCAGCTGGCAATGACATCCAGACTGGAGGAGGAAGGTCTTTAAAAGACGGGAGGGAGGATAGCTGGGAAAGAGGGGGCTGGGAGGGGAGCACGGAATCATCGGGAAGCTACAGCCGAGGAGGGGGCAGGGAATTCACTCTCCCCCCTGCTCTTTCTGAGGTCGAAATTTCTAAAGCTGATGGAGAGAGCCTCCTTTAAGAGGTAATAGGAAGCGAACATGGGCTCCACACACAAAAGCGCTGGAACTCCTCCAAAGAAAGCATGTCTCCCCCTCCCCTTTTTAATAACTTTCCAGAAAGTAGTAAATAACAATTAAAACCTTTCCTTTCAAAGAAGGTTTTTTGCTTGTAGATGACTGCTTTATTGCGCTGGTTTTTTTTTTTTTAAACCACTTCAGCTTCTTTGGTTTACCACAGTCACTCTGCTGCGGATGTTTTTTCTTTTCTTTTTTATCCTGTGGTTTTGTAGCATTTTAACGTTTTGTAAGCGATGCTTGAAGTAGTTAATCTGGGGTTGGATTTTTATGTGGGCCCCTTTCTGCTGTTTCTGAGAAAGGGCAAAGTACGAATGTTTTTTAAACAAGGAAGGAACTGAACGAACCTGACTGCAACAGAACCCAGTGTTCAAACCTGTTCTCTGTCAAAACCTGAACGTAGCAAAATCTGCAGATCGACTATGGAGATAGGAAACCTCTTGAATATTTTGTTTGCTGATGCTCCTTGGACCCAATATGTCCAAGCCCCCATTTACTCGGGGTTTATGTTCCAAAGCGCTGCACATTTAAGTGAAATTTCGTATGTTTGAAAAACTACTGAAGAAGCCTGCTAACACTTCGTTCTGCCCCTGCCCCCTTCCGACCCTTTTTGTGACTTTTTGGTGACATTATCAGGTCACAAAATCAGGTTTGGTGTGATGTATGTATGTGCAGTCACACACATATTGAATGCACATAGATTGGGGGGGGGGTTGTCTGTATAGAACTTATGAAACATTTAACTCACTATTGGAGGGTGCTAAGAGGAAGGTGGCCCTGTTTAGGGAAGTTTTTGATGACTGATATTTTAATTTCAGGTAGGTAGCCATGTTGGTCTAATGCAGTAGTAATATAAAATGGGAGAGTGGCACAAAGAGGTGTGGGATATAGCTATTAATGATAAATTAACATGTGCCGTTAAGATAAGACGGGGAATACGCAGAAGAAATGATTTTGAGGAGATATGGAAGGTGTTTTTAGAATTTTTCTTTTGAAATGGAAAGGGGTCAAACAATCGCAAGAGGTGTTGAAATTTTGGGAGGTTGAATAGTTACAATGGAATTATCTCGGTGCTGGGGTGCACATTTTTATTCCTATTTGTTTATGATTATTACTCTGTCAAAATAAAAATGGAAAAAATACAGATTATATGTGCCAGAAGAGTTTATTTTTCACGATGAATTTCACCAATTGTGAAAAAGAAAACCCAGGAGGCCTGAACTGTTGCTCTCACCACTAGGGTCCTAATTTCTTCTGCTGCTACCATGAATGGTGAAATGAACAAGGAGGAGAGCTTAGCTCTCTCGTCTCTACCTTTCAAGGTCAATCTGCTTTGAGGATTCCTCAGCATTGAAGCACCTAACCCTAAATAAAGGAAGATGTTGATAGCTAACTTTTTTTCCATTAAGGGCACAAAAGTCTTCAGTCACACAGCCTTTGAATTTCAGTTTCCGATTGTCAAGAATATCTGGGAAATAAAAGGCATAAGGTTTGAATGAGTTTGCATGATGGTGGCTATGAAAGCTCAGTGTGCTTAGAACCAACAAACTGTATTATTAATCTAGCAGCCAGATATCATGAGTGCATGCCTGTGGAACCTTACCCTGCCTGTGTGCCAAATTAAACCCAGCAGGGGGCCAAATGTGACTATTTTACCAAAGCTACACCCACTTGCCTTAGAACGACATCTTATTACATAAGTTATGTGGCAAGTAAGTTAATTGCTGCAGCAGAACAACTGGGCGCCTTGAAAAACATTCTGAATTGCTGCTGCAGGGCGTGCAGTCACAGCCAACCTGATAAAAAAGCTAAATCTGCTCCCAGTGTCAATCACCCACATGTCACTAATAGGAAGCTGTGCTGGCATCAGGACCCAGAACTCAATGCAACATATTTCTGAGGAAAGATTAATAGATGTGAACCCTTCTTTCTCCCAGCCTCCTTTATTTTAAATGTTTGGCCAAGGTGGGTGGGTGGACACAGTCCTCCTGGATGAACAGCCAATGCTGCATACTGCTATGAGGAGCAGCAATGATGTGCTGGCTGGTCCTCCACCCTCCCCTCATCCCTGCTGCCCTTGTGCATTAGAGGACAACAGTGTGCTGCGAGGAGCCCCCTATACATTTGTAGGCTCTCCACACAATGTTAAAGCCCTGCACATGAGTGAGTCTGTCTCTTCTAGTCCTCATGCAATTCATATGGGGGATAGTTTGGAATCCAAAATCTGACTAGAACACCCGCCTTTCCCCGGGAGAAAGAAACCAAAGCTATACACACATAACATATATAAAAAGCAAACAAAGATCAGCCATTACTTTTCTGGCAATGAGAAAGGGACAGAGAGAGCCAATGGCAATATTACTCACATCGTAGATAACCAGAAAAGTCAATACACTTGGTCTCATTGCCAAGGCAGCTGATCATCCCCTGAATTCGGCAAGGGGCAGCATTTACGCTGCTGTTTTCGATGAAGCAGGCTGGGCACTGTCGACCATTGGGAGAAAGATCCTCACGTGTCGGAACTTCCAAAATAAAAATGCAGTGTCGGCCTATGAATGCAACACATTCCCTCCTCTCTCTCTATTCTTAACTTTACTTCATTAGTTTTCACACCTTCTAGTAATATGTGACCATAGCTGGACTCGGAACGTCCACATTGTGTCCTACAATTGTCATCAACTTGGCAGATCAGACATGTCTGCTGTGCTTGCTCTAAATAATGCTTTTGTGTTTCACCTTCTGTCATGCATTCTCTTTCTCTGTGGATTTTCTGGAGTTCTCACTTGGTATAAGGGCATCAGGCAAGCTATCTACTCTCTGTTTTAAAACTCCATATGTGAACATACAGACAGCTGAATTCTCTTGGAGGTAATCCCCTACCCACTCTCTCTCAATGCAAGCAAGGAGTGGGCAGGCCCAGAACCCAAACTGGGCAGAACTAAGCCAACAGTTTCCATATTTCTTTCTATTTCATTCCCTCCAGCCCCCTCCCCTCACCTGATAAGAAATTTGACCGGTGTAAGTAAGGCGGACTAAAGTATTCAGCTTCCTATGAGGAGATCCTCTACTCTATATATTACTCTATACAGTGGTACCTCTGGTTAAGAACTTAATTCGTTCCAGAGGTCCGTTCTTAACCTGAAACTGTTCTTAACCTGAAGCACCACTTTAGCTAATGGGGCCTCCTGCTGCCGCCGCACGATTTCTGTTCTCATCCGGAAGCATAGTTCTTAACCAGAGGTACTATTTCTGGGTTAGGGGAGTCTGTAACCTGAAGTGTCTGTAACCTGAAGTGTCTGTAACCCGAGGTACCACTGTATATCCCAGATTCAAGGATCAACTATAGATACTCCTTAGAACACTTGCACCCAGTGTCCGAATGGACCGAATAACAGAAATGCTATACTTTGCCTGTAACTAGGTGGCACTTCATGTAATGGCTTTATAAGCCTTTAAACTTCAGAGATAAATGTACTCACTGTGGACAGGTTCCTTATTGCACTGCTCAGTATGGCAGCAGAAGACCTTCATCTGGAGGAATTTACCATTGGCTGAACTGATGCTGTAATCTCCTGTGTGGCAAAGTTCAGAAAGAACACAACCATGGAAAGTTGCCATTTTACGCTTTGGATCTGTAATGAACAAAAGGAAATAAATCACAAAATCTGCAATGATTCTGGTTAATTCCTACCAAATGTATTTATTTTTAATGATATTTCCCATTAAGTAAAATATTTACCCTTCAGTGAAAAAGTAAGCAATTCAAAGTTCTTGAACCAATAGATAAACCAAAACACAATTTTCCTTCAAATTCCAGCATTCTCTGATATTGCTAAGCAGTTTTCCAACCAAGCAGTGCATACAAAGATGCAAATATTAAAGAATATGTGCATAGAAACAGGTGGCATTCAATGGCAGTCCAACCTACAATAGACCCACAATGATTAGAAAATGTATCTACTGCAACTTAGGGTCATTAATTTCAGTTGCTTTCTCTGAGCAGGACTTAGTTGAATGCAATCCAGCTATATTAGTAAAAAAATGTATTAAGAGAAATGGTTTACAAATACCTTTATATTAGTCAAAACTGCAGGAGAATGTTGTATTAAGAGAAAAATGCTCTTAAATTCTGGCACATTTTATGAGTTATTTATTTATCTACTGTGCAGAATTCAATGTAAGTTTGGGGGGAAATGAAAAGGTGAGAGAAAACAATATTGACAGATTTATCCACCCCTTTCAGAGACTGTAATAGATCTGTCTGTCTGGAAGACTCTAGCTCATGGGTAGGCAAACTAAGGCCCAGGGGCCGGATCTGGCCCAATCGCCTTCTAAATCCGGCCCGCGGACGGTTCTGCAATCAGCCTGTTTTTACATGAGTAGAATGTGTCCTTTTATTTAAAATGCATCTCTGGGTTATTTGTGGGGCATAGGAATTCGCCCCCCCCCAAAAAAAATATAGTCCGGCCTCCCACAAGGACTGAGGGACAGTGGACCGGCCCCCTGCTGACCCCTGCTCTAGCTGAAAGGCGTAGCAGATGAAAAAGGCATCTCATTTTTCAACAGAGCCCAGCGACGGAAGCACATAGCTGTATTATGCCCAGGGCAATAGTCCCTGCATGCTACGCAACTACCCTCACTTTATGCACATTTGTCGCCAGTCTGCCTTTGTGTACTTTGTTAATGCTGAAGATTCACAAATTGTAATAAATGATGTCTAACTTTCATATCACAATCTTGTATCTCAGGTCATTATTCCATGTATCCCTCCAAAATGCAATCTATGAAGATGCATGGCTTAGTGTCATTGCACTCTGAGCTTTGCAATCAGTGCAAGAAAGTGATGGGGACCTGGGACTCTGGACAGAATGAGATCATGGCACACATCGTCTTTCTCAGGATGTTAGTTGGAATAATGCAAGAAGGAAAAATAGTCTTTTAGGACAATTTTTTATTTCTTTGTAAAATCTAATCTGGACCATCAAGTCATTCCTTGGGATGACAAAGAGCAAATGAAAAGATTCAGCTCACTTATATTGTTACGCAGAACCACAGAGGCACAGGTTTCATTGGATGTACAGGTGGCTTCTGATTTGCCTTCACATGAGGTTGCTCTACTATGACAGGAGGAACATTTCAGGGATGTCACTGCAGAAAGAAGATAGAGGTAGGTGCATGAGATTTCTTGAAAAGGTAATGAACCTAATGGTATATTGGGTGGGGATGGAACTGGAAGTCTATATAACACATGAAAACCTCACATGCAAGTATGTTAAATTTCAAAAGCAACTAGGGGAAAGTGGAACTCTCAGCCACAGTTCTCTGCACTATCAAGCTGTGAGAGTTCTTCAACAGCTTTGGGGGAAAGAGTGAATGTTTATCAGATTTAAATTCCCAGTTGAATGTATGGTGTTGGATGCAGACTAAGATGGTGGAGCATAACTGCTGAGCTGTTTAATGGGAATTGTTGAATTGCACCTTTTAATAATGGTAGTTTATAGTTTAAAGGGTTTTTCATTGCATATTTTAACTATGGTGTATATTTTAATCATTCTGGATTTTAACAAAAATGCAGATTTGTTCATTTCTTTTTTTTGTAAATGATGTAGAAGCAATTTAGAGATGAATAAATATTTTAAATTGATTGATTGATTGATTGATTGATTAATAGTGGTATAATCTAGATAGATTTGCTATACCGAAATATCCCAGAAACCGTAGCTTTCAGTTATTGGGCCTGAGTGTGGTTAATCAGATTCCTCCATTGCCTAGATGGTTTGAAACAGACTATACCTGGCTGTCAAGGCTTAAGTGCTTAAATTCTTGAGTATCTATTTCTCCTTGGTAACCCAGCAATCCTTGTTCTCTATTATGCTGATCTCCTTTCCTCACTCTCCTTCCCTCCCAAGGAGCATGTCTTTTCAGTGTCATCTAAAGATGAAAAGATTCCCATTCTGTTGGTTCCTACTTACCTGAAGAAAGCAGTGTGAGGAGGAGGCATGTGCTCAGAAGTGATTTCATCATTTTTGAAAGATGAGGGGACTCAGAGCAGAGATGGACCAGGAAAGAGAACTGATGCAGGTAAAGGCTTACAATGAGATACTTATAGACCAAGCATTCATGCTGTGGGCAACTCTTGGGAACAAATGGTTCAGGTAGGTCTGGGAGTGGGGGCTGTGTGTTTACCAAGAAGATGCAGAGGGACATAGTGAAATCCTAAGCTCCATTTCGAAATTGACTGAATTATTCATTTTTTTAGTGCCAGGCACTTTTCAGAAGTCATTATCTATGTAATTAATTTACAATGCACTCTTACCCAATCTTAGCTTTGTATTGCATAAGCTGGGGTTGAACTGAGCCACTTTTACTTTGACCTTAAATAAAAATCAACCCAGGGGGGTTACAATGGGGCAGGAGATGTGAGCCGAGAGCTGAGCCTCGGGGACAATCCATCAGCTGAAATGTGCCTAAAGAGTCTCACCAGGCTAAACCAAACTATTTCTTTTCCTGCACCTAAACCACCACTGAAAGGACTCATGAGAGGTACTCCTGCAGCCCCCTCTGCAGGTCAGTAGGAAGATGATATTGCTGACATCCATCAAATGGACTCCATCTGGCCTATACAGTTTAACCCCACCAAACTCAATGCCTTTATGACCCAATTAATTGACCTCCCAGCCTCTGAACTGCGAGCCGAACTTCCCTGTTGACTTTTTTATTGCCCTTTTTATTCACCTGGGATCCCAAGAAACCTACCGAGCTCTTCTTGGCAATATTTTGGACAAATCACATGTTACTGCCAACCAACGTTGCCAGATAACTTTGCGTGTTAAAGTTGGAAAGGGCGGCCCTCTGATTGGCCCGCAAACACGATGCTGTGACCGCAGATTTCCTTAAGAATTGGATGGGTTTGATCTTTTTGCAGTCCATGGGACTCTCAAGAGTCTCCTCCAGCACCATAATTCAAAAGCATTATTTATTTGGCAATCAGCCTTCTTTATGGTCCAGCTCTCACTTCCATACATCACTACTGGGAAAACCATAGCTTTAACTATACAGACCTGTGTTGGCAAGGTGATATCTCTGCTTTTTAAGATGCTGGCCAGGGTTGTCATTGCTTTTCTCCCAAGAAGCAGGCATCTTTTAATTCAGTGACTGCTGTCACCATCTGCAGTGATCATGGAACCGAAGAAAGTGAAATCTCTCACTGCCTCCATTTCTTCCCCTTCTATTTGCCAGGAGGTGATGAGACCAATGGCCATGATCTTTGTTTTTTTGATGTTGAGCTTCAGACCATATTTTGCGATCTCTTCTTTCACCCTCATTAAAAGTTTCTTTAATTCCTCCTCACTTTCTGCCATCAAGGTTGTATCATCAGCATATCTGAGGTTGTTGATATTTCTTCCGGCAATCTTAATTCTGGCTTGGGATTCATCCAGTCCAGCCTTTTGCATGATGAATTCTGCATATAAGTTAAATAAGCAGGGAGAAAATATACAGCCTTGTTATAGTCCTTTCCCAATTTTGAACCAATCAGTTATTCCATATCCAGTTCTAACTGTAGCTTCTTGTCCCACATAGAGATTTCTCAGGAGACGGATGAGGTGATCAGGCACTCCCATTTCTTTAAGAACTTGCCATAGTTTGCTGTGGTCGGCACAGTCAAATGCTTTTGTGTAGTCCATGAAGCAGAAGTAGATGTTTTTCTGGAACTCTCTAGCTTTCTCCATAATCCATCGCATGTTTGCAATTTGGTCTCTGGTTCCTCTGCCCCTTTGAAATCCAGCTTGCACTTCTGGGAGTTCTCGGTCCACATACTGCTTCAGCCTGCCTTGTAGAATTTTAAGCATAACCTTGCTAGCGCGTGAAATGAGCACAATTGTGCGGTAGTTGGAGCATTCTTTGGCACTTCCCTTCTTTGGGATTGGGGTATAGACTGATCTTCTCCAATCCTCTGGCCACTGCTGAGTTTTCCAAACTTGCTGGCATATTGAGTGTAGCACCTTAACAGCATCATCTTTTAAAATTTTAAATAGTTCAGCTGGAATATCATCAGTTCCACTGGACTTGTTATTAGCAGTGCTTTCTAAGGCCCATTTGACTTCACTCTCCAGGATATCTAGTTCAAGGTCAGCAACCACACTACCTGGGGTGTATGAGACCTCCATATCTTTCTGGTATAATTACTCTGTGTATTTTTGCCACCTCTTCTTGATGTCTTCTGCTTCTGTTAGGCCCTTTCCACTTTTGTCCTTTATTATGGTAATCTTTGTACGGAATGTTCCTTTCATATCTCCAATTTTCTTGAACACATCTCTGGTTTTTCCCATTCTGTTGTTTTCCTCTATTTCTTTGCATTGCTCATTTAAGAAGGCCCTCTTGTCTCTCCTTGGTATTTTTAAAAAAATCTGCATTCAATTTCTTTTATCTTTCACTGTCTCCTTTGCATTTTGCTTGCTTTCTCTCCCCCGCTGTTTGTAAGGCCTCATTGGACAGCCACTTTGCTTTCTTGCATTTCCTTTTCATTTGGATGTTTTTCATTGCTGCCTCCTGTATAATGTTATGAGCCTCCATCCATAGTTATTCAGGCACTCTGTCCACCAAATCTAAATCCTTAAACCTGTTCCTCACTTCCACTGTGTATTCATAAGAAATTTGATTTAGATTGTGTCTTACTGGCCCAGTTTCTTCAGTTTAAGCTGGAATTTTGCTATAAGAAGCTGATGATCTGAGCCACAGTCAGTTCCTGGTCTTGTTTTTGCTGACTGTATAGAACTTCTCCATCTTTGGCTGCAGAGAATATAATCAATCTGATTTCGATGCTGCTCATCTGATGATGTCCATGTGTAGAGTCATCTCTTGTGTTGTTGGAAAAAAGTGTTTGTGGTGACCAGCTTGTTCTCTTGACAGAACTCTATTAGCCTTTGCCCTGCTTCATTTTGAACTCCAAGGCCAAACTTGCCAGTTGTTCCTTTTATCTCTTGACTCCATAATTTAGCATTCCAATCCCCTATAATGAGAAGAACATCCTACCTTGGTGTCATTTCTAGAAGGTGTTGTAAGTCTTCATAGAATTGGTCAATTTCAGTTTCTTCAGTTGGTGCATAAACTCGGATTACTGTGATATTAAAAGGTCTGCCTTGGATTCATATCAAGATCATTCTATCATTTTTGAGATTGCATCCTTGTACAGCTTTCACCACTTTTTTGTTGACTATGAGGGCCACTCCATTTCTTTTATGGGATTCTTGCCCGCAGTAGTAGATATGGTAATAATAATAATAATAATAATAATAATAATAATAATAATAATAATTTATTATTTGTACCCCGCCCATCTGGCCGGGTCTCCCCAGCCACCCTGGGCGGCTTCCAGCAAATACCAAAAAACAAAACATTAAAATCACAGATTAAAAGCTTCCCTGAACAGGGAATGGTCATCCAAACTGAATTTGCCCTTCCCATCCATTTTAGTTCACTGATGCCCAGGATATCAATATTTATTCTTGCCATTTCATTTTTGACCACATCCAGCTTACCAAGGTTCATGGTTCTTACATTCCAGGTTCCTATACAATATTTTTCTTTACAGCATTGGACTTTCCTTTTGCTTCCAGGCATATCCGCAACTGAGACTAAAGAGTCTCACCAAGCTAAATCAAACTATTTCTTTTCCTGCACCTAAACCACCACTGAAAGGGAAGAAATCTCTATTTAGTACCCTTTCCTCACCCATGAGAGGTACTCCTGCAGCTCCCTCCACAGGTTGGTAGGAAGATGCTGACATCCATCAATTTGATTCCATCTGGCCCATACAGTTAAACCCCACCAACCTGAATGCCTTTATGGCAGATTACATGACCTCCCAGGTTTTGAACTGTGAGCCAAACTTACCTGTTGACTTTTTTTTCTTGCCCTATTTATTCACCTGGCATCCCAAGAAACCTACTGAGCTCTTCTTGGCAATATTTTGGACAAAACATGTGTAACAGCCAACCAACGTTGCCAGATAACTTTGCATGTTAAAGTTGGAAGGGCTTTGCATGTGAAAGTTTGGGGCCCTCCAATTGGCCCCAAAACACCATGCTGTCACCATAGATAAGAACCTTCAATCACTCCCTCCAGACATAATGCACTTCAATCATTAGGTCCCACCTTGCCCCCTAGGGGACATCAGTAAATTCAATTTGCCAGAAGTTTAGTTTTCATGATGGATTTAACAAATTGTGAAAAAGATAACCTATGGCCTGAGCTCCTCCTCTCACCACTAGGCTCCCAATTTCTTCTGCTGCTACCATGAATGGTGGAATCCACAAGGAGGAGAGCTTTGTTTTCTTCTATCTATCCTTTGAGATCCATATGCTTAGAGCATATGGCAGCATTGGACCATTTTGCTTAATTCTATGGAGTGTCAGCTCACCATATTCTGAGCTTCTTCCATTAAGGGCACACCAGTCTTCAGTTGCACAGCCTTTGAATCTGAGGGTCTCAAATTTGAGCGACAGGGATGACTATGGTTATTGAAGCTCAGTTGTTGGGGAGCCACAGTCTGTGGTTATCTTACGAGCCTGGAAGTCTGGGGGAATGCTTCCCTACCAGAACAATATAAAATCTTCAACTATACATAGTTTCTTAATTAAATTAATTTTGGTTTTCAGTTCCTTCAGGAGTGAATACAGTGGATATTGTAAATTGGTGAGGAAATCAGGTACTACAGTTTTCGTTCTCCTTGTTCCAATTGCATCACATTGTTGGGAAAGAGTAAAGATACTTTAAGTCATCTGATCTGCTTGATTTAAGCCACGTTGCCTTTAATTGAATCAAGCTTGTTGTTTACACCTGCTTCTCTACCCATCTTCAGTAACAACCACATCTATATGAATTATATTTCCTGGAAACCTTTATTTTCTGGTACCTGAACCATTTTTCAATAATGTATATTTTATTGGTTTTCACACACACACACCAAACACTACACACAATCAAATATGTCACCCTTTCTGCAATCTCGCCAGCTACCACATAAATATTTTTCTAACATTTGTTCTTCTTTTAGATTTTCTACAAAACTCTCTTAGGTTGTTTCATCTGCGTTGTATGGAAGCATCAATCCAAAATGTGTTCATCTTCAACTAAAGAAGAAGAGTTTGGATTTGATATCCCGCTTTATCACTACCCAAAGGAGTCTCAAAGCGGCTAACATTCTCCTTTCCCTTCCTCCCCCACAACAAACACTCTGTGAGGTGAGTGAGGCTGAGAGACTTCAAAGAAGTGTGACTAGCTCAAGGTCACCCAGCAGCTGCATGTGGAGGAGCGGAGACGCAAACCCGGTTCCCCAGATTACGAGTCTACCGCTCTTAACCACTACACCACACTGGCTCTCTAAAGCATCAAGAATGAGATGACATCCAGATTTATGGTGATTCTGCTGATAACACATTGCTTAGATGCTTTGATATGAAGTAAATGGCGAGAGAATGACATTTAATGCATTGGTTGTTTATTTCCTTTCAGCACAGTTACATTATGGTTTATTTTTTCAATTATATCCAATAACCATAATAATAATAATAATAATAATAATAATAATAATAATAATAATAATTTATTTCTATCCTGCCCATCTGGCTTAAAAACTTCCCTAAACAGGGCTACCTTCAGATGTCTTCTAAATGTCATATTGTTGTTTATTTCTTTGACATCTGATGGGAGGGCGTTCCGCTGGGCATAATTACCGAGTAGGCCCTCTGCCTGGTTCATACATTTTAATAACTTTCGTCTCTGCACCTTTGGGCTCTATGCCACCTATGCATTAATGAATATCCAAGGTCCATGAGAACTAGTTTATTGAGGGATTAAGAGAGATGTTGACTATGAACGAGTGCCTCCATCTTTGCTCTTACTTGGTGTGGGCTCCAACTTTGTTGGGAGTACAAAGTTAGTTCCCAGGGCAAAGTTCTGGTCTTCAAGGGCCCAGATCAAAGCCTAAAGGCACAGCTCAGGTAAGTGCTCATGTGATAAAGCTGGACATAGTTTAGGGGTACTGATGGGTGCCAGGGACACAGTGTTGTGCCATAAATATTGGACAATGACTCCAAAGTCATTACTGAGACCTGATGAAATCATTTTCTGGAACTTTGACCCTCCTTGTTTCAATTGCATCAGATTGTTGTGAAGGAGAGAGGATAATTTGTGACATCTGATCTCTTTGGTCAGATTATATAATTATAATAATTTGGTGATGGCTGCCCTTAGCCACACTCTTTTGAATTGTTCCAAGCTAATGGTTTACAGCTGCTTCAAAAGCCACCACCAGTATGAACCTCATTCATATTCCCTAAATCTGGAGCTATTCAAGAACAGGCTGCAAAGTCATCTGTTGGGGATACTCTAATGTTGGCTTTTCTACATTGAATAGGGTGTTAGACTAGACAACTTAAAAGAACCCCATCTCTCACACTAAACTCACATGGTTCTACAGTGGTGGGATGTGGAGTTATTGATAAACGTTTTAAAGCAAAGTCCCACAAATCAAGCGCATTAGAGAAAGGCTTTAAAATGAAGTTACAAAATCAGTCAATATGTGTATCTCAGTTTAGACTTTGGAGACACTTGATGTATAACACATGCACTTGGTTATATCTGCCAGGGTGTGTTCAATTCGAAGGTGGTTGCAACACTTTGCTAAAATGGCTGTAGATGTGCAACATCCACATCCCCCTGCCTAAGGAGAACTCTGAAATTACAAAACTGTCACCTGCAATCTGATTGAGCAAATGTCCTGGGCTGGGGTGCGGTTGCATATGACATGAAGGCAGGTCATATGCACCTCACTGTTCCATGTTCCATTGGCTGCTGTGCAGAAGCACTAAACATCTTAAGTAAACAATACAAAACAGAAGAAAGAGCAAAGAATACAACAGGCACCCAAACTCCAAACAGCCCAACGAGGAGTGATCATGTCAGTAGCCCCAGAATGTTGCGTGTCAGTTGAACGAGAAAGATGAAAAGTGGGGCAGTGGTGGGCAAAGAAAGGCCTTCTTGAGGAAGAGCAGCACTGCCAACGTTTTGCTGCTGGTCTCATTGGTGTATTTATAGACATGACAGCATGGCTTACTGTCTGTCTGTTCCATAAATTAATCTAGAAGCATGGTTGTAAGGGGCTGGACCTCTTCAGCGGTTGCACTATAATTTTGGAACTGGAATGTTTCTGAAATGAGCCATTCCAGGCCTATACAGAGGTTTGGGCATTCATATCTGGGGTCTTCTGCATGCAAAGCAGCATTGAACTATCATTTATCTCATAACTGCTTTTTAGTGCAAATTCTTGAATTTGGGCTGAAACCATTTCACAAAGTTTAATCTAAATATTCTTCCAAAATATTGAGCAAATAGACTTTCCTACAACAGTCTGTCAACAATATGATAATCTCTGTTATGTCACCTGGTTCTTCTCTGATTATCATTTTAATTATTTGAAAAACTTGTCTTCCTCTGGGTTATATTATTATCCATTAATTATGTTGTAAGAAGGTTGCATTTCTTAAAATATAACAACCCCAGGAAATACATAAGTAAGTAGAGGCCTTGGGAAGATCAATCAGAAGTGCCACCCAGAAGACCGAAAATGACTGTGCTCAACTTAGACATGCATGGACACACTGAACGGCTGTTTTGAGAGTAAGGAAAACATTTGGCATGCAGAGTAGCCCGAATTTGGCATTGCATGCTAGCTGTGCACTGTATAAGATACACGTCCATGCAAAAGGGGCGTGGATGCAGCAGAGCTTAAGACGTAACGAGATAAAAGTTAATTCCCAGACGAGGAAGGAACTGGTAAACGAAGATTGTTTGAGTTATGCACTGATCCTCAGGTGGGCTGTGAATGTGTTTACTGACATGCATTGCTGTGAAATTAATGCTGGGAGTGAGTGGAAGAGGAGTCCAGAAAATCTTCATGGAATGTCCATCCGATTGCATGAATGAACTTTGAATTCCCCTGTTAAATGTGAGGTTTCTGAGAAAATCACATCTCCATTGCTATCTCTTCCTATGCTCCACTGATGCAGTCGTTCCTAGCTATTACCCTGAGGCTCATGTGGCCCTGATGCCAAGTTGGATATGGAAGATGTGTACTATCTGTCAAAATTACTTTCTTTTTCTGTAAAATAAATTATCTTATTACAACACTGTATATATGTATTAAATAACCACGCTGTGCAAAATTCAGGAACTTAATTGTAGCCATACTACTGAGGCTAAATGCACTTTATAACAGCTTGATTTGCATGCCATGTTAAACCATGTTAAACCATGTTGGGTCAATATTTATCAGCATTTTTGGCTTACTCTTTCTTCATTCAGCTGCTAGTGCTTAAGATAAACACAAGTTGCTTCATTAATTTCAGTTCAACAGAACCACACTGCTACTATTCTGGTAAGAAATACTCAACAATACAAACCTAAATAAAAGAGTACTTGACAATAGCACATTCTACCATATGTTAACATATGACAATTCACTATTCCTCTGTGTTACACTTATGTAGGGAAATACTAATTATAAGCTTGGAAAAAACTGAGAAATAAAAACTTTGTCAGCTACCCAGATACTAGCATACCCGGTAGTTAAACCAAGCTTCTTTTAAGTCTGCCTTCTGGGATCCGATTGTGAACAGTTGTTACTTGTAAGTAAAACTCTTTTTATGCTGTTATAGAAGACTTTGTAGTGTCTTATTTTGAGTGGGATTAAAGGGGAAATACCAGGACAATATATTCTTATAGAGACTCTAGGAAGTCTGAGCAAGCTATCCACTGTGTGTGTTTAAAAAAGGGAATGTTAACTCTGCTAATATTGTTGAACTTGTAAACACAAGTTGGGATAGGGTATCTTAAACAATATATCCTCTCCTGCATCCCAAAACATTCCCACAGAAATAGCTTTCAAACCTCTGGCACTTTTCTTAGAAAAAAAAGATGGAAGCATAAATGGGATATTTTTTTATAAAAAATTCAGTATCAAGTTGGAAATCCATGGCAATTACAATAGGAAATTGGAATGGAAGGGAAAGAAGTGGGTGTGAAGTAAAATAATAAGTAAAGAACTATGGAATATTATTTTTATATATTATCACAGTAGAGAAACAACTATAGATAACGATGAAAAAGATTTATTATTGTTGAATATGGAGAAATGGTTGTGAGAGTTATTGGAGATAAAGTTGTTATGTTTGATTACAGAAAATGTATTGCTGACTAATACTGATGAGGATGAGGATGAGGATGAGGATGATGAAACCATTTTGGGACTTTTGTGGAAAAACAAAAATGAATTGATCTATTTGGGACAGAAGACTGGGGAAATATTACCTAACAGGAAGTAGAACAGTGAATAATTTTTACTGACAGACCTAAAATCGGACGTTCTTTTATTTTCTCTCATTTCTCTTCTCTTTTTTCCTCTTCTTTTCTTTTTCTTTTTGTTTTTCCCATGATGTTTTCTTTTCTCTTTCTATGTTTTTGTTTTTATATAAATTAATTCCTTTTCTTTTATTATGAGATAAGGTGTAGGTAAAGTTATTTCTTTGATTACATCCTTGACCTGCCAGTCACAATGAACCTCCCCATTTGTTGTTTGTTGTTTGTTTTCCCTTGTGCTATTACCCCCCACCCTAATATTCTTGCTTGTGGTGAGCTTGCAAATGTAGTATCACTTTCAATAGATGCTTGTCTGTATTTTCTTTAATATCTGGATTGCCATTTATTATTAATTAAAATTAGATAGCTTCTTTTATAATTTTTGAGTAAAAAGGGAAATGAAATAATTTATTTGGGTCAGGAAATAGATTGGTTTGCCTAACAGAAAGAAGATCAGCTGGGTGGCTCCAGCCATTTGTTTTTTGCCTATCTGGAAGCAATTGACAAAACTTTGTAAGTTTTGGGTAAGGCTTTGTTTGGATGGAGGGGAGGTTGTAGCCTCTGCCTGCCCCTCCTCACTAAGGGTATCCTATTAAAGGGATCGGTGTGTGTGTGTGTGGATTCTGTCCAATGCCTGCATGTGGGCTGTTGGAATGTCACAACCCCAATGGGGAGCCCTCAGGGGGTCCCTATTTGATGTAAGTCTTAGGGCTCCCCCTATTGGTGGTTTACCCTGCAGATGGGCGGGAGTCAAGATATAGCCTGGCTTCACCCAATGCCTAAGCCAAACCACCCGCATCTGTAAACAATAAAGCTGTGGCCTATTAGAACCCATAAATGAAAATAATCATTTCTGTGTAATTATTGTCCATAAGGGTCACAGGGCCTTGGCAAGCAAGTGGGGCTGAACAAAATAACGTGCAAATCCTCATGTTTTACTTCACTTGCCCTTTCTCAGCATTCTACACATTCTGCATATATAAAACACTAGCTGACCGGGCCACACCTTGCTGTGGCTGATTTGGTGAAATGCAAAAGTAAGATACCGTATGAAAGAGAAAGCGTGTGTTGTGGTGTGCTGTTTAACGTCCACTGGAGGGCGCTATATTTTTTGCACAAAATCACATTTTTGCCTGGGAAAGGTGTGGTATTTGTGCAATGTAAGTATATATGATCACTCCCATATGGGCATGGAACGTTGTGTCCAAATTTGAACAGAATCGATCAAGGGGTTAAGGAGAAAGGCGGTTGTTAACAAACATCCAACTTGAATGATTTTATATATATAGATAGAGATACAGAATACAGACACAATGTTCCAGAAGAGTTTATTTTATATGATGAATTTCAGCAATTGTGAAAAAGAAAACCCATCAGGCCTGAGCTCCTCCTCTCACCACTAGGCTCCCAGTTTCTTCTGCTGCTACCATGAATGGGGGAATCAACAAGGAGGAAAGCTTTGCTGTCTTGTATCTACCCTTCAAGGTCATTTTGCTTTGAGGATATTGCAGCATCAGAGCATTTTACACCAATTTTTAAGAGTTCAAGTTCACCGGAGTTTAAGTTTTTTCCATCGAGGGCACAAAAGTCTTCAGTTGCACAGCCTTTGAATTTGAGGATTTGAAATGTCCATGTTTGATCTGTGTAACACAAAGGATAAGCTTTGCATGAGTTCTTTATTGGGGCTTTGGGGATAGGGATGACTGTGGTTATTAAAGCTCAGTGTGCTTAAAACAATCACACTGTATGATTAATCTGACAGCCAACTATCGCTAGCACATGCTTTGGAAACCTTACCTTGTGATCCAAATTAAGCCCACCAGGTGGTCTAATGTGACCATTTTACCCAAGCAACACCCACTTGACTTACACTAACACTGTATTACATGAGATATGTGGCAGGTACCAGTAATTTCACTGCTGCAGCAGAACAACTAGGGATCTTGGAAACTACTCTGAATCATTTGCTTGAGAGGAGGGCTTGCAATCACAGCCAATCAGCTGAAACCCTTGTTGAAAGCAAAGTTTGCTTCCAATGCCCAGCAGCTGAGTGGCACTGACAGGAAGCTGTGCAGGCATTAGGATCAATTGCAATTGATCCCTGCCAAACACAGAGCCTGCAAGCTCCACTTTTGGCAGGGACCTTCCTTGTCAGTCTGGCTTCAGTTTATGCTGTGCTGCAAAAGAAGAAAGGAAAGAATTGGATTGCTTGCTGATTATTTGCTTTGAATTTGAGTTTCCTGGATAACACCGTGGTGATGCATTGTGAACAGGAAGTTACCCTCTGCCACAGTGCTATTTTTCTAGAAAAATTGGTGCCAGAACTCAACATGAATGCCTCCCTTGTTCGCCAGTGTGGTGCAGTGGTTAAGAGTGGTAGACTCGTAATCTGGGGAACCGGGTTCGCGTCTCCGCTCCTCCACATGCAACTGCTGGGTGACCTTGGGCTAGTCACACTTCTCTGAAGTCTCTCAGCCCCGCTCACCTCACAGAGTGCTTGTTTTGGGGGAGGAAGGGAAAGGAGAATGTGAGCCGCTTTGAGACTCCTTCGGGTAGTGATAAAGCGGGATATCAAATCCAAACTCTTCTTCTTGTTGTTGTTGTTGTTGTTGTTGTTCTTCTTCTTCTTCTTCTTCTTCTTCTTCTTCTTCTTCTTCTTCTTCTTCTTCTTCTTCTTCTTCTTAGAATGGCAATGTGGTTCACCTGAGAGTTGATAGAACTGAGTTCTGGCTGGAAAAAAAACCTTGGTCTCCCACCCCATATATTTTGCTACACTAAGGCAGCAGTTCTTTTGCACACTTGTGATGCAATAAGATTCAATTAACAAAGTGCAACTTATTTCTGAGGAAATATGAACAGAGGTGTACATGGTAGGACCAGAGGTGTAGGAAGGTCAGGTGGTACCCGGTGTGGAAAATTTCTTGTCACCTCCCCCCCCAATTGATTTTTTTTTTTTTTTTTTTTTTTTGCCTACAAGAAATGGTTTTACGTCATTTCATATTTTCTTACAAAGGAATAATAATAAGTAAAAATAAACTTTTATTTATATCCCGCCCTCCCCGACCGAAGTCAGGCTCAGGGCAGCTAACATCAGATACATAACATTGATATAAAATCAAACAATAATTAAATTACCTCCTAAAAACATGTCAAAATCAAATTAAAGTCTAATTAGATGGCTTTCCGCAGGGTTAGGGTTGGGAACAGTAAGTGCACCACTGAATTGAAATTTCAGCCATTCACGACATAGGAAAACAGCCAAGTAAACAGCTATTTTCGTGGAGGAGGGTCAAGATATTAACTGATATGCATGAAATTTCATATATAGCTATATAATCCCTAGTGTAGTAAGATAAGACCTTTGGAGCAGGCATTTTTTTAAAAAAGTTTTTTTTTATGAACCACCCTAGTAGGGCAGTACCGGTAATTGTTCCGTGATAATTTGTCACCCCCTCCATGATGGAACCTGGGGCGGGCCGCCCCCTTGCTCTCCACTTCCTACGCCCTTGTGTAGGACCCTTCTTGTTCCCAGCCTCCTCTACTTTTGAATTATTGGCCAAAGTGTGTGGCCAGATACAGTCCTCCTGGACCAGCACCCAATGGTGCATACTGCTGTGAGGAGAAGCAGTGATGTGCTGGCTGGTCCTGCACCCTCCCCTGTATCCCTCTCCTCTGCTCCTCCTTGTGCATTAGAGGACAAAGGTGTGCTGTAAGGAGTCTGCTCTACTTTGTAGGCTCCCCAGTCTCACACAAGGTAAAACCCTGCACATGAGTGAGCCTGTCCCATCTTGTTCTGATGCAATTCATGTGGAGGTAGTTTGGAATCCAAAACAGGACTAGAACATTGCCCTTTCCCTCAGAGAAATAAATCAAAGCTATACTCAAACATTTTTTTTTTCTGGAAGTGAGAAAGAGACAGAGGCAGGCAATATTACTCACATGAAATCACACTAGCATACTCAATGCACTTGGTCTCATTGCCAAGGCAGCTGACATTCCCCAGACCTGAGCAACCTTTTCTCCTTCTAATACTGTGGATGCTGAAGCAGGCTGGGCACTCTAGACCATTGGGGGAAAGATCTTCACGTGGTGGAACTACAAAAATAAAGACCTACAATCAGCATATGGATACACCTCATTCCCCATTCTCTTTATTGTACCTTTATTTTGATTTGTTTCATGCCTTCTAGTAGCTTCTGACATTGGCCTGACATGCGACCTCCACATTGTGTCCTGCAGTAATAATAATAATAATAATAATGCCTTCAGATGTCTTCTATAAGTTGGATAGTTGTTTATTTTCTTGACATCTGATGGGAGGTCATTCAACCGGGGGGGGGGGCACTACCGAGAAGGCCTTCTGCCTGGTTCCCTGTAACCTCACTTTTCGAAGTGAGGGAACCGTCAGAAAGCCCTTGGCACTGGACCTCAGTGTTTGGGCTGAACGATGGGGGTGGAGATGATCCTTCAGGTATACTGGGCTGAGGCCGTTTAGGGCTTTAAACGTCAGCACCAACCATTTGAATTGTGCTCAGAAGCATACAGAGAGTCAATGTAGGTCTTTCAAGACCAGTGTTATATGGTCTCTGTGGCCACTCCCAGTCACCAGTCTAGCTGCCGCATTCTGGATTAGTTGCAGTTTCTGGGTCACCTTCCAAGGTAACCACACATAGAGCCCATTGCAGTAGTCCAAGCAGGAGATAATTAGAGCATGCACCACTCTGGTGAGACAGTCTGCGGGCAGGTAGGGTCTCAGCCTGCATACCAGATGGAGCTGGTAGACAGCTGCCCTGGACACAGAATTGACCTGCGCCTCCATGGACAGCTGTTAGTCCAAAATGACTCCCAGGCTACACACCTGGTCCTTCAGAGGCACAGTTACCCCATTCAGGACCAGGGAGTTCCCCACACCTGCCTGCCCCCTGTCCCCCCAAAACAGTACTTCTGTCTTGTCAGGATTCATCCTCAATCTGTTAGCAGCCATCCATCCTCCAATCGCATCCATGCACTCGTAAAGGACCTTCACTGGTTCTGATTTAAAAGATAGGTAGAGCTGGGTATCATCTGCATAATGAAGAACTCTTATCCCAAATCCCCTGATGATCTCTCCCAGTAGCTTCATATAGATAATAAAAAGCATGGGGGAGAGGACGGAACCCTGAGGCACCCCACAAGTGAGAGCCCAGGGGTCTGAACACTCATCCCCCAACACCACTTTCTGGACAGGGCCCAGGAGAAAGGAGCAGAACAACTGTATAATAGTGCCCCCCTCCCAGATCCTTTAGATAGTCCAGAATGTCATGAACGATGGTATCAAAAGCCACAGATAGATCCAGCAATACTAGAAAACAGCTTTCACCCTTGTCCTTAGCCCACTGGAGATCATCGACCAGTGTGACCAAGGCGGTTTCCATCCTGTGATGAGGCCTGAATCCTGATTGGAAGGGATTCAAATGATCCGCATCCTCCAGGTGTGCCTGGAGTTGTTCAGCAACCACCGGCTCAATCACCTTGCCCAAGAATGGAAGATTTGAGACTGGGCAATAGTTGGTCATATTGGCCGAGTCTAAAGATTTTTTTTTTAGAATCGGTTTAATGACCGCCTCTTTCAGCAGGGCTGGAGGAAAGCATTCACCACCCTGCAGAGCCCATCGCCCAGCCCTTCCCAGCTCATTTTTATGAGCCAGGATGGGCAAGGAGGCAGGTGGTTGGTTTCACTTGTCCAAGCAGCCTGTCCACATCCTTGGAGGTAACAGATTGGATTTGATCCCACACAACTAGACTAGGCAGGACTCCAGCACTCCAGCCCCAGCCCTGCTCCCATGGTGGAGTCTACTTCTTTCCGAATCTGAGCGACTTTATCTGGAAAAAACTTTGCAAAAGCATTGCAAGAGATCTTGGAGGCCTTATCAGGCCCAGATGGTGCAGGTGGTTCTGTTAAATTACAAACCACTTGAAAGAGTCTCCTGCTGCTATTTTCTGCAGATGCAATAGAGGTGGTGAAGAAGGTCCTCTTCACTGTCGCTATCGCAACTTGATAGGCTCAACATTGAGTCCGGTCCGATCCAGAATGAGTTTTCTGCCCCCCACGCTCTAGCCATCTCAACCATTGTTTCATTGCCCTCAGCTCCAGGGGAAACCACGGGTCTGTTCGGGCTCCATGCCAGACAGTCGATTGCCTTGGTTAACTCTACATTTCAGCGGGCCACCAAGGAATCAGCTGAAAGGCCATAAACGTGGGAGAAAACATCCCCTACTACTCTCTGGAAACCATTTGGATCCATTAAGTGGTGGGGGCGGAACATACAAATCGGTCCCACCTCCCTGCAGAGGTAAAAACCAGGTCTAAGGCAAATCTACAACTCTGAGTTGGGCCAAACATATTCAGGAATAAGTTCAGGAGTTGGAGGCCATGCATTCCATGAAGTCCCGAGCAGCCCCTTGTAAGGTCATGTCCCCTAGGACAACCAAACTAGGTGTCACCAGGATCACATCCACCACGACTCAAAGCAGCTCGGCCAGGGAATCCTTGGTGCAGTGGGGAGGTTGGCAAACCAAAAAGAACCCTGTACTGCCCCTATTGCCCAACTTCCAGAACATGCACTCAGAAAACTGGGCCTTCCCAATAGGATGCCTGATGCAAGCTAATGACTTCCTAAAAATCACTGCAACCCCCCCCCCCCCCCCTGAGCAACCACAGGCTCATCTGCTTCATCCAACCAAGTCTCTTCATACATGAAAGGTCAAGTCCCCCATCCATCAAGTAATGGATGGCAGTGATCTTATTAATCTTATTAATCACTGACCTGGCATTGCACAGCAGCACCTTCAGGTCATGTGGGTCTCCCTTGCTGATTCCAGTATCCATCTGGTCAAGACCAGACCCGGAGGCAGGGATAGTCTTCAAACAGTGACTTAGGATGCCCACTTGAAGGGTGGCAAACTGATTACCAGCCCCTGTCCTTGGCTTACTGGCCCAAGTGCTCTGACATGGAGCCCCCTCTGCTGGAGATGGTTGGCTTTAGGTAGGAGGCAGCAGGGTTCCTGGCTCTTGTCATAGCCTAGTGCCTCCTTCCCTCATCTGGAACTGCTGGCATAACAGCAAAGAGAGAAAGAACTAGTAGGTGCCCAAAATGATGCCTGCATTGAATTTGTAATAATATATTTAACTGAATACTGAATAAAATATTTAACTGAATTTGTAATAATATATTTAACTGAATGGAAGGCAAACCAAAACCAAACCAGAGTTCACTGCTTCTGTTGTAGTGTGGACTGCTAGTTAATGCAGTGATGGCTAATTTGTGGCCCTAAAGAATTTACTGAACTACAGCTTGCATAATCTCTAGCCATTGACCACACTGGCTTAGGTGGATGGGAGCAGTAGTCCAGAAATTTCTAAAGGGCCAAAGGTTAGTCAACCCCAAGGTGATGCATGCCAGGATCTCTCTGATGAAGCCTACATGTGATGGAAAGGGAAAGGGAATTCCTTTCCCCCTTATGTGGCTGAGTATGGGTGCTAAGTGTTGTACTGGAACCTGAGATGCCCGGGTTCAAATCCCCACTCAACCATGAAGCTCAATGGGTGACCTTGCTGGGTCACTGCCTCTCAGCTTAATATCCCTCACAAGGTTAAATGCATAAGAAAAGAACCATATAATCCACTTTGTGCTCCTTGGAGAAATGGTGGGCTATAAAGGCAAAAAATAAATAAATGCTAATTAACACAAGAATGTCATTCCTTGGAGTGACCAAGAGTAAGTGAGAAGATTCAGCTCACCTATGTTGGCATGCAGAGCACCAGAGGAACAGAATTCAGTATCATTGCAATCTAGGTTCGTGCTATTTTCACATGAGGTACTCATTTCATGACAGTAGTCACATGTAAGAAATGCAGCTGCAGAAAGGAGATAGAGGTTGGTGGAAGAGATTTCTTGAGATGGTAAAGTACTATCATGTGGAAGAAGGTGTCCTTCTTTCTAAGGAGGTGGCATGCAAAAGGGTAGATGTGTTAGCTGCAATGTTCATATTAATTATTGGGTGACATATTTAGCCAATGCAACCTTCCCTTCCATAGAATGGCTTCTTAGAGTACCCCTCTATGCACCGGCTGAAAAAAGAAATAGGAAAAGGAACATAAATATCTCAATCATGATGCATGCCAATGATTTTATATTGTGAAGTACCCTGCTTCATGGTGTGAAAGCCTATCTATAAAGAACACAGAGCACAGTCAAAAGTAAAAAATGGTGTTTAAAGCAAGAAACTACAGAAGAAATCTGCTCATTTATATACCTAGGTGTATTCGATAGTGAAAGCCTCTCTAGGAAGAGTCATATTGAGGTAGGGAAAGTCAAAGCACCAAAAACCAAAGAGGTATTAATGAAATTCTATTACAGTGAGAGAGGGTAGCTGAATGAAGCTGTCCCAAAGATAGTTGGTAGCAAAATGCTTACTGAAATGCTCTATGGCACTGAAATCTGGGGGTCGGAGTCAAACTCCATTAAAGTTTTCGAAACTGTGCAGAATAAAAATGATTTTGAAACTATACGCTCTACCATCTGTAATATCAGCAGCTTTTATTTCTACAGAATCTAGGTTGCCAACAATTAAGGCAAGAGTGGAATGTGCTCAGTTAAAGTTTTTTTTTTTTTTTTAATTGCTTCTATGCCACTGAAACATTTTCCTTTTTTTTTTTTGCAAAGTATTTTTATTAAAGATTTTTTTTTTCCGTATATTACAACAAAACACACTTCAAATTAACAACATAATTTCCCATTCTCTACGTATACTCCGCCGAGTATTTGGACCTCCATCCCTTTTTACCCCGGTTTTTACTATCTCACTTCATTCTTACGCCTTACTTTTATCTATACGTCAACATTACTTTACCATATGTTACTTCTCAAATATAATTTTTCTGTTACATTACAAGTACACTTTTCAGATCTGTGTGTGTTCCCATATCTATACAATATTTTTTAATATACTCCATAAACTTACTCCAATCTAAACAGAGCATCTGGTCTTTTTGATTCCTAATTCTACCGGTTAGTTTCGCCAAATCTAAGTACTCAGTTAGTTTAATTCTCCATTCTTCCACACTCGGGACTTCTTCCACTTTCCATTTTTGAGCCCACAGGATCCTCGCGGCCGTTGTGGCATATAAAAATAATCTTCTATCTTCCCTTACCACCTCATCTCCCACTAGGCCGAGCAGGAATGCCTCTGGTGTTTTCGGGAATGTATACTTCAACATCTTTTTAAGTTCATTATAGATTAGTTCCCAGAAATCTCTAGCCTTCTTACAACCCCACCACATATGATAGATGTCACCTTTTCCCCTTTTGCACTTCCAACATTTATCATCCTTTACTCTATACATTTTCGATAATTTGGTCGGGGTTATATACCAGCGATATACCATCTTCATAATATTCTCTTTAAGAATTGTACACGCTGTAAACTTAATATCAGCCACTGAAACATTTTCCTGTGCTGGAATGGAATTGGGGGCCAAGTTGGTTTTGGTGATTGTTAGGTTTAATCTGAAATCAAGCTAGAATTTAGCTTGTTGGCTTCTCTGGTATCTTCTCTCTCTTACATCATGGGTGTTAGCTTATATTATGGATGTCTGCTCTGTATTCTTTTATTAATACCATTGCTACAAGTTTGTCATGGCCTTTGGCTGGTGCAATAAAGTTATGAACTATACGTGAAATGCTCATTGCTGCTCCAGTACTTGAGATTTTCTCCCACTCCATCTCTCACTCACAGACTATTTCCCCATTACTTGACTCTTGTCTTCGAAGGGAGCCTGGCTTAGGGAACACTTACTAATGGCAAGGGTATTAGAGAAGCAGGTAATGGTTGGTACAAACACACACACACACACACACACACACACACACACACACAGAGAGAGAGAGAGAGAGAGAGAGAGAGAGAGAGAGAGAGAGAGAGAGAGAGAGTTACCTTTTAATCAGGGTAGTTTATATCGTGTATATTTTAAACTTTCTGAACTTTAACAAACATGCAGATTTCTCTTGTTGCTGTTGTTTTCTAAATAGCACAGAAGCCATTTGGGAATGAGCAATACATATATTAATGAATAAATAATAATATATTCTAGATTGAATGGCTATCCTAAGTATCCTGGAAACTGTAGCCTTCACTTATTAGTATGGTTAATCAGATTCCTCCGTCACAGAAATAAATGTTTGCAACTGACTATACTTGGTCACCAAGGCTTAAGTGCTTAAACTCTTGAGTTTACTCTCCTTGGTAAGCCAGCAGTCCTGACTCTCTATTATGCTGATATCCTGTCTTCACTCATATTCCTGCCCAAGGAGAAAACATTTCTGGAGTCATCAGCAGATGACAAAAGGAATCCCATTCTATTGGTTCCTACTTACCTGAAGAATGCAGGGCCAAGAAGAGGCTCAGAAGTGTTTTCATCATTTTTGAAAGACCTGAACCATTTTTTAACAATGTAGATTTTATTGGTTTTCATAAACGTATAACAACAACAAAAATCACTAAGCAGCTACACAAAATCAGAATATGCCACCTTTTCTGCAATTTCTTCAGCTACCACATAAGTATTCATCTTTTTCAGGGTGAGTTGTTATGAAAGCTGCACCTCTGGAAATGCCCAGCTTTGCACAACTCTTAAAGGTTAAAGAGTTGAGTTGGAGCCTAGATTATGTTTGTTCATGAAAGAGAGCATACAGAGAGTTCAATGTTACTTTAAGATTGGAAGCCCTTTTGTAGTTGCATGACATCTTTCGCCAGATCTACTGCAGCACAAATAAGCTTTTCAGCCTGGTAAAACATCCAGGGTATTAGGTCCAGGTTAAGTCAGAGGCCGCTTGCTCCCATATGAATTTCACCAGCCTTCTAAACCTGTTTCTGTAGGCTTACCGTCTCTCTGCTCCATAAATTATGCTAGGTGCATGGATATGAGGGGCTGGACCTCTTCAGAGGTTGCACTATTATTTTGGAATTGGAATGTTTCTGAAATGGGAAATTCCCAGCCCTTTACAGAGGTTTGGGGATTCATAACCGGGGTCTTCTACATGCAAAGCAGCATTGAACTAACAACCCCCCCCTGAAATGCATTTTAGTGCAAATTGTTGCATTTTGGCTGAGACCATCTTCATAGATAGTGTACTCTAAATATTCCTCCAACATGTTGGGTCAATAGACTTGTTTATGACAGTCTCTCCACAATATGATAACCCTGTTATGTGACCTGGTCCTTCTCTGATTATCATTTTAATTATTTGAAAAACTTGTATTCCACTGGGTTATATGATGTATCCATTAATTATGTGGTAAGAAGTTTACATTTCATAAAATAAAACAACCCAATCCAAATACACAAGTAATTAGAGACCGTGGGAAAATCAATCAGAAGTGCCAACCAGGAGTCTGAAAATGACTGTGCGCCAGTGGCGGAGCTTCATTCTCCAACACTGGGGGTGGGGAGCAGGCATGGGCGTGGCAGGGCACACATACTGGGGGCAGGGGGCGCCGCCCGCAGGTGCATGGCGCGCGTTCTGGGGGCAGAGCATGCCACCCGCAGGGGCATGGCGTGCATTCTGGAGCAGCCGTGGGCAGGGGGCAGCCTTGATGGAACCACCCGGGATTACGGCAATGGGGGCGGTGCGCTCCCATCGTCCCCACCTTCTTCCGCCCCTGCTGTGTGGAACTTAGACATGCATTGACACACTGAATGGCCGTTCTGACAATAAGGAAAACATTGTGCATGCAGAGTAGCCCAAATGTGGGGATACAAGTTAAGTCCCATAGAAGTCAAGAGCTGGTACAAGAAGATCGTTTGAGTTTTGCACTGATTTTCAGGAGGGCTGTGAATGTGTTTACTGACATGCATTGCTGTGAAATTAATGCTGGGAGTGAGTGGAAGAGGGGTCCAGAAAATCTTCATGGAATTTCCACACAATTGTATGAATGAGTTTTGAATTTCCCTGTTAAATGTGAAGTTTCTGAGAAACTCACATTTCCATTTGCATCTCTTCCAATCCGCACTGCAGCAGTTCTTGCTAAGTGGCCCTGATGCCACGTTGGATATTAAAGACGTGTATTATCTGTCAAAATTACTTTGTGTTTCTGAAAAACAAATTATCTGATTACAACACTAAATTTAATAACCACAATGTGCACAATTAAATGTGAGCTTAAATGTAGCCATACCTCTGCAGCTCAATGCCCTTTATAACAGCTTAATTTGAACACTTAGTAGTTCAGCTGAACCGTCATGGGTCACTTTATATCAGCTTTTTGACACTTTCTCTTTTCAGTTAATAGTATTTAAGGTGCCAAAAGGTGGTTGGCTACATTCAGTGCAAAGGACCTTATCTTCTACCACTCTGGTGAGCAATGCAAATAAGAGATCAAATAGAGGGTTTGAGGATAGCACATCTTATCATATCTTAAATGACAATTCACTATTCTTCTGTGTTGCACTTATGCTGTAAAAAGTTAATTTTATGTTCGGAAAGACATTTCCAGCAACCCTTGCATGGTTAAACCAACCTCTTTAGTCACTCCCACGTTTTTCTTAGCTACAGCTCTTTATCTGTTTTATATTCCATCCCAGATATCCAGCCATGCTATTTTATTTACAGTTTCTTTCTTTCATGAAATGTGTGCACTGCTTGATTGTGAAAATTCTCAAAGCAGTTTGCAGAAAGGTAAAACAATAAGATCACGGTGAATTCACAACCCTACTCTAAAACAGACATATTTAAAATGCTGAAACAGATCATTACAATTTTGCAAACATCTGAGTAGTCTTGTCGGAACAGGAATATTTTTAGCAGGGGCTGAATAGAGTACAGTGAGGACGACTGCCTGATCTTGATGCTAGAGAAGGTATTGGCAAGTGATCCTGTCTAGCAAGTGAATTCATTTCCTGAAATGCTCCCCTTTAAAATTCTACCACTTAATGGCACTCCCACTAAAAGTGGAAATATGTTTAATTTTTCTCATATAATATGAGAAATTTCTGAATGTATTTCCACCCACCCATAAATTTCTATTCTTGGACAGCCCCACCACAAGTGATGGCACATCTGCCTCTAACTAAAACCTCTCCAACACATTGGCTCTATCCAAAAGTAATATGGACAATTGCCCTGCTATTCTATACCACCTATGTATTACCTTGATGTCCAAGGAGCTATGGGAAGTTTCTGAGACATTGATGGATAGAGCAATATATTGATGCTGATGCAGTGCCCCTATGTTTCCTCTAACTCGGTATGGGGTCTAACTTGGTTCAAAGAAGCATATACTTCTTTCTGATCTTCCAGGCCCCAGATCAAAGGACTCAAGGTACGGCACAGGTGTCTACCTAGGTAGCAAAGCTGGAGAATAGCTCAGGGATACTGAATGGTGCCAGGGACACAGCGATATGCACTGAATAATGGACAATGGAGCCAGAGTCATTAGAGTGAGCTGTTATATGCCTTCTGGAACATTATTTCTCTTTGTTCAAAATGAACCAAGCTTATTATTCGCACATGCTTGAAATTCCATATTCAGTGCCAACAGCATTCATATGTTCCACGTCTCTCTAACTAACCTTTGGTGTCATCTGCGTTCACTGGGAATCTCTCCAAACAAAGCACTCAGGCAGAATTTCTTATCGTTATAGGAAAAAGTAAATATTCTTAAATGTTGTCAAACCAATTGTTAACATCATTTTATTAACACCTGCTTCTTCTGAAAGTTGTTCAGGGCTGACTAAAATACTGCCCATCTCTCCATCCATCTGTTCCCTATGCATTTGAACTCTTCTTGAGACATTGATGTCAATTTGGCACAACAATTTTCAAGTTGAAGAAGCCAGATTTACTTCATGTTTGGTTACCATCAGATGCCATTTTGAATAAAAATGCAATGCCAAACATTTCCAAATTGCACTGATCACTTCATCACACAATTTGGCATGATGGTTTCTGGAGTGAGGAGTGGTGTTGTGGTCTACATTTGGAAACCATCAGATGTCATTTTGAGTCAAGATGGCAGGCTGAATATTTCCAAACTGCACAGATTTAGAAGCTTCTAAAGTTATCATCACACAATTTGATGTGATGATACCAAAGACTTCTGAGTGTGTTCTTGTTGTTGAAAAGTGTTGGTTGACACTTTGAGTCTCTCCCTGTTTCTTCCACTGTCCTCTCACTCCGTTATACTGCGAAGATGAAATGATACTTGAAGAGTGCTATGGTGACTTCACCTGGCAACACATTACGGGTGCAACTCATGCTGCTCTGAGTCCCTCTGATACCAGTGCATACAACTTGGAGTGATTTTAGAGGAAATAGCTATCAAACCTCTGGCACCTTTCTTAGAAAAAAGATGGAAGCATAAATGGAAGATTTTATTTTATTTCTCTCAAAATCAAGTTGGAAATCCATGGCAATTACAACAGGAAAAGGGAATGGAAGGGACATAACTGGGTGTGAATGAATACATAATAAGTACAGAACTATGGGATATTATTTTTATATATTATCACAGTGGAGAAACAACTGTGGATAAAGATGAAAATATTTATTATTGTTTAATATGGAGGAATGGTTGTTGAAGTTATTAGAGGTAAAGTTGTTATGTTTGATTAGAGGAAAATCTATGGCTGACATTTAATGATGATGATGATGAAACCATTTTGGGACTTTTGTGGAAAAAGGAAAAGGAATTGATCTATTTGGGTCAGAAGACTTTGAAAATATTACCTAACAGAAAGTAGAACAGTGGACAATTTCTTCTGACAGACCTATTTCAATCTGTCTCACAGTGTCTGTCAAATTTGTCATTACAATTATATGTCTTATGGTGGAGACATATTTCCCCCTTTATAGAGGACAGGTCTGTATTTTATGAACTGCCAGGGCACAATTGTCTCTTTCAAGGAGTCCTTGATTTGAAAGCTTCTCTGGTCCAGTTCTGGTTTAAAGATGAAGAACAACAAGAAGAGAGAATACAGGCTTTCCATCAACCATTAGACTCAGGAGAGCTAAGGGCTGGCACACAGTTCAAAATTAAGTCTTCACCACCATAGTGAGATGCATTTCTGGATTATAAATTTGAAATGATACATACAAATCTAGGATTGCCATATCTTGAAGAGCAAAAATGAGGCCAGCCCAAGCCACTGCCAAACCCGAGCTAGGGAAGGAGGCCCACATGTCTCCTTCCCCAGCTCAGGTAGGCAGTGGCCATGGTGTGTAGAGCGCCTATGCCAGTGTGGCTTTCCCCCCAGCTCGGGCTGGTAGCAGCTGCAGTGTGCGGAGCAGCCCAAGCCCAAGCCCCAAGCTGCCTGAGCCTAAACCCCAAGCCCAAGCTGCCCAAGCTGTTGCTAGCCAGAATAATAATAATAATAATAATAATAATAATAATAATATCCTAAAATCTGGGCATTTCCTTTAAAATGAAAAAATACACCAGGATGGGCAAGTTGACCCCAAAAGGAGGACAAATCTTGGTTTCCCCCGACATATGGCAACCTACAAATCAGCATGTATAAATATTATACACACCATTGATTTCTATTTTGGAGATATATTTCCTCTGTCTTGCCATAAAGAAGTGACCAGCCTAATGACTGGCTGACAGATCACCAAATAAATATATGTTACAGGACAGAGGCACTTTCATCTGGATGTTTCTTTTCTGTGCTACCATCTGAATTTAGCCGTAGAAGGAAGTATGCTCACCTTTCCCGGCGAGCGACATTACGGACAGGTATCCGGGATCCAACAGTGATCTGACGGAGAGTGTCATTCTGGCAGAGGGAGCAGCAGTGTCATTCTGGCCTCATCATTGGCGCTGGATGGGGTCACACTCTGTTTGGCCCCACTGAATGGCATCTCCTCTCTGACCCTTCCACCGGATCTCCCAACCCACCCGCCCTCTTTTCATGCTGTGCACTGAAATGACATTGCTATGGACAGCTGTTGGACACCATATTGTTGGGGACGGGTAGGATTTTTTTTCTCCACTTGGCAAATTGGCATCAACCATTTGTTTTATTGCCTGCATGGTAGCAATAGACACAACTTTGTAAGGTTATGCATTGGGTAAGCCTTTGTTTGAATGGAGGGGAGGTTGTAGCCTTCGTCTGCCCCTCCTCACAAAGGGATCCCGGGGTTTGCATTCTGTCCAATGCCTGGACGTGGACTAGGGCCAAATCACAAGCCCAACAGGGAGCCCTCAGGGGGTCCCTATTTGATGTAAGTCATAGGGCTCCCCCTGTTGGTGGTTTGCCCTGCAGACAGGAGGAAGACAATATAGCCTGGCTTCACACAATGCCAAACCAAACCACCTTCATCTCTAAACAATAAAGCTATGGCCTATTTGAATGTATAAACCAAAATAATTGTGTCTGTGTAAATATTGTCCATAAAGGTCACAGGGCCTTGGCATGCAAGTGGGGCTGAACAAAATAACATACAAATTCTCATATTTTACTTCAAATGCCCTTTCTCTTCTACACATTCTGCATATATAAAACATAAAGGGTAAAGGTAAAGGGAACCCTGACCATTAGGTCCAGCTGTGACCGACTCTGGGGTTGCGGCACTCATCTCACATTATTGGCCAAGGGAGCCGGCGTACAGCTTCCAGGTCATGTGGCGAACCAGAGCAGCGCACGAAAATGCTGTTTACCTTCCCGCTGGAGCGGTACCTATTTATCTACTTGCACTTTGACATGCTTTCAAACTGCTAGGTTGGCAAGAGCAGGGACCAAGGAACAGGAGCTTACCCCATAGCGGGGATTCGAACCGCCAACCTTCTGATCGGCAAGCCCTAGGCTCTGTGGTTTAATCCACAGCACCACCCGCGTCCCATATATAAAAGATATATATATATATAACATAAAGATATAGAATACAGATTCAATGTGCCAGAAGAGTTTATTTTTCATTATGAATTTCACCAATTGTGAAAAAGAAAACCCATGAGGCCTGAGCTCATCCTCTCACCACTAGGCTCCCAATTTCTTCTGCAGCTACCATGAATGGTGGAGTTAACAAGGAGGAGAGCTTTGCTGTCTTGTATCTACCCTTCAAGGTCAATTTGCTTTGATGATATCGCAGCATTCCAGCATTTTGCTTTAATTCCTATGAGTAACAGGTCACCATATTTAATTTTTTTCCCATCAAGGGCACACAAGTCTTCAGTTGCACAGCCTTTGAATTCGAGAGCATTTGCTGAGTGACTAAGATCTGTGTAATAAAAAGGAGAAGCTTTGCATGAGTTCTTTATCGGGGCCTTGGGGATAAGGATGACAGTGTTTATTAAAGCTCAGTGTGCTTACCACCAATGCACTATGATTAATCTGACAGTCAACTATCACTAGTGCATGCCTTGGGAACCTTACATTGCGAGCCAAATTAAGCCCACCAGGTGGTCTAATGTGACAATTTAACCAAAGCAACAGCCACTTGACTTGCACCAGCATTGTAAAATATCAGAAGTGGCAGGTAATTTCACTGCTGCAGCAGAACAATTGGGAATCTTGGAAACTACCTGAACTCTGAATCATTTGCTTGAGAGGAGGGCTTGCAATCACAGCCAATCAGCTGAAACCCTTGTTCAAACCAACGTTTGCTTCCAATTTCCAGCAGCTAAGTGGCACCAACAGGAAGCTGTGCTGGCATTGGGATAAATTTCTCAATATTACAGTTGATCCCTGCCAAACACAGAGCCTGTAAGCTCCACTTTTGGCAGGGACCTTCCTTGTCAGTCTGGCTTCAGTTTGTGCTGTGCTGCAAAAGAAGAAAGGAGAGAATTGGATTGTTGTTGTTGTTGTTCAGTCGTTCAGTCGTGTCCGACTCTTCGTGACCCCATGGACCAGAGCACGCCAGGCACGCCTATCCTTCACTGCCTCTCGCAGTTTGGCCAAACTCATGTTAGTAGCTTCGAGAACACTGTCCAACCATCTCATCCTCTGCCGTCCCCTTCTCCTTGTGCCCTCAATCTTTCCCAACATCAGGGTCTTTTCTAGGGAATCTTCTCTTCTCATGAGGTGGCCAAAGTACTGGAGCCTTTACCTCAGGATCTGTCCTTCTAGTGAGCACTCAGGGCTGATTTCTTTAAGAATGGATAGGTTTGATCTTCTTGCAGTCCATGGGACTCTCAAGAGTCTCCTCCAGCACCATAATTTGATTGCTTGCTGATTATTTGCTTTGAATTTGAGTTTCCTGGCTAATACTATGGTGATGCATTGTGAACAGGAAGTTACCCTTCTGCCACAGTGCTATTTTTCTAGAAAAAGAGGTGCCAGAACTCAACATGAATGCCTCCCTTGTTCTCTTAGAATGGCAATGGGGTTCACCTGAGAGTTGCTGGAAATGAATTCTGGCTGAAAGAAAGCCGTGGTCTCCCACCCCATGTATTTTGCTACACTAAGGCAGCAGTTCTTTTGCACACTTGTGATGCAGTAAGATTCAATAAACACAGTGCAACTTATTTATGAGGAAAGATGAACAGAGGTGCACTGGTAGGACCCTTCTTTCTCCCAGCCTCCTTTATTTTAAATGTTTGGCCAAGGTGGGTGGGTGCACACAGTCCTCCTGGAACAGCTCCCAATGACACATACTGCTGTGAGGAGAAGCCGTGATGTGCTGGCTGGTCTTGCACCCTCCCTTGAAGCCCTCTGCTCTGATGTGCCATGTGCATTCGAGGACAACGGTGTTCTGTAAGGAATGTGCTGTCTTTTTTTAGGCTCCCCAGTCTCACACATGTTAAAACCCTGCACATGAGTGAGCCTGTCCCCTCTGGTTGTTTTGCAATTCATGTGGGCATAGTTTGGAATTCAAAACAGGACTAGAGCATCGTCCTTTCCCTCAGAGAAATAAATCAAAGCTATACACAAATATCAGTCATTGCTTTTCTGGAAATGAGAGACAGAAGCAGGCAATATTACTCACATGTAACACCACTATAATAGTAAATGCACTTGGTCTCATTGGCAAGGCAGCTGACAGTTCCCTGACGTGGGCAACCTTTTTTGGCTGATGGATTAGTGAAGCTGAAGCAGGCTGGGCACTCTAGACCATTGGGGGAAAGATCTTCACGTGGTGGAACTACCAAAGCAATAACCTACAGTCAGCATATGGATACACCTCATTCCCCATTCTCTTTATTGTACCTTTATTTTGATGTTTTTTCATGTCTTTTAGTAACTTTTGACCCTAGCTGGACATTCTACCTCCACATCGTGTCCTACATTTGCCACCAATTTGCAGAACAGGCATGTCTTCTGAGCATCTATAAAAATATTTTTGTCTTTCACCTTTTGTCATGCACACTGTTTTTTTTGTGTATTTCTGGAGTTCTCACTTGGTAGAAATATATCAGGCAAGCTATCTGCCCTCTGATTCTAACTCTCTGTATCTGAAAGTACAGACAGCTGCATTCTCTTGGATGTAATCTCTCTCTCTCTCTCTCTCTCTCTCTCTCTCTCTCTCTCTCTCTGTGTGTGTGTGTGTGTGTGTGTGTTTGTGTGCAAGCAAGCAAGCAAGCAAACAAGCAAGCAAGTAGTGGACAGGCCCAGAATCCAAACTGGGGAGAGCGATCCCAAATTTTCCATATTTCTACTTCTCTTCCGTCAGCCCCACCAACTACCTGTATGAAATGTGACAGATGTAAGTAAGGAGGTGATCATCTACTCCACTCATTCCAGATTCAAGGATAAACCATAGATACTTCTTAGACCCTTGCAACCTGCATCTGAATGGACCAAAAGACAGAATTCTATACTTTTCTTGTAACTAATTGACACTTATATCATTGGTTCATACAGTGCTTTTTCGTGGAAAAAAAGGGGGGGGGCTGTAACTGTGTCCGGTGCCTGCTATAAACATTGAGACAAGCCTATCCATGTTTAGACAATAGATGCAAGTTTTAATATGCTTTTATTTTATTGTTATTTTAACTTTTTTGGATTTTTATTTTTATTTTTTTACAATCAAGCAGTGTATAAATTTAATTAAATTAAGTGATGTGTCAAAGGATTTCTAACACTTCTACATGTCTACTCAGAAGATACTCCAAGGAGGCATCAGGTTCCAGGATCCTGTCTAAGACTCATGCCTGTTTTCCCAGCTGTCCAGCTTAGGAAAGGAGGTGATCTGATGGGGTCCCAGAGCCCTCCTCTATCCTTCCCCCAAAAAGGTGGCAGAACTATTTTCCAGCATATTCTACCAGAAAAAGCACTGTTTTTATAAGCCCTCAACCTTCAGAGATGCAGATACTCACGGTGGAGAGGTTCCTTGTTGCACTCATTTGTTTTGCAGCAGTAGACCTTCAGCTGGAGGAATTTACCTTGATCTGTACTGAAGCTGTAATCACCTGAGTGGCAAAAACTGGAATGAATACATCCCTGGAAAGTTGACATTTCATACTTTGGAACTAAAAAGAACAAAAGGAAAGAAATTACAAGATCTGCAAAAAAAACTCTGGTTAATTCCATATATATATATATATATATATATATATATATATATATATATTCAATGATACTTCCCTTTAACTAAATTTTATTCTTCAGTGAGAAACTACATAATCTCTTCCTTTAAATTCCTGGGAGTCCATCTTAGTGAAGACCTTACTTAGAAGGTCAATGCAGCCCAGGAAGGCCCAACAGAGACTTCATTTCCTTAGGGTCTTGCGAAAGAACAATGTTAGAGAACAACTGATGATTTCCTTCTATCAGTCCACGATATAAAGTGTTCTCTAATACTGTATTACTGTGTGGTACGCTGGTTTGATAGCCATGGACAGAAAGTCCCTACAGAGGGTGGTGAAGACAGCACACGACATTATGGGCTGTCCCCTGAGTCTGCTAGACGTCATCGCAGGACATCGTTGCCTCAGAAGAGCGAGGAACATTCTCAGGGATGACTCACATCCTGGCCAGCACCTTTTTATTTATTTATTTTAAAAAAAATAATATTTATTAATTTTACAATTTTATAAGCACATCACATCATGTTAAGGTTAAACTTTTACATGCTTCCCCCCTCTCACCATGGGAAGCCTTAAATCATCCCCCCCCCCTCACAGGAGTCACCCATTCATTATACATTTAACCTTATTATTATTATTTCATAACATTGCTTGTGCCTGGCCCTATCTCATAGGCCTGGCGTTCTAATTTTCCTCAATTTCATCATCTTGTGACTTCCTCGCCTCCCCGCCTTCGGCTTCCTGTTGAATTTTGTTTTCAGGTTCATCTTATCATATTGCAATATCATCTTATATTTCATCGACATTAAAAATTAATACCTAATTTCACGCTTTGGCATCTAACTATTTCTACTTCATCGCCTCCCCTGCCTCCCCCTAGCCTCTGGGCATCCGGCCATTTATCCTTTACATATTCATTGTAGACTAACATTTTTTTTATCACATTCATATCATTTACCATGTCCATATTCATTGTCCTTTAAGCCATAACCAAAAAACCTTTCTCGGAGAAAACCCCATTGCCCTTCACCCCTCACCCCTTCTTTCCTCAATCCAGAACCACCAGCTCTCTTGCTGCTGCGGATCTTTACCCTCCTTTCCAGTCCGCAGTTGTTTCCTCATTGAGTCTTTCTTTCTTTTTGTATGTTCCTTCTTCCATTTTACTTTTTCCTTCTTTCTCTTAGCTATTCCAGTTGTTGTACATCCGGTGCGTTTTCCCCGAATAGTTCCTTTTGTTTTGGTTCCTTTATTTTTCCTTCTTATCTTCTTAACCTTGACATGGCTTTCTCCTTGTACTTCCTCCATCAAGTCCTTTTGCCCATCTGGCATACTGTCATTTTCATTTTCGCTTTTCCAAATCTCTCTGAATGCTCTAAGATCCTTTCTCATTTCCTCCAATATGGCTAGTGCCTTTCTCATGGTCAAAGTGAAATCTGACGCCATTGTCAAAGTCAAAGTCAAAGCCTCCCCAATTCACAAATAATCCAAATTTATATTCCGTCAATTTTGATTCCCTTTCTTCTCCGAATTCCCCCAAAGCCAGGGGAACGCAGGGTCGTGCAACTCCGTAGCAATAAGTTCTCTTTGCTTACTTGTTGCTAGCCTCGGCAACAAAGTTCCCTGTTTCTTTGTGCCATCCGCATGGGACCGACCTCCATGTTTGGAGTCCCAGCGGCATGGTAATTAAGTCCAAATAGTTTTTTTTACTCACTCTTCTTGTCCAAATCTTCATTTTCTCTGGAGGAATCGAAGCGCTCGGAGCGAGCGGTCCCGCAGCTTGGCTCGACAGGGGTTTTTCGGTCCAAAGAGCTCTGCCTCCCCCCGCTCTCTCTCGGCAGCCCTTGCTGGGGTCTACCGGGGAGCAGGGAAGGCGTGTCGAGCTCGGCCGGACCCTTAGGTCCCGGGATGCCCCTCCCAGGATTTTTGGGGGTCGCTGCGCTGTCGCGATCACCCCTTTGCCCGGTCGAGTCGGGGAATGTCAGAGCGACATGTCCCCCCGACCGCTCACTCCGGCGCCTTGACCGGAAGTCTGGCCAGCACCTTTTTAATCTCCCGAGGGCAGGAGATATAGAAGCATGATAAGCCGCACCAACAGGTTAAAGAACAGTTTCTACCCGTGGGGCGTGAGGCTGCTGAATGGAAGACAGCAACATTGCAGCTGACGTTTGGGGTTGGTGGTCGTATGACAGCACATAGATTGTAACAAGGACTGAGAGATTGTGGGGGTAGGGGGGTCGTTTAATCTCACTGTAAACATGTGGTACAGTGACAATAATATATTTCTATTATTTCTAATGCACAGTTCTTGAACCAAGAAATAAATGAAAACACAATTATCCTTCAAAATCCATAAACCTCTTATCTTTCCCAACCAAACAGGGCATACAAATATGCAAATATTAAGGAAACATGAGCATAGAAACAGCGGGTGGTATTGAATGCTAGTCCAATTCATGGGAGACCCAACATAGGTAATGATTGTAGCTGACTTAGGGTCAATTATTTCAATTGTTTACTCTGAGTAGGATTTAGTTGAATGCAACCCAGCTACATGAGTTAAAACAACCAACAGAGTTACTTTGTATTAGGCGAAATGGTTTGCAACTGCATGAAAATGTTTTTGAGGAGAAAATTGCTATTAAATGGTGGCACATTTTAATTAGTTATTTTTCCTTCCTTCCTTCCTTCCTTCCTTCCTTCCTTCCTTCCTTCCTTCCTTCCTCCCTCCCTCCCTCCCTCCCTTCCTTCCTTCCTTCCTTCCTAGAAATCAAAGTTTGGGGGGAATGAGAAGTGAGAGTAACAAAAATTGACAAATTCACCTACACTTAGCAGAGACCGGAATAAATCTGTCTGTCTGGAAGATTCTAGTTGAAAGATGTAGCAGATGAAAAAGTCACCTGATTTCTCAGATGGGCATGAAGGCAAGGAGAGAACTGAAAGCTGAAACCTAGAAATGACCAATGTCCCAGGAACTATTGTGAAGCCAAGGGGCCATATAGCCCTTCGTTGTATTCTTAAATCACAGGATGCTCAGGATAAAATGAAGATGTGGCTGCTCTTGAGCCAACAATCCCATGAATCGCTCCAAAATTCACAGACAGTGAAGATGAATGGCTTAGTCTTAGTGTCATTGCACTCTGAGCTTCCCGCCACCCTGCAAAAATTTGAAGACAACAGGGGGTCTCTGAGCATGACATCATATCACACCTCTTCTTTCACAGGATGTTAGGAGGAGTAATGCAAGAAGGAGAGACAGGGTAGCTAGAAAACCTTTTCCCCTCTTGTAATATCTCATCTGGAACAGCTGGCACAACAGCAAAGAAAGAAAGAACTTGTAGGTGCCCCAAATGCCTGCAATGAATTTGTAATAATATATTTAACTGAATACCTTGCCTTATGATGGAAGGCAAACCAAAAACAAACCAGAGTTCACTGCTTCTGGTGTACTGTGGACTGCTAGTAAATGCAGTGTGGCTAATTTGTGGCCCTAAATGATTATTATTATTATTATTATTATTATTAATTTATTTGTATCCCACCCTCCCCAGCCAAAGCCAGGCTCAGAGCGGCTAACAACAGGTAAAAATAGCACAGTATACATAAAATCACACAGTCAATTAATTAAAATACATTCTAGAATCAATTCAGAATCAAAATAATGGCAACCATTCGGTTAGAGTTCTATGAAGATTACAGAAGGAGAGAGGGGGTCAGACTGTGCCTTGGCCAAAGGCCTGGCAGAACAGCTCCATCTTGCAGGCCCTGTGGAAAGATGTCAAGTCCTGCAGGGCCCTAGTCTCTTGTGACAGAGCGTTCCACCAGATCAGGGCCACAGCCGAAAAAGCACTGGCTCTGGCCGAGGCGAGTCTAACCTCCCTGTGGCCTGGGATCTCCAATATGTTTTTATTTGAAGACTTTAAAGGTCCTCCATGGGACATACCAGGAGAGGCAGTACCATAGGTACGAGGGTCCTAGGCCATATAGGGCTTTAAAGGTTAAAACCAGCACCTTAAACCTGATCCTGTACTCCACTGGGAGCCAGTGCAGTTGGTATAGCACCGGGTGAATGTGATCCTGCAATGAGGACCCCATAAGGAGTCTAGCCGCGGCATTCTACACACGCTGGAGTTTCTGGGGCAGTCTCAAGGGCAGCCCCACGTAGAGTGAGTTACAATAATCAAAGAATTTACTGAACTACAGCTTGCATAATCTCTATCCATTGACCATGCTGGCTGAGGTGGATGGGAGCAATAGTCCAGAAATTTCTAAAGGGCCAAAACCCCAGGCTGATGCATGCCAGGATCTCTCTGATGAAGCTTGCATGTGATGGAAAGAGAAAAGGAATGCTGGAGTAAGGTTATGTGGCTGAGTATGGGTGCTGAGTGTTGGACTACAAACTGAGATGCCAGGGTTCAAATCCCACTTACCCATGAAGCTCACTGAGTGACCTTGCTGGGTCCCTGCCTCTCAGTTTAACCTACCTCACAATATTAAACGCATAAGAAAAGAACCATATAAGCAACCTTGTGCTCCTTGGAGAAAAGTTGGGATATAAAGGCAATAAATAAATAATAAATAATGCTAATTTACACAAGAAAGTCATTCCTTGAAGTGACCAAGAGTAAGTGAGAAGATTCAGCTCACCTATGTTGTTATGCAGAGCACCAGAGGAACAGGTATGATTATCAAAGCAGTCTTTGCTTGATGGATGTTCACATGAGGTACCGGTACTCTTTCCTTTACAGTAGGTACATACCAGAGAAGTTGCTGCACAAAGGAGATAGAGGTTGGTGCAAAAGATTTCTTGAGATGGTAAAGTACTAGAATATGTCCTTCTTCTTAAGGAGGTGGCATGCAAAAGGGTAGATATGTGTTAGCTGTAATGTTTATATTAATTATTGCGTGCCATATTTAGCCAATGCAACCTTCCCTTCCATAGAGTGGCTTCCTAGTGTACCCCTCTAAGCACCGGCTGAAAAATAAATAGGAAAAGGAACAGAAATATATCAATCTTGATGCATGCCAATGATTCTATATTGTGAACTGCCCTGCTTCGTGGTGTGAAAGCCTATCTGTAAACAACACAGAAAAGTAAAAAATGGTGTTTAGAGCAAGAAGCTACAGAAGAAAGCTGCTCATTTATATACCTAGGTTTACAGGTAAGGTAAAGGTAAAGGACCCCTGGACTGTTAAGTCCAGTCAAAGGTGACCATGGAGCTGCTGCGCCCATCGCACTTTCAGGCTGGGGGAGCTGGCGTTTGTCCACAGACAGTTTTCGGGATCAAGTGGCCAGCATGACTAAACCACTTCTGGTGCAACATAGCACTGTGACAGAAGCCAGAGCACACAGTTTACCTTCCTGCCGCAGCAGTACCTATTTATATACTTGCACTGGCATGCTTTCGAACTGCTAAGTTGGCAGGAGCTGGGAGAGAGCAGCGGAAGTTCACCCCGTCATGGGGATTCAAACCACTGACTTTCTGATCAGCAAGCCCAGGAGGCTCAGTGGTTTAGACCACAGTGCCCCCCATGTCCCTTGGTGTATTCTTTAGTGAAACCCTCTCTGGGAAGAGTCATATTGAGCTGTGAAAGTCAAAGCACTGGAAACCAAAGGAGCAGTAATGAAATTCTATTACAATAAGGGAGGGCAGCTAACTGAACCTGTCCTGAATATACTTGGTAGCATGGTGCTTACTGAAATGCTATTTGACACTGAAATCTGGGGGGCTGAGCCAAACTCCATTAAAGTTTTAGAAACTGTCTTTTTTAGTTTGATTTATTTTGTGAGACAATATTGGCTTCTTGGAGTGCCCCTCTATGCACCAGCTGGGAAAAATAATAATAGGAAAGGGAATTAGATTGCTATATGTTGTTTTGATGATTGTAAGGTTTAATGTGAAATCAAGCTAGAATTGTCATGGCCTTTGGCTGGAGAAATAAAGTTATGAACTATATGTGAAATGCTCATTGCTGCTCCAGTACTTGAGATTTTCTCCCATTCCATCTCTCACTCACACCCCATTTCCCCATTATTGACACTTGTCCTGGAAGGGAGCCTGGCTTAGCGAACACTTACTAATGGCAAGAGTATTAGAGAAGCAGGTAATGTTTGGTGTGAATGTACACAAACATACAGACACACAGAGAGAAAATTACCTTTTAATAATAATAATAATATTTTATTATTTTTACCCCGCCCATCTGGCTGGGTCCCCCCCAGCCACTCTGGGCGGCTTCCAACAAACACTAAAATACATTAAAATATCACACATTAAAAACTTCCCTAAACAGGGCGGTTTATATGTTAGGGGTTTGTTATTGGATATTTTCACTATGGTGTACCGTATGTTTTAATCATTCTGGATTTTAACACAGATGCACATTTCTTTTGTTGCTGTTGTTTTCTAAATAGCACAGAAGCCATTTGGGAATGAGCAATACATATATTAATGAATAAATAATAATATATTCTAGATTGAATGGCTATCCTAAGTATCTCGGAAACTGTATCCTTCACTTATTAGTATGGTTATTCTGATTCCTCTGCCACATAAATAAATATTTGCAACTCACTATACTTGGTCACCAAGGCTTAAGTGCTTAAACTCTTGAATTTACTCTCCTTGGTAAGCCAGCAGGCCTTACTCTCTATTATGCTGATATCCTGTCCTCACTCACATTCCCGCCCAAGAAGCAAACATTTTTGCAGTTATCTAAAGATGATAAAAAGAATCCCATTGCACTGGTTCCTACTCACCTAGAGAAAGCAGGGCCAAGAGGAGGCATGTGCTCAGAAGTGTTTTCATCATTTTTGAAAGATGGGAGACTCAAAAGAGATGGACCAGGGTAGATAGATGACTGATGCAGGGATAGGCTTACATGGAGATATTTATAGGCCAAGTATTCATGCTGTGGGCAACATGTAGGAACAAATGGTTCAATGAGGTCTGGGAGTGGGGGCTGTGTGTTTGCCAAGAAGACACAGAGGGACATAGTGAAATTCAAAGCTCAGTGTTGAATTGGCTTAATTAATTCTCTTTCATTTCATTAGCTCATGCCAGACACTTCTCGGCATTTATATATATATATATTATTAATGTACAATTTAATTTGTAATGGCACCAAAGAAAGAATCTGGGGACTACAAAGGCAAGTGCAAAACCAAGATGCAACCTGCAAAGAACCCCCCCCCCCAAAATAATGTATTTTTCCATGTATAAGACTACCTATATATCCCCCCCCCAAAAAAAAAGTAAGTTTGAAATTGGGGGTCGTCTTATAAACAGAATGTTGCAATTACTTATTTCTTAATTTTGGGCTCAAAAAATAGGGATCGTCGTATACATGGGTGTGTCCTATAAACAGAAAAAATATGGTATTCCCCACCACAAGATTCCTCTTCTGAGAAGGAGGAAGGTGGGGATATTAGATTGTTCTTGGTAAGACATGGTAAGACTGTAAGCAAGGGAGTAGCCCTCAACTGAGAAGAGTAGCCCTCAGCCTTCAGCATCTAAGAAAACCCTTAAACCATCATGGCTTGCTATTGGATGGATGTACTGGCAGCTTCAACCAGTAAGACTGATTCTCCTGTCATGGAAGGGGTCACCTTCCCTTAGGGAAAAAGGGATCACAAGTGAGCTCAATTGCTGGTGTCAGTGACTCAGAAGTGTACTTGGTGAGAATTGAAACCTCACACAGCATGGAGCCAGCTGTTTCCACAACCAACACAAACATGACCATACTCTCAATCACTCTTCATCACTCTGAACCAGTCAAGTGGAAAGTACCAGGCAATGTGTAAAGTAGCAGTTGAGGAAGACATCGTTGGTGCAGCTGCAGATTAGCTCAAAGGCCATTAGTGCAGCCCAGCAGAGATGTAAGTTTGAGGTAGAAAGTAAAAATGTGTATGTGGAAGCAAAGGACAATGATCTTCCTTATGAGGAGGCCTCCACTATGCTGTTAAGCCATTTATTATAGAGATATATAGGAAGAAGAAAGTGGACAGAAATTGGTGTAGCTACCTTGCATTGAGTCTGGGCAAGGGAGGTAGTTGCAGAGAAGAAAACATTAGGCACACTGTGGAATTATTGGGTTTAGGACACCATTTAGGGATCAGCCAGTGCTTCGTTCCTGGTGGGACTTAGGGGTACACTTTAGGTCTCACATCCATATTCTGGGTGAATACTGGACAGTGGGACCAAGGTGCCTTTGCTAGGTTTACAGCCAAAGCTCACCCAGGAGTTGGTTCTTCTACTTCCATTGTTGGGGAGTGACAGTCTGTGGTTTTCTTATGAGCCTGGGAGTCTGTAGGAATGTTTCCCTACCAGCGCTATATAAACTCTTCAACTGCCTGTAGTTTCTTAATTATATTAAATTTGGTTTGCAGTTCCTTCAGGAGGTGGACAGGCCAGCCTAAGGCGTACTTTACTCCTCACAGTGTAGGCTTGGCTAGTCACATCAGGATTAGAAATCTTACACTACATTTTCCACATATGATTTGCTTCCCCCTATGCAATTCATGGTTCTTAAGTTATAATTTATAAAGATGCCTGTAGTGTTCATCCATTCCTGGGGAAAATATGACTGTGCAGGAATGGGGAAAGGGTAATTGGCTGACCATCGGCTGACCAATGAGAAGCCGGAGGAGGAGCTTAGGGGCTTTGAAGCCCTACCTAGAAGGGGGGGAGTTGACAGTTGAGAGAGTCGGTTGATTGAAGCAGTTGGTTGAGACAGTTGGGAGGTTGGAGTTGTGGTGGTTGTGAGGGTTGGTGGAGAGGTAGAATAGTGAGAATAGGATTAGGACAGGGTGGAGAGAGTGATGAATGTGTACCAGTGTAACTAATAACTGAACCTTGTTGAGTTCTAAAATAAACACTTGTTTCTTTGTTCAATTCAAAACCCTGACTGTGACAATGATTTATGGGGGGGGGGGATCCTGGTTGGTGGCAGCAGACCGCACAATGTCCGGGGACCTTGTGTGATCGCCACAATGCCCTACCTAAAAAAAAACCTTTTTTGTCTTGCTCCATTTCCATTCTCCTAATGCAATGGGTATAGAAACATACAATCTGCACATTTGAGACAGTATTGTTTCATGCAGCAGGACTCCTAAAAGTCTTTCATTTTCTTGGTTTTTTACCCCCTGTTTATTTTTAGGCTGACGGGTTTGTATTGGGAAATGGGTATATTTATCATGAGCCATTTCATTTGCCTTTACTCTTCTTTCATGTGGGGTCTAACTCGGTTGGATAGAGCATTTTTTTTTTTCATCTTCCAGGCCCCCGAAAAGCATGGCTGAGGTGACAAAGCTAGACATTGCTCAGGGTTATAGACAGGTACCAGGGGAAAAGTGATATTCCGTGAATATTGTTTAATGACTAGAAAGGGATTACCAAAAGCTGAGGTTCTGCAATTTCATTCCTCCTTGTTCCAGTTGCATCACATTGCTGGCAAAAAGTGAAGATACTTTGAGTAATCTGATCTGCTTGTCTTTAGCCACGTTGCGTTTAATTGAATCAAGCTAGTTGTTTACACCTCCTTCTCTACCCATTTTCAGTAACATCCTCACCTATATGCATTATATTTCTCTATTTCCTGGCAACCTTTATTTTTAGGTAGCTGAACCATTTTTTAACAATGTAGATTTTATTGGTTTTCATAAACGTATAACAACAACAAAAATCACTAAGCAGCTACACAAAATCAGAATATGCCACCTTTTCTGCAATTTCTTCAGCTACCACATAAGTATTCATCTTTTTCAGGGTGGGTTGTTATGAAAGCTGCACCTCTGGAAATGCCCAGCTTTGCACAACTCTTAAAGGTTAAAGAGTTGAGTTGGAGCCTAGATTATGTTTGTTCATGAAAGAGAGCATACAGAGAGTTCAATGTTACTTTAAGATTGGAAGCCCTTTTGTAGTTGCATGACATCTTTCGCCAGATCTACTGCAGCACAAATAAGCTTTTCAGCCTGGTAAAACATCCAGGGTATTAGGTCCAGGTTAAGTCAGAGGCCGCTTGCTCCCATATGAATTTCACCAGCCTTCTAAACCTGTTTCTGTAGGCTTACCGTCTCTCTGTTCCATAAATTATGCTAGGTGCATGGATGTGAGGGGCTGGACCTCTTCAGAGGTTGCACTATTATTTTGGAATTGGAATGTTTCTGAAATGGGAAATTCCCAGCCCTTTACAGAGGTTTGGGGATTCATAACCGGGGTCTTCTACATGCAAAGCAGCATTGAACTAACAACCCCCCCCCCCTGAAATGCATTTTAGTGCAAATTGTTGAATTTTGGCTGAGACCATCTTCATAGATAGTGTACTCTAAATATTCCTCCAACATGTTGGGTCAATAGACTTGTCTATGACAGTCTCTCCACAATATGATAACCCTGTAATGACACCTGGTTCTTCTCTGATTATCATTTTAATTATTTGAAAAACTTGTATTCCACTGGTTATATGATGTATCCATTAATTATGTGGTAAGAAGTTTACATTTCTTAAAATAAAACAACCCAATCCAAATACACAAGTAATTAGAGACCGTGGGAAAATCAATCAGGAGTGCCAACCAGGAGTCTGAAAATGACTGTGCGCCAGTGGCGGAGCTTCATTCTCCAACACTGGGGGTGGGGAGCAGGCATGGGCGTGGCAGGGCACACATACTGGGGGCGGGGGGCGCCGGCCGCAGGTGTATGGCGCGCGTTCTGGGGGCGGGGCATGCCACCCGCAGGGGCATGGAGTGCATTCTGGAGCAGCCGTGTGCAGGGGCAGCCGTGATGGAACCACCCGGGATTACGGCAATGGGGGCGGTGCGCTCCCATTGTCCCCACCTAATAATAATAATATCCTAAAATCTGGGCATTTACTTTAAAATGAAAAAATACACCAGGATGGGCAAGTTGACCCCAAAAGGAGGACAAATCTTGGTTTCCCCCGACATATGGCAACCTACAAATCAGCATGTATAAATATTATACACACCATTGATTTCTATTTTGGAGATATATTTCCTCTGTCTTGCCATGAAGAAGTGACCAGCCTAATGACTGGCTGACAGATCTCCAAATAAATATATGTTACAGGACAGAGGCACTTTCATCTGGATGTTTCTTTTCTGTGCTACCATCTGACTTTAGCCGTAGAAGGAAGTACGCTCACCTTTCCCGGCGAGCGACATTACGGACAGGTATCCGGGATCCAACAGTGATCTGACAGAGGGAGCGGAGAGTGTCATTCTGGCAGAGGGAGCAGCAGTGTCATTCTGGCCTCATCATTGGAGCTGGACGGGGTCACACTCTGTTTGGCCCCACTGAATGGCATCTCCTCTCTGACCCTTCCACCGGATCTCCCAACCCACCCGCAATCGACACAACTTTGTAAGGTTATGTATTGGGTAAGCCTTTGTTTGAATGGAGAGGAGGTTGTAGTGTTGTAAGAATATCAAGGTCATATATATATACCGGTATACACACACACACACACAAACACACACACACACACACACACACACACACACACACACACACATATATATATAAAATAAATGTTCATAAGTGTTCCAAGCAAACAAGGCCACACCGTTTTTACTCCCAAACTGACAAACTGTTTCTCTGCAAGGAAGGAGGGGGTGGGGGAACCTTCCCATTATCTCAGGAATTAAAAGTGATAATTCCTGGCATCCTGATGCCTGAGTTCCAGACATGGGCCATTTCCCTCACAAAGAACCCACCACCTAAAATGGATTTGGATCCTTAGCCCTGCATTAGCCCTGTCCGGTCAGGGCAGGAAACAAAGAAACCTTTGGTTTTGCTGAAATGTGTGTCTGGGAGGGGTCAAGGAGGGATGACATAGGTGTGAGAATTCTCAGGTTACCTCCTCTGACCCTCCCAATCTGTGATGTAGGTCTGATGTATCTGGGGTGGTGGTCTGAGGTTACACCCGTTCTGTGATGTGTGGATGATGCTTCTGGGGGTGGGCCTGGACTCCGAGGAGGGATTTTTGAAATGTCTTTATAAGAGCATGCGCTCCTTTGTTCTGGGTCTCTTCCCTGCTCACCTGTGTGGGAGGAAAGCACTCTGTTGCAACAGAGAGAGAATAAAGAGTTTGCTTCTCAATATCCTCTGGTTGGCCTCTGTAATTTACTCCTACCGATGGAGAACCTGCAAAGGGCACTTGTGTACCCCATAAGGGAATAAGGGCAGATTTTTGTTTATTTCAGTAGCCTTCGCCTGCCCCTCCTCACAAAGGGATCCCAGGGTTTGGATTCTGTCCAATGCCCAGATGTGGGCTAGGGCCAAAACACAAGCCCAACAGGGAGCCCTCAGGGGGTCCCTATTTGATGTAAGTCATAGGGCTCCCCTTATTGGTGATTTGCCCTGCAGACGGGCGGAAGTCAAGATATAGCCTGGCTTCACACAATGCTAAACCAAACCACCTGCATCTCTAAACAATAAAGCTGTGGCCTATTTGAACGCATAAACCAAAATAATTGTGTCTGTGTAAATATTGTCCATAAAGGTCACAGGGCCTTGGCATGCAAGTGGGGCTGAACAAAATAACATACACATTCTCATATTTTACTTCAAATGCCCTCTCTCTTCATTCTACACATTCTGCATATATAAAACATAGAGATATAGAATACAGATTCAATGTGCCAGAAGAGTTTATTTTTCATTATGAATTTCACCAATTGGAAAAAGAAAACCCATGAGGCCTGAGCTCTTCCTCTCACCACTAGGCTCCCAATTTCTTCTGCAGCTACCATGACTGGGGGAATTAACAATGAGGAGAGCTTTGCTGCTTGTATCTACCCCTCAAGGTCAATTTGCTTTGATGATATCGCAGCATCCCAGCATTTTGCTTTAATTGCTATGAGTAACAGGTCACCATATTTAAAGTTTTTTCTATCAAGGGCACACAAGTCTTCAGTTGCACAGCCTTTGAATTCGAGAGCATTAGCTGTCTGATTACGATCTGTGTAATAAAAAGAAGAAGCTTTGCATGAGTTCTTTATCGGGGACTTAGGGATAAGGATGACTGTGTTTATTAAAGCTCAGTATGCTTACAACCAATGCACTGGTATCTGAAGAAGTGTGCATGCACACGAAAACTCATACCAAGAACAAACTTACGGTAGTTGGTCTCTAAGGTGCTACTGGAAGGAATTTTTTTATTTTTTATTTTGTTTTAACCAATGGAGTGTATGATTAATCTGACAGCCAACTATCACTAGTGCATGCCTTGGGAACCTTACCTTGCGAGCCAAATTAAGCCGACCAGGTGGCCTAATGTGACCATTTTACCAAAGCAACACCAACGTGATTTACACCAGCATTGTAATACATCAGAAGTGGCAGGTAATCTCACTGCTGCAGCAGAACAATTGGGAATCTTGGAAACTACTCTGAATCATTTGCTTGAGAGGAGGGCTTGCAATCACAGCCAATCAGCTGAAACCCTTGTTCAAATCAACGTTTGCTTCCAATGTCCAGCAGCTAAGTGGCACCAACAGGATTCTGTGCTGGCATTGGGATCAAGTTCTCAATGTTACAGTTGATCCCTGCCAAACACAGAGCCTGCAAGCTCCACTTTTGGCAGGGACTTTCCTTTTCAGTCTGGCATGAGTTTATGCTGTGCTGCAGAATAAGAAAGGAGAGAATTGGATTGTCTGCTGATTATTTGCTTTGAATTTGAGTTTCCTGGCTAATACTATGGTGATGCATTGTGAACAGGAAGTTACCCTTCTGCCACAGTGCTATTTTTCTAGAAAAAGAGGTGCCAGAACTCAACATGAATGCCTCCCTTGTTCTCTTAGAATGGCAATGGGGTTTACCTGAGAGTTGCTGGAAATGAGTTTTGGCTGAGAAAAAGCCCTGGTCTTCCACCCCATGTATTTTTCTAGATTAAGGCTGCAGTTCTTTTGCACATTTGTGATGCAGTAAGATTCAATAAACACAGTGCAACTTATTTATGGGGAAAGATGAACAGAGGTGCACTGGTAGTACCCTTCTTTCTCCCAGCCTCCTTTATTTTCAATGTTTGGCCAAGGTGGGTGGGTGGACACAGTCCTCCTGGAACAGCACCCAATGGCGCATACTGCTGTGAGGAGAAGCAGTGATGTGCTGGCTGGTCTTGCACCCTCCCTTGAACCCCTCTCCTCTGATGCACCAAGTGCATTCGAGGACAAAAGTGTGCTGTAAGGAGTGTGCTGTATTTTTTTAGGCTCCCCAGTCTCACACATGTTAAAACCCTGCACATGAGTGAGCCTGTCCCCTCTGGTTGTTTTGCAATTCATGTGGGCATAGTTTGGAATCCAAAACAGGACTAGAGCATCGTCCTTTCCCTCAGAGAAATAAATCATTGATTTTCTGGAAATGAGAAAGAGACAGAAACAGGCAATATTACTCACATATAACACCACTTTGATGGTAAATGCACTTGGTCTCATTGGCAAGGCAGCTGACAGTCCCCTGACGTGGGCAACCTTTTTTGACTGATGGTTTGGTGAATTTGAAGCAGGCTGGGCACTCTAGACCATTGGGGGAAAGATCTTCACGTGGTGTAACTACCAAAGTAATAACTTACAGTCAGTATATGGATACACCTCATTCCCCATTCTCTTTATTGTACCGTTATTTTGATTTCCTCCCCCCATGCCTTTTAGTAACTTTTGACCCTAGCTAGACATACTACCTCCACATCGGGTCCTACATTTGCCATCAACTTTGCAGAACAGGCATGTCTTCTGAGCATCTATAAAAATATTTTTGTCTTTCACCTTTTGTCATGCACACTGTTTTTTTGTGTATTTCTGGAGTTCTCACTTGGTAGAAATATATCAGGCAAGCTATCTGCTCTCTTATTCTAACTCTCTGTATCTGAAGGTACAGACAGCTGCATTCTCTTGAAGGTAATATCTCTCTCTGTGTGTGTGGGTGTGGGTGTGTGCGCGCGCACGCGCGCACGCAAGCAAGCAAGCAAACAAGCAAGCAAGTAGTGGACAGGCTCAGAATCCAAACTGGGGAGAGCGATTTTCCATATTTCTACTTCTCTTCCGTAGGCCCAACCAACTACCTGTATGAAATGTGACAGATGTAAGTTAGGAAGTGATCATTTACTCCACTCATTCCAGATTCAAGGATCAACCATAGATACTTCTTAGACCCTTGCACCCTGCATCTGAATGGAACAAAAGACAGAATTCTATACTTTTCTTGTAACTAATTGACACTTATATCATTGGTTCATACAGTGCTTTTTCGTGGGGAAAAAGGGGGGCTGTAACTGTGTCCGGTGCCTGCTATAAACATTGAGACAAGCCTATCCATGTTTAGACAATAGATGCAAGTTTTAATATGCTTTTATTTTATTGTTATTTTAACTTTTTTGGATTTTTATTTTTATTTTTTTACAATCAAGCAGTGTATAAATTTAATTAAATATAGTGATGTGTCAAAGGATTTCTAAAACTTCTACATATGTCTACTCAGAAGATACTCCAAGTGAATGGGACTTAAGAGGCAGTTGGCACACTTGCGATGCCCACTTCAAGGGTGGCTGATATTCAGAAAATACCTGAAGGCAGCCCTGTTTAGGGAAGTTTTTAATCTGTAATATTTTAATGTATTTTAATATCTGTTGGAGGCCGCCCAGAGTGGCTGGGGGGACCCAGCCAGATGAGCGGGGTACAAATAATAAATTATTATTATTATTACCAGCCCCGTTGGGAAGCCCTTGTCCTAGGCTTACTGGCCCGAGCGCTCTGACACTGAGCCCCCTCTGCTGGAGATGGGTGGCTTTAGGTAGGAGGAAGCAGGGTTCCTGGCTCCTGTCATAGCCTAGTGCCTCCTTCCCCAAGCCCGGGAAGCATTTGCTCAGCTTAGGTAAGTTGGTGTGATGCTCTGATGGGGCCGAGAGCGCTCCCAACACCTTCTCAAAGGTCACCTGGATTTGGGAAGGAGGCAGCAGGTTCCAGGATCCTGTCTAAGACTCATGCCTGCTTTCCCAAGCATTGGAAGAATCTGTCCAGCTTAGGAAAGGAGGTGATCTGATGGGGTCCCAGAGCCCTCCTGTATCCTTCCCCCCAAAAGGTGGCAGAACTGTTTTCCAGCATGTTCTACCAGAAAAAGCACTGTTTTTATAAGCCCTTAACCTTCAGAGATGCAGATACTCACGTTGGACAGGTTCCTTATTGCACTCATTTGTTTTGCAGCAGTAAACCTTCAGCTGGAGGAATTTATCTTGAGCTGCACTGAAGCTGTAATCACCTGAGTGGCAAAAATTGGAATGAATACATCCCTGGAAAGTTGACATTTCATACTTTGGAACTGAAAAGAACAAAAGGAAAGAAATCACAAGATCTGCAAAAACTCTGGTTAATTCTCTCCCTATATAATATATTCAATGATACTTCACTTTAACTAAATTTTATTCTTCAGTGAGAAACTACATAATCTCTTCCTTTAAATTCCTGGAAGTCCATCTTAGTGAAGACCTTACTTAGAAGGTCAATGCAGCCCAGGAAGGCCCAACAGAGACTTCATTTCCTTAGGGTCTTGCGAAAGAACAATGTTAGAGAACAACTGATGATTTCCTTCTATCAGTCCACGATATAAAGTGTTCTCTCATACTGTATTACGGTGTGGTACGCTGGTTTGACAGCCATGGACGGAAAGTCCCTACAGAGGGTGGTGAAGACAGCACACGACATTATGGGCTGTCCCCTGAGTCTGCTAGACGTCATCGCAGGACATCGTTGCCTCAGAAGAGCGAGGAACATTCTCAGGGATGATTCACATCCTGGCCAGCACCTTTTTAATCTCTTGAGGGCAGGAGATATAGAAGCATGATAAGCCGCACCAAAAGGTTAAAGAACAGTTTCTACCCATGGGCCGTGAGGCTGCTGAATGGAAAACAGCAACATTGCAGCTGACGTTCAGGGTTGGTGGTCGTATGACAGCACATAGATTGTAACAAGGACTGAGAGATTGTGGGGGTAGGGGGGGGTCGTTTAATCTCACTGTAAACATGTGGTACAGTGACAATAATATATTTCTATTTCTATTTCTAATGCACAGTTCTTGAACCAAGAAATGAACCAAAACACAATTATCCTTCAAAATCCATAAACCTCTTATCTTTCCCAACCAAACAGGGCATACAAATATGCAAATATTAAGGAAACATGAGCATAGAAACAGCGGGTGGTATTGAATGCTAGTCCAATTCATGGGAGACCCAACATAGGTAATGATTGTAGCTGACTTAGGGTCAATAATTTCAATTGTTTACTCTGAGTAGGATTTAGCTGAATGCAACCCAGCTACATGAGTTAAAACAACCAACAGAGTTACTTTGTATTAGGCGAAATGGTTTGCAACTGCATGAAAATGTTTTTGAGAAGAAAATTGCTATTAAATGGTGGCACATTTTAATTAGTTATTTTTTCTTTCTTTCTTTCTTTCTTTCTTTCTTTCTTTCTTTCTTTCTTTCTTTCTTTCTTCCTTTCTGTGCAGAAATTGAAGTTTGGGGAAAATGAGAAGTGAGAGTAACAAAAATTGACAAATTCACCTACACTTAGCAGAGACTGGAATAAATCTGTCTGTCTGGAAGATTCTAGTTGAAAGATGTAGCAGATGAAAAAGTCACCTGATTTCTCAGATGGGCATGCAGGCAAGGACAGAACTGAAAGCTGAAACCTAGAAATGACCAATGTCCCAGGAACTATTGTGAAGCCAAGGGGCCATATAGCCCTTCGTTGTATTCTTAAATCACAGGATGCTCAGGATAAAATGGAGATGTGGCTGCTCTTGAGCCAACAATCCCATGAATCGCTCCAAAATTCACAGACAGTGAAGATGAATGGCTTAGTCTTAGTGTCATTACACTCTGAGTTTCCCACCACCCTGCAAAAATTTGAAGACGACAGGGGGTCTCTGAGCATGACATCATATCACACCTCTTCTTTCACAGGATGTTAGGAGGAGTAATGCAAGAAGGAGAGATAGGGTAGCTAGAAAACCTTTTCCCCTGTTGTAATATCTCATCTGGAACAGCTGGCACAACAGCAAAGAAAGAAAGAACTTGTAGGTGCCCAAAATGATGCCTGCATTGAATTTGTAATAATATATTTAACTGAATACCTTGCCTTATGATGGAAGGCAAACCAAAAACAAACCAGAGTTCACTGCTTCTGGTGTACTGTGGATTGCTAGTAAATGCAGTGTGGCTAATTTGTGACCCTAAATGATTGTCTGTTTGTTTGTTTGTTTGTATCCCGCCCTCCCCAGCCAAAGCCAGGCTCAGAGCGGCTAATAACAGGTAAAAATAGCACAGTATACATAATATCACAGAGTCAATTAATTAAAATACATTCTAGAATCAATTCAGAATCAAATTAATGGCAACCATTCGGTTAGAGTTCTATGAAGATTACAGAAGGAGAGAGGGGGTCAGACTGTGCCTTGGCCAAAGGCCTGGCAGAACAGCTCCATCTTGCAGGCCCTGTGGAAAGATGTCAAGTCCCGCAGGGCCCTAGTTTCTTGTGACAGAGCGTTCCACCAGATCAGGGCCACAGCCGAAAAAGCACTGGCTCTGGCCGAGGCGAGTCTAACCTCCCTGTGGCCTGGGATCTCCAAGATGTTTTTATTTGAAGACTGTAAGGTGCTCCATGGGACATACCAGGAGAGGCAGTACCATAGGTACGAGGGTCCTAGGCCATATAGGGCTTTAAAGGTTAAAACCAGCACCTTAAACCTGATCCTGTACTCCACTGGGAGCCAGTGCAGCTGGTATAGCACCGGGTGAATGTGATCCTGCAATGAGGACCCCATAAGGAGTCTAGCCGCGGCATTCTACACACGCTGGAGTTTCTGGGGCAGTCTCAAGGGCAGCCCCACGTAGAGTGAGTTACAATAATCAAAGAATTTACTGAACTACAGCTTGCATAATCTCTATCCATTGACCACGCTGGCTGAGGTGGATGGGAGCAGTAGTCCAGGAATTTCTAAAGGGCCAAAACCCCAGGCTGATGCATGCCAGGATCTCTCTGATGAAGCTTGCATGTGATGGAAAGAGAAAAGGAATGCTGGAGTAAGGTTATGTGGCTGAGTATGGGTGCTGAGTGTTGGACTACAACCTGAGATGCCAGGGTTCAAATCCCACTTACCCATGAAGCTCACTGAGTGACCTTGGGGGAGTCCCTGCCTCTCAGTTTAACCTACCTCACAATATTAAATGCATAAGAAAAGAACCATATAAGCAACCTTGTGCTCCTTGGAGAAAAGTTGGGATATAAAGGCAATAAATAAATAATAAATAATGCTAATTTACACAAGAAAGTCATTCCTTGAAGTGACCAAGAGTAAGTGAGAAGATTCAGCTCACCTATGTTGTTATGCAGAACACCAGAGGAACAGGTTTCATTATCAAAGCAGCCGGACATTGATGGATGTTCACATGTACTATTTTCATGACAGTAGGTACATACCAGAGATGTTGCTGCACAAAGGAGATAGAGTTGGTGCAAGAGATTTCTTGAGATGGTAAGGTACTAGAATGTGTCCTTCTTCTTAAGGAGGTGGCATGCAAAAGGGTAGATATGTGTTAGCTGTAATGTTTATATTAATTATTGCGTGCCATATTTAGCCAATGCAACCTTCCCTTCCATAGAGTGGCTTCCTAGTGTACCCCTCTAAGCACCGGCTGAAAAATAAATAGGAAAAGGAACAGAAATATATCAATCTTGATGCATGCCAATGATTCTAAATTGTGAACTGCCCTGCTTCGTGGTGTGAAAGCCTATCTGTAAAGAACACAGAAAAGTAAAAAATTGTGTTTAGAGCAAGAAGCTATAGAGGAAAGCTGCTCATTTATATACCTAGGTTTAAAGGTAAGGTAAAGGTAATGGACCCCTGGACTTTTAAGTCCAGTCAAAGGTGACTATAGAGCTGCTGTGCGCATCTCGCTTTCAGGCTGAGGGAGCTGACATTTGTCCACAGACAGTTTTTGGGATCATGTGGCCAGCATAACTAAACCACTTCTGGTGGAACAAAACACTGTGACAGAACCCAGAGCGCACTGTTTACCTTCCTGCCACAGCAGTACCTATTTATATACTTGCACTGGCATGCTTTCGAACTGCTAGGTTGGCAGGAGCTGGGAGAGAGCAGCGGAAGTTCACCCTGTCATGGGGATTCAAACCACCGACTTTCTGATCAGCAAGCCCAGGAGGCTCAGTGGTTTAGACCACAGCGCCCCCCATGTCCCTTGGTGTATTCTTTAGTGAAACCCTCTCTGGGAAGAGTCATATTGAGCTGTGAAAGTCAAAGCACTGAAAACCAAAGGAGCAGTAATGAAATTCTATCACAATAAGGGAGAGCAGCTAACTGAACCTGTCCTGAATATACTTGGTAGCATGGTGTTTACTGAAATGCTACTTGACACTGAAATCTGGGGGGCTGAGCCAAACTCCATTAAAGTTTTAGAAACTGTCTTTTTTAGTTTGATTTATTTTGTGAGACAATATTGGCTTCTTGGAGTGCCCCTCCATGCACCAGCTGGGAAAAATAATAATAGGAAAGGGAATTAGATAAAATTGCTATATGTTGTTTTGATGATTGTAAGGTTTAATGTGAAATCAAGCTAGAATTGTCATGGCCTTTGGCTGGAGAAATAAAGTTATGAACTATATGTGAAATGCTCATTGCTGCTCCAGTACTTGAGATTTTCTCCCATTCCATCTCTCACTCACACCCCATTTCCCCATTATTGACACTTGTCCTGGAAGGGAGCCTGGCTTAGGGAACACTTACAAATGGCAAGAGTATTAGAGAAGCAGGTAATGTTTGGTGTGAATGTACACAAACACACACAGAGAGAAAATTCCCTTTTAATCAGAGTGGTTTATATGTTAGGGGTTTGTTATTGGATATTTTCACTATGGTGTACCGTATATTTTAATCATTCTGGATTTTAACACAGATGCAGATTTCTTTTGTTGCTGTTGTTTTCAAAATAGCACAGAAGCCATTTAGGAATGAGCAATACATATATTAATGAATAAATAATAATATATTCTAGATTGAATGGCTATCCTAAGTATCTCGGAAACTGTATCCTTCACTTATTAGTATGGTTATTCTGATTCCTCTGCCACATAAATAAATATTTGCAACTGATTATACTTGGTCACCAAGGCTTAAGTGCTTAAACTCTTGAATTTACTCTCCTTGGTAAGCCAGCAGGCCTTACTCTCTATTATGCTGATATCTGTCCTCACTCACATTCCCGCCCAAGAAGCAAACATTTTTGCAGTTATCTAAAGATGATAAAAAGAATCCCATTGCACTGGTTCCTACTCACCTGGAGAAAGCACGGCCAAGAGGAGGCATGTGCTCAGAAGTGTTTTCATCATTTTTGAAAGATGGGAGACTCAAAAGAGATGGACCCAGGGTAGATAGATGACTGATGCAGGGATAGGCTTACATGGAGATATTTATAGGCCAAGTATTCATGCTGTGGGCAACATGTAGGAACAAATGGTTCAATGAGGTCTGGGAGTGGGGGCTGTGTGTTTGCCAAGAAGACACAGAGGGACATAGTGAAATTCAAAGCTCAGTGTTGAATTGGCTTAATTAATTCTCTTTCATTTCATTAGCTCATGCCAGACACTTCTCAGCAGTTTTTATATATATTATTAATGTACAATTTAATTTGTAATGGCACCAAAGAAAGAATCTGGGGACTACAAAGGCAAGTGCAAAACCAAGATGCAACCTGCAAAGACCCCCCCCAATAATGTATTTTTCCATGTATAAGACTACCTGTATATTCCCCCCCCAAAAAAAAATTAAGTTTGAAATTCGGGGTTGTCTTATAAACGGAATGTTGCAATTACATTTCTTAATTTTGGGCTCAAACAATAGGGGTAGTCGTATACATGGGTGTGTCCTATAAACAGAAAAATATGGTCTTCCCCACCACAAGATTCCTCTTCTGAGAAGGAGGAAGGTGGGGATATTAGATGGTTCTTGGTAAGACATGGTAAGACTGTAAGCAAGGGAGTAGCCCTCAACTGAGAAGAGTAGCCCTCAGCCTTCAGCATCTAAGAAAACCCTTAAACCATCATGGCTTGCTATTGGATGGATGTACTGGCAGCTTCAACCAGTAAGACTGATTCTCCTGTCATGGAAGGGGTCACCTTCCCTTAGGGAAAAAGGGATGACAAGTGAGCTCAATTGCTGGTGTCAGTGACTCAGAAGTGTACTTGGTGAGAATTGAAACCTCACACATCATGGAGCCAGCTGTCTCCACAACCAACAGAAACATGACCATACTCTCAATCACTCTTCATCACTCTGAACCAGTCAAGTGGAAAGTACCAGGCAATGTGTAAAGTAGCAATGAGGAAGATATCGTTGGTGCAGCTGCAGATTAGCTCAAAGACCATTAGTGCAGCCCAGCAGAGATGTAAGTTTGAGGTAGAAAGTAACAATGTGTATGTGGAAGTAAAGGACAATGATATTCCTTATGAGTAGGCCTCCACTATGTTGTGATACCATTTATTACAGAGAGATATAGGAAGAAGAAAGTGGACAGAAATTGGTGTAGCTACCTTGCATTGAGTCTGGGGAAGGGAGGTAGTTGCAGAGAAGAAAACATTAGGCACACTGTGGAATTATTGGGTTTAGGACACCATTTAGGGATCAGCCAGTGCTTCGTTCCTGGTGGGACTTAGGGGTACACTTTAGGTCTCACATCCATATTCTGGGTGAATACTGGACAGTGGGACCAAGGTGCCTTTGCTGGGTTTACAGCCAAAGCTCACCCAGGAGTTGGTTCTTCTACTTCCATTGTTGGGGAGCAACAGTCTGTGGTTTTCTTATGAGCCAGGGAGTCTGTAGGAATGCTTCCCTACCAGTGCTATATAAACTCTTCAACTGCCTGTAGTTTCTTAATCATATTAAATTTGGTTTGCAGTTCCTTCAGGAGGTGGACAGAAGGCCAACCCAAGGCGTACTTTACTCCTCACAGTGTAGGCTTGGCTAGTCACATCAGGATTAGAAATCTTACACTACATTTTCCGCATATGATTTGCTTCCCCCTATGCAATTCATGGTTCTTAAGTTATAATTTATAAAGATGCCTGTAGTGTTCATCCATTCCTGGGGAAAATATGACTGTGCAGGAATGGGAAAAGGGTTAATTGGCTGACCATCGGCTGACCAATGAGAAGCCAGAGGAGGAGCTTAGGGGCTTTGAAGCCCTACCTAGAAGGGGGGGAGTTGACAGGGAGTTTGGGGGACAGGGGGCGGGTGGGTGTGGGGGACTCCCTGGTCCTGAATGGGGTTACTGTGCCCCTGAAGGACCAGGTGTGCAGCCTGGGAGTCATTTTGGACTCACAGCTGTCCATGGAGGCGCAGATCAATTCTGTGTCCAGGACGGCTGTCTTCCAGCTCCATCTGGTACGCAGGCTGAGACCCTACCTGCCCGCAGACTGTCTCGCAAGAGTGGTGCATGCTCTAGTTATCTCCCGCTTGGACTACTGCAATGCACTCTACGTGGGGCTACCTTTGAAGGTGACCCGGAAACTGCAATTAATCCAGAATGCGGCGGCTAGACTGCTGACTGGGAGTGGCCGCTGGGACCACATAACACCGGTCCTGAAAGACCTACATTGGCTCCCAGTACGTTTCCGAGCACAATTCAAAGTGTTGGTGCTGACCTTTAAAGCCCTAAACGGCCTTGGTCCTGTATACCTGAAGGAGCGTCTCCACCCCCATCGTTCAGCCCGGACACTGAGATCCAGCGCCGAGGGCCTTCTGACGGTTCCCTCATTGTGAGAAGTGAGGTTACAGGGAACCAGACAGAGGGCCTTCTCGGTAGTGGCACCCTCCCTGTGGAACGCCCTTCCAGCAGATGTCAAGAAAATAAGCAGCTATCCTATTTTTAAAAGACATCTGAAGGCAGCCCTGTTTAGGGAGGTTTTTAATATTTAATGCTGTATTGTTTTAACATTTGCCTGGAAACCGCCCAGAGTGGCTGAGGAAACTCGGCCATATGGGCGGGATAAAAATAATAAATTATTATTATTATTATTATTATTATTATTATTATTATTATTGACAGTTGAGAGAGTTTGTTGATTGAAGCAGTTGGTTGAGACAGTTGGGAGGTTGGAGTTGTGGTGGTTGTGAGGGTTGGTGGAGAGGTAGAGTAGTGAGAATAGGATTAGGACAGGGTGGAGAGAGTGATGAATGTGTACCAGTGTAACTAATAACTGAACCTTGTTGAGTTCTAAAATAAACACTTGTTTCTTTGTTCAGTTCAAAACCCTGACTGTGACAATGATTTATGGGGGGGGGGGGAGGGGATCCTGGTTGGTGGCAGCAGACCGCACAATGTCCGGGGACCTTGTGTGATCGCCACAATGCCCTACCTAAAAAAAAACCTTTTTTGTCTTGCTCCGTTTCCATTCTCCTAATGCAATGGGTATAGAAACATACAATCTGCACATTTGAGACAGTATTGTTTCATGCAGCAGGACTCCTAAAAGTCTTTCATTTTCTTGGTTTTTTACCCTCTGTTTATTTTTAGGCTGACGGGTTTGTATTGGGAAACGGGTATATTTATCATGAGCCATTTCCTTTGTCTTTACTCTTCTTTCATGTGGGGTCTAACTCGGTTGGATAGAGCATTTTTTTTTTTCATCTTCCTGGTCCCCCAAAAGCATGGCTGAGGTGACAAAGCTAGACATTGCTCAGGGTTATAGACAGGTACCAGGGGAAAAGTGATATTCCGTGAATATTGTTTAATGACTAGAAAGGGATTACCAAAAGGTTCTGCAATTTCATTCCTCCTTGTTCCAGTTGCATCACATTGCTGGCAAAAAGTGAAGATACTTTGAGTAATCTGATCTGCTTGTCTTTAGCCACGTTGCATTTAATTGAATCAAGCTAGTTGTTTACACCTGCTTCTCTACCCATCTTCAGTAACAACCTCATCTATATGCATTATATTTCTCTATATCCTGGAATCCTTTATTTTCAGGTATCTGAACCATTTTTTAACAATGTAGATTTTATTGGTTTTCATAAACATATAACAACAAAAATCACTAAGCAGCTACACAAAATCAGAATATGCCACCCTTTCTGCAATTTCTTCAGTTACCACAGAAATATTCATATTTTTCAGGGTAGGTTGTCATGAAAGCTACACCTCTGGAAATGCCCAGCTTTGCACAACTGTTAAAGGTTAAAGAGTTGAGTTGGAGCCTAGATTATGTTTGTTCATAAAAGAGAGCGTACTGAGAGTTCAATGTTCTTAATAATTGGTAGCCCTTTTGTAGCTGCAGGACATCTTTCGCCAGATCTACTGCAGCGGCAGAGAAGCTTTTCAGCCTGGGAAAACATCCAGAGGATTAGGTCCAGGTTATGTCAGAGGCTGCTTGCTCCCATATGAATCTCGCCAGCCTTCTAAACCTGTTTCTGTAGCCTTACCGTCTCTCTGCTGCATAAATTATGCTAGGTGCATGGATGTGAGGGGCTGGACCTCTTCAGAGGTTGCACTATTATTTTGGAATTGGAATGTTCCTGAAATGGGACATTCCCAGCCCTATACAGAGGTTTGGGGATTCATAACTGGGGACTTCTGCATGCAAAGCAGCATTGAACTATCATCCCCCCCTCAGAAAATGCTTTTTAGTGCAAATTCTTGAATTTGGGCTGAGACCATCTTCATAGATAGTTTAGTCTAAATATTCCTCCAACATGTTGGGTCAATAGACTTGTCTATGACAGTCTCTCCACAATATGATAACCCTGTAATGACACCTGGTTCTTCTCTGATTATCATTTTAATTATTTGAAAAACTTGTCTTCCACTGGGTTATATGATGTATCCATTGATTATGTGGCAATAAGGTTTGCATTTCTTAAAATAAAACAACCCAATCCAAATACACAAGTAATTAGAGACCGTGGGAAAATCAATCAGAAGTGCCAACCAGGAGTCTGAAAAGGACTGTGCGCCAGTGGCGGAGCTTCATTCTCCGGCACCGGGGGCGGAGACCCGACTCTATTGCCCGGAGGCTCAGGTGGCCCTTATGCCACGTTGGATATTGAAGACATGTACTATCTGTCAAAATTACTTTGTGTTTCTGAAAAACAAATTACCTGATTACAACACTAAATTTAATAACCACAATGTGCACAATTAAATGTGAGCTTAAATGTAGCCATATCTCTGCAGCTGAATGCCCTTTATAACAGCTTAATTTGAACACTTAGTAGTTCTTTCAGCTGAACCATCATGAGTTAATTTATATCAGCTTTTTGACACTTTCTCTTTTCAGTTAATAGTATTTAAGGTGCCAAAAGGTGGTTGGCTACATTCAGTGCAAAGGACCTTATCTGCTACCGCTCTGGTGAGCAATGCAAATAAGAGATCAAATAGAGGGTTTGTGGATAGCACATATTATCATATCTTAAATGACAATTCACTATTCTTCTGTGTTGCACTTATACTGGAAAAAGTTAATTTTATGTTTAGAAAAACATTTTCAGCAATTCTTGCATGGTTAAACCAACCTCTTTAGTAACTCCAATGTTTTTCTTAGCAACAGCTCTTTATCTTTTGTATGTTCCATCCCAGATATCCAGCAATGCTATTTTATTTAAAGGTAAAGGTAAAGGGACCCCTGACCATCAGGTCCAGTCGTGTCCGACTCTGGGGTTGCGTGCTCACCTCGCTCTATAGGCCGAGGGAGCCGGCGTTTGTCCGAAGACAGCCTCCGGGTCATGTGGCCAGCATGACAAAGCTGCTTCTGGCGAACCAGAGCAGTGCACGGAAACGCCATTTACATTCCTGCCGGAGCAGTACCTATTTATCTACTTGCACTTTAACATGCTTTCGAACCGCTAGGTGGGCAGGAGCTGGGACCGAGCAACGGGCCTCCGGAACAAATTAAGTTCTTAACCCAAGGTACCACTGTATGCTCCTTTTTAACCAAGTTAGATCCCACACCAAGTTAGAGGAAAGGCAGGGGTACTGGTTCATGGTCAATAAATCACTTTAACAATGAAGAACCCAGTAACTTGATTTGATAATTTATTGGACATTAAGGTAATACATAGGTGGAATAGAATGGCAGAGGAATAGTCCATAATATTTCTGGGCAGTCTCAGTGTGTTTAGATTAACCACAGGTACCACTGTATTGGCTCCTAGGCCTTCATCACAGATGTCCCTGCTAGATTGCCCCTTATTTAAACATGCAAACAAATATAACATATAAACTCCAAGCCTCTCTCCAGTATGGGTGCAAATGGAAACACTCAGAGAGAGAGAGAGAGAGGACTCAGCATGGGACTCGAGGAAATCTGCGGCTGGCAAGTGAGCGACCCGTTCGCCAGGGAAGCTGAAGACGCTCTGCTGGGTTTGGGTTTGGGCGGGCAGTGGCGTAGCAAGGTCAGGTGGTACCCGGTGCGGAAAATTTATTGCCCCCCCCACACATTGAAATGATTCAAAAAAAGGAAAAATAAGATACTTATCAGTGGCATAGTTAAGGCATTTGCTGCCTGGAGCCATCACTGAGTTTGCCACTCCTCTTGCTGTTCCCCATGTGGGAGTCCTGTCGATTTGCCATGGTCCTCATCTCCCCTCTGACTGTCCTTCCCTTCCCCCCCTTCCCAAGGGGTGGGAAGGAACTCAGTTCCTGGCACCTCAGACTCCACCTCTGCTTTACTTAATGACTCATCATGTTCTTTGTTATTCTTGCTTCAACCACAGACAGAACTCAAGCACCTATTCCTGCCTGGCAAAGCACCCAAGAATAGTGCAAAGCAGGAGCAATAAGGGAAGATGTAATCTCTCATACCTGCTTGCTGCTTCTGTGAACAGTCATAAGTACAGTGCTCAAGTACAGTGAATTTAGGTGGTGTCATAGGTGACCCCCCCCCCCCCGGGTCTGCAACAAGCCCCAAATTGCAGCATGTGATGCTGAGCCCATTAGAATGGATTTTCCTTCTGTTCTTCTAAGTCCCACCAGTCCCTTTCAGCCTGAAAGGTTCTATGCTTAGGCAGGAATAATCAGCTGCACCAATATAAGATGGGGGACACTTGGTTTAACAGCAGTATATGTCAACAGGATCTACCGGTAGGTGTCTTAGTAGACCATAATATGAGTCAACAATGTGATGCTGCAGCAAAAGAAGCAAATGCTATTCTAGGCTGCATCAACAGAAGTCTAGTTTCTAGATCAAGTACCACTCTACTCTGCCTTGGTCAAACCACACCTGGAATACTGTGTCCAGTTCTGGGTGCCACAAAAAGAACATTGACACACTGGAATGTGTGCAGAGAAGGGCAACCAAGATCAAGGGTCTGGAAAGCAAGCCTTATGAGGAGCATTTGAAGGAGCTGGGTATGTTTAGCCTGGAAAAGAGGAGACTGTGAGGAGATATGGCAGACCATCTTCAAATATTTGAAGGGCTGTCACATGGAAGATGGAACAAGCTTGTTTTCTCCTGCTCTGGAGGATAGGACACAAAACAATGGCTTCAAGTTACATGAAAGGAGATTCTGATGAAACATCAGGAAGCACCCACTTCCGTCTTCAACCTGGGAAGTGGCATTGCAGGCGTCCCGACCGACCCTGCCTACTGGGCTGGGATCAGCCTGGCTGGTGGGAGGATTTCCCGCCCGCATCACCTTAAGGCCGACCAATCAGGTCGGCTTGGGGGGCGTGTCTTGCTGCCTTTAAGCAAGAAGCAGGCGGGAAAGCCTCCCTTTTCGCCCCGCTTCCCAGCTGATTAGGTTCTCTCTGTGAGGAGACCTTTACGTGGCTGTTTTCATCTCTTAATTTAGCTTAGTTTTAGCTTAGTTTGGGAATTTTTGCCCTCTTTTATTTGGCTAGATGGTTAGAAATCATTTTGGAATTCAGGCAGGAACCCAGAGCTTTAGGAACCGAGCGGTTTTGCTGCGATCGCTGCACAGTCCTGAGCTGTGCCTGGAACAAACGCTGTTTTGGATTACTTCCTGACCGACATTGTCTTCCTGCCACGCACACCCATCTCCACTGAGACATCCTAACAGGATCAGGTTTGGGGGAGAGGGTTGGCTTGGTGGATGCTGGAGTGTGTTTGAGTAATTCTGTCTGATTGCTGGGAAGGTTTGAATGATTGTGAGTGGTCTGGGGTGCTCGAGTTCTCCTTTCTGTGGCTGTCTGTGTAATTTCACCCTAGTGGGTTTGCCAGGCTGCCTCAGTGCTAGCAGGGGTGAGAGCTGGTGGTGCGGCAGCCCAATAAGCATCAGAGGTCCTTGGTTGTGCAGGCAGGACTGTTTCGAATCCCCCACCCATCTCAAGCGCTAGATTTTCGGCCGATCTAACCAGCTCCCAAACAGCCCCCTAATTAAGTTGACAGAGTTAGAGAGCGAGAAAAGCTTGTTGTGTGGGGGTTTGTAGTCGGACATTCGCCTTTTTACCCGGGGGTGCTTTCATCCTCGAGTCCCGGTTGCAAGTTGCCATTTTGAGTGTGGCCTTGTGTGCCAGACCTATTGTCAGTCACCAGGCTTTGTCAGCCGCCATCTTGTGAGTGGCTTTGGGGAGTGAGGAAAGCCGCCATTTTGAGTGGGATCACATGTGCCAGCCGCCATCTTGTGAGTGGCCACAGATGCAAATCGCGTCGGCCATTTTGAGTGAGGCAAACTGCTCCTGCCGTTTTGAATGCTTGGAGCTCAGGGAGGAGAACCAGCTGGGCCAAATCCTATAGCTGCTGCTTGCCGTTTTGGGTGTTGAAGCTAGGGGAGCAAGACCAGCTCAGTCGCTTCCTGATTACAGCCTTCCTTTATTAAAAAAATAATAATAATAATAATGAAAAATAAAAATAAAATAATAATAATAATAATAATAAATTTAAAAAAAAAATTAATTGGGCGGCATATTTATACTCTTTTGGGGAGGTTCTGATAGTAATATATGGCGTGCTAAGCAGGAGACATATAGTAATATATGGCGTGCTAAGCAGGAGACATATAACATTCAAGTGGAATCGCTGCATTGAGACAACCGATTACAATTTATTTGGTAGTCAACTAAATAAGGCTACCTTTCTAACTGATTAATTAGTAGCCCTGTTGAAGGGTTGATTCGATAGGTAAGGTGTGCAATAAATATTAATACATTAATTATTTAAGTTCAATTAAGTCAGTACAGTTAATTTGTGAAGCCACTGCTGTTTAGGCAACGTGATTTAAAGCGCAATTGAATTGATGGTCTTTCCTTATACTGGTTTAATAAAGGGGAAATATTACTGCCTAAGTTAAAGTCATTGCTAGTCCAGAGCAATTATTGGCACGGTCACTTTAATTCGATTAATTCATGATAAGTGATAGTTGGTGGTCGGTCCATGTTGCCACTATTTTGCCGGACCTTCATCGCTTCCTTTGCAAATTTACGGTTCGGGCATGGCCGATTTAATTTGAATTAGTGACAATGAATGATATATAATGAATGATATATGAATGATATATGTCAGCCATCTGTCAAGAATGCTTTGATGGCGTTCCTGCTTAGCGGGGGGATGGACTAGATGGCCCTTGTGGTCTCTTCCAATTCTATGATTCTATAAATATTTAAATAGTGATTACAGCTACTTTCAATAGTGTGTTGTTTATAAATATAAACAAACAAACAAACATACAAATAAATAAATAAATAAATAAATAATTGATCCACTGCTCTCAATTAAAATTGAATTAATCTCATGGGCTAATTTTAATTACTGGTTTTGACCTGGGAATTTCCGTGGATTTAATTGGCACATGGCATTGGCTCAATTTTCATTAAGCTTGGCTCTTTCAACTTTACAGGTGCCTGCATGAGTAATTATTTTGGTCCTATTTCCCCATAGATTGCCAGGACACTGCCAGTTTACACATTACTGAACTAGAGCATGGTGCTTATGCCATGGTTGCGCTTTTGATCCCTATGTGGGACAGCTACATACTTCTGCATTGCAGCCATTAACCTTAAAAAATAAATAAATAAATAATACTCCTGCATTGCGGAGGGTTGGACTAGATGACCCACAGGGTCTCTTGCAATTCTACAGCACTTACATTTTACGGACTAGAGCATGATGCTTATACTGCCATGGTTGCACTTTGATCCCAATGCGGGACAGCTACATATTCCTGCATTGCAGAGGGTTGGACTTGATGACCCATAGGGTCCCTTCCAATTCTACAGTACTTATACTTCACGGGTTCGGTTGGTTCATACATTTCCCGGTGTCTGTCTGAAATGATAGTTCATTTTGCTGTGGCAATTATATAGCCCGGATGGTTGAGCATGGTGCTAAGGCCAAGGTTTTCAACTCCATCTGAGAATTCAACCTTCTCTCAATGTTCCACTTAAGGAAACATGAGGGTACCCATTAGTCATGGAGACACACTTTAACAAGTAATTGCCTGCAGCAATTCAGGCATCTCTCTGGGGAAGTGTATTATTTAATTAGTAAATCCACCTTTGATCCCAGTTCTAGTGGGTCTCTGGTTTGAGATGGGTCTGGGAGGTCTGGCGTGTCACGCAATCAACCCTTCTCAGTGCCCATGGACGTGGTCACAAGCATCGCGGTCCAGAACATCTAATCCCCGACCCATAGTAGGTCTCGCTTGGAATGTTAAACCCGTGTCTTCTCAGTCTCTCCCAGATTGCCCTAGCATCCTGCTAGGTTTACAACGCCACTCCGGGGCTCCAGCTGTGGAAGCATGTTCAGAATTTTCTCCAGAGGACAAGGTACATGAGCAGCCCATGGAGTACAACAGGGGTCTGTGCCAGAGGCCTTATTGTAAGTATGTGCGCAAGGAGGCATGGGGCATTCCACCTGGGACGCTGAAATGCCCTTGGACCCTCCCAGGGAGCAGCCTCCAACAGGTATTAACATCACTTGGCCTAGATTCCTCACACGATAAGCAATCAAAACGAGACTATTGCGTGAAAAATACCATAACTGAAAAGTGGATAAATATCTGTGGGATCGGTTTTCTCTTGGCTTCAAAATCCCTGTGTGCACCCACCTACTCCTGGGGACTCACCCAACCAAAAAGCTGTTAGTGAAATGCCAGATATTGTAAAAGAAAATAAACAAGGAAATTTTGGCGGGCAGGGTGGCTGGCCCTCTCCATGCCCCATTTCTCCATTGGGTAGTGTATCCAACTCGCTTTGTGACATAACCCCTACATGTATTAGACTTAGGCATTTCGGTTATATAAGCTGGTTGCTGCACAAATCGTCAGGCCTCCTCATATATTTACATGCCCCTTGCAAGCCTGTGTCTAATAGGCTTCAGCTATTGACTCAGGGGCAGTCAGTTTTCTTCTCTCTCACCTTTAGCTCCGGGGATTCATTGGAATCGGCATCCTTTTGAAAAAGGATGTAACCACAATCATTCATCACCCATCAGCCTATCGCAAGTCAGGTATTGCCTTGGGCTGGCCAGTCTGCGCACATCGGGCTGGTTTATCCGCTGGGCTTCAGCCCTCCTTTGGGGGGGGGTGCCCTTTTTTCTGAGGCCGCTAGAGCGGCACTCAGGGTTGGCCTAACTTCTGGAGCCTTACAATGGGGTATACAATGGGCAGGACTATCTGAAACTGTTTCCATATTAGGTCCTATCAGGGCTGCTGCTTGTGAAACCAGTGCGGGCACGAAGCTGTTGGGGTCACTATTACATGCAAGTTAATTTCCTGAGGTAGTGGTTGTTCACCATTGGGTGGAGGACTTTGGAGATCACCACGTTTGTCTTTGGCCTGATAATGGAGCTGTTGTCTGCGTCCCTGCCAAGCAGGCATCGAGTTCCAGGAGGGTGTCGCTCACGCTTCGCGCAATTGTGCAGCCTAGCCTTAAGTTTATTAGCATCTTCTCAGACTTATTTACTCCTGGGGTTACTAATGGCTTCGCGATGCCTTACTTCGATGGACTGAAGGAGTAGCGGCATCTTGGTTCTGTCCACTCTCAGGGCGGATTTATTTACTTTTGTTTCATAATCATTCGGTCAGACTTTGTGGCCTATTGGGCAAAATCTGTGGCTATCAGGCACAGTCTGCCATCCCACCACAGATCAGGTGCTTCAATACTTTGCATACCAGGAGGTTACACGCAGAATTTCAGGTGCAGTCAGATGCAGCGGGCTCTTTGGGTTTTGGAGTGTATTTTAGAGGAAAGTGGTGTGCCCAACGATGGCCCCAAGCTGGAAGGGCACAGCTATTACTCGGGATCTAACTGTCCTAGAAATCTTTCCGATAGTAGTTGCTGTACACATGTGGACCAATGAATTCAAGAACCACCAAATCTGCTTCAGGACGGACAACCAGGCGTTTCTCAAGGACGTCATCTTTGCTTCGATCTTTTGTGCTTAGAGTCAAATATTCATTTTTCAGCAAAATTTGTTCCTGGGGTCAATAATGATATGGCTGACGCCTTATCTCATTTCCAGATGGAGCGCTTCGGCTGGGTAGTACCGGAGGCACAGCTATCTCCGGAACCATTCCCCGAGCACTTGTGGCACCTTGGAAGCGAGAAGTTGTAAAGGGAGTATTAGCACCCAAGGCTCCATCCACAATGAGGTCTTATAAAAGGGCTTGGTCCGACTTCAACAAATTTAGAAATTGATCTGCCGGGGTGGCGCCCCAGGTTTCCCCCCACTAGAGACAATGTACCGGAATATTTGGTGCACTTGTGGGAGCCTAGGCGGGCACCTAACACCTTGGACATCCAGGCGGCAGCTATATCCTTCTTTGCAAAGCGGCTTACTCTGCTGACCCTGTGCCGACTTTCTTGTGCGGCCGCCAATGGAAGGTTGGCGCAGACTGCGGCCTCCGGCGACCGATAAAAAGCGACCTATAACATTCGAGCTATTAAGCCAAATCCATAAGCAGCTAGTGACAATATGCTGGTCGAAATTTGGAAATGACTCTTTAAGGCATTCTTTGGGGCGCTAAGGATAGGTGAGGTAGTCTGTGAGGGCTCCTTTTGCGGGGCCACCCGGGGGATATTATTGGAGGATATTACATTGACTCCATCTCACTTGCTGTTACACATTCGCAGCTCCAAAACGAACCAAAAGGGGAAGGGAGCCATAATTCGTTTAGAGGCCACTGGGAACAAGGGCCCCTGCCCAGTGAAGGACACCAAGCTTTTCCTTGAGGTTAGGTCAGCAGACCCAGGGCTGTTACTAATTCATCAGGATGGCTCTTGGTTCACACGCCATCAGTTTACAAGAGTGATATGGAAAGCTCTTTCCGCATGTGAAGTCCCCCCCCCCTGAGGAGTATGCTGCCCATTCTTTCCGAAGGGGGGCGGCCACTACTGCTGTTCATCTAGGATTGCCAGCTGAAAGGGTGCAGGATTTGGGACGGTGGAAATCCGGCGCTTACAAAGGATATGTGAGGCCGACCCAATAGAGCACAGCGTTCTCACTGATCCGTTTATCATCTCTTTCTTTCAGATAGCCGCAAGCCACGCCTTTGGATTTGCGGGCACAGTATAGTCCATTGGGCCCAGGCTCGGGCAATGGAAACGGGTCTCAGTTGCAGTCTCATTCCGGCAATAGAAGCAAGGGCCCGTTGGGCGGCTCCCCCTGACGCCGTGGTCATCCAAATGGGGGAGAATGATTTGGCTTATAGAAATGCAGTGGATTTGAGATTGAAGATTATTGAGGACTGTGAAAGATGAATGTCCCATGTTTTCGAACTTGACCCTGGTATGGTCTTCCCTTCTGCAGAAGCGCTCTTGGCGCGATGGACATTGCCCCACCGCCTTAAACAAATCAAGGCGGCTACTAGATGCCGCTGTGGCACGCAGATTTATGCTACTAGATGGTCAGGTCATTAGACACCCTGAGGGCCCGTTGGGCGGCTCCCCCTGACGCCATGATCATACAGCTCGGGGAGAATGATTTGGCTTACAGAAACGCAGTGGATTTGAAATGGAAATTTTTTTTGAGGACTGTGAAAGACTAAGGTCCACATTTCTGAAGTTGACCCTGATCTGGTCTTCTCTCCTTCAGAGGCGCGCATGGCGCGATGGGCATTCCCCCACGGCCTTAAACAAAGCATGGAGGCTATTGGATGCCGCTGTGGTGCGCAGAGCAAGGAGGCTACTGTGGTGCGCAGAGTCATGTTGCTGGGTCATTCGACACCCAGACATAAAACGTAGCGAGGCTTCCATGTACCGGGACGATGGCGTGCATCTTTCAAAGACGGGAAATGATGCTTGGCTGGGGGATATCATTCAAGGAATTAGGTCTTGGTTGCGGGTGTGAGGGTATTGGCGGCGAGCCCCCTAAGAGGGGCTCGTGTGGCGGTTAGGCATTGGAATATTGCGTCATAGAGCTGAGGAGGGGAGGTAGCGCCATCACCTGCCCCTATCTTGAAGGGTATTCCGGTAAACGGATTCCGGGGGCGTGGCCATGTCCGAAGCCTAGGGAGGTTAGGGCCCAAGGCACGCCCCAACGGTGATCACAGGGGGGGGTTCCATTCGATGTACATCAATGGGGCTCCTTACTGGGGATTAACCCTTCCCAGACTTCCAACACACGGGTTGGGGTCCGATATAGCCTGTTAGGGTCCAATGCCTAAGCCAATACCGCTCTACATCCGTAACCAATAAAGTTGTGGCCTTCACGCCCATTAAAATTCATATAACGTGTCTGTGTCTTTACTTCAGGGGAGGGAGGGACATAGCCATGCAAGCACCCACTTCCGTCTTCAACCTGGGAAGTGGCATTGCAGGCGTCCCGACCGACCCTGCCTACTGGGCTGGGATCAGCCTGGCTGGTGGGAGGATTTCCCGCCCGCATCACCTTAAGGCCGACCAATCAGGTCGGCTTGGGGGGCGTGTCTTGCTGCCTTTAAGCAAGAAGCAGGCGGGAAAGCCTCCCTTTTCGCCCCGCTTCCCAGCTGATTAGGTTCACCCACCATCCCGCCCTTACACATAGCTTCTGACCTTGCTATGGACTTCGGTTGGTTGCCTTGCTTGGCCAAGGAGCCTGGTAGTTCTTTTTCCCGTTTGGACTAGCCACTCGGGTTTTTTCACCTACCTCATAGCAATACGTCACAACTTTGGTTTGGCGGTTAGGCATTGGAATATTGCGTCATAGAGCTGAGGAGGGGAGGTAGCGCCATCACCTGCCCCTATCTTGAAGGGTATTCCGGTAAACGGATTCCGGGGGCGTGGCCATGTCCGAAGCCTAGGGAGGTTAGGGCCCAAGGCACGCCCCAACGGTGATCACAGGGGGGGTTCCATTCGATGTACATCAATGGGGCTCCTTACTGGGGATTAACCCTTCCCAGACTTCCAACACATGGGTTGGGGTCCGATATAGCCTGTTAGGGTCCAATGCCTAAGCCAATACCGCTCTACATCCGTAACCAATAAAGTTGTGGCCTTCACGCCCATTAAAATTCATATAACGTGTCTGTGTCTTTACTTCAGGGGAGGGAGGGACATAGCCATGCAAGAACTTTTCTGATGGCAAGAGCCCTTCAACAGTGCAACAGACTCCCTTGGGAGGTTTTGCATTCTCCTTCCTTGGAAGTTTGTAATCGGAGGTTGGATGGCCATCTGTCATGGATGCTTTAGTTGAGATTCCTGCATTGCAGGAATTTAGGGGTCTGCCCTAAATAGGATTTAGTTAGAAGTCTGGATTTTTAATTCATTTCAGTGAGTCTACTCTGAGTAGGACTAGCACCGGAGGCACCCGTGTGTGTGTGTTTATGTGGAGGAGGGCAAACGAGGGCTGAGAGCAAATCTAAAAAGGATGGGAAAGCTGTATATGCCTGCAATGCAGAGGGTTGGACTAGATCAGTGTTTCTCAACCCTGTGCCTCCAGATGTTTTTGGCCTACAACTCCCATCATCCCTGACCACTGGTCTTGCTAGCGAGGGATGATGGGAGTTGTAGGCCAAAAACATCTGGAGGCACAGGGTTGAGAAACACTGGACTAGATGATCCTCAGGGTGCCTTTCAACCCTACAATACTATAATTCTAGGGCAGGCATGTCCAATATGTGGATCCTGAGGTCCATCGCAGGCTCCTCCTCCTTCCTCCTTCTGAAGCCGGCTTGCCTACTGGAGATTAGAGCTCATGGGGAAAGCAAAGAACAACAGACATGGGGAAAAGCCCTCTTAGCGCTCCATGAGTTTCAGGGGAAGACTTTAAAACAACAGTAGGTGAAAGAAAGGTGGAGTAAGGGCTTGGGGATGCTGACCCGAAGTCAGCTGCGATTTAAAGCAACAATAGGGGAAAGAGAGGTGGGCCTGCCTTATTCCTTCATTGGAGGGAGGGAGGAAATTTTATGTCACATCATTTGATGAATTGAGTAAGAACAGTAAGAGCTGTTTGACAGTGAAACGGTAGCCAGAGGGGAGGATGCGCTTCCAGTGGCTGGAGAGGGAAAGGCAATGCTGGGCGGGATGGAGGCCGATGAGGGAGCAAGTGCTTGGAGAGGAAGGGGAGCTGGAAGAGAGAGAGGCAGGCGGGCAGGAGGGGCGCGGCTGACAAGGCAGTTGCCTGTGAGAGGAGTGCTTCTCCCCTTTCTCTGCCACTGGCCAAGCCCTGGCCCTCTGACACTGCTGCGTGCACACAGCTCCCTTGCTGACTCCAGGCACGCAGAAGAGCCTGGAAGGAGGGAGGCCAGCTGGTGGGTGGGAGGGGACGCTTCTCCTGGGCCACTGACGCCCCCTCCACCCACAGCCCGAGCAGGAAGGAAGGAAAGCTCCGAGTGGGTGAGCAAGCAAACTGCGGAGCTAGGCTTTTTACCGGGCGGTGGTGCAACAGCGCTCCACGCCTCCCAAGCCTACAGCGAGCCTGGGGAAAGGGGGAGAGCTTTGCTGCTGGTGGCCCAGACGGGCAGTCATGGCTGTTGCTCACTGTAGGCTTGGGAGTCGCGGGGGCGCGCCGAGTGTCACCCTCCCCCAGGGTGGCACCCGGGGCGGCCTGCCCTCACCGCATCCCCTTTGCTCCGCCCCTGTGGGCGGGCAGGAAGGAGAACTCAGGCTCATTGGGCTTCGCAGCGTGCAGGCAGCAGGCTCAAAGTGTCACTTCTCAAATGAAAGTAATTTTTATACTACAGTACACATTTCCTCTGTGATAAAAGAATGTGGTATGATAAGAGATAAAGTTGAGAAGTTATGAAGATAGAGATGTGATATTGAAGTTATTAAGGTGGAGACTGTGAAGATATTAAGAGGGAGAATTAATTGTTACTAAGATCAAGAATTTCAGTATGCCAAATACATCGTTTGACATTCCATTCACTGTTGGCATCCTTCAGCAATTGCTTTACGAGCAAATAAAAATAATTAGAGGTTTGATTGATGAGATGGTGAATGAAAGGGGACCAGAGAAAGATTAAATGGAAAGTGGAATTATGCAGAGCACACAGAGACTTTGGATAACAATATGGATGAAGTATTTGCAGAGCAGGAGGGTACAGGTTTATGGGGGGGGGGAGTCAAATGGTGGAGTTTTGATGTTGGAGGAATGGAATGAAGTCATGAATAGAGAGGTGAAGAGACATCCTGAGCTGGCAGGGAGAGCTGAGAAAGGACTCTGCATACAACTAGGAGTGATTTTAGAGGAAGCCAAACCTAAGCCAAACCACCCGCATCTGTAAACAATAAAGCTGAGGCCTATTAGAACCCATAAATGAAAATAATAATTTCTGTGTAATTATTATTGTCCATCAGTGGCGGAGGAAGCTGCCACGGCACCCGGGGCTCCAAACCCGAAGGCACCCCCTGGGAAGCAGGTGGGGGTGGGACTGGCGCGTGTTTTGGCGGCGTGACGCGCCGCCCGCAGGGGTGTGGTGTGCATTTTGGGGGCGGGGCAGGCGTTCTGGGGGCGGGGCGCACAGCACGGGTGGGGGGCAGCCGAGATGGTGCCCCACCGGGATCGCGCTGCCTGGTGCCCACCACCCCTACGCCCCACCCTTCCTACACCAGTGTTGTCCATAAGGGTCACAGAGCCTTGGCAAGCACGTGGGGCTGAACAAAATAACATGCAAATCCTAATGTTTTACTCAATTGCCCTTTCTCAGCATTCTACACATTCTGCATATATAAAACATAGAGATACAGAATACAGATACAATGTTCCAGAAGAGTTTATTTTTTATGATGAATTTCACCAATTGTGAAAAAGAAAACCCATAAGGCCTGAGCTCCTCCTCTCACCACTAGGCTCCCAGTTTCTTCTGCTGCTACCATGACTGGGGGAATTAACAATGAGGAGAGCTTTGCTGCTTGTATCTACCCCTCAAGGTCAATTTGCTTTGATGATATCGCAGCATCCCAGCATTTTGCTTTAATTGCTATGAGTAACAGGTCACCATATTTAAAGTTTTTTCTATCAAGGGCACACAAGTCTTCAGTTGCACAGCCTTTGAATTCGAGTTTATAGGATGACTGTCTACGATCTGTGTAATAAAAAGGAGAAGCTTTGCATGAGTTCTTTATTGGGACCTTGGAGAAAAGGATGACTGTGGTTACTAAAGCTCAGTGTGCTTACAACCAACGCACTGTATGATTAATCTGACAGCCAACTATCACTAGTGCATGGCTTGGGAACCTTACCTTGTGATCCAAATTAAGCTGACCAGGTGGCCTAATGTGACTTACACCAGCATAATAATACATCAGAAGTGGCAGGTAATTTCACTCCTCCAGCAGAACAATTGGGAATCTTGGAAACTACTCTGAATCATTTGCTTGAGAGGAGGGCTTGCAATCACAGCCAATCAGCTGAAACCCTTGTTCAAAGCAACGTTTGCTTCCAATGTCCAGCAGCTAAGTGGCACCAACAGGATTCTGTGCTGGCATTGGGATCAAGTTCTCAATATTACAGTTGATCCCTGCCAAACACAGAGCCTGCAAGCTCCACTTTTGGCAGGAACTTTCCTTTTCAGTCTGGCATGAGTTTATGCTGTGCTGCAGAATAAGAAAGGAGAGAATTGGATTGTCTGCTGATTATTTGCTTTGAATTTGAGTTTCCTGGCTAATACCATGGTGATGCATTGTGAACAGGAAGTTGCCCTTCTGCCACAGTGCTATTTTTCTAGAAAAAGAGGTGCCAGAACTCAACATGAATGCCTCCCTTGTTCTCTTAGAATGGCAATGGGGTTCACCTGAGAGTTGCTGGAAATGAGTTCTGGCTGAAAGAAAGCCGTGGTCTCCCACCCCATGTATTTTGCTACACTAAGGCAGCAGTTCTTTTGCACACTTGTGATGCAGTAAGATTCAATAAACACAGTGCAACTTATTTATGAGGACAGATGAACAGAGGTGCACTGGTAGGACCCTTCTTTCTCCCAGCCTCCTTTATTTTAAATGTTTGGCCAAGGTGGGTGGGTGCACACAGTCCTCCTGGAACAGCTCCCAATGATGCATACTGCTGTGAGGAGAAGCAGTGATGTGCTGGCTGGTCTTGCACCCTCCTGTGATGGCCTGGGAGTCAGACTCAGACGCTGAACCTGAGGGATCCCAGCCTGCACATGATTGCCTGCCTCCAGAACCAGCAGAGCCAGGGCTGGGGCCTGAGTCTGAAGGGGACTCACCTGTGCTAGATCCTCAGGTGCAGGCATCAGCTGAGGTTGATCTGGCTTCTAATGGAATGGAGGACTTATTGCCTGCAGGTGCTCCACTCCCCACCCAGTCAGGGGAAGCTGAGGTTGCCTCTGGGTCCGGTAACCCTCCAGCTTCTCCTGAGCTGCAGAGGCTAAGGGCAGAGAGGCGAAGGGAACTAAGTTCCCGCAGGAGGAGTGCTCGCCTCCAAGCCAGGAGAGGCGAGTCATCTGAGGATCGGAGCTGCCCTATGCCTCGGGGCAGATAAAAGCCGGCCAGTCCCAGTCCCAAGTTGCAGGAGCAACATCGTTGCTGCCCAGTTCCTGTTCCTGGTTCCTGACTCCTGTGTTCCTGACCTCGGCTTTGTCACTTCGGCTTCTGACTCCTGGCTTCCTCCTGACCTCGGCTTTGTGACTTTGGCTTCTGACTCCTGGCTTCCTCCTGACCTTGGCTTTGCGACGTCGGCTTGGTGACTTCTGGCTTGAACTGACCTTGGACTGGACTAGACCTCGCCTATCGGATATCCCTTGGGACCAGCACACCTCCCTTGTACCCCTCTGCTCTGCTCTGATGTGCCATGTGCATTAGAGGGCAAAAGAGTGTGTTGTACTTTTGTAGGCTTCCCAGTCTCACACAAGGTAAAACCCTGCACATGAGTGAGCCTGTCCCCTCTGGTTGTTTTGCAATTCATGTAGGCATAGTTTGGAATCCAAAACAGGACTAGAGAATTGTCCTTTCCCTCAGAGAAACAAATAAAAGCTATAAACACCTATAATAAATAAAAAGCAAACAAATATCAGTCATTACTTTTCTGGAAATGAGAAAGAGACAGAGAGGAGCTGAATTTCTTGCCCCATTGGCAATATTACTCACATATCATCCTACTAAAATAGTAAATGCACTTGGTCTCATTGGCAAGGCAGCTGACAGTCCCCTGAGGTGGGCAACCTTTTCTGTCTGAAAAATTGGTGAGGTTGAAGCAGGCTGGGCACTCGCGACCATTGGGGGAAAGATCTTCACGTGGTGTAACTACCAAAGTAAAAACCTGCAGTCAGCATATTGATACACCTCATTCGCCATTCTCTTTATTGTACTCTTATTTTGATTTTTTTCCATGCCTTTTAGTAACTTTTGACCCTAGCTGGACATTCTACCTCCACATCATGTCTTTCATTTGTCATCAACTTTGCAGAACAGGCATGTCTTCTGTTCTGTTTTTGTCTTTCACCTTTTGTCATGCACACTTTTTTGTGTGTATTTTTTGGAGTTCTCACTTGGTAGAAATGTATCAGGCAAGCTATCTGCTCTTTGATTCTAACTCTCTGTATCTGAAGGTACAAACAGCTGTGATCTCCCTCTCTCTCTCTCTCTCTCTCTCTCTCTCTCTCTCTCTCTCTCTCTCTGTGTGTGTGTGTGTGTGTGTGTGTGTGTGTGTGCATGCACGCGCGCGCGCGTGCTCAAGGAAGTAGTGGGCAGGCCCAGAATCCAAACTGGGGAGAGCGATGCCCATATTTCCCATATTTCTACTTCTCTTCCTTCGGCCCCACCATCTACCTGTGTGAGATGTGACAGATGTAAGTAAGGAGGTGATCATCTACTCCACTCATTCCAGATTCAAGGATCAACCATAGATACTTCTTAGGCCCTTGCACCCTGCATCTGAATGGACCAAAATACAGAATTCTATACTTTTCTTGTAACTAATGGACACTTATATCATTGGTTCATACAGTGCTTTTTTCTAGAAAAAAGATGGCTGGAACTGTGCTCGGCGCATAAACATTGGGACTAGCCTATCCATATGTTTAGAAAGTTGATGCAAGTTGTAATGTGATTTTATTCTATTGTAATTGTAACTTTTTGGAATTTTATTTTTATTGTTTTACAATGCAGCATTGTATAAATTTAATTAATTAATTAAAGTGATGTGCCAAAGGATTTCCAACACTTCTACATATGTCTACTCAGAAGATACTCCAAGTGAATGGGCCTTGAAAGGCAGTTGTCACACTTAGGATGCCCACTTCAAGGGTGGCAAACTAATTAGCAGCCCCGTGGCGAAGCCCCTGTCCTTGGCTTACTGGCCCAAGGGCTCTGACACCAAGCCCCCTCTGCTGGAGATGGGTGGCTTTAGGTAGGAGAAAGCAGGGTTCCTGGCTTCTGTCATAGCCAAGTGCCTCTTCCCGCAAGCCCGGAAAGCATCTGCTCAGCTTAGGTAAGTTGGTGTGATGCTCTGATGGGGCCGAGAGCGCTCCCAACACCTTTTCAAAGCTCACCTGGATTTGGGAAGTAGGCAGCAGGCTCCAGGATTCTGTCTAAGACTCATGTCTGCTTTCCCAAGCATGGGAAGAATTTGCCCAGCTTAGGAAAGGAGGTGATCTGATGGGGTCCCAGAGCCCTCCTGTATCCTTCCCCCAAAAAGGTGGCAGAACTGTTTTCCAGCATGTTCTACCAGAAAAAGCACTGTTTTTATAAGCCCTTAACCTTCAGAAATGCAGATACTCACGTTGGACAGGTTCCTTATTGCACTCATTTGTTTTGCAGCAGTAGACCTTCAGCTGGAGGAATTTACCTTGATCTGCACTGATGCTGTAATCACCTGAGTGACAAAAACTGGAAGGAATACATCCCTGGAAAGTTGACATTTCATAGTTTGGAACTGAAAAGAACAAAAGGAAATAAATCACAAGATCTGCAAAACCTCTGGTTAATTCCCTCCATATATATATACATATATATAAACAATGATACTTCCCTTTAACTATATTTTATTCTTCAGTGAGAAACTACATAATCTGTTCCTTTAAATTCCTGGGAGTCCATCTTAGTGAAGACCTTACTTGGAAGGACAGTACAGCCCAGGAAGGCCCAACAGAGACTTCATTCCATTAGGGTCTTGTGAAAGAACAGTGTTAGAGAACAACTGATGATTTCCTTCTATCGGAAAGTGTTCTCTCATACTGTATTACAGTGTGACAATAAAGTATTTCAATATTTCTATTTCTAATGCACAGTTCTTGAACCAAGAAATTAACCAAAAAATAATTATCCTTCAAAATCCATAAACCTCTTATCCTTCCCAACCAAACAGAGCATACAAATATGCAAATATTAAGGAAACACAAGCATAGAAACAGTGGGTGGTATTGAATGCTAGTGCAGTTCATGGGAGACCCAACAGAAGTAATGATTGTAGCTGTCTTAGGGTCAATGATTTCAATTGTTTACTCTGAGTAGGATTTAGTTGAATGCAACCCAGCTACATGAGTTAAAACAACCAACAGGGTTACTTTGTATTAGGCAAAATGGTTTGCAACTGCATGAAAATGTTTTTGAGGAGAAAATTGCTATTAAATGGTGGCACATTTTAATGAGTTATTTATCTTTCTTTCTTTCTTTCTTTCTTTCTTTCTTTCTTTCTTTCTTTCTTCCTTTCTGTGCAGAAATTGAAGTTTGGGGAAAATGAGAAGTGAGAGTAACAAAAATTGACAAATTCACCTACACTTAGCAGAGACTGGAATAAATCTGTCTGTCTGGAAGATTCTAGTTGAAAGATGTAGCAGATGAAAAAGTCACCTGATTTCTCAGATGGGCATGCAGGCAAGGACAGAACTGAAAGCTGAAACCTAGAAATGACCAATGTCCCAGGAACTATTGTGAAGCCAAGGGGCCATATAGCCCTTCGTTGTATTCTTAAATCACAGGATGCTCAGGATAAAATGAAGATGTGGCTGCTCTTGAGCCAACAATCCCATGAATCGCTCCAAAATTCACAGACAGTGAAGATGAATGGCTTAGTCTTAGTGTCATTGCACTCTGAGCTTCTCACCACCCTGCAAAAATTTGAAGATGACAGGGGGTCTCTGAGCATGACATCATATCACACCTCTTCTTTCACAGGATGCTAGGAGGAGTAATGCAAGAAGGGGAGATGGGGTAGCTAGAAAACCTTTTCCCCTGTTGTAATATCTCATCTGGAACAGCTGGCACAACAGCAAAGAAAGAACGAACTTGTAGGCGCCCAAAATGATGCCTGCAATGAATTTGTAATAATATATTTAACTGAGTACCTTGCCTTATGATGGAAGGCAAACCAAAAACAAAAACAGTTCACTGCTTCTGGTGTAGTGTGGACTGCTAGTAAATGCAGTGTGGCTAATTTGTGACCCTAAATGATGATGATAATGATTAATTTTTATCCCGCCCTCCCCAGCCAAAGCCAGGTTCATAGCGGATAGCAACAGGTAAAAATAGCACAGTATACATAAAATCATACAGCCAATTAATTAAAATACATTCTAGAATCAATTCTGAAAATTATTGGCAACCACTGGGTTAGAGTTCTATGAAGATTACAGAAGGAGAGAGGGGGTCAGACTGTGCCTTGGCCAAAGGCCTGGCAGAACAGCTTTGTCTTGCAGGCCCTGTGGAAAGAAGTCAGTATTGTCTACACTGACTGGCCTCAGCTTTCCAGAGTTTCTGACTCTACCTGGACATGCCTGCAACTGAACCTGGGACAATGCAAGGCGGTGATCTATACTGAGCTACAGTGCCAATTGGTGCAGCCGCACGGCCCGCCCATTGGGGCTGCCGACTGGTGTGGCTGCTCGATCAATCACCCATCGGGTGTGTGTGTGCCAGGGTTAGCAGATGCTTTGTTGCTTGAGTCATTGGCTTGGGAGTTGCAGGGGTCAGGGGGGTCACACCAAATGTCACCCCCACTTCAGAATGGAGTCCAGGGCGGCCAGCTCCCATCGTCCCTCCCTTCCTCCACCACTGGATGGAAAGAGAAAAGGAATGCTGGAGTAAAGTTATGTGGCTGAGTATGGGTACTGAGTGTTGGACTAGAACCTGAGATGCCAGGGTTCAAATCCCCACTTAGCCATGAAGCTCACTGGGTGAACTTGGGGGAGTCCCTGCCTCTCAGTTTAACCTACCTCACAATATTAAATGCATAAGAAAAGAACCATATAAGCAACCTTGTGCTCCTTGGAGAAAAGTTGGGATATAAAGGCAATAAATAAATAATAAATAATGCTAATTTACACAAGAAAGTCATTCCTTGAAGTGACCAAGAGTAAGTGAGAAGATTCAGCTCACCTATGTTGTTATGCAGAGCACCAGAGGAACAGGTATGATTATCAAAGCAGCCGGACATTGATGGATGTTCACATGAGGTACTCTTTCCTTTACAGGAGGTACATAGCAGGGATGTTGCTGCACAAAGGAGATAGAGGTTGGTGCAAGAGATTTCTTCAGATGGTAAAGTACTAGTATATGTCCTTCTTAAGGATGTGTCATGCAAAAGGGTAGATATGAGTTAGCTGTAATGTTTATATTTATTATTGGGTGCCATATTTAGCCAATGCAACCTTCCCTTCTATAGAGTGGCTTCTTAGAGTAGACCTCTATGCACCGGCTGAAAAATAATAGGAAAAGGAACAGAAATATCTCAGTCTTGATACCTGCCAATGATTCTATATTGTGAACTTCCCTGCTTCATGGTGTGAAAGCCTATCTATAAAGAACACAGAACACAGTCAAAAGTAAAAAATTGTGTTTAGAGCAAGAAGCTACAGAAGAAAGCTGCTCAGTTATATACCTAGGTTTAAGGTAAGGTAAAGGTAAAGGACCCCTGAACTGTTAAGTCCAGTCAAAGGTGACTATGGAGCTGTGGTGCTTATCTCGCTTTCAGGCTGAGGGAGCCGATGTTTGTCCACAGACAGCTTTCGGGATCATGTGGCCAGCATGACTAAACCACTTCTGATGCAACAAAACTCTGTGACAGAAGCCAGAGCGCACTGTTTACCTTCCTGCCGCAGCAATACCTATTTATATACTTGCACTGGTGTGCTTTTGAGCGGCTAGGTTGGCAGAAGTTGGGAGAGAGCAGCAGGAGCTCACCCCGTCACAGGGATTTGAACCACTGACCTTCTGGTGAGCAAGCCCAAGAGGCTCAGTGGTTTAGACCACAGCGCCACCCGTGTCGCTTGGTGTATTCTTTAGTGAAACCCTCTCTGGGAAGAGTCATATTGAGCCGTGAAAGTCAAAGCACTGAAAACCCAAGGAGCAGTAATGAAATTCTATTACTATAAGGGAGGGCAGCTAACTGAACCTGTCCTAAAGATACTTGGTAGCATAGTGCTTACTGAAATGCTATTTGACACTGAAATCTGGGGGGCTGAGTCAAACTCCATTAAAGTTTTAGAAACTGACTTTTTTAGTTTGATTTATTTTGTGAGACAATATTGGCTTCTTGGAGTGCCTCTCTATGCACCAGCTGGAAAAACAATAATAGGAAAGGGAATTAGATAAAATAATATATGTTGTTTTGATGATTTTAAGATTTAATGTGAAATCAAGCTAGAATTGTTATGACCTTTGCCTGGAGAAATAAAGTTATGAACTATATGTGAAATGCTCATTGCTGCTCCAGAACTTGAGATTTTCTCCCATTCCATCTCTCACTCACACCCCATTTCCCCATTATTGACACTTGTCATCGAAGGGAACCTGGCTTAGGGAACACTTACTAATGGCAAGAGTATTAGAGAAGCAGGTAATGTTTGGTGTGAATGTACACAAACACACACAGAGAGAAAATTCCCTTTTAATCAGGGTGGTTTATATGTTAGGGGTTTTTATTGGATATTTTCACTATGGTGTACCATATATTTTAATCATTCTGGATTTTAACAAAGATGCAGATTTCTTTTGTTGCTGTTATTTTCTAAATAGCACAGAAGCCATTTGGGAATGAAGCAATACATATATTAATGAATAAATAAGAATATATTCTAGATTGAATGGCTATCCTAAGTATCCTGGAAACTGTAAAGGTAAAGGTAAAGGGGCCTCTGACCATAAGGTCCAGTCGTGTCCGACTCTGGGGTTGCAGCGCTCATCTCATTCTATAGGCCGAGGAGCTGGTGTCTGTCCGCAGACAGATTCCGGGTCATGTGGCCAGCATGACAAAGCCACTTCTGGCAAACCAGAGCAGCACATGGAAACATTGTTTACCTTTCTGCCGGAGCGATACCTATTTATCTACTTGGACTTTGACGTGCTTTCGAACTGCTAGGTTGGCAGGAGCTGAGACCGAGCAAAGGGAGCTCACTCCCTCGCAGGGATTCGAACCTCTGACCACAGCGCCACGTGTCCCTTTCCCTGGAAACTGTAGCCTTCACTTATTTGTATGGTTATTCTGATTCCTCTGCCACATAAATAAATGTTTGCAACTGACTATACTTGCTTAAACTCTTGCGTTTACTTTCCTTGGTAATCCAGCAGTCCTTAATCTCTATTATGCAGATATCCTGTCCTCACTCACATTACCGCCCAATAAGCAAACATTTTTGCAATCATCTAAAGATGATAAAAAGAATCCCATTGCACTGGTTCCTACTCACCTGGAGAAAGCAGGGCCAAGAGGAGGCATGTGCTCAGAAGTGTTTTTATCATTTTTGAAAGATGGGAGACTCAAAAGAGATGGACCCGGATGGACTGATGCAGGGATAGGCTTACATGGAGATATTTATAGGCCAAGAATTCATGCTTTGGGCAACATGTAGGAACAAATGGTTCAATGAGGAGTGGGGGCTGTGTGTTTGCCAAGAAGACACAGAGGGACATAGTGAAATTCAAAGTTCAGTGTTGAATTGGCTTAATTAATTCTCTTTCATTTCCTTACCTCTTGCCAAACACGTTTCAGCATTTCCCCCCTATATCATTAATGTGCGATTTGAATTGTAATGTCACCAAAGAAAGAATCTAGCAACTACAAAGGCAAGGGTAAAACCAAGATGCAACCTGCAAAGAGCGCCCCCCCATACTTTATTTCTTCATGTATAAGAGTATATTTCCCCCCTAATTTTTTAAGTTTGAAATTGGGGGTCATCTTATACATGGATTGTTGCAATTACTTATTTCTTAATTTGGGGCTCAAAAAATAGGCGTCGTCGTATACATGGGTGTGTCCTATAAACAGAAAAATATGGTCTTCCCCACCACAAGATTCCTCTTCTGAGAAGGAGGAAGGTGGGGATATTAGATTGTTCTTGGTAAGACATGGTAAGACTGTAAACAAGGGAGTAGCCCTCAACTGAGAAGAGTAGCCCTCAGCCTTCAGCATCTAAGAAAACCCTTAAACCATCATGGCTTGCTATTGGATGGATGTACTGGCAGCTTCAACCAGTAAGACTGATTCTCCTGTCATGGAAGGGGTCACCTTCCCCTAGGGAAAAAGGGATGACAAGTGAGCTCAATTGCTGGTGTCAGTGACTCAGAATTGTACTTGGTGAGAATTGAAACCTCACACATCATGGAGCCAGCTGTCTCCACAACCAACACAAACATGACCATACTCTCAATCACTCTTCATCACTCTGAACCAGTCAAGTGGAAAGTACCAGGCAATGTGTAAAGCAGCAGTTGAGGAAGACATCATTGGTGCAGCTGCAGATTAGCTCAAAGGCCATTAGTGCAGCCCAGCAGAAATGTATGTTTGAGGTAGAAAGTAAAAATGTGTATGTGGAAGTAAAGGACAATGATATTCCTTATGAGTAGGCCTCCACTATGTTGTGATACCATTTATTATAGAGAGATATAGGAAGAAGAAAGTGGACAGAAATTGGTGTAGCTACCTTGCATTGAGTCTGGGCAAGGGAGGTAGTTGCAGAGAAGAAAACATTAGGCACACTGTGGAATTATTGGATTTAGGACACCATTTAGGGATCAGCCAGTGCTTCGTTCCTGGTGGGACTTAGGGGTACACTTTAGGTCTCACATCCATATTCTGGGTGAATACTGGACAGTGGGACCAAGGTGCCTTTGGTGAGTTTACAGCCAAAGCTCACCCAGGAGTTGGTTCCTCTACTTCCATTGTTGGATGAGCAACAGTCTGTGGCTTTCTTACGAGCCTGGGATTCTGTAGGAATGCTTTCCTACCAGCACTATATAAAATCTTCAACTGCCTGTAGTTTCTTAATTACCGGGTATATTAAATTTGGTTTGCAGTTCCTTCACGAGGTGGACAGAAGGCCAACCTAAGGCCTACTTTACTCCTCACAATGTAGGCTTGCCTAGTCACATCAGGATTAGAACCCTTACACTACATTTTCCACATATGATTTGTTCCCCCCTATGCAATTCATGGTATGAGCCTAGATTATGTTTGTTCATGAAAGAAAGCATACAGAGAGTTCAATGTTATTTTAAGATTGGAAGCAATGGCGTCGCAAGGGGGCGGGGGGACGGTGTGCCCCGGGTTCCTGGGGAAGAGGGGGTGACACTTGGGCCAGCCCTGCTCCGCCCGGGACCTACCAGCTGGTGCAGCCGTGCACGATCGGTGGCTCGTGGGGCTGCCACGCCACTGCTGCTCGCGCAGGGTTATACGATTGCGTGCGGCAGCCCATGGGGCTGCCCAGCCGCTGCTGCTTTTGGTGCGGTGGCGCTGATCCGGCAACACAGTGCGCACACCGCTGCTCCCGTGACTGCCTTGCGAGCCACCGGGCCAAAGCAGCTGCGGCGGGGCAGCCCCACGAGCCGCTGATCGCGCGAACGGTATTTCGTGGGGCTGCACCGCCGCTGCTACTTTTGGCACGGCGCCGCCGGTCCAGCAACGGAGTGCACACGCGTGATTTCATGTATACGCACTCCATTGTGATGTTGCATCGTGACGTCATGACGCCCCGCCCCTAGGGGGAAAGCCTCTGTTGCTGCCCCAGATAGCGAGGAGGCTTCCTCCGTCCCTGATTGGAAGCCCTTTCATAGTTGCAGGACATCTTTCGGTGGATCTACTGGAACAGCAGAGAAGCTTTCAGCCTGGGAAAACATCCAGGGAATTAGGTCCAGGTTATGTCAGAGGCTGCTTGCTCCCATATGAATCTCGCCAGCCTTCTAAACCTGTTTCTGTAGGCTTACTTACCGTCTCTCTGCTCCATAAATTATGCTAGGTGCATGGATGTGAGGGGCTGGACCTCTTCAGTGGTTGCACTATAATTTTGGAACTGGAATAAAATGGGGACATTCCCAACCCTATACAGAGGTTTGGGGATTCATAACTGGTGTCTTCTGCATGCAAAGCAGCATTGAACTATCACCCCCCCCCTCAAAAATGCTTTTTTTGTGCAAATTCTTGAATTTGGGCTGAGATTATCTTCATAAATATTTTACTCTAAATATTCCTTCAACATGTTGGGTCAATAGACTTGTCTATGACAGTCTCTCAACAATACGATAGCCCTGTTATGTCAACTTATGAAAAACTAATGTATCCATTAATTATGTGGTAAGAAGGTTACATTTCTTAAAATAAAACAACCCAAGGCAAATACACATGTAACTAGAGGCCGTGGGAAAATCAATCAGAAGTGCCAACCAGGAGTCTGAAAATGACTGTGCGCAACTTAGATATGCATTGACACACTGAATGGCCGTTCCAACAGTAAGAAAAACATTGTGCATGCAGAGTAGCCCAAATGTGGGGATACAAGTTAAGTCCCATAGAAGTCAAGAGCTGGTACAAGAAGATCGTTTGAGTTTTGCACTGATTTTCAGGAGGGCTGTGAATGTGTTTACTGACATGCATTGCTGTGAAATTAATGCTGGGAGTGAGTGGAAGAGGGGTCCAGAAAATCTTCATGGAATTTCCATCCAATTGTATGAATGAATTTTGAATTTCCCTGTTAAATGTGAAGTTTCTGAGAAATCGCATTTCCATGAAGCAGTTGTTGCTAAGTATTGCCCTGAGGCTCAGGTGGCCCTTATGCCACGTTGGATATTGAAGACGTGTACTATCTGTCAAAATTACCTGGTGTTTCTGAAAAATAAATTATCTGATTACAACACTAAATTTAATAGCCACAATGTGCAGAATTAAATGTGAGCTAAAATGTAGCTATATCTCTGTAGCTCATTGCCCTTTATAACAGCTTAATTTGAACACAGTAGTACCGGTAAGTAGCTAAAAGGTGGTTGGCTACATTCAGTGCAAAGGACCATATCTGCTACCTCTCTGGTGAGCAATACAAATAAGAGATCAAATAGAGGGTTTGAGGATAGCACACCTTATCATATCTTAAATAACAACTCACTATTCTTCTGTTGCACTTATGCTGGAGAAAAGTTAATTTTATGTTCAGAAAAACATTGTCAGCTACGCAGATACTTGCATAGGTAAACCAAGCCTCTTTAGTCACTCCCACATTTTCCTTAGCTACAGCTCCTTATCCTTTTTATGTTCTAACCCAGATGAATTTTCAACCGTACTCTAAACAGATCATTACAATTTTTCAATAATCTGAGTAGGCTTGTCTGAACAGGAATGTTTTTAGCAGTGGCCAAAAAGAGTACAATGAGGGAGAGTGCCTGATCTTTATGCTTGAGAAGGTATTGGCATGTGATCCTGCGTAGCAACTGAATTCATTTTCTGAAATTCTCTTTCTTAAAATTCTACCACTTAATGGCGCTCCCACTAAAAGTGGCAATAAGTTTCTTTGTTCCTTTATTTGTTTTGCAACATTTTTAATCTTGCCCATCTGGGCTCCTGTGCCAAATCAGGGCACCAAACCCCCTTCACTGTGTTTTAAGCTCAGGTGCTCTTAAATATAGTCATTGACTGATCAACATTTTGGGAACAATAAATGGTGAATTAATCTAAACACACTGATGCTGTCCAGAAATAATATGGTCTATTGTTTTGTCATTCTATTCCACCTATGTATTACCTTAATGTCCAATAAACTATCAAATCAAGTTACTGGGTTATTGGTTGTTAAAGTGATGTATTGACCACAAACCAGTACCCCTGCCTTTCCTCTAACTTGGTGTGGGATCTAACTTGGTTATAAAGGAGCATATACTTTTTCCGATCTTCCAGGCCCCAGATCAAAGGACCCAAGGCACAGCACAGGTGTAGCAAAGCTGGAAATAGCTCAGGGATATTAAATGGTGCCAGGGACACAGCGATATGCACTGAATTTTGGACAATGGAGCAAGAGTCATTAGAGTGAGCTATTATAATTGCTTTCTGGGACATTGTTTCTCCTTGTCCCAATTGCATTGGATTGTTTGGAAGGAGAAAGGATACTCTGAGTCATCTGATCTGTAAAAGGTTGCAGTTCAGAGCTCAAAATGTTAAATATTCTGAGGGTCAAATTGGAACTACCATTATTGTAATCATTCTTAAAGGTTGTCAAAGGACACCCCTTTCTATGTGAAGATAATGCTTTGAGTAGTCTAATATTCATGTTGATTTTGAACCCTCCATTGAGTTTATACTGATATAAAACTGAACCAATGGGGTATATGGAGCCTATGAAAAATATTTTTATGGTAATTATAATGAGTTGCCACTCGAAATAGAACTGTTTGAAATACTGATTTTTTAATTCAGATTTGTTATTATGGGGATAATGAGAAAAAATCTCTATGTGTAACAATTCCTTTGCCCCACCAAACCAACTCTGCCCAGGTACTGTCCTAAGGCTCTTTTGAATCAAAAAAGGTTTCTGGGGGGAAATAGCCAATTTGCTGAAAATAAATTTCAATTCAATTCATTAGCAAGCTTTGTAATCTGGCATCAAATCTATGACATGTTTAAATTAGATTTTAAAAATGGCTTTTTGGATCAAAGCTCACCGTTTGAAAGAGAATTATTGTGGAATAAGGATAAATTATTGTCAGAAAATGTATAATTTAGTATTAGAGTGGGAAACGAAAGTCGAGTTAGTCAAAGCTTCAATTACACACTGGGCATAACATAGAGCTACACCTCTGGGAGAAACTCTGGAAGAATGATTGGAAATTTACTACATGTTATACTTTGAAAGAGAATTATATGAAAATTATATGGATGGTATTTAACTCGGAGTATGTTGGTCGGAAATGTGGTGGACATGTAGAAAGGTTAAAGGTTATGGGGGAATGATATACTACAAGTTTTTTTTAAATGTTTACAATAACATCACCCCCCCCCCCAAAAAAAAACAACACCTGGATTTCTTTTTGTTAGGAATACTTCAGTCTGAAGTTCCCAGTTGTCCAAATGAGTTATTTATATACGCAGCCACGGAGGCTCAAATTTTGCTACCCCAAAAATGGAAAGTGGAAGAGATCCCTAGTAAGGAAGATTGGCGACTTAAAATGATAGAAACTGTAGAAGTAGCATGTTTGTTTTGCAGAATAAGAAAGCAAGAAGAATCAATATTCAAATAGAAGTGGAATTTTGTTTGTTGAATATCTAGAAAATAATTGTGTAAAATTGGGAACACAAGTAGCATTTACATAAACGCAACTGTAGGGTAAATATTTGAAGGATGTAAAATGGAGAAACAATTAAATTGGCTATAGTAAAATATGCAGAAATGAGAGATAAGTAAAATGAACCATGAAAGGGAAAGCGGGGAAGTCAATTGTTACATGGTATTATGTAAAATGTTATAAATAAAAGACTCCACCAAACCTGATTCATATAGGCTGATTGCTTTAATAAATGTGGATGCCAGATTATTCACAGCTGTTGAACATAAAGTAACTTTGTTTGCTTCAAATTAATTATGCAAAATAAAAAAATACTACCAACTAATTTGGCAGCAACAGTTCAAAAGCAGCTGACAGAAATGTCAAAGATAAAGATAGCCCATGGGGGATTTAAATACCTCAGGATAATATTCACAGCTGATCTTAACCAATGAAATTGAAGAAATTATAAGCCTTTGCTCAAAATGGTAATAAACAACTGTCAAAATGGAAGCACTCAAGCCTTAGCTGGCTAGGTCGTATTGCAGCTACAAAAATGTCAGTTCTGCCAAATTCTCTTTAGTGTTTCAGGTTTTACCAACATACTTAAAAAATGGCAAAAGAAATTAATCTCCTTTATCTCATTAGGAAAAAGACCCAGACTCAGTCAAAACATCTTATTTAGAGGGGCCAGGAATACCCAATCTTGAACTATAATATGCAGCTTCCCAAATTAAATCATTGATGCCATTCATTAAAGGCAAAGTAGATATTGCATGGGTACAGAGAGAAGGTACCCACACAATACCATCAGTACGTTCTCTGCCTTTCCTGAAGCTGCCTCAAATGGAACACGAAAAAGTGGACAACCCATTTTACAAAGTAACATTGATGATGATGTGGCGGAATTGGAACTCAGTATTGGCTCCTGGGACTTCATCACAGATGCCCCTGCTAGATTGCCCCTTATTTAAACACAGAAACAAATATAACTCATTTGTAGAACTTGAAACAAATGGTTTCTATAGGTTTAGAGATCTATTTATAAAGCAATCTCAAAAGAGGACATGATGGCAAAGACAAAAGGCATTAAATGGTCCTGGTTACAACTGTATCAACAATGCACTTTTGCAAAGTCTCTGGAATGCAATGGGGAGGGCTTGAGACCCTTGACAGCTTTTGAATTGCTATGTAACAGACCAAGCCATGACAGGAAAGAGGCCGTTTCGATGATATACGGTATGATATTAGACATCTTTGTGGGCAACATGGAAGAGATGGGAGAGTGACATAGGAACCTCAATAAGTGAAAAAGCATGGAAATTTATATGGCATAATCCATCTCTAAAAACAATTTATTCTCGCCTCCAGGAAATTTCCCTTAAAATTACCTTTTGGTGGCATTGGACCACTACACGCCTTGCAAAGATAAATCCTTCAAGCTCACCATTATGTTGGAAAGGGTGTGGAGAACGAGATTCCTACTTTGAAGGTTGGTGTTGGTGTACTGGCAAGAAACCTCTAGTATACTGTATTCAATGGCCATCTCCTCCTCCTCCTTCCCCAACACCACAGTCAAATTTGCTTAAATATAGTGAAAAGGCTGCTAGCTTTGGAAGGCAAGGGGTGCGGAAAAATTATGAGTCACCCACCAGCGCCTCCCACCTGGGCTTTTAAAGCAATGGAGATCTGCACCAACCACAACATAACACACGAGCCAAGCAGCAGCTTTTTACCCATCAGTCTGGCTGGGGCATGCTCAGAGGTGCCACTGGACATTGCATTTGTGCTGCTCTCTCCATCTTCCTTCCCCCCCCCAACACACACACTCTGCTCCACAAACTCCAAACCTCTCTCCGGTATGGGTGGGTATGTGCACGATCCCAGCTCCCTGCATCCAGGTTGCTCCGACTCTTGCACTCTTTTTTGTTTCTGGCGCATACAGCAGTGGTGCAGCATTCCTGTGTGTGTTGCGAAGCAGGTTGTTAGGTAAAGCGCTCTCAGAGTACTTTCCCTACATGTAGGGGAGTGTATGTGTCTGCATACATGCTGGTGTGTATAGATGTCTATCTATCTGTCTGTCTGTCTGTCTGTTTCTTTCTCTCTCTCTGTAGCCTCTTCGTCGCTTCTCTCCTGAGCATCGGAGAGGAAGTGAGAAGCAGAGAGGGAGAAACTCAGAGAGAGAGAGAATCATACAAATCATAGAATCATAGAGTTGGAAGAGACCACAAGGGCCATCCAGTTCAACCCCCTGCCAAGCAGGAAACACCATCAAATCATTTCTGACAGGTGGCTGTCAAGCCTCTGCTTAAAGACCTCCAAAGAAGGAGACTCCACCACACTCCTTGGCAGCAAATGCCACTGTCGAACAGCTCTTACTGTCAGGAAGTTCTTCCTAATGTTTAGGTGGAATCTTCTTTCTTGTAATTTGAATTCATTGCTCTGTTTCCACTTCTCTGGAGCAGCAGAAAACAACCTTTCTCTCTCCTCTATATGATATCCTTTTATATATTTGAACATGGCTATCATATCACCCCTTAACCTTCTCTTCTCTGGCTAAACATACCCAGCTCCCTAAGCCGTTCCTCATAAGGCATCGTTTCCAGGCCTTTGACCATTTTTTTTTTTTTTTAATTTAAAGATTTTATTAGAAATTTGCATATTTTACAAGTTAAAACATTGTTACATATACAACATTACATGATCATGACAAGAAAAGAAGGAAAGAGAAGAAAAGAGAAAAAAAAGAAAGAAAAAAGAAGATAAAAAAGAACAAGAAAAAAAGATGGAACATTTCCGCCGCTTTCCACACAGTTCTAAATAAAGAAAAAACACTTCTTCTTATTTCTGCCTCCTCAATTATTTACCTTTTTTTTTGTTTTTTTTTTTTTGTTAACTAGTTGTACTACTTCATCTCTTCTTATCAAAATTCATTTCTACTTTCCCTGGCAGTTTATTCAAGACATAACCAAGTTTTCTCTCCTGGATCCGTCCTTCCCAAATATTCATTTAAGCATCCCCATTGTTTTTTAATTTTTTCTTTGGGTTTTTTCCTAATTAAATCTGTAAGCTTTGCCATCTCTAGGTATTCACACATCTTATCAATCCATTCCCTTTTTGTTGGGATATTATTCCCTTTCCAATTTTTTGCCACCAGTAGCCTCGCAGCCGTTGAGGCATAAAGAAATATATTAAGCTTGTCTTGAGGTACTTCGTCATTTATGATACCTAGAAGATATAATTCTGGCTTCTTCGCATAAGATATTTTAAACATTCGTTTCAATTCTTCATGTATTAATTCCCAAAAGGTTTTGATTAATGGACATGTCCACCAAATATGAAAAAAAGATCCTGTTGCTTTATGGCACCTCCAACATTTGTTATCAATTGTTTTACTCATTTTGGCTATTTTGTCTGGTGTAAGATACCATCGATAATGCATTTTTACAAAATTCTCTCTAATTGTATAACAAGCTGTAAAATTTACTGTTTCCCTCCAAAACTTCTCCCAATCTTCATACTCTATTTTATTTCCCAAGTCTTGTTCCCATTTGCTTATGTATTTCTTTTTTATTGCCTCTTCCTCTTCTGTATTTTCTAGAAGTCTGTACATTTTCGAAAGTGTCTTTGTATTATTTTGAAGAATTTCCTTTTCAAATTTAGAATTTTTATTTTCAAATCCCCTGCTCTGCTTATCTTTTTCATATGTTGACCTTAATTGATTATATTCCAGCCAATTTATCCCTTTTGTTCCTAGTTCTTGATATTCTTTTAATTTAATTTCTCCTTGCCTTATTTCTGTTAGTTCCCTGTATGTTGGCCATTTCTCTTTTCTATGACACACCAATGTTGAATTCGCCTCTATTGGGGAGACCCATAACGGCATTTTACCAATCAGTTTTCCTTTGGTTCTTACCCAGACTTCTATTAGTGCCTTCCGAATAATATGGTTCTTAAATTCTTTATGCAGGTTAATCTTGTCATATAACAGGTAGCCATGCCATCCATATAATAGCTCTTTGTTTTCCAATTTTAACCACTCCCTCATCCAGGTCCAGCTTGCCGCGTCAAAATATCTAGTCAGGTCCGGGAGGGCTAAGCCTCCCGTTTCCCTTCGGCTCAACACAATTTCTTTTTTCATTCTAGCCTTCTTCCCCTGCCATACAAACTCAGCTAGCTCTTTCTGCCAGTCCTTCAAGATTTTAGTCCCCGTTATAATTGGAATATTTTGAAATAAAAATAGTATTTTCGGCAAGGCAATCATTTTGATCATCGATACCCTCCCCCAGATTGATAAATTTAGAGGTTTCCATTTTCCTAGACTTTCCCTTATTTCATTCCATTTTTTGTTATAATTATTTTTAAATAAATTTGAGTTTTTACTTGTAATCCAAATTCCCAAATAATTTACTTTATTTTCAACCTTGATTCCTGCTTTCTTCTCTATCTCTAATTTTTCAATTTCCCTTATGTTTTTCGTCAAAATTTTTGATTTATCTTTGTTTAACTTAAAACCTGATACTTCTCCGTATTTTTTCATATGGTCTATTATTTTTATTATACTGTCTTCTGGTGATGTGGTCATGATGATAACGTCGTCCGCAAATGCACGCACTTTGTGACATGTCGATCCTACTTTAATTCCGTTTATCGCCTCATCCTTTCTCAAGGCAATTAACAGCGTTTCCAGGGTCATAATGAATAACAGAGGGGAAAGGGGACACCCCTGCCTTGTTCCTCGCTCAATTTCAAATTTCTCTGTAATTTCACTATTTATTAATATTTTAGCATTTTGTTTTTTATAAATCGCTTGTATTCCATTTAAGAATCTGCCCCCCAGTTTGAGTTTTTTACAAATGCATTTTAAAAAGTCCCATGAAACGCTGTCGAAAGCCTTTTCGGCATCCACTAGTAGCATCGCTATTTTTTCGCTCGGTTTGAACTCTACATATTCCAATATATTAACAATTGTTCTAATGTTTTCCTTTATTTGTCGCCCGGGCAGGAAACCTGCTTGGTCTTTTTTTATTATCCTGTTTAGAAATACTTTCATCCTGTTAGCAAGCACTCCAGAGAAGAGTTTATAATCGATGTTCAACAGAGAAATAGGTCTATAGTTTTTAATCAACCCCAAATCTGTTCCTTTTTTTGGTAACACTGTTATTAATGCTTCTCTCCATGTTTCTGGTAATATTCCTGTTTCCAATATCTCATTCATCAATATCTTAAGTTTAGGTATTACTATCTCCTCCAATTTTTTGTAATACATTACTGAAATTCCATCCATTCCGGGTGATTTTCCATCCTGCATTTTCCTTAAGACCATCCTTATTTCCTCCTCTTCTATCTCTTTATTTAACCCTTGAAGTTCTAATTCATTAATTTCAGGTAAATCATTCTCTGTTATATATTTAATCATCTCTTTTTCTGTTGTTTTCCTTTCTTCTTTATATAATTTCTTATAATAATTCAAAAATTCTGTTTTTATTCTTTCTGGGTCTATTATTTCTTCTCCTTCGTTCTGTATTTTGTTTATAATCCTCGCACTTTGTTTCTCTTTATTCAGCCAGGCTAACATTCTGCCTGGTTTGTTTGCTTGCTCGAAATATCTTTGTTTCGTCCACAATATTTTATTCTTAATCTCTTCATTGACTAATTCCGACAAATGAGTTTGCAATCTTTTTATGTTTTGTGCTACCTCTTCATTTTTAGGGTTTTTTGCTAGCTCTTTCTCTTTCTCCCTTATTTGTCTATTCATATCCATTATATTCTTCCCTTTTTCTTTTTTAATCCTAGCCATCTGTTGAATCCCATAGCCTCTCATATAGGCTTTACTTGCCTCCCATATCAAATTCCTCTCTGTTCCTTGTCTCTCATTTATCTCAAAAAATTCTCTTAAAATTTCTTTTGCTTTACTTGTTCTATGTTCATCTCTCCATATTGTGTCATTCAATCTCCATCTCCCTTTTGTCTTAATTCTAGATTCTAATTTAATTGTCACCGGGTTGTGATCTGATATGGTTTTGTTCATTATTTCTGCTTTTACTAAATTCAACACTAATCTTTTTGACAGCCAGATCGCGTCTATTCTGCCCCCCGATTTCTTTGCCTCCGAAAAATGTGTTATATCTTTAACCAATGGGTTTTTCAACCTCCATGCATCATAAACATCCATATTATCAACCAATTGAAAAAATGAGTGAGGTAGTCTGCCTGATTTGTTTATATTCTCTCTTGCTGTTCTATCCATTTCTACTGACACCACTCCATTCATATCTCCCATCATGATAATATTTTCTCCCATATAGTCCCCCAAAATTTCATCCACTTTTTGGTAAAATTCATCTTTTTTGTTGTTAGGTGCGTAAAGACCTACGATAATTATTTTCCCTTCTTTACTGTCAATTTCTATACCTAGTATTCTTCCCTCTTCATCCTGAAATAACTTGTGTGGGTTCAGTACTTCTTTAATGTAAAATACTACTCCTCGTTTCTTTTCCGCCCCCGCTGAAACAAATTCCTGCCCCAACCTATTATTTTTTAACACTCTGACATGATTTTTCGCTATGTGCGTTTCCTGTAAACAGATCACATCCCATTTCTTCCTTTTTAACTCATGTTCAATCCTATTTCTCTTATATTTGCTATTCATGCCATTTACGTTCCATGATATACAATTTAACGTCATGTTATTCACTCTACGGATTTACTCCCCCTTTTTAATTAAACTTTATTATATAACAGGAATCAAAGTTCGGTCTAGGAATCAAAGCCTTGCTGTCAGCTAAGCAGTTAACCAGTTAACAATATAATGACCCCACCACACAAAATATAAAATACGGAAAGAGCGTACAATAAAGTTCAAATATTTATGGCCGTGCACGAGGATCTCTCGTATCTCTCTCTTCACTCAGGCGCGTCTTCCCCTTCCAACTCTTCCTGATATTTTCTCCAGAAGATTTTAGTGTCTGGTACCGATCTAAAATAGCGCCTCCTTTCCCTGTAAGTGAAAGAAAGCCCTTCAGGGAATTCCCATTTGAATTTTATATTTTTTCTTCTTAACGCCGTGGTCATAAATCTGAATTTGTCTCTTTTTTTCAAGAGACGTGTTGGTATTTCTTTTACAATCTCCACTTTCCCTCCATCTATTATCAAAGGGTTTACTCTTCCATTTGTCAATAATTTGTCTCTTAACAATCGTGAATTCAAAAACATCAGGCAGTCACCCGGGCCTTTTCTGTTGTTGTATTTTTGTAATCTAATTCTAAAAATTTTGTCTATGTCCAGCATTAAGTCTTCCGCTTCTACATCCAGCCACCTTGCTATTTCCTTAATTAGTTTTGTTGTTATTTCCTCTTCTTGTGTTTCTTTTACTCCTTTCAAGCGGAGGGTCATCTCCTTTTGCTTCATCTCTAATACGGCCAATGCATCGTAAGTCTCTTCCTGGATTTTTCGCAATTCCTCTATTTCTCCATTAAGTTCTTCTTGTCCTCTCTTTATCTCTCTTTGTTCTTGTTGAGTTTTCTTCAAATATTCCTCTTGTTTCTGCATTTTAACTTTCACCTCTTGGGTTGATGCTTCAAGCTCTTTATGTTTTTCTGTCAAATTACTTATTTGTTCTGAGAGACCCACGATTAGCGTAGAGTTTTTTTCTATTTTTCTATTCATTGTTTCCATCTTGCCGTCCATTAGTTTGATATTACCATCTAAAGTCTCTATTTTATCACTTATATTCTTTTCCATTGTTAATAAAAGTTCTTTTAAATCCATACTGGTATCCCCTTCCGCCATTGATATTCTCCTAGGTATTTGGCTATTTTGAACTTGACTTATTCCCTCCAAGGCTGGATTCTTTTTTGGGCCCATCGGATTTATTTGCTATTTAGTCCTTTTATGATTTCACTAGTCCTTTTAGCACTTTACTCTTTCTTTTTGCGTTTGGGTTATTGGAAATTCCCTTTTCTTGGCTTTCTTTAAATTTCCATCAACACCCCCTGGTTCAAATTCAAATGTTTACTTTCCTCTTTTCTTTGCAATATATGTCTTTGCTTTATTTCCCTGCACTGTCCTTCTAGAACCTGTGGGTGGCAGAATTCTTTAGACTCAGTATTTGTATTCCCTTAGACGACGCTTGTAATTTTCTCGCTTGGCCACTGAAGTCGCTCTACTCTCCTTAACTTAGTCTTTAATAGACTCCTTTGTCTCCATTAATGGCGTCGGCCACTTTGAGCATTGGGCGTAGTCTGCCCTCTCCACTTCTCCAGGTAGCAACTTTGTTACTTTCCTTGAGGTCTGTTTTGTTAGTCTTTACTATCACCTTCTTAGCTTCTCCTTCCCTTTTTATTTCCCAGTCTAAATATAAATATTTCCCAGTCTATAAATAGACTGAGCGTCTTAATCTCGTTGCCTTGCCGTCGGCGTTTTCTTCTCTCTCTTATCTCTGAGCTCCGCGCTCTTTGTTCATACACTCTCACACTCTCGCTCTCCCTCGAACCTCCACCTTTCTGAATTATCGGACCGGTTTTTGTTTTTCGACGTTGTAATCCTCTCCGTAATCACTCCTGCCAGGTTATTTAGACAGAGAGAAAAACTGTGTTTCTAGCGGCCCCCCGTCTCTTACATTAGCGTAACCCTGTTTAAGTCTCGTACTTTTTCATCTGCTGTCCCCTTTTTCCCCCCGCTGCTTCTCTGCTTGGGGTTATGTACTCAGTTTATTCCTTTTGGAGGGGACTGCGTTCTTTTCCCAGTTGCGTAAAGGGAGAGCCCCGCGCTCTCTCTCGTCGGGTTTTTGGGGCGTTTGCGCTGGGGGGGTTAATAGCCTTTTGCGCTAGGGGTCTATTCGTTTCTTCTCCGTCTTCTAAGGAGTTTTCTTTCTGTTTTCCCCTTTCCGCGCCGCCTTGGCTTTGCCCTCAGGGAGCCCCCTGAGGTCGGGTAGCCTACGCCTGGTTTCCCGTTTAACACAACCCCAACGCCGGTTCTACCTCACCATTACAGGAGCGCAGAACCTCCACCCGATCTCCAGAGCGCCGATCCGGAAGCCGACCGCCTTTGACCATTTTGGTTGCCCTCCTCTGGACGCGTTCCAGCTTGTCAGTATCCTTCTTGAACTGTTGTGCCCAGAACTGGACACAGTATTCCAGGTGAGGTCTGACCAGAGCGGAATACAGTGGTACTACCGGTATTACTTCCCTTGATCTAGATGCTATACTCCTATTGATACAGCCCAGAATTGCATTGGCTTTTTTAGCTGCTGCATCACACTGTTGACTCATGTCAAGTTTGTGGTCTACCAAGACTCCTAGATCCTTTTCACTTGTACTGCTCTCAAGCCAGGTGTCACCCATCCTGTATTTGTGCCTTTCAATTTTTTTGCCCAAGTGTAGTACTTTACATTTCTCCTTGTTAAAATTCATCTTGTTTGCTTTGGCCCAGTTCTCTAATCTGTTAAGGTCATTTTGAAGTGTGATCCTGTTCTCTGGGGTATTAGCCACTCCTCCCAATTTGGTGTCATCTGCAAACTTGATCAGGATGCCCTCAAGCCCATCATCCAAGTCATTGATAAAGATGTTGAATAAGACTGGGCCCAAGACAGAACCCTGTGGCACCCCACTAGTCACTTCTCTCCAGGATGAAGAGGAGCCATTGATGAGCACCCTTTGGGTTCGGTCAGTCAGCCAGTTACAAATCCACTGAATGGTGGCATTGTCTAGCTCGCATTTTACCAGCTTCTTTACAAGAATATCATGGGGCACCTTGTTCAAAGGCCTTGCTGAAATCAAGATAGGCTACATCCACAGTGTTCCCTTCGTCTACCAGGCTTGTAATTCTGTCAAAAAATGAGATCAGATTAGTCTGACATGACTTATTTTTCACAAACCCATGCTGACTTTTAGTGATCACAGCGTTCCTTTCTAGGTGCTCACAGACCGTTTTGCTTAATGATCTACTATAGAATCTTTCCTGGTATTGATGTCAGGCTGACTGGGCGGTAATTGTTTGGGTCCTCTCTTTCCCCCTTTTTGAAAATAGGGACAACATTTGCCCTCCTCCAGTCTGCTGGGACTTCGCCTGTTCTCCAAGAATTCTCAAAGATTACTGCCAGTGGTTCTGAAATCACCTCCGCCAGTTCTTTTAATACTCTGGGATGTAGTTCATCTGGCCCTGGAGACTTGAATACATCTAAACTAGCCAAGTATTCTTGTACTACCTCCTTACTTATTCTGGGCTGTGTTTCCCCTGCTGTATCATCTGCTCCATATTCTTCAGGTCTGGCATTGTTTTCTTTTTTGGAGAAGACTGAGGCAAAGAAGGTATTGAGGAGTTCTGCCCTTTCTGCGTCCCCTGTTCGCATTTCACCTTCTCCTCCTCTAAGTGACCCCACTCTTTCCTTGTTCTTCCTTTTGCTATGGACATACCCATAAAAGTCCTTTTTATTGCTTTTAACCTCTCTAGCAAGCCTGAGTTCATTCTGTGCTTTAACTTTTCTGACTTTGTCTTTACATGTGCTGGCTATTTGTTTGAATTCCTCTCTGGTGGTTTTCCCCTTTTTCCATTTTTTGTACATATCCCTTTTAAATCTTAACTCAGTTAAAAGTTCTTTAGATAGCCACCCTGGCTTCTTTAGGCACCTTCCATGTTTTCGTCTCATTGGTACTGCTTGATGTTGTGCTTTTAATATCTCCCTTTTAACAAACTCCCATCCATCATGAACTCCCTTCCCTTTTAGTATTACTGACCATGGGATCACACCCAGTGTTTCCCTAAGTTTTCTGAAGTCGGCTTTCTTAAAGTCTAGAATTTGAGTCTTACTACCCCACTAAGCAGGTCATCAGTATTGGTTAGGACCAGATCTAAAATGGCTGGTCCTCTTGTTGCTTCTCCCACTTTCTGGACACCAGAAGTCTTAGTGTGGGATTCAAGGAAGCCCGCGGCTGGCAAGCGAGTGACCCGTTCACCAGGGAAGCTGGAGTCGCTCTGCTGGGTTGGGGTTTGGGCGGACAGGAAGGAAGGAAGGAAGGAGAACTGAGGTTCATTGGCCTTCACAGTGTGCAAGCAGCAGAGTCAAAGTGTCGCTTCTCAAATGAAAGTAATTTTTATACTACAGTACACATTCCTTTGTGAGAAAAGAATGTGGTTTGATAAGAGATAAAGTTGAAAAGTTATGAAGATAGAAATGTGATGTTGAAATTATTAAGGTGGATGATATTAAGTGGGAGAACGAATTGTAACTAAGATCAAGAATATTCAGTATGCCAAATACATAGTTTGACATTCTATTCACTGTTGGCATCCTTCTGCAATTGCTTTATGAGCAAATAAAAATAATTAGAGCTTTGATTAATGAAATGGTAAATTAAAGGGGGCAGAGAAAGATTAAATGTAAAGTGGAATTACACAGAGCACACAGAGACTTTAGAGAACAATATGGATGAAGCATTGCCAGAGCAGGAGGATACAGGTGTATAGGGGGCGGGGCGGGGCGGGGGGGGAGTCAAATGGTGGAGTTTTGATGTTGGAGGAATGGAATGAAGTCATGAATAGAGAGGTGAAGAGACATCCTGAGCTGGCAGGGAGTGCAGAAAAAGGACTCTGCATACAACTTGGGGTGATTTTAGAGGAAATAGCTATCAAACCGCTGACACCTTTCTTAAAAAAAAGATGGAAGCATAAATGGGAGGTTTTTTTAAAAAAAAAATATTCAAAAATTCAAAATCCAGTTGGAATTCCATGGCAATTACAACAGGAAATGGGAATGGAAGGGACAGAAGTGGGTGTGAATTAAAGAATACATAATAAGTATTGGTTCACCCTGCAGATGGGCAGGAGTCAAGATATAGCCTGGCTTCACCCAATGCATAAGCCAAACCACCGTCATCTGTAAACAATAAAGCTGTGGCCTATTAGAACCCATAAACGAAAATAATTCTTTCTGTGTGACTATTGTCCATAAGGGTCACAGGGCCTTGGCATGTAAGTGGAGCTGAACAAAATAACATGCAAATTCTCATGTTTTTACTTCAAATGCCTTTCTCAGTATTCTACAAATTCTGCAAAAAATAAAACATAAAGATATAGAATACAGATACAATGTTCCATAAGAGTTTATTTTTTATGATGTATTTCACCAATTGTGAAAAAGAAAACCCATGAGGCCTGAGCTCCTCCTCTCACCACTAGGCTCCCAGTTTCTTCTGCAGCTACCGTGAATGGGGGAATCAACCAGGAGGAGAGCTTTGCTGTCTTGTATCTAGCCTTCAAGGTCGATTTGCTTTGAGGATATCGCAGCATCAGAGCATTTTGTATAAATGTAACGGATATCAAGGTCACCGTGTCTTAAGTGTTTTTTATCAAGGGCACACATGTCTTCAGTTGCACAGCCTTGGAATACGAGGGTATTCGCTGAACGTAAAGGTGAATGTAAAAGATCTGTATAACAGAAAGTATAAGCTTTGAATGAGTTCTTTATTGGGGTTTTGGGGATAGGGATGACTGTGTTATTATATCTCAGTGTGCTTAAAACAATCACACTGTATGATTAATCTGACAGCCAGATTTGGGTTTCCTGGCTAACACCATTATGATGCATTGTGAACAGGAAGTTACCCTCTACCACAGTTAAAGGTAGATAGCCGTGTTGGTCTGTCATAGTCAAAACAAAATAAAATAAAAAAATTCCTTCCAGTAGCACCTTAGAGACCAACTAAGTTTGTTCTTGGTATGAACTTTCGTGTGCATGCACACTTCTTCAGATACACTGAAACAGAAGTCACCAGACCCTTATATATAGTGAGAGGGTGGGGAGGGGTATTACTCAGAGGGGTGGTGGAAATGGGTGAAAGGTAGATAGCTGTGGTAAACCTGTTGACGACTGTTAACGACTGTTAAGGGCTGCAACTAGTCTTACAGGAAAAAGCAAGGGGTGAAAAGGTTAAAAAAAGCTTTGTCATCATGAGATAAGAATCCAATGTCTTTGTTCAGACCAGGTCTCTCCATGGTTTTAAGCTTGGTAATGAGTTGCAATTCAGCAACTTCTCTTTCCAGTCTGTTTCTGAAATTCCTTTGCAATAAGACAGCTACTTTGAGATCTTGTACAGAGTGTCCTGGGAGATTGAAGTGCTCTCCTACTGGTTTCTCTGTCTTGTGATTGCTGATGTCAGATTTATGTCCATTTATCCTTTGGCGTAGGGTTTGGTCTGTTTGTCCAATATAGGGTTTGGTCTGTTTGTCCAATATAGAGAGCTGAAGGGCACTGTTGGCATTTGATGGCATACACAATGTTAGACGATGAGCAATTAAATAGTCCTGAGATGGTATGTTTGATGTTGTTGGGGCCAGTAATGGTGTTGTCCGGGTGTATGTGGCAGCAAAGTTGGCATCTGGGTTTATTGCAGGCTCTGGTGCCAGTGTCTGTGTTGAGTCTGGTTGTAGTATTGTTGTGGGTGAGGAGTTGTTTCAGATTGGGTGGCTGCCACCACCCCTCTGAGTAATACCCCTCCCCACTGGAAGGAATTTTTTTATTTTATTTTTTTTCCTCTACCACAGTGCTATTTTTCTAGAAAAAGAGGTGCGGGAGCTCAACATTAGTGCCTCCCTTGCTCTCCTAGAATGGCAATGGCACCCACCTGACAGTTGCTAGAACTGAGTTCTGGCTGAAAAACGTGTGATGCAGTAAGATTCAATTAACACAGTGCAACTTATTTCTGAGGAAATATGAACAGAGGTGTACATGGTAGGACCCTTCTTTCTCCAGCCTCCATTACTTTTGAATTTTTGGCCAAAGTGTGTGGTCCAGTCCACCTAGACCAGCACCAAGGGGTGCATACTACTTTGAGAAGCAGGGGCGTGGGTGGCGCTGTGGGTTAAACCACAGAGCCTAGGGCTTGCCGCTCAGAAGGTCGGCAGTTCGAATCCCCACGACAGGGTGAGCTCCCGTTGCTTGGTCCCTGTTCCTGCCCACCTAGCAGTTTGAAAGCACGTCAAAGTGCAAGTAGATAAATAGGTACCGCTCTGGCGGGAAGGTAAACAGCGTTTCCGTGCGCTGCTCTGGTTCTCCAGAAGAGGCTTAGTCATGCTGGCCACATGGCCCAGAAGCTGTATGCCGGCTCCCTCAGCCAATAATGCGAGCTGAGCGTGCAACCCCAGAGTCGGTCATGACTGGACCTAATGGTCAGGGCTCCCTTTACCTTTACCTTACTTTGAAGAGCAGTGGTCTTCTGGCTGGTCCTGCACCCTCCCCTGTATCCCTCTCCTCTGCTGCTCCTTGTGCATTAGAGGACAAATGTGTGCTGTAAATGAGTCTGCTGTACTTTTTAGGCTCCCCAGTCTCACACAAAATAAAACCCTGCACATGAGTGAGCCTGTCCCCTCTGGTTGTTATGCACTTCATGTGGGGATAGTTTGGAATCCAAAACAGGACTAGAGCATTGCCCTTTCCCTCAGAGAAATAAATCAAAGCTATGCACAAATAACAGTCATTGCTTTTCTGGAAATGAGAAAGAGACAGAAGCAGGCAATATTACTCACATAAAATATCACTATGATAGTAAATGCACTTGGTCTCATTGGCAAGGCAGCTGACAGTCCCATCACTTGGGCAATCTCTTTTGAATGTTGAATTTTTATAATTGGTGTACTTGAAGCAGGCTGGGCACTGTAGACCATTGGGGGAAAGATCTTCATGTGGTGTAACTACCAAAGTAAAAACCTACAGTCATCATATGGATACACCTCACTCCCCATTCTCTTCATTGTCCCTTTATTTTGATTTCTTTGATGCCTTCTAGTAGCTGCTGACACTAGCTGGACAATCTACCTCCACATTGTGTCCTGCATTAATGATGATGATGATATTAATTAATAAGAGGGATGGGAGCAAGGAAGGAGAGGAGTGGAGAAGCTTACATGGTGGGATGGGGAGGGCGAAGGCGTAACGCAGCAGGAAGCGCGAGTGGCCAAGAAGCGCCATGGAGCTAACACCAGAGACCTCACTCTGTGTAACGGTCAGTCCCACAGACACCCCTCCTATTATCCAGGCCCTTCCCCAGGTATGAGGGTTGGACTAGATGACCCACAGGGTCTCTTTCAACTCTGCAGTTCTATGCACCGCCTCTGCCACTTGCTGCAGTCATGCTAGCCACTGTATCATTAACAAAACTCCTTCTTAACCTACATCCCCCCACCCCCAGAAAATGATCTCATGGCCTCTCTTGTAGAAATGAAGCCTCATTGCCCTTTTAGCAGCAGCAGGATGACTACCTGTAGCTATTTTTTTTTAATGCTGTCATTATTGTATCAGTTGCAAATGCTCTGCAAAAAAGGGGTTGTGGCATACATTCAATCTGTGTCCTCTAATTAAATATACACCTTTAAAAACCAATAATTAAAAGATCATTTGTCAACTTGGCCCACATTTACATTAGCAGGGTGGGCAGTTTGATTTGCTTTCCCCCACCCCCAAAAGGGTACTTTGATGAAGCCTCCAAGAATAATCTGATAGAATTTCACTCATATCTGCTAGCAATTCACCGGCGTTGGAAACTCTAAGGACTTCTACAGGTTTATATGTCTGATTTATTATCCCTGCACATGAAAGGAAAGAAGCCACACCCACAAAACGCTTTGGGTATGATGAATCACTCAGACTAGCAAGGTGCATTCCTCTCCCTCGCTCACTGTAGCGAAAGAAAAAATGTTTCTTAGAAAGTATTTATACCAGAGATTTAAAAAAAACAACCCAAAAAATTCAAAATACACATGTGTGCACAAACACAACTGTCCCCTTAACTAAAATGCCCCAAATCCTTCCCTTTGCCACCCATTGCATTCTAATCCTGTTAAAATGAGGGGGGTGGAGCTTCCGCCCCCACCCCATTTTTTTAAAAAAATGAAAGAAATGGTGGAAGAAGGAAAACCGAAAGTTGAAAAGGAAGGAAGCAAGAAACTATGCAGAGAGAGAGAGAGAGAGAGAGCGCAATGGGGTGAGCGTGAAGAGGGGGAGGCAGAAAAGATGGGGGAGAAGGTGAAGAAGTGAGGGAGAAGAAGAGTGAAGGAGGAAGGGACCCGCGCAAAGGGAAAGGAGCAGGGCTTGTGGCAGCTGCTTCTCTGAGGCGACGGAGTGAGCAGCAGTGCATGGGAGTGGCCACTGCTTGTCACCCCCACCAGCTGCTGCTCGCCCCGTTGTCCTAGAGCACGCTGCTTCTCTGAGTGACGGAGTGAGGAGCAGCGCGTGGGGTGGTGGGATGGGGTTGCATCGTGACATCACGATGTGATGTCACGCCATCACGCCCCCAGTGGGGTGCCTCCACCCACGCCGCCCCGGTGCGTGAAAGAAAAGGAGCGGCACTGGGCGGTGGCAGGGGCGGCAACAGGCTGGCCAGCGCCCCCTCCATTTTGGCGCCCTAGGCAACTGCCTAGTTCGCCTTAATGGATGCACCGGCCCTGCCTCCAACTGCCTGTAACCTGGACCGTGACACTTGGTGCAGCAGGGAGGTGGTGTTAGGGCACCTGAGGTTGTCGGGCTGAAGGCCAGCAGGCAGCTGCCAGAAGATCGTACCGGTAGTGTCTCCACAGCACATTTGTTGCAGACGCTGGAGAATGGGGTCGTCAGCTTCTCTATATAGCTGGGTCTCTCCCCCGTTTACGAGTTGCAGCTGATTCTAATTGCTGACGTCGCTTCTCTGCTCGGCGTTCTACAGCTGAGAAGGGAGGAGGAGAGGGGATCGGCTGATACTCCCCTGACTGGGGCCTGGTTCTGGCTGAACTTCTTCCCCCAGCTCTGGACTTCCCTCCTCCCTGTCAGATTCCTCCTCTTCAGAGGAGTGCCGCCACCAGTCTTCCCCAGGTGCGAATTCTTCAGATTCCTGTGTGGGTGCCTCCTCGTCAGGGGGGGCTTGCCACCACTCCTCCTCATCTGACTCAACCCTGACATCACCCCCCTCTCCAGAGCAGCTCCCCTCCTCCCAATCTGGTGGTCTAGGCCGAGTCGGGTGCTGCTCATGGAAGGTTTTCTGTAGTGCTGGGGCATGGACAAGCTCTGCATCTTCCCAGGAGTTTGCCTCCGGCCCATACCCCTTCCAGGCAATAAGATATTGCAACTTCCGTCGTCGCCACCATGAGTCCAGGATCTGTTCCACTTCGTACTCCACTTCCCCATCCACCGTGATGGGCGGCGGTACCTCTCTGACAGGTTGATAGCGGTGTGCTGGTACCGCTGGCGATAACAACGAACAGTGGAATACCGGATGAATCCGCATTGTAGCCGGTAGACGGAGCCGGAAGGCCACAGGGTTAATCTGTTGTACTATCTCAAAAGGTCCCACTCTCTGTGGAGCTAGCTTCTTGCAGCGACCTTTCTGTGGCAGGTCTCGTGTAGATAGCCATACCCTGTCCCCCACCTTGAGGTCTGCGCCAGGTTGGCGGTGTGCATCCGCTGTTCTCTTATAGGTCTCCTGCAGCTGATCTATCTGTGCTTGTGGAGAAGGAGGAGGGTTTGTGGGAGTCCCACCAGCAGCCCCCGGTTCTGTCATACTCACAGAGCAAGGGGTCTGTAGAGCGTCTGCAATCTGTTAGGGCACCTGAGGTTGTCGGGCTGAAGGCCAGCAGGCAGCTGCCAGAAGATCGTACCGGTAGTGTCTCCACAGCACATTTGTTGCAGACGCTGGAGAATGGGGTCGTCAGCTTCTCTATATAGCTGGGTCTCTCCCCCGTTTACGAGTTGCAGCTGATTCTAATTGCTGACGTCGCTTCTCTGCTCGGCGTTCTACAGCTGAGAAGGGAGGAGGAGAGGGGATCGGCTGATACTCCCCCTGACTGGGGCCTGGTTCTGGCTGAACTTCTTCCCCCAGCTCTGGACTTCCCTCCTCCCTGTCAGATTCCTCCTCTTCAGAGGAGTGCCGCCACCAGTCTTCCCCAGGTGCGAATTCTTCAGATTCCTGTGTGGGTGCCTCCTCGTCAGGGGGGGCTTGCCACCACTCCTCCTCATCTGACTCAACCCTGACAGGTGGTACACCAAAAGAAATCCCGTATTGTCCCTATTGCCCAACTTCCAGACCATGCACTCAGAAAACTGGGTCTTCCCAATAGGCTGCCTGATCCAAGCTAATGACTTCCTAAAAATCACTGTAACCCCCTCTCTCCACCCACATGACCAGGGTTGCTGTGCCTAAGGGAAACCTGGTGGAAAAGCAGCAGCAAGCACAGGCCCATCTGCTTCATCCAACCAAACCTCTGTCCCACATGCCAGGTCAAGTCCCCCATCCATAATCAATTCATGGATGGCCGTAGTGTTATGAATCATTGACCAAGCATTGCACAGCAGCGCCTTCAGGTCATGTGGGTCTCCCTTTCTGATTCCAATATCCTTCTTTGGCCCCCCACCTATTTAACATCTATATCAACCATTTGATTACCCAGATACAGGAGACAGATTCACATCCCCCTAAATTGGCGGATCAAAAGATATCCATCCTGCTTTATGCAGACGGCGCGGACATTTTGTCGCAGACCCGGATTGACCTTCAAAGAACACTAAACAAACTTGCACATCATTGCAAGGAGGAACATCTGATGGTAAATTATCAAAAAACTAAAATAATGATATTTTCCAATAAAAGGAAAACATTTAATTGGAGAATAGACAAACAAACTATCGAGCAGGTTACCTGTTTTAAGTATCTAGGTGTCGTCTTCCAAGCCTCCAGGAAAAATTCGGCTCATATTAAACATTCCTCCTGGATCGCACAAAGAAGCTCGACTGTGATTGTGAACTTCTACCGATCAAGGGGTGGGAATTACATCCCTGCAGCCCTTAAGCTATTTATGGCCAAACCGCTAGCTCAATTATTGTATGGCACCCCATTTATGCTTAACTCCAAATTGGATGCATATGAAAAAATACAATCGGTTTTTTTAAGATCTATATTCCAAACTCCAAAATGCGTCTCGAACGCAGCCCTACGCCTGGAATCAGGTCTAAATAGAGTTGAAGCTAAAGTATGGCAATCCGCTCTTTTCTTTTGGCTAAGAGTGAATAGGACGCCAAATGGCATTCTCCCCCTAATCTATAGTGATAAATTTCGCTCAAGCTGGGGACAGACCATTCAAAAGAAATTAGCCTCTTATGGACTCTCAACAGGGTACGTTCTGAGTCTGGGAATGGATAGAGTGAAAAACTTAATTAAGGAAAGAATTTCGGACACTGGACGTCAAATAGACCTTACTCAACTTTCCTCAACATACCGGCACTTATATGATCACCGAATGATACACCCAGCTAAATATTTAACAAAGCTAGACAACCCCAGACATCGATAGGCTTTCACTAGGGCCCAATTCAATGCCCTTCCCTCAGCACTATTAACTGACAGATATCACCAGACTCCGCTAGAGCAGAGACTATGCCCCTGTGATAATAATGAAATTGAATCAATCGGGCATGTACTTCTGTACTGTACATTGTATCAAACCATGAGAAAGGAGTTAATTGAACCCCTTCTAAAGAATTTACCGGGTCGATCACAGGAAACATATATTAGATACCTAATAGTGGACTCTAATCCCGAGATCACTAGGAGTGTAGCTAAATTTTGCTACATCGCGTCAAGACTATGACATACCACGACGACAACCAACAACAGAGATAAATAATAATAATAATAATAATAATAATAATAATAATAATAATTTATTATTTATACCCCGCCCATCTGGCTGGGTCTCCCCAGCCACTCTGGGCGGCTTCCAAAAGAACATTAAAATACAGTAATCTATTCAACATTAAAAGCCTCCCTAAACAGGGCTGCCTTCAGATGTCTTCTAAAGGTCTGATAGTTGTTGTTCTCTTTGACATCTGAAGGGAGGGCGTTCCACAGGACGGGCGCCACTACCGAGAAGGCCCTCTGCCTGGTTCCCTGTAACTTGGCTTCTCGTGGTGAGGGAACCGCCAGAAGGCCCTCGGCACTGGACCTAAGCGTCCGGGCTGAATGATGGGGGTGGAGACGCTCCTTCAGGTATACTGGACCGAAGCCATTTAGGGCTTTAAAGGTCAGCACCAACACTTTGAATTGTGCTCGGAAACGTACTGGGAGCCAATGTAGGTCTTTCAAGACCGGTGTTATGTGGTCTCGGCGGCTGCTCCCAGTCACCAGTCTAGCTGCCGCATTCTGGATTAGTTGTAGTTTCCGGGTCACCTTCAAAGGTAGCCCCACATAGAGCGCATTGCAGTAATCCAAGCGAGAGATAACTAGAGCATGCACCACTCTGGCGAGACAGTCCGCGGGCAGGTAGGGTCTCAGCCTGCATACCAGATGGAGCTGGTAGACTGCTGCCCTGGATACAGAATTAACCTGTACTCTAGTTAATACTCTAGTTACAGAATACAGAATTAACCTGTATTCTAGTTAATACTCTAGTTAACCCCTTAGAAATGATACTAAAGTGACAGACTGGTGAGATATCTCACAACTTTTAAGCTTAATATGTGATGATGTTAAATTTAAATATGATTTAGTATATAGATGATACTTTTGCTCTGAATTGTTTTATGCCTTTCTGGTCTATGACCGTAATAAAGACTTTCATTCATTGAATATCCTTCCGGTCAAGACCAGACCCAGAGGCAGGGATAGCCTTCAAACAACAATGAAACCTGCCTCCTCATTATTTACATGTTCTGGCCTTAGCGATCCTCCTCTTCCTAACTGTGGTCACAGAGATCGGCCATCCCAGAGAATCCTCCCCTGTGTAACCTGCCCCATGCAGTCCTAACCTTCATTTGCCATCAACTTTGAAGAACTGGCATATCTGCTGAGCAGGGCCGGCACGTCCATTTAGGGGAACTAGGCGGTTGCCTAGGGTGCCAAAATGGAGGGGGGACTGGCCAGCCTGGCGCCCGCCCTCGCGCGCCGCCCGCCCGCCGCCGCCCCAACCAGAGGCGAAAATGGCAGCGGCGCGGCACGGCAGTTTCCGGCGCGCACAGCGCCTGGCTTTTTTTCGGTGCGCGCAGCACAGGGGGCGGGGCATGTGACATCATTGCGCATGACGTACAACGCCCCGCCCCCTGTGTGCCTGCCACCCTGCGATTTTCGCCTAGGGCGCCCATAGCCCTAGCACCGCGCCTGTCCCCAAGCTCGGGAAGCATTTGCTCAACTTTGGTCAGGAGGCATGATGCTCTAACAGGGTCTGAGAGTGCTCCCACCCCCTTGAGTTGGAGGCAGCAGGGTTCCAGGATCCTGTCTCAGACTCACACCTGGTTTCCTAAGCTTGGGAAGAATTCGATCAACTTAAGAATGGAGGTGATTTGATGGGGTCCCAAAGCCCTCCTGCATCCTTCCCCCAAAAGGTGGCAGAAGTATATCCCAGCATGTTCCACTAGAAAAAAACAACACTCTTTTTATAAACCCTTAACCTTCAGAGATGCAGATACTCACGGTGGACAGGTTCCTTATTGCACCCTTTTGTTTGGCAGCAGGAGAGCTTCAGCTGTAGAAATTTTCCTTGACCTGCACTGAAGCTGTAATCACCTGAGTGACAAACTCTGGGATTAATACATCCCCGGTAAGTTGACCCTTTATAATTTGAAACTGAAAAGAAAAAAAGGAAATAAATCGCTAGATAAGCAAAGAAATTGGTTAATTCCCTCCAAATATATCTATTTTTGGCTATACTTCCCTTAAACTACATTTTTTCCCTTCAGCGAGAAACTACATAATGCACAGTTCTTGAACCAAGAAATGAAAAGAAACACAATTATCCTTCAAAATCCATAATTCTCCAAACAAATAGTGCATAAAATATGTAAATATTAAGGAAAAACAAGCATAAGTTCAAACAACCAACAGAGTTACTATGTATTAGGGGAAATCACCTGATTTCTCAGATGGGTGTGCAGATGAAGAGAGAACTGGAAGCTGAAACCTAGAATGACCAATGTTCCAGGAATCATTGTGAGGCAAAGGGGCCATATAGCCCATCATTGTATGCTTAAATCACAGGATGCTCAGGATAAAAGAATGATGTGGCTGCCCTTGAGCCAGCAATCCCAAGAATCACTCCAAAATTCACAGACAGTGGCTTAGTCTTAGTGTTTCCCACAACCCTCCAAGAATTTGAAGGTGACTGGGTATCTCTGAACAACAAACCAACACCACCAGAACTGGCTATGAATATAAAGGACAATTTTACTAGAACAATTATATAAAGTCATAAACCTCCTGGACAATGAGCAAACTAAAGTGTAGTGTGCATAACCAAGCCTGGAGATACTCAAAAACATAAAATGAACCAGTGTCTCTCTTGTTGCTTGGAACAAACAAAACGTTCTTCAAATAGTCTTTCACTGGAAGCACAAAGCCATAAATGTAGGAGCAGTAGCAAGAAAGCATTCTTCAAGTATTCGTGAGCTGGAAGTGCAAAGCCAAATGGTCAATTGAAGCCAAATAGATGAGACCTGTTCTCCGGATATTATGGAGCTTTCGCAGCAAGCTTCATCAGTCAATTATGCTCAATAATACAAAATGGCATTCCAGTTACAATAAATGAATGACCACAAATACATGCAATACCTGTCTCATGTTGCGTCTTACCTAATCACCCAAACAATACGCACAGGCACAGTGCCTTTGTTTAGCAATAACAGAGAAGTGTTTGTTGTTGTTTAGTCATTTAGTTGTGCCCGACTCTTCGTGACCCCATGGACCAGAGCACGCCAGGCACTCCTGTCTTCCACTGCCTCCTGCAGTTTGGTCAGACTCATGTTAGTAGCTTCGAGAACACTGTCCAACCATCTCGTCCTCTGTCGTCCCCTTCTCCTTGTGCCCTCAATCTTTCCCAACATCAGGGTGTTTTCCAGGGAGTCTTCTCTTCTCATGAGGTGGCCAAAGTATTGGAGCCTCAGCTTCAGGATATTTTCCTTCCAGAGAAGTGTTACTGTACCTTTAACCATGTATTAAATGTGATGATTGATTCCATGCACCTGTAATGTATTTAAATGTTTGGTACTAAAAGTTTCTACATTTGCTGTGCCTGTGAGTATTGTTTGTGAGCTTTTGTGTTGAGCGAACCATGTTGGGTGATTAGCTTCCAGCAGGGGCGTAGCAAGGGGGCGGTATGCCCCGGGTGCCACCTTGGGGAGGGTGACAAATTGGGCGCTTAAAAAAAAAAAATCTTATTTTTTTTAATTATTATTATTTTAAGGCTATTTTCGGCAATGCCAGGGTGGAGCCGCAGGGGCGGCCAGACAGGAATGGTGTCATCCCCCCCTCACTGGCCACCCCTGCAGCTTCACCCCGGCAACGCCGAAAATAGCCCCCCCCCTTCCAGTGGCTTTTCCCGCCGCTGGCTGGCTTGCAGAGTCTGGGCATGGAGAGGGGCGGGGCAGGCCAGCGAGGAGGGGTGACACCCCTCCTCGCTGGCCCGCCCCTCTCCCTGCCCCGACTTGCGCTCCGCCGAAGGGGTGCAGGCTGCAGGCGGCTCCGCTCGGTGCCCGGCCCGGCAGCAGAGGGAAATCGCTTTAAAGAAAGGAAAAGCCAAGGCAAGCACCCTGCTTGTCTTGCCTTTGCTCTTTTTTAAAGGGCTTTTCTCCCCGCTGCCGGGGCGGGAAGCGAGGAGGAGGCGGTGCAGGGGACCCGGCGCCCGACAACGGGGGGCAAAGCGCTTTAAAAAAGAGCGCTTTGTTTTAAAGCGCTCCCCCCCCCGCTGCCGGGGCAGAGCCACAGTGACGCTGCGTCGTGACGTCACAACGCCCCGCCCCCAGGGGTGCCTCCTCTGGTCGCTGCCCCGGGTAGCGAGGAGGCTTCCTCCGCCCCTGGCTTCCAGTGAAAGACTATTTGAAGAATGTTTTGTTTATTACAAGCAACGAGAGAGACACTGGTTCATTATATGTTTATGTGTATCTCCAGTCTTGGTTATGCACATTGCACTTTAGTTTCTCATTGTCCAGAAGGTTTATTACTTTATATACTTGTTCTAGTAAAATTGTCCTTTATATTCATAGCCAGTTCTGGTGTTGTTGGTTTGTTGTTTAATGATTGTTATTACACCTGATACTTTTTGTGTATACTTGACAGGGGGTCCCTGAGCATAACATCATATCACACCTCCTCTTTCACAGGATGTTAGTTCAAGTAATGCAAGAAGGAGAGAAAGGGTTGCTAGAAATGATTTTTAAAATTATAATATCTCATCTGGAACAACTGGCGTAACAGCAAAGAGAAAGAACTTGTAGGTGCCCCAAATGATGCCTGCATTGAATTTGTAATAATATATTTAACTGAATACCTTGCCTTATGATGGAAGGCAAACCAAAACCAAACCAGAGTTCACTGCTTCTGCTGTAGTGTGGACTGCTAGTTAATGCAGTGATGGCTAATTTGTGGCCCTAAATAATTCACTGAACTACAGCTTGCATCATCTCTAGCCATTGACCATGCTGTCTTAGGTGGATGGGAGCAGTAGTTCTGAAATTTCTAAAGGGCCAAAGGTTAGTCAACCCCAGGCTGATGCATGCTAGTATCTCTCTGATGAAGCCTTACATGTGATGGAAAGAGAAAAGAAATGTGAGAGTAAGGTTACATGGCTAAGTATGGGTGCTGAGTGTTGGACTGGAATCTGAGATACCAGGGTTCAAATCCCCACTCAACCATAAATATCACTGGGTGACCTTGGGGAGCCCCTGCCTCTCAGCTTAGTAAACCTGACATGGTTAAATGCATAAAAGAGGAACCATTTCCTTGGAAAAATTGTGGGCTATAAAGGCAATAAATAAATAAATTATAAATAATGATAATTTACACAAGAATGTCATTCCTTGGGGTGACCAAGTGAGAAGATTCAGCTCACCTATGTTGTTATGCAGAGCACTAGAGGAACAGATGTCATCATCATCATCGCAGCTTCTGGTAAGATTACTTTCACATGAGTTACTATTTGCATGACATTGGTTACATGAAATAGGTACCACTGCAGAAAGAAGATAGAAGTTGGTGGAAGAGATTTCTTGAGATGGTAAAGTACTGTAATGTGGGAGAAGGTGTCCTTCTTTCTAAGGAGGTAGCATGCAAAAGGGTAGATATGTGTTAGCTGTCATGTTCATATTAATTATTGAGTGACATATTTAGCCAATGCAACCTTCCCTTCCATAGAGAGGCTTCTTAGAGTACCCCCTCTATGCACCAGCTGGGGACATAAACAGGAAAAGGAACAGAAATATCTCAGTATTGATGCATGCCAATGATTTTATACTGTGAACTACCCTGCTTCATGGTGTGAAAGCAGAACACAGTCAAAAGTCATAAATAAATGGTGTTTAAAGCAAGAAACTACAGAAGAAACCCGCTCATTTATATGCCTAGGTGTAATCATTAGTGAAACCCTCTCTGGGAAGAGTCATATTGAGGCAGTGAAAGTCAAAGCACCAAAAACCAAAGGGGAATTAATGAAATTCTATTACAATAAGGGAAGGCAGATGAATGAAGCTGTCCTAAAGATATTTTGTAGCAGAATGCTTACTGAAATGTTTTATGGCACTGAAATCTGGAGGTCTGAGTCAAACTCCATTAAAGTTTTCAAAACTACAGAATAAAAATTATTTTCAAACTATACACCCTACCACCAGTAATATCAGCAGCTTTTATTTCTACAGAATCTAGGTTTCCAACAATTAAGGCAAGAGTGGAATGTGCTCAGCTAATGTGTTTTTTTTTTTAAATGCTTTTATGCCAATGCAACATTTTCCTGTGCTATACTATATGGAATTATGGGCCAAGTTGGTTTTGGTGATTTTTAGGTTTAATTGGAAATCAAGCTAGAATTGTTTGTTGGTGTCTCTGGATTTTTTTTTTTTTTGTCACCCCCCACCACCACTTTGCCAGGGCACTGGCAGAGCTGCACCCAGTGGCATAGCAAGTCACCCCCACGCCACTTTGCGAGGTGTGGGGGTTTTTTTTGTTTTGTTTTGTGTGTGTCTATTATCTCTTTTTTCCCAATAAAGTTAAAATTTGATTTTTTTAAAAATAATAATAATAAATAATAAACCTCTGATGGTGCCACTTTGCGAGGGGTGGGGTTTTGTGTGTGTGTGTCTATTATCTCTCCCCCCCCCAATAAAGTTAAAATTTGATTAAAAAAAAATTAAAAATTCTTAAAAATGTTTTTTAAAAAATAAAAAGTGCCACCCCCCTCTGATGGTGCCACTTTGTGAGGTGTGGGGGGTTGTGTGTGTGTGTCTATTATCTCTTTTTTCCAATAAAGTTAAAATTAACAAAAAAAAATTAAAAGTGTCACCCCCTCAGGGGTGGAACCCGGGACGGCCTGCCCCCACCGTCCTCCTTGCTTCTCCCCTGTCTCTGGTATCTTCTCTCTCTTACATCATGGGTTTTGGTATAGATTAGGGGTGTTTATTCTGTGTTATTTTTATATACTATTGCTATAAGTTTGCTATAGCCTTTGACTTTGAATAAGTGTTAACTAAGGGACCTGCAAAAGGGACACGGGTGGTGCTGTGGGTTAAAGCACAGAGCCTAGGGCTTGCCGATCAGAATGTCCTCAGTTCTAATCCCCGTGATGGGGTGAGCTCCCATTGCTTGGTCCCTGCTCCTGCCAACCTAGCAGTTCGAAAGCACATCAAAGTGCAAGTAGATAAATAGGTACCACTGCAGCAGGAAGGTAAACGGCGTTTCCGTGCGCTGCTCTGGTTCGCCAGAAGCGGCTTAGTCATGCTGGCCACATGACCCGGAAGCTGTATGCCGGCTCCCGGCCAATATAGCGAGATGAGTGCCGCAACCCCAGAGTCGGACACGACTGGACCTAATGGTCAGGGGTCCCTTTACTTTACCTTTAAGGGTCCTGCATCTAATTAGAAATGCCAAGATTTCTCCTTGGTATCCACTCCTGAAAACAAAGCTTTCTAGAGATAGAGATCTCTAATCAAAGGCTTGCCAATTCCTTAAATAAATGCCTTTATTGAGCTCCATTTCCAAGTGATGCCCAGGACAGCATTGGACATCTGCTATAACAAGGTCCTGTATGCAGACAGAGTTTACATTTCTGATTAACCTCAGGTGAAATTTATGACTCATCATCTGTTAATGTGCTCCTTAAATGGAAACCTAAGAGATTACTTTTTGAAACCTTTGTTTGCAAAAGCAACACCCCAGAAGAAATAGTTTGGTTTCTTTTGTAAGATAATATTGGCTCCTTAGAGTGCCCCTCTATGTACTGGCTAAAAAAGTGGTGGTGGTGGAATGGAATTAGATATGATTGCTTTAAATTGTTTTGGTGATAGTAAAGTTTAATGTGAAATCAAGCTAGGATTAAACTTGTTGGTTTCTCTTCTATCTTCTCTCCCTTACATAATGGATGTAGGCTTATATTATGGATGTCTCCTCTGTATTCATTTACTAATACTATTGGTACAAGTTTGCCATGGCCTTTGGCTAGAGAAATAAAGTTATGAACTATACGTTAAATGCTCTTTGCTGCTCCAGTACTTGAGATTTTCTCCCATTCCATCTCTCACTCACACCCCATTTCCCCATTATTGACACTTGTCCTCGAAGGGAGCCTGGCTTAGGGAACACTTACTAAGGGCAAGGATATTAGAGAAGCAGGTAATGGTTGTTGAGAATGTATACATATAGGGACTGTTTATGCTAACCTGAAAATCCTATTCCACAGTGCAAACCTATTTCACATCTTATTTCAGAAAGCTACCCTGGAAAACCTATTTTAAAAGACCCCTTTGCATGAGGCCCCATATTCCAGAAATTCTTAAGGCTGACTTCAGCAGTACCAGGGACGGTCAGCTTCACCCAAATTCCTTAGTCAGCAGCTCCCTCCATTAGCTCGAGGTAAAGCTAACACAAACCAGACAAAGGATGGCAGAGGTTCTCTTATCAGTTACACTCCTGCGTAATAAATGGCCTCGAACTAAGACAGCATTACCGTAAGATGCATGGCCTTGTCAAAGACAGGAGGCTGGGGCTTATCAATTGTATACGTACTAACCCCGTAGCCTAGCAACTTCGTTGCTCTTTACCCCAGAATATAGCATGCTCATGTGGAAATGTTTAGGCTAAGAGCTGGGGGGCTTGCGTACTCTAGGGAGGGGGAGAGAGGGCTTTGAAAGGGAATATAAACTCCTGACAAACTCTGTGTAGTTGCGCTATTGCTGTGAACCATCCACGCAGTGCCTTTCCTGTCAGCTCTAGGCTAACAGGGAATAAAATCTTTCTCTGCAAATTGTACCTCGGTGTCTCTTGACTCCTTCTTCCATCCTTCTCGGGAGCAACGCGGAACCCCACACCTTAGGGTGTAAGAAGGCTACACAGACACAGACACACACACACACACACAGAGAGAGAGAGAGAGAGAGAGAGAGAGAGAGAGAGAGAGAGAGAGAGAGAGAGAGAATTCCCTTTTAATCAGGGTAGTTTAAATTTTAATCAGGGTAGTTTAAATTTAGATATTTCAACTATGGTGTATATTTTAATCATTCGGGATTTTAACAAAGATGCAGATTTCTTTTGTTGCTGTTGTTTTCTAAATAGCACAGAAGCCATTTGGGAATGAGCAATACATATATTAATGAATAAATAATAATATATTCTAGATTGAATGGTTATCCTAAGTATCCTGGAAACTGTAGCCTTCACTTATTAGTATGGTTAATCGGATTCCTCCGTCACAGAAATAAATGTTTGCAACTGACTATACTTGGTCATCAAGGCTTAAGTGCTTAAACTCTTGAGCATATTCTCTTCTGTAAGCCAGCAGTCCTGACTCTCTATTATTGCTGATATCCTGTCTTCATTCACATTCCCACCCAAGGAGCAAACATTTCTGGAGTCATCAACAGATGACAAAAGGAATCCCATTCTATTGGTTCCTACTTACCTGAAGAATACAGGGCCAAGAGGAGGCTCAGAAGTGTTTTCATCATTTTTGAAAGATCAGGAAACTCAGAGATGGACCAGGCAAGAGAACTGATGCAGGGAGAGGTTTTACTGGGAAATATTTATATGCCAAGGATTCATGCTGTGGGCAACACGTGGGAACAAATGGTTCAGTGAGGTCTGAGAGAGGGGGCTGTGTGTTTGCCAAGAAGACACAGAGGGACATAGTGAAATTCAAAGCTCAGTTTTTAAATTGGCTCAATTATTTATTTCTCATTTCATTAGTTTTGCCACTTCTCAGCATTTGTTTTCTTTACCATTAATGTAAAATTTAATTTGTAATGGCACCAAAAAAAGAATCTGGGGACTACAAAGGCAAGGGCAAAACCAAGATGCAACCTGCAAGGAAACCCACAAAATATCCTCCACCAAAGGATTCCTCTTTCGAGAAGGAGGAAGGTCTGGATATTAAATTGTTCTTGGCAAGACTGTAAACAAGGGAGTAGCCCTCAGCTGAGAAGAGTAGCCCTCAGCTTTCAGCATCTAAGAAAACCCTTAAACCAGCCTGGCTTCATATTGCATGTATGTACAATGGTACCTTGGGTTACATACGCTTCAGGTTACAGACTCTGTTAACCCAGAAATATTACCTCGGGTTAAGAACTTTGCTTCAGGATGAGAACAGAAATCGGGCAGCAGCGGCGCAGCGGGAGGCCCCATTAGCTAAAGTGATGCTTCAGGTTAAGAACGTTTTCAGGTTAAGAACAGACCTCCGGAATGAATTAAGTACGTAACCAGAGGTACCACTGTACTGGCGGCTTCAACCAGTAAGACCGATTCTCCTGTCATGGAAGTGGTCACCCTCCCCTAGGGAAAAAGGGATGACAAGTGAGCTCAATTGCTGGTGTCAGTGACTCAGAAGTGTACCTGGTGAGAATCAAACACTAACACAGCATGGAGCCAGCTCTTTCCACAAACAACACAAACATGACCATACTCTCAATCACTCTTCATCACTCTGAAGCAGTCAAGTGGAAGGTACCAGGCAATGTGTAAAGCAGCAGTTGAGGAAGACATTGTTGGTTCAGCTGCAGATTAGCTCAAAGGCCATTAGTGCAGCCCAGTAGTGGGATGAGCCAGTGGCAGTGAAGCAGTCAAATGGGATGTAGGGATGTATGGTTGAGGTAGCAAGTAAAAATGTGTATGTGGAAGCAAAGGACAATGATCTTCCTTATGAGGGGGCCTCCACTATGTTGTGATACCATTTATTGTAGAGAGATATAGGAAGAAAAAGTGGACAGAAATTGGTGTAGCTACCTTGCATTGAGTCTGGGCAAGGGAGGTAGTTGCAGAGAAGAAAACAGTAGGCACACGGTGGAATTATTAGGTTTAGGACACCTTTCAGGGATCAGCCAATGCTTCATTCCTGGTGGGACTTAGGGGTTATACTTTTTGGGTGAATACTGGACAGTGGGACCAAGGTGCCTTTGCTGAGTTTACAGCCAAAGCTCACCCAGGAGTTGGTTCTTCTACTTCCATTGTTGGGGAGCCACAGTCTGTGGCTTTCTTACGAGCCTGGGAGTCTGTGGGAATGCTTCTCTACCAGCGCTATATAAAATATTCAACTGCCTGTAGTTTCTTAATTACCGGTATATTAAATTTGGTTTGCAGTTCCTTCAGGAGGTGGATTGAAGGCCAATTGAAGGCCTACTTTACTCCTCACAAGGCAGGCTTGCCTAGTCACATCAGGTTTAGAAACCTTATACTACATTTTCCACATATGATTTGTTTCCCCCTATACAATTCATGGTTCTTAAGTTATAATTTATAAAGATGCACTACCAAAACAAAAACAAAAAACAACAACCTTTTTGTTTTGCTCCATTTCCATTCTCCTAATGCAATGGGTATATAAACATACAATGCACATTTGAGACAGTATTGTTTCATGCAGCAGGACTCCTAAAAGTCTTTCATTTTATTGGTCCCCCCCCCTCTTTATTTTTAGGCTGACGGGTTTTTATTGGGAAACGGGTGTATTTATCCTGAGCCATTTCCTTTGTCTTTGCTCTTCTTTCATGTGGGGTCTAACTCAGTTGGATAGAGCATATACCGGTCTTTTTGATCATTTTCCAGGCCCCCCAAAAGCACGGCTGAGGTGGAAAAGCTAGACATTGCTCAGGGTTATAGACAGGTACCAGGGAAAAAGTGATATTCCGTGAGTACTATTAAATGACTAGAAAGGGATTTTCAAGAGCTGAGGAAATCAGGTTTTGCAGTTTCATTCCTCCTTGTTCCAATTGCATCACATTGTGCGTAAAGAGTGAAGATACTTTAAGTCATCTGATCTGCTTGCCTTTAGCCACTTTGCCTTTAATTGAATCATGATAGTTGTTTACACCTCCTTCTCTACCCATCTTCAGTAACAACCTCATCTGTATGCTTTATATTTCTCTATTTCCTGGAAACCTTTATTTTCAGGTAAAAGTAAAGGTAAAGGGACCCCTGACCATTAGGTCCAGTCGTTTCCGCCTCTGGGGTTGCGGCGCTCATCTCGCTTTATTGGCCGAGAGCTGGCATACAGCTTCCAGGTCATGTGGCCAGCATGACAAAGCCACTTCTGGCGAACCAGAGCAGCGCACAGAAACACCGTTTACCTTCCTGCCAGAGTGGTACCTATTTATCTACTTGCACTTTGACGTGCTTTTGAACTGCTAGGTGGGCAGGGACCAAGCAACAGGAGCTCACCCCGTCACGGGGATTCGAACTAAATAATTCAAAATCATCTGGGTGGAAGAGGAGCATGTGGAACATAGATTTTATGTCACTCTTTCCCGTTTCAGGTGTGCTGCCAAATGTGTGCACCAAACCAAAAAACTGTCAAACATGTATGTAATATAATCAAGCTCTGGATAACCTTCCACCAATTAAAAACTTGACAGGGTTTAATTTTTCCCATATAATATGAGAAATTTCTGAATGTATTTCCACCCACCCATAATTTTCTACTCTTGGACAGACCCACCGCAAGTAATGGCATGCCTGCCTCTAACTAAAACCTCTCCAAAACATTGGTGCTATCCAAAAGTAATATGGACAATTGCCCTGCTATTCTACACCACCTATGTACTGTCTTTCCCCCCTTTTAAGACACCGTCTTATTATTTTTCCTCAAAAAAACACAGGGTGGCTTATTTTCGGGGGATGTCTTATTTTTATTACATCAGTATGGTACGGTACAGCCTCCCCCTGTGCGCTGAGCAGGCGGGGCAGGACTCTGCAAAAGGCGCGTCCCCCCCCGTGCGCGCCTCTCGCTGGTTCGCTGGCTCCCTGCGCATGCAGGAGGGGCTGAGGAGGCAACGGGAACAATGGCGGCACCACAGCTTACTTTTGGGGTACGTCTTACTTCTCACAAAGGTAAAAAAAACCCTGCCATGGCTTACTTTATGACTACATATTAAAAAAGGGGAAACAGGGTATTACCTTGAGGTCCAAGGAACTATGGGAGGTTTCTGAGACACTGATGGATAGAGCAATATACCGGTATTGATGCTGATGCAGTGCCCCTATGTTTCCTCTAATTCGGTATGGGGTCTAACTTGATTCAAAGAAGCATATACTTTTTCTGATCTTCCAGGCCCCAGAGCAAAGTACGGCACAGGTGACTACCTAGGTAGCAAAGCTGGACATAGCTCAGGGATATTGAACTGTGCCAGGGACACAGCATTATGCACTGAATATTGGACAATGTAGCCAGAGTCATTAGAGTGAGCTGTTATAATTGCCTTCTGGAACATTATTTCTACTTGTTCCAATTGAACCAAGCTTGTTATTTGCATGTGCTTGAAATCCCATATTCAGTGCCAACAGCATTCATATGTTCCACGTCTCTCTAACTAACCTTCGGTGACATCTGCACTCTCTGGGAATCTCTCCAAAGAAATAATCCAGGCAGGGTTTCTTATCCTGATAGGAAAGACAAATTTGCATGGTATTTACTCCCAAGTGCCCAGAAATATGTAGACTAAGAGTGTAAGAGTGACAAAAAAATCCTCCCCCTCCTCCCTTTTTTTTGGGGGGGATACTCAAGGGTACACTGTACCAGCACCTCCCTCCCAAATGTTAAAAGTGTGGCACTTACTGCAGCAACTTCATGGTGACTACCAGCACCTATTTTTCTTTTAAGAAGAGAGCACTAGATGTTATTATTATTGGCATCTGTCTGTCTTGAGAGACAATAGAGTACACCTGGAGTGCTGCATTAGCAGCACCAAAATTACTTCCCCAGGGTGCAAATATAGGAGTGAGTTTGGAGGTCCTGGGCTGCCCAGACGACAAGACTCCTCTCTTGGACTCACTGAAATGGTCCAAAAGAAAGCAGAGCAAGGCATTTGGCACCAGCTTGGCTGCAGGAGTTGCCACAAGGAAGTATAGAAGATGCCATCCAACTGTCTTATGGACTCCACTCTGGATTTGTGTAAGGTTTACCTCTTAGCCTCCCTTCCCCCCGTGAATATATCCATAAGACAGAGAAGGTTTAGGATCAGCGTATTCCTTCTCCTGGATCAGCTACCTTCTCAGGTTGTAACCAGCGCCATCAGTCTCTCACTTTCTTCTACAACATGTTCAGGAATCATCTTCTTGACTGTTGGACCCATAATTGGTTTTTTTCACTCAATCTGATGGAGCCTGTTACTGCATGCAAGGAAAGTCCCAACTCACTGAAGGTTTGGGACCCATCAGCTACCCTCACTTGGCTTAGCCAACCAGTTGAAGCTGTTCCCAGTATGTGGCAGCTGTCGAATGCTGACAGCTTCTATAACCCACAGGGGAAAGTTGAGTGCTGGGTGAGGACCAAAAGTGGACAAACTACCCAAGGAAAGCATGATGTGCCTGCCCCCCGAGGCCCTACACCTCCACTAACACATCATATTCCCATTTTTCTACAAGGAGCTCAAGCTGGCACACATATTTCTGTCCTCAATTTTATTTTTATTTTATTGAACTAAAATAAAATTAAACAAATCAATATGAAAAACCAAAAGATGTACAAAACAGCAGTGCAGTATATCCGGGAGAGATGTAATATTTACTTGGAAAAGTACTTAAGAACAAAACAAAAGCGAAATTTCACATGTAGAGGGAGTCCTGGGTACCTGTGTTTGCTGCATATATGATAAAATCCCACCCAACAGCACAGAATTTTTCAGAGACCTCCAAGCCTTTGGCAACAAGTAATTCATGATTTTCAATCAATGTTGACCTCCACATAGTTTTAGAAGAAACCTGTGCTGGTCCCAAGGGTGATGTGAGAGGCAAAGTCCAAGTCCAGTCCAAAGTCCAAGGAGTCAACGAGGGGTCAGTCCAATGAAGTCAAGGCAGGGTCAGGAACAGGAACACAGGCAGGATCTGGAAAGCAGCAATGTTGCTCCGGCAACCTGGGGTGGGATCTGACCACCCTTTTATCTCTGCCGAGGTAATGGCCGGTCCCGGTCCCCCGATGACTCACCACCCTGCCTCGCCTGAAGGCGAGCACTCCTCCTACAAGTACTCAGGTTCCTCCTTCTCTCCACCCTGAGTCTCTGCAGCTCAGGAGACACCAGAGGGTTACTAGACCCATGAGCTGCCTCAGTCTCTGATGGCCCAGCAGACGGCAATGAGGTATCCTCAGCGCCTGGAGCCAGGACAGGCTGAGGCCCCTGACTCGGCCCAGCTGGTGCTTGTTGCAGAGGAACCTGAGCAGACTGAGGCTCTTCAGGATCAGGTCCCAGACTAGGTTCAGCTGATACCTGTGACAGAGGATCCAACGCAGACTGAGCCTCTTCCGGTTCTGAGTCCGAGCCCGAGTCCCAGGCCATCACAAAACCCAAAGTCTCAAATCCTGTAAAATGTTCTATATGGGGGCAATTGAGGTCCCAGCAGACAGCAGAATCCATGCCAATAATTCAAGAGAGTAGAAACCTTTCAAACGGTCACACCATAACTGTGTTTCTAAAAGTTGTGTTTTTTTTGTGAAGCATTGCACAAAATTGGAATAAGCATAGGCAGTCCCAGTATAGGTGGGAAAAGGTTTCTCTTTTTCCACAGCCCCTCCAGCAGTCCTGAGAAGATTGTTTTCATATGGGGAATTTGCATGGGTGTGCAATGCCATCTAAGCAGGATTTTGTTAGAATACTCTCCCCTTTAAATAGAGATTGCTTTGTATGGTTACTATGACCATAGTGCATACCATTTAAAATCCTTTATTTGTATATAAAGATCATTCTTCCATGTAAGTTTCAGGCCTAATCATGGACCAGAAGAAATAACTCCTAATTCTGCAGCAGGTCTTCTCTCATTTGAACTTGTTCTAATAAAGTACTTCAAATAGACATATGCTATTCCACCCCTCAAAATCAAATACTGAATTTTGCAATGCTGAATTTTAAAATCAGGATATAGTATGATGGGAATGATGAGAACAAGTCTCCATGTGTACCCTTTCCACTGGCCCATCAAACCAGTTCTGCCCAGGTGCTCCTTTTAATTGGAAATTGTTTCTGGAAAACGTAATAAATCTACAGAAAGTAATTTCATTGCAATTCATCAACATATTTGTAATCTGGGAACACATGTTCTAGGACACATAGTCACTATTTCCTACATCGCAAGAAACCAGGTTTCCCAAGTGTTGCCCTCAGGGCCCATTCCTTCTCCTTTAAATTCCTCTGAATGTACTCTTTTCTGTATCAGTTCCCTTTGGTGGTCCAGCTCTTCCTGGTTCTTGCTTATTCCAGTGCTATGAAGGCACTCCTGGGCACATCCTTCCTCTTGGTTATCCTTTCCCCGGGTGAGTTGAAATGAGACCACTAGCACTCTTCTTATCATCCCAGAGGAGGTTCAGGATTGAAGTTTTCCTTCTCCTGGATCAGCTAGTCAAAGATTTTACTCATGTTTCCACCCCACAGCTCACCAATACATACATTTGACTGGAAGAATTGGAAGGGTGTAGAATGTATAATAGACATTGATAAAATTATGCATGGCATATGCAGAGTGGGTAGCAAAAGGTATTTGTCTCTAGCACTAAAACTTATACATGCCATGATATAGACATCAGGAGAGTTGGAATTAAGATTTGAAAAATGAAAAACTGAGAGAAACTGACATGTACAGACTCATCTATATTGTGTCCAAGATCTTGTTCACACACTGGCCCAACAGTTGACTATGGGAAGCACATAAGCAATACTTAAGTGCAACAGCACTTTCCACTCCTGTGTTTTCCTGAAACTGCTATTTGGAATCATACTACTTTCAATTATGAACATAGAACATAGCCATCAAAGTAGTAATTGCTATCCTTATTCCCCTTTAATTTGTCTAATCTGCATTTAAAACCATAACCTTGTGTGGCCATCACTACTTCTTATCAGAGAAAACCCCACAGTTTACTCTGCTCTGTGTAAATAAGCGATTTTCTTTGTCTGTCCTGAATCTTCCAATATTCAGTTTCATTGGATGTTCAGAAGTTCTATTGTTATGAAAGAAGGACCAAACATACTGCCACATGTGGTGGTCATGTCCAGTGATACAGAGTTTCTGGAATTTGATTTATGAAGAAATTAAAAGATTGATTAAAATTACTTTTAGCAAGAAACCAGAAGAATTTTTATTGGGATTTTTTCCAAACAATATTCCCAAAAATAAAATAAGGTTATTTATGTATGCGATGTCAGCAGCAAGGGTTATAGTGGCTAAACATTGGAAAGATAAAAATGTACCTACCAAGGATGAATGGGTAATCAAATTGTGCGAGTAGTTGGAGCTTGCAAAACTGACAGATGCAGTAAGAGATAAACCCCCCCCCAAAAAAAATGGTGAAAGAAGAATGGGAATGTACTCTAAATAACTATTTAAGGGGCAATGGTACGTTAGCAAACATCTGGTTATGTCTAGAATGATATCGCATAGGGAAATATTCCCTGATTCCAAGATGAGGGATTCCATGGAATGCAGATAGAAGAAACTGATAGGACTTAATGACCTGTTGTGACTTTGACGGAAGCATACAATAGATGAGCCCTCCAGTTCTTTTTTGTCTCGTCTATATTTGGTTTTTGCTTTTGTCTGTGTTTTTGATTTTGTGTGTGTGTGTTCTGTCTTTCTTTTTTATTTTTTATTTCTTTTCTGATATTTTTAGAGCTTTGTATCTTTGATTATGCATTGTAAAATATTCCTGTTGTTGATGATGATGTTAATTTGAGTTGTTCATATTTTCCTGTACTTGTTTAATAGCAAAATAAAATTATTTAAAAAAGAAAAGAAAGAAGGACCAAAATTAATCTCTTTCACCTTTCTCCATATAATTTATAGTTGTGTAAGGAGAGGAGATTTTATTTGTGAGATACAGTGGGAGGGAAAGTGGGTGGTGGGCAGGAGAAGGTTCAGAACTCCAATTCCCCTCGGAATCCCAATTAATTAAACATATTTAACATTCTTTTGCATTCTTTAAATCTTTCATAATATGTTTCAATTTACAGCCCCCTTACCTCTGTGCATTATTAAGAAAACCACAAAGAAATAAAGAAAGAAACCACTTTACACTCGTCTTTCTTTCATGCCTGTAGTAGTATCACAGAAATGTATATCTGGGAGGGACAATAGTACACGCTCAACTGTAAACCTTTCAGTTACAGTTTCAATGCTGAGAGCCAGGGCTAAACTTTCTCTAATGCTGGAATTGTTTTTACTTTGTTCTAAACTAAAATCTTCCATTTTCTATCATTTCTTTTCCCACTGTGTTGTAAGCAATGCAGACTGGACAATCTGGTGTGTTTCCTCACCTTGCAGTGCTCCACAGCCTTCATGTATTTCCTCTAAAGTTCTTGAGATGATGTTACTTCCCTATGTTATCACTTAGTCTGTCTGGTACAGAGAGCTATGGAGGTTGCCTTTGCTGCACTAGAGTGCTTTCTATTTATTCCCCCTTTTGATGTCTCACTGCAACAAATATTCACTAGAGAGGGAAGCCTTCCTTACATATCTGTTCTCTGCAGTCACAGGTCTTGAGTAGAGCAATTACCTCACAGAGTTTGACACACTTTGATCAAATTATGCATGACACAGGCAAATTAGTGTCTCTGCCCTGAATTTTCAGCTTCACTGGATGTTCAAGAGTTCTAGTGTTATGAAAAAAGGACGAAAATGAATCTCTTTAAACTTTATATAATACATAGTTGTTAAAGAATTGTGTCAGAGGCTGTGGGGAGCAGTTTTTATTTAAGATATCCAGTGGGAGGAAAAATACTAAACATTACTAAACTCTCAACTGAAAAAGAAAGAAAGAAAGAAAGAAAGAAAGAAAGAAAGAAAGAAAGAAAGAAAGAAAGAAAAACTACTTTCCAACAATCTTTCTCTCCTGTCTGCAGCAGTACCTCTGAAATGTATTAATACAATTGACATTACCAAAGACTCAAACAAAAGAGTTGAAGATTGTGAACCTGGATTGGATGTCTGTATTTCCAGTGTTTTCCGTTCAAATATAGGTAAGTCTCACTTGTCTTATAATCATTTCGCTTTGAATGAATGAAAGCCAAAGAGAGGAAGGTGCTGAATTCCAGCTGTACTAGAATTAGAAATCCTATCAGCTGCTGCCAGCGTGACTGACAGTCAGGGATGATGGGATATGTTGTCCAACCACTGGAGAAACACATCTTCCCCATTCTTGCAGTGAGGAAAGATTTAAACAAACAAATCAAATCAAATCAGTCTGATCACCAGCAGTGACTCAGTTTTGATGCCCATCTCCAGCTTGGCTTGGAGAGCTTGGTTTGCAATGCAATCTCTCCCCCCCCCCCCAAATGAATACCAGTTTAAGGTTAACCTTGGATATACACTGAATACAGTCAGTGCTAAGAATCACTCTGCAATTGAGAGTGTTTCCACAGGCTCAGCGGCGTAGCAAGGTCAGGTGGTACCCAGGGCAGAAATTTTTCTGTCACCCCCCCCCCACACACACACATTTAAATTATTAAAAGAAGGAAAAATAAGATACTTTCAGTTGCAAGTGTTATTTTCTGGTTTATTTACTTAACATTTTGAGCATAAGCACTTAAAACATTTCCCCCCTAACTTTATTCTCTGCAAATTTTGAAATCACATCAACTCCCAGAGTTGGTGGAGCTACAATAAAACCCAGCCACCCCTCCAGCTGGACTCCGTGCATGGAACCAGTGTATGTGTGTGCTGCCTTCTTCCATTTCAGGGGGATATGTGGGCTAGATGACCCTTGGTGTCCCTTCAGTCCATCAATTCTAGGATTCTCTGTCACCACAGGCAGAAAAATGTCTCAGGCCAAACAAATACGTGGGCACCGATCCGCATGGTTTCATAAGAAGATGAGACACATTCATGGAGGGGATAGTTACCAATGGCTACCTCCACTGTTGGAGGCAGTGATGCTTCTGAATGCCAGTTGCTGGAAACCGCAGAAAGGGAAAGGGCTGCTCTTGTGTTCGGATCCTGCTTGCAGGTTTCCCAAAAAGGGGCATCTGTTTGGTCACTGTGAGAACAGGATGCTGAACTAGATGGGTCACTGGCCTGATCCAGCAGAAGCAGGCTCTTCTGGTGCATGTATGGTATTTTGGTCGCTATTTTCCCCTAGAAAGGCCTTAGCAGGGAAGGTGATGACGGCCACAGAATACAAAACCCTGAACTGACCAGGCATATTCTGGCATGGAGGGGTAGCCAGACGAGAGAACTGTTTGCCCACTCTGTGCACATCAGTGTTTGACAAGTTGAAAGCAGCAAAGCAGCTGCTTTGCATGCAGATGGTCCCTGGTCCCCACAGTCAGTGTCTGGGTGTGCATGCCAGGAGCAGGTCGATAATAACTCACATGGCATCAGTAAAGTTAACTTATTCAAAGAAATAAACAAGCCTAGTGAGCACAGCAACTCTTCCCGGTAGATCTGATTCTGGACTGCTCTCTGCCACAGACTCTCCCAGCTCACTAAGGCCTGTTACCTCTCCAGCTTCTGACATTTCCTGCTCCTCGTCTGCTCCCTCTTCTCCCTCTGACCATTCACCATCCACTACCCTTCCCTAGGCTCTGAGCCTTCTTCCCTTGGGGGTTCCCCAGCTGGTGCCTCCGACCAGTTCTCTGAGTCCAGCCACTCCATGACACCCACCGACATGTCTAGGTAGGGCTGAGAGAGAACCTAGAGAGACAATGGTCAGTGTACCAGTGATGGCTAACCTTGACACTCCAGATGTTTTGGGACTACAACTCCCATCATCCCTGACCACTGATCCTGTTAGCTAGGGATGATGGGAGTTGTAGTTCCAAAACATCTGGGGTGTCAAGGTTAGCCATCACTGGTGTAGACAGTACTGGGCTGGATGGACTCAGTAAAAAGCAGCTTCCTACCTAAGGATCTGTAGAAAATGGCCATAGAATTGTAGAGTTGGAAGCTACACCCAAGGGTCATCTAGTTTAACCCCCTGCAATGCAGGAATCTCAACTCAAACATCTAAGACAGGTGGCCTTCCGACCTCTGCTTAAAAGCCTCCAAGGAAGGAGAGTCCACCCCCTCCTGAGGGAGACCGTTCCACTGTCAAACTGCTCTTAATTGGCAGGAAGTTCTTCCTGACATTTAGTTGGAGTCGCCTTTCTTTTAACTTGAATCCTGTGGTTTGGGTCAATCCACCACCAGGCGGAGCACACCTGGCTTCCAACTTGAAGAAAGTGGTGGTGGGGCTCTCAGATGCTGCCAAGGTCCTGGCACCACCTTCTTTGTAGAAATAGTTTCTCCTTTCAAAAAGACACAGGCATATTGATATTTCAGCTTCTTTAGCCCATTCCAAACTTTAAAATTCCAATTTATCTATAAGAATACTTTGAAAACAAACTCAATCTTCTTTAAACCACTCCAGCCAAGGTGTATTCACAACCCACAGTTATAAATCCACTTGAAGGGAATAAAGAATGGGTTTCAGTTAATTTTAGTCTCAATGTCACATCAACAGGCAAATATACCATTGATGCCTGCTTTGAGCCCCCCCCCCTTTGCTGGCAACATTGGGCTCCCCATCCCTACCAAGCCGAGGCTGGTGTCCCCAGGAAGCGCAGAGCAGGGCGCACAGGAGGAGGAGCAGGCGGTGGCACACCCAGGCAGGGCTCTGTGGCATCCCCACTGCCTCCGCTCCATCGCGGGACCCATCCCAGCACGTACTCAGGCAGGGGTTCTTCTCCCGGTTTCTTGCCTCAGGAGCATATGGTGAGTGAGCCTTTGCAAGGGAAAGGGGTACTGGGCAGAGATACGTTTTTCGGAGAGCCCTTGATCTTGGCGTGGAAAGTTAAATCCGCCACTGTCTGGCTGGAAGTGGGAGGGGGGAAGGCTGCTTAGTTTGGAGATCACGCTTTACAGTGAGCAGGAGAAGGGGGGGGATGGGGGAGCTGCTTTGCTGTGCTGGGGAAGGAGGGGGATGGAGAGAGAGCCCATTGGGAGTATTCTTCACTCCTGACTGGTGGAGGGAGTGCTTGCTGGAAAGGATCCATGCCTGTTTGTTGTCCCCAAATCTGAGTCCCACTGTGACGCTTCTTGGCTGATCCTGCCGAGACTTGCCTTCGCCAGCGTAGTGGAGTCATAACAAAATCTGTGTCTCTTGACAGCAATGGGGAACTTTGCTCCTTCTGTGTTTGCGGGTTTGCGGGTTGCTGGGCTTCCTGCTCAGACGCTGCCTCGCCCCTGTGGGCTACTGAGCTGCCAGGAGGCCTGGCCTGCTCATTGGCTGCCAGGAGACTGGGGGAGATGGGGGAGTCACTTTGCCATGAGCCGGGGAGAAAGGAGGACAGGAGAGTCACTTTGCAGCAAGCCGAGAGGGAGGGGTGCTGCTTTGCCGATGGTTTGCCGCTTGCGAGTCATTGGGTTGGGAGATATGGGCGGGGGCGGGGGCACTGAAATGTCACCCCCTTCAGGATGACACCAGGGGCAGCCCACCCCACCCCACCCATCCTTACGCCCCTACACAGGCTGCATAAATAGTATACAGATGTTGAGCAATCAATGGTGCTCCACACTCCTTTTCCCACCTCAAGGAATTTGGAAATAATTCTTCAGAGCTTGGAGAAATGATGAGAAAGGAACCAAAATAAGGAGGCAGAGGTTGGTGCACTGCAAGTACACTGCTGAGAGTGTTGGATTGGACAAGATGAGTTCAGTGAAGAACCCCCACTCCACTCTGCTGCTGTTTTGAAGCAGCAGAAAACATGATACATTGTTTTAAAGTGTGCAGAATATTTCAGAATTCAGGCTGCAGTTTGGATTCAAAGGGAAGTACAATAGTATTTCAAATTTGATGTCTTTTACAAGTGCAGCAGTTCCATTAAAATATGCTTCAAGAAAAGCCAATCCACAGAGCTGTTGTTTGAAAGAGTAGTGACCCTTCTCCCAGCTTATCCAATTTAATAATACGTTCTGTATGGTTAGTTTGAAATGTCCCTCATTCAGCCAACTAGAAAAATTGCAAACATAAAGTGTGTTTCTTTTCTTTTTTTGAAATGTCTTAGTTTATTGAAGAATAAACTAATGTTTTATGTATGCTCCCTTTTTCCTTTTCCCCCCTTTTTCTTTTTAAGATTTAAATGTACTTACGAAAGGAATGTTTTTATATTTATTACTTCTTTCTTCCTTTCTGGAATTTATGCTTCTATTCTTTTCTTTTTTGCTCTCTACGTGTTTGTATTTTCTTTTTTTTAAGTTTGTGCATTTTGATTTATGTATATGTGCAATACAATCAATAAAGAAAAAAAGAGAAAAATTGGAAACATCATAATGAATTTTCATCCAGAGTCAATTGACCTGCACTTTTGCCGCATATCTAGGTCTTTCTTTCAAAAATTTCTTTCAAAATTCTCTTTCATAGTTGGTGATAAAGAGGCAGCTTACTATGGATGCGGGGTATCTGTCATCTGCTATTCAGGAAATTACAGCTTCACTTCAGCAAGTGGCAAATACCTTGAGATAATCACCCGCTGCTGCAACACTGACCTGTGCAACGATGAAACTATCCCGTGTAAGTGTCTGGATCATTTTAGAATATCCTACATACTGTATTGGCCCCGAAATAACCCTCACCTTTTTTCCAAATTCTGACACTGAAATGTTAACGTGTGGCTTGTATTCAGAACGGATCACCAACGCCAGCTTGGGGACCGGGGCGCCGAGTGCCGGATGCCTACCCTTAAGGGCGGTAGTGCAAAGAGGCAGGCGCACAGCACGCTCAGAGCTGGCACTGGCTTGGGGAGTGGGGTGCTGAGCGCCGGCACCAGCTTAGGTAATGGGGTGCCAAGTGCCAGCACCGCCTGCCCCCCGTTGAGGTCAGTAGTGCTGGGAATTTTAAAGGTGTGGCTTATTTGCGGGTGTGGCTTATAGTTGGGCCAATACGGTATTAGAGTTGTGCACTGCATTCAGCCAAGGCCCAATCCAGAGCCAAATTGGGAATATTCAGAGGGATCTAAGCCTCCTTCAGTTGGGGTGGAGACAGCCTCAGATGACTAGAGCCTGGACTGAGCAGCCCAAAGCTTTCTGGGGATGAGCTGTCACACAGGCCAGAAGGAGATGCAGTCATGAGTCAGAAGAAGGAGAAACACTGAAAGTGAGGGATGTCCAGAGTGCCTTCCTTTTTGAAGGAGCTGGTCCTTTACCCCTTTCTGTCCCCCAAAGGAGCATCATGCAAGGTGAGATCCTCCTGCTGCTAAGAGGAAGGGTCTGATTCTGCACTGTGCTGGTGCACTGTTTGCAAGCCATATTTATATTACATTATTATTATTATTATTATTATTATTTATTATTATTTACATTTGTGTACTATCTTATACCCACAGGTCCCAGGGCATTTACAACATAAAACCACTATATGAAAACTCAAAATGCATAATAAAAACAAAAACAAACCAATAATCCTGTCTCCCCAATACATTTAAAAAGGACATTGGATGTCAGTCAGTTTAAAGTGGACCATTTTTGTCAGGCGCACTTCCTTTCCCAAGGGAAAAAAACAACCCTCAAACGACATCGAAGCTGAACAGTCTGTTTAGCAACCTCAGCTTTTGTAGCTGGAATTAGTTGGGGGACCACCCTCTCAGGCCAGATGGAAAAGACCAGCATGGTAGAAAGCATGTCTTCCAGGTCTCACAGCCAAGAGGCAGTTGTTCTTCACCCCTTGTAGCATGCAGGAGCAAGGCTTGGATGACTTGAACCCTCAATAGGCACACTCCTGAGTCAGTCCTCCTCTCTAGAAAGAAAGCTTCATATATTGGTTTCCTATATATGCTAAGCACCCAGCCACACTTCTGTTTCCCTCCAATTTCTTCATGGTTTCATACAGAGGCTAAATTGCAGTGGTGAAAACAGCGCCACATAGATATCGATGAAACCAATGTAACATAGAATGCAATTCAACCCTGCAGAACCAGCAAAGGAGGGTGCCATGATCCAGGGGTTCCAATTTTAATATTGGGGGCAGGTAAGCACCGCCCCACAGAATCAATCACAAGATGGAGTACACAGACACCATTTGAATGGTAATGCACATTAACTCCAGCCCCCTTAAATATTTTCTGGCGGAGCAAAGGGACCTTGGCCCCTGGGAGTTGGCTTCTATGCTATGATGAATGGCATCAACATCCACATAGAGAGCAAGAAGGAGAAGAAAGGTCACACACCCCTTTGTCCCACTTTGGTAAAAGTCATCCATCATGGTGACCAACGGGTGTCTGTCCCATAGCCAGATGTGAACCCAGATCGGAATGAGTCTAGATCATTCTTCTCATCCAATAATTCTTGCAGCTGCCCACCCCCCAACCTTAAATATCCTAGGAAGCGTTACGACTATATAACATGCAGATATAAACACAGAGAAAACCATTACATATACTGACAGTATGTTTGATTTTGGCAGTTCCAGATCGCAGCAATCTTCGCCCGAGGTGTATGAAGTGCCCAGCCTGCTTCCACAACAGCGATGAAAATTGCACAAGTGAAGAAACCATTGACTGCTATGGGAATGAGAATCAGTGTATTAGTTTTGAAGGACATTTCCTAACAAGTAAGATTGCTACTAAGCTAGCAGAGAAATCCTGCTACATGGTTGGGGAAAACATGCTCGGCCCAAGAAACTTTTCTTCCTTGAATGTCAATATCTGTTGTTGTGGTTTTTTTTAAAAAAAAGTTTCTTTTACATGTCCATAGATTTGCTATATCAGACTCCAATACATATGAAAGAGAGAAAGAAGACCCCCTGCCTCTTCCCCCAACACCCTTTGTTATCTCCTGTGTGTACATGCTTTTTTACGTTTGACAGAATGCACCAGTGGGTTCTGCTCCTGGAGGGCTATCCTTGAACCCATAACTTGCCAATGGGTAGGTTCCAGAAGATGAAGGAGGCTGGGAAACACAACCAGCAGGAGAAAAAGGCATTGACTCAGGAAATTGTCACATGGAGGAAGAGCCCATCATACTTCTCTTACCTACTTCTCTGCTTACACCAGTAGAGGGGAACCTCAGGCCTCTGTTATTGCCCCTTGAAATTCTCAACAGACCACATTCCCTTGTTAAGAGGAAGCAAAATAGCAGAAACTGATTAGAACAAATGCTTGCAGTACCCCCCACAAAAAAATTCAGAGGCACCCAGCTTTTGGGGGGAGGGGTTGCTGTGGTGATGCCCCCGGATCACGCTGCCCTGCCCGCCTTGCAACACTTTTCAAAGCAAAGTGAATTATTCAGATCAGATCCCAGCAACACAAAGCAGCTAAGGACAGACAGGGTGGCGTGAGAAGGATGCAACAACAACGCGCCCTTTGATCTGCCAGGATTGAAGAGTACATGGTTGTTCTGTCCTCACACCACCCTGCCAGCCCCGAGCTGCTTTGATAGGCTGGGATCAGCTTCACAAAGTGACTTGGGGCTGGCATCGCTCTGGTTGCATCAGCAGTGAGTGTTGGTGCAGCAGTGCCTGGGCACCAGCAAACCATGTTGCACCATTGTCCAAAGTCTTTTTGCGATCCTATACAAATAGTTCATGGAAAACTGAAACCAGTCTCAAAAGAATAAGAGAAGCCCCCTGGGACTATCTTGGTTTCATTCAAAGTACTGGTGTCATATAGTTAAAATTCCCACACATCTTGGGAATTGGGCAGCTCGAGTACGACTTTCTTCCCCATAAATCTACTCATCTTTTGAGTTCACCTGTTAAGGTTCTGTTTCTGGTCCACCATATCCTGCAATTGACAAGGTGGTAAGTGAAGTTTGGATCTTCTTAGTAGCAGCACCTCAGCCCTCAAATATACTCGCCATGGCATTCTATGGTGCCTGCTGGAAAAAAATCTATATACTGTACTCATATTTTTTTATTCACAGCAAGTGTTATATCCTTTGTACACCCCAACTACCCTTTTCTCCCTCCCCATCCCTTTTTGGTACACTCTACTTTCCACCCACCCCAATCATTAACCCCGCCCCTGCTTCATTGATCAGGTCTTACTTTGTACATAGGAAACTATGCTTGGTACACTGCTTTCCCTTAACTGTTGTCTCTCTTTCACAAACATGCAGAGATCTCACATCTGTCCTGTGACACTTTCTGTTTATATCTCTATCTGTTGCAAACGTGCAAAGACAGCATACCTGCCAAGTGGTGTCCCCCAAAATGGGACCGCCTCTTTTCTTGTGCAAAATCACGGCGGACATTTTGGGTGCCATGTCTCGCGTACTTTCATGCTGCACACTCTCCTGGCACTCTCACCCTGAATAAAAAGTGCTTTTACTGGGACTGTGTTTTGGGGCGCAGGGTGACATCTCACCCCGATAAAAGCACCTTTTCAGAGTGAGAGGAAGGTGCCTGTAACAGGACTTGCCAGAGAGCATGTCCTGGAAGACACGTGTCTCAGCTTTGGGTCTGAAAAAGTTGGATGGTATGAGTCAACCATCAATAAGACACATAAGCATACATACAATCCCTCTCTTTCTGTCTCTTTTACACAAATGAACACAAACCAAACACGCATATACATATACATATACATATACATATACATATACATATACATATACATATACACACATATACCTCCCTCCTTCTTTTTCTCAAATCTGGATAACAAAAGAAATGACTGCTTCTCACGATCTTACTCCCTCCTTTTTACCCTGCCCCCCAAATCCTTCCTCTTCTGACAATCAGTGAAAGCTTTTCCATGGAATGAAACCAGTATTTAGGGCTGCCATATGGAAGCTGGGCAAATGTCTCAGCAATGGGAGTTAAATCGTGCCAAAAATGCCTTTAAAAGCCCCAGAACTTAAAATATATTGCAGCTGTTACTAAACAACTTTGGGGTTCCTTTTGGAGGGGTTCCTTTAAAAACCTCAATAAATTTGGGGTCTTCCTAAAAATAGCTCAACAATTTCAGGTTGTCCTGGTTTTTACAGTTGTGATTTAGAATTGATTCCTGAGGTCGCCAACATCACATTCCTTCTCCCTCCTCCAAGCCTCTACTGTTATGGCATCTAAGGTCGATGCACTGAAGGCTGGCAGACAGCTGCAGAGAAGGTCGAGGTTCAACGCCAGCACTCGGGTCAGGAAAACCAAGGTCAGAGACAGTCGGAGTCGGAAACAAGTCAGGAGCCACGAACAAGGTAGGAGTCACGAACACAGGAAAAGGCAGGAGTCACAAACACAGGAACAAGGTAGGAGTCACCGGGAAATAGGCAGGACAATCAAAGCAACCACATGTTTCTGCACAGCAGTTGCAGACGCTACAGAATGGGCCAGCCGGCCTTCCTTAAGTAGCCGGCTCACTCCCACGCCTCTTGTGGGCTGCAGCTGTCTCTAATTGCAACCTACGCTTCTCAGCTCAGCGTTCTACAGCTGAGAAGGGAGGAGGAGAGGGAATCAGCCGGTTCCCCTCCTGACTGGGGCCTGCTCCTGGCTCGACTTCTCCCTCCTGTTCTGGTCTTTCCCCCTCCCTATCAGATTCTTCCTCTTCCGAGGAGTGCCGCCACCATTCCTCCCCAGGTATGAATTCCTCAGATTCTTCTGTGGGTGCCACCTCGTCAGGGGGTGGGGGGCTTGCCACCACTCCTCCTCATCCGGCTCAACCCTGACATCTACCTCAGCTGCTTCCTCCACCTCCTCAGTTGCCAAGCCATCCTTCTTGCTTCAGATTCTTCTCCTTCTCAAATTCCTCTCCCTCGCCTCTTAATTGCCACCATGCCATCCATCAGTGGTGACCTATTGTATTTCCAACTTTAGATGAGTTTCTGCAGATTTGCAGTTATATCTATACAGTGGAACCTCGACTTAAGAAGTTAATGCGTTCCGAATGCACATTTGGAAGTCGAAACACTCGTAAGTCGAAACGCGATTTCCCATAGGAATGCATTAAAAACAGATTAATGCACTCCTATGTGAAGAGAAATCGGGGGTCACTTACCTTTTCGATGTGGACGGCCAGGCTCCCACAGCTCTCCTTCTCTTGCAGGCGGCTCTGAGGGGTGCTCGCCACCGCCACCACCATGGCGTGCAAAAAAAAACGGCGCTGCCATGGCCGGCAAAAAAAAAAAAAACCACGGAGGAAGAGGGGAGCGAGAGTGCTCCCGGCTTCGCTCGAAGCGGCTGCGGCAACGAGCGGAGCCGCCGCTACGGCGCAAAAAAAGAAGCCGGGCCGCTATAGCGCGAAAAAAGGAAGCCGTGCTGGGCCGCTACGGCCTGAAAAAAAAAGCCGCACCGCACCTCCACGGTGCGAAAAAAAGCCGTGCCGGGCTACTACGGCCCAGAAAAAAAGCCGTGCCGGGCCTCCACGGTGCTAAAAAAAGTCGCGCCGGGCTGCTACGGTGCGAAAAAAAGGCAGGGGGGCGAAGGAGAAGAAGCGCCCCCATCCACTCTGGGCTCCGCTCGCGATCAAAATGGCCGCTCGGTCTCTTCCGTTCTGAAAAAAAAACCTGGGGGAAAAAACAACCCACTGGAAATACAGTGGAGCCTCGACTTCCGATTCAGAAGTCAAAGAAATTCGTAAGCCCGCAGCCACTTTGATGCTTCGTAACTCGAAAAATACGTAAGTCGAGTTACTCGTAAGTCGAGGTTCCACTGCATATATATAAATGTTCCCATTGTGTGTGCGGCGGACACCACCTTGCTCCATAACTGCTGGACCAAATCTCATCAGATTAGGACACAGCGTACCATGACCATCAAGGAAGGATCTGCCATAATAAAAATTCACAAGCCTGTCTCCATTTTCACTCCCAAACTGACGAACTATTTCTCTGCAAAGAAGAAGGGGGTGATTGTCTCAGTGATAATTTCTGGCTTCCTGATACCTGAGTGCCAGACAAAAGGGTGTGATTAACTTGGCTGGGAAACAGGGAAATGTAAATATCTCTTTTGTCAAAGGCACGCTGGGAAATGGAGGCCGCCGCCTCTCGCAGTTAAGTAGGCCGGACCCGCAAGGCACGCTGGGAAATGGAGTCAAGGCGCCCTGTGGGTGAACTATGCTCTTTCGCCCAAACCACAAGGCATGCTGGGAAACGGTGGGCTTATTATCCCAACCAACCGCTCGCTCAAGGCACTGTGGGAAATGGAATCAAATCCTCTCTGTAGAGGGCTACTAGCACTTTTTCCCTTGAAAAGGCCACAGGTAAGGCACACCGGGAAATGGCCACTGTGATCGTCCCTCAGTGATCTCCCGAGGTGTGTTTTTTATCTGTGCGTTTCCATAGTTCTTTTCCCTCAGATGACGTCAGAGGCCTCCTTCCACGGCTTTTTCTGCCACAGGCCGCGAGAGGGCACCTGAGTGCATGCAGAGTACACACGACTCTGGCGGGGGTAGTTGGGGGTTTATTTTGGCTGCGGCTGCTACTGATGGTAGCAAGCATAAAATGAGTCACAGCAATGCGTGGCCGGGTCCACTAGTACTTTATAAAAATACATTTTAAGAATTCTCATTCACCAACACAAACACAATCTTGAAGACCTGGGAAAGCACTTATATGAACATTTCTTTATTTCTTCTTTCTTTTTCAGGTTCTGGTTATCCACAGATAATGAATTTTAAAGGATGTGCAACTACAGAGCTTTGTTCCATCATGGATGAAAACACACATCCTATCCCTTCGATCTTTGTTGGTGACAATAACCTTTTCGCTGCAAAAGTGACGTGTTATGGTGCTTCAGAAAACTCATACCAGCCTGAATTTTAAGAATAGGATACAGAATAGCCTCCACATCCAGGCCTCAGGACCTCTGGGTGTTCTTTTTTCCCCATTTGGTGGAGGGGTTGTGGGTTCTAATGCCAAAAAGCTAAAGTGTAACATTTAAATCGGTTAAATTTCCAATGTGACCACTATGAAAAATAAAATAAATGATCATGGCAAATGAAATGTTGGTTCTCAAATCTATATCTTTCAAATAAATACAGTATGCCCATAACTAAAGCACACTTAACTTGTGTGCATTCAGCTTTATGTGCTTGGCCAATTAAAAATAAATAAAGATAAAAGTAGGTGGAAAGGTGGCAGGTGTCTGGGGGAAGAACTTTGGCGATCCCACCTGCCATTGTACCCAATGTGTTTGGACCGCATAAAATTTTTGCTTTAGGTTTGATCCCCAGAACATCACCCCTGCCTAAGTCTTACTGTAGTTTGGAATGACAAAGTATGATATTTCCTGATGGAAGCAATCCAGACTTGAGTATTTTGTATCATAGAATTGTAGAGTTGGAAGGGACCACAAGGCTCATCTAGTCCAACCCCCCCTGCAATGCAATAATCTTTTTGCACAACGTGGGACTCAAATTAGCAACCCTGAGATCAAGTCCCTTAATGTAAAACAGAAAGCAAGCAAAGAATTGATAGTATTTGAGAAAATGCTTCTATCTTATAAACCGCTTGTAAGAGAACAAATTATCCATAGGGAAAAAATGATCATAGAAGAAGAAGAAGGTAACACAATGTTGTTACAATTTGGTTGAGAGACTGTTGCGGCCAAAATTATTGACCCAACACATTGAGGGAGAACTTGGATTAAAGTATCTATGCAGCTGGTTTGATCCGAAATGTAAGAAAATGTATTAAAAACCACTTTAAGCAGTGCTACACTTCAGATCATTTCTAATACATGAACACTAGCTGTTCTCTTAAATGTGAGTTGCAGAAAAATTAAAGGAACATATTACCACCTTTGTGTCATTAAGTGGCAGAAGTTCAGGAAATGGTATTTCAGGAAACACTAAACAAGATCTCTTACATATGCCTTCTCTACCATGGATGGGTATCTGGAATGGACAAATTGAAAATTGAACCTATAAAGAGCTGGTTTGGTTTCCAGGAACCGTCTGTGCATTAAAGCTCCATGTCCACGCACTCTTTTTCTTGATGCAGGGCTTTCTCCAAGGAAACCTGCTTGATGATGATGATGATGATATTTATACACTGCCCGTCTGGCTGAATCGGAGCAAATGGCAATCCAGGCAGAACCCATATTGATGTTTGCTCCAATTGAACACTGAAGAATGGCTTTTCATGGGGAAGAAAAAGGAATGCTCTGACAAGGATACACACACACACACACACAAACATATATATATTACAAGAGCACAGAGTAAGATAAGACACAAAAAGGAGAAGAAAGAAATAGTACCCATGTAGAAAACATTTTAAAAAAAGGATATTGTGTACATTATAAAAGGGGGGGGGTTAATGTAGTTAATTGGACCTTAACCTATTGTGACATTTATAAAAATGAATTCCAAATATTGTTAAATTTTTCCATGCCAAATCTAAATTTGTCTAGCAAGTTTTTATATGTCTTCAATCCAATAGTTTAGCATTAAGTAGTAGACATTAAAATACCAGCTTCTTGATTTTATAGCTGTATTACAACATCTTCAATCCAAGGTAAGTGCACTGTGATTAGATGGTGTCAGGGATGTAGCCGAGTCGGACACCTTGGAAGAGTCTGACTCTGGAGATGAGGGAATGCAGCCACAGATAGAGCCAGACTGGGTTAGTTTGGGCCCGCTTCCTCCAGAGTTTCCAGACGCAGATAGAGCAGCAGACTTAGAAAGCTCACAGATGGGGGGGGGGTTTGAGGAAATAGACGGCTATGCAACGAGGAGGGAGGCAATGTTCAGACGGCTCTTCGTTTGAGAGTGAGGTGCAAGTCCATCCTCCTCCCTGATCCAAGAGAGCTGAAAGGGTTAAAATGCAACAAAAGGACAAGAGAGGAAGGACAGGACTTTGGCACCATCTGTGTTGCGAAAGGGGCGGAGACTCAGAGTGAGCAAGTCGTACGCAAGAATGGCGAGCTTGGTGCTGCTCTCTCTGTGTTAATCATAAACGTACCATAAACCTGCCATGAGGCTCATTAATTCTTAAAAATATATATATTAATAACTTTATTTAAATTCAAACTTACAAATACAATCATATCAAATCAACCAGTAGAAACAAATAAACAAAAAAAAAAAAAATGAAAAGCATAATAACCCACAAAAGATAATATATAAAAAGACAAAGAATACAAAAAACCCAAAGAATTAGAAATAACAATTAAAAATTGACTTCCAATTGTCTGTATATCGCTTCCCTTAGTAATAAAACAAAACTTGCTATACCTCTTACAATAATTGAAAAGTAATTAACAAGATAAATACCGGTAGCTCATATTTTGATATAAATCTCCCCACATATATCTCAATCCAAGCAAATCACAAAATCTGTTCTTATACCTTCTTTTTTCAGATAATCATCCACATAGGGAGTCAGTGTGGTGTAGTGGTTAAGAGCGGTAGACTCGTAATCTGGTGAACGGGGTTCGCGTCCCCGCTCCTCCACATGCAGCTGCTGGGGGACCTTGGGCTAGTCACACTTCTTTGAAGTCTTTCAGCCCCACTCACCTCACAGAGTGTTTGTTGTGGGGGAGGAAGGGAAAGGAGAATGTTAGCTGCTTTGAGACTCCTTCGGGTAGTGATAAAGCGGGATATCAAATCCAAACTCTTCTTTTTCACTCAGCCTTAGATCTTAGTTTTGATTTATTTCTAATTGCTGCCATCATCTTAGCCAAATTCATGAATTCCACCATTAATTCTTATTGGAGCTGGTTTGCCTGCCTGAGATGATTACAGATACACAACATACATCAATATTATAGTCTTGAATTTGATGGTGCATGGATTCCCAACAAATAGACGAGAGGCAATTGTATTTGATCCAGCAGAGCTTTACTGCTACAGAAGGCAAATGGTCACAAATTCAATACATTCAGGATTGGCACTGTCCCGCAGACTTAAACTTACCATAACTTATAATAAGAGTAAATCTTAACACTATACATACTATATACAGAACACCACACAGTCTGAAAGAGAGATAGAAAAGACTGAAATCCATGCTCCTTCTGGCCTTATTATGATAGTGAGCATGACCTTGACAGAAAAAGGTAACAGAAGCAGTTTAAGCCAGCTGGACTCAGCTTCTCTAAAGGAATAATGCTTTGATGTTGTTTTTTTATATAGGTCTTACTTTGTTCTTAAGAGGTGGGATCAGGGCTGCCCGGGAGTGGGTTCCAGCCAACAGAATGGCTGGGGGAAGTTCCACGGGGGGGATGCACTGGGACACCCGATCTCAGTGATCATGGGCAGGAGGAGGAGTCACGCTAGGACCAGACCTGGTCATTACCGAGGAGGCAGGCTTAGTCGTTGTTTGAGGACTATCCCTGCCTCCGGGTCTGGCCCTGACTGGATGGGTACTGGAATCAACAAGGGATACTCACATGACCTGAAAGTGTTGCTGTGTAATGCCAGGTCAATGATGAACAAAACAACTGCCATCCACGACCTGATTGTGGATGGAGGATTTGACCTGGCATGTGTGACAGAGACTTGGTTGGATGAGGCAGATGGGCAAGTCCTTGCCGCTGCTTGTCCACCAGGTTTCTCTTACGCACAGCAACCCAGGCCATCTGGGCGGAGAGGGGGGGTTGCAGTGATTTTTAGGAAGTCATTAGTTTGCACCAGGCGTCCTATTTATTTTTTTATTTTTTAACTTTATTGGAAAAAAAGAGATAATAGACACACACAAACACACACACAACCCCCACACCTCACAAAGTGGCACCACCAGTGGGGGGTGACACTTTTTAATTTTATTTAATTTTTTATTTTATTTTTTAATTTTTTAACTTTATTGAAAAAAAGAGATAATACACACACACACACACACACAACCCCCACACCTCACAAAGTGGCACCATCAGAGGGGGGTGGCAATTTTTATTTTTATTTATTTTTATTTTTTACATTATTATTATTATTATTATTATTATTATTATTTAACTTTATTGAAAAAAAGAGATAATAGACACACACACACACACACACACACAACCCCCCACACCTCACAAAGTGGCACCACCAGTGGGGGGTGACACTTTTTAATTTTATTTAATTTTTTATTTTATTTTTTAATTTTTTAACTTTATTGAAAAAAAGAGATAATAGACACACACACACACACACACACACACACACACACAACCCCCACACCTCACAAAGTGGCACCATCAGAGGGGGGTGGCACTTTTTATTTTTATTTATTTTTATTTTTTACATTATTATTATTATTATTATTATTATTATTATTATTATTATTATTATTATTATTATTTAACTTTATTGAAAAAAAGAGATAATAGACACACACACAAAACCCCCACACCTCGCAAAGTGGCACCATCAGAGGGGGGTGACACTTTTTAATTTTTTTAAAATTAAAGTGGTAGGGGGGGTGACAAAAAAATTTCCGCCCCGGGTACCACCTGGGCTTGCTACGCCTCTGCATCAGTGTCTACTTGAACATTCTATTTCCAACTTCAGATGGGTTGATAAGATTTCTGGAGATAATTCAGTTGTATATTTTATAAAACAAACAAATTATTAAAATTCTCATTCACGAACACAACCACAATCTCAAAACCCATCAAAAACCACTAATGTGAACATTCTATTTTTCATCTTCAATGCTTCATAGAGACGGGAAATGCAATTTCTGAGGAAGTTTAGTTGGTGTTGGTAAAAAGGTCATCTAAGCCATAGAAGAGAACTGTTATAATGCTTCACAAGTCTCACACCAGCCTGAATTTTGAGGATTGATGGGATACAGAATTGCTTCCCTCCTTTTGGATGCCACAATTTATTGCTCTTGGGCGGGGGACTTTGAGACCTATTTGTAACAGCCAGGCCTCAGGACTTCTGGCTCTTCTTCTTTCTATTTGCTGGAGATGTTGTGGGTTCTAGCTCCAAAAAGCCCAAATGTAACATTTAATATGTTAAATTTCCAATGTGGTCATTATGAGTAACAAAATAAGAGATTGTGCCAAAAAAAAAAAAAAAAAAAAGTTGGTTCTCAAATCTATATATTTCATATAAATGCAGCTTTAAAATGATCAACAACTTTTCCCACCCCAATAACAAAGCTCAACAACTTTTGTGTCCGGATTTTCACTTTTTGAAATATGGCAACCCTAATTCAGCTATATAGCCAATAATAAAATAAAATAAAATAAAATATGTTTACTGACATGCATTGCTGTGGAATTAATATTGGAGATGGGTATGGAAAATATATGAAACAGATATAAAGATAGATAAAACCATCACATATACTGACAGTACGTTTGATTTTGGCAGTTCCAAATCGCAGCACTCTTCCCCCGAATGGTCTCAAGTGCCCAGCCTGCTTCCATTACAGATTCAGGAATTGTACAAGTAAAACTACCATTGACTGCCTTGGGAATGAGAATCAGTGTGTTCATTTTGATGGAGTTATCCTGAATGGTAAGATTGCTACTAAGGTAGGAAACAAATCCTGCAAAGTGGTTGGGGAAAACATGCTCAACCCTTTCTTTCTTTCTTTCTCTCCATCCCTCTTTTCTGTTGCCAGAAATGTGAAACGAAACTTTTCTTCTTTGAATGCCAATATCTCTTTTTTGTTTTAAAATCAAAGTTTCTTTTACATGTCCATAGATTTGCTATATCAGTCTCTAATACATGTGAAAGAGAGAAAGAAGACCCCTTGCCTCTCTCTCATCACCCTTTGTTATCTCCTGTGTGTACATGCATTTGTACGTTTGACAGAATGAACCAGTGGGTTCTGCTCCTGGAGAGCTATCCTTGAACACATACCTTGCCAATGGGTAGGTTCCAGAATTAGTAAAGATGAAGGAGGCTGGAAGATAGAACCAGCAGGAGAAAAATACATTGACTGGGGAAATTGTCACATGGAGGAAGAGCATCTTCTTTTACCTACTTCTCTGCTTACACCAGTAGAGGGGAACCTCAGGCCTCTGTTACTGCCCCTTGAAATTATCGACAGACCACATTGCCTTGTTAAGAGGAAGCAAAATAGCAGAAACGGATTAGAACAAAAGCTTGCAGTACTCCCCACAAAAAATTCAGAGGCACCTTTGCGGGGGGGGGGCTGCTGGGATGATGGCCCCAGGCTTATTTTTCTGGGGTGCGCTGCTCATACTGCCCTGCCAGCCTTGCAACACTTTATGAAGCTAAGTGAATAATTCAGATTCGATCCCAGCATCACAAAGCAGCTCAGGGCTGACAGGGTAGCATGAGAAGGATGCACCTGGGTTTGAAAAAGTTGGATGGTATGAGACAGCCCATCAAAAAGATACATATGCATACATACAACCCCTCTCTTTCTGTCTCTCTTTTACACAAATGAACACAAACCAAACATGCATATACATATACACACATATACCTCCCTCCTTC